>JAZHRO010000024.1:201787500-202987500 GCA_037157565.1 Thalassia testudinum
TTCTAACTCAACCGATAAACCAATCTTAGGAGCCGGTACACACATCCAAACACATAATCGAGTAGAAATCAGATTGGGTAGTCATTTGTGTGCCTAATTAGGTGGTGCATCAGGCCAGTTGTTTGAGTTGTTTGGGCCGCACCACTTCAAATAAAATCAACTCATCAAGTAGCTGCCAATTAGGTTCAACTCTTAGGGATCTACCAGGCACTCCACATTCTTTTTAAACTTTAAAGGAAAATATCTTCACCTGTGCTTGCAAAACCTGGTGTGCCAATGAAACTTGATTGAAAACACCTAAAGTTGAATCCTAAAAGCTACTAAGCAAGATTTGAACCTTAAAATTCATCACATCAAAAATAATCTTGCTTGAAAACCACTGGTTGTGCACGCACACACAAAGCAATCAATCATTAAGGGCACAACCCATTTAAAGGGCCCATCACATTCCAAAGCACATTCAAACCTAGCCCTAAATAAAACAGAGTAGACGTTGGCCTTAAGGATTGGACTCGCTCTTCAGAACTCAGAACGAGATTATTTTCGATTAGTCTGTTTCTACTGTTCAATCTGATGTCTAGCTAGGGGAGCAGAGTCAAACGATCGCGGCTGGGGGGTACACTAGGAACCGGAGGCGCAAGCCGAAGGAAGAACCTTCTCCCCAGTCCCTCCTTCTAACTGGTTGGATTGAACAGACAGAAGTAGATCAAATCGTTCCTTTATCTCAAGACGGGTTTTGAGAGTCTGTAGGTCTGTAGGCTAACCCATTTAAGGACAGGTTTGATTGTTTGTATTGCAGGGCACCTTTCTTCCTCCTGTGTCTCATGAATCCTTCCACATATTTCACGCATTCCCGCTCTTTCCCTCCTGTTGTAAATTATCCTCAACATGACAATTATCCCAACTCGTATTGTAATCGACCATCAGTTAGTTGGGATAATTCGAATTGGGGATACAATTCCGGACCCCCGTGTTTAGGGTCTAACCCTGAACACTGTGATTCTCAATTCTATCCTTCTCAGAGTTGCATCGATTATAGATCGTCCTCCATTCATGAACAACCTAATGCGATCTACAATCAAGAAGGATACACTGATCCTTACCCATCCTCTGATTTCACTGCCTTTAGGTCATCTCCATCTTTTGAACAATCTGAAATGACCTATTATCAGGATGGGTATAACGAATCTCAATTCGTTAATTCCTCTACATTGATGTCAAACCCGCCCAACCCTGAACCAACTCATTTGGTTCAGGTTCAAGATAGGGTTCTGGCTAACTTGAGGAATATCATTCAATCTTTAGAAGTTCAGCCAATACCTTGCATTGAGAGATTGGAGCCCCTGATTGAAATGATTGATGATTTAAACAAGTCTTTGTTGGATTGGCTCCAGGATGTTAAGGATAAGAACCCGGGTGAGTTTCTACTTGGGAAATTAGCGAAATTGAGGATGAGATTCGTGGTTACTTTGATTCAATCTTGGAATAATTCCCAGGATGAACTCTCTTCAGGAAAGCCAATGACAGAACCCGCTCAGGCACCTGTTGGGGGGGACACGTGTTACGAAGCTGACCAGATTGAATTAAAACAACCAATTAAGGATGATTTGATTTCTTCACCTGAAATCCCTGAGCCAGGTTACGAGGAAACGTATGTCTCCTTGGAACGCAAAGTGACAAATGATTTTGGGACATACATTGATACGGATCCTGATGGTGAAGATTCAAGTTGCGAAGTCTCACACGAGTTTTCAGATCACGATTTTTGTGAGACGATTGGGCCTGAGGAATCTGATAGATCATTTGATAGCCCAATAACTGAGGAAACTGATCTTATTAGGGCACACGATACGGATCCAGAATCGCATTTTCTGGAGAAATTAATTCAATGCCCTGATTATCAGTTACACCCTGTTGAGCTTATTGATGATTCTAATTCTGAGATAATTAGACCCAAGTCAATTTTGATTTTGCCACATCATCTAGACTTGGAGATTTCAGACGGGGTGATGAATATACAAGAGGTCATGGAATTTGATATGCCGAATGAGGAGGATAGGAGCTGGGAAATTCTGATTTGGGAAGTCAATTTTGGAGGAAATGGAAGATTGAGTCGAAGGGTTCCTTTTAAACTGAAACCATCAAATCAGAACCCTTACGACATTTGTTTCGAGGATGTCAAACTCAAGTACACATTTAACGATTATCCTTTTGAGCTTCAATTCTCTGTAACCCGACATTTTGGCCTTGGGTTGCATCCTCACAAATCGCAGGCCCGACCCCGCTTGCATTCTGATTTTAGGTTTTGGGTAATTTTTATCCAGAACCTAAGATATTCTCGATTATGGGGTGTGGGTCTGCACCACAATCTGGTCCACATCTGTGGACCTCTGCTGACAGGTCAGAGGATTCTTCTGTTTATTCTAATTCTGACCTGCACATGTGAATTCTTCATTTCTTTTCTTTGTATAGTGTGCCTAGCTGAAGGCACTAAACTCAGCACATATACAGTTCTTTTTCATTTTCATCTCGGAGCGGACCCGATATCCACGCAATTCAGGTGCTTTCTACGCTTTTCCACTCTATTTTATGTCTTTTTAATACAATGAGGACATTGCATTAGATAGGCATGGGGGGATGGATATTTATCTTTGAATTCATTCGTCAGCTCCGTAGATTTGTTTTATTTAAAAAAAAAAAAAATCAAAATTAGGAAAGAGAATTTGGGTTTCAGAAAATTTTCGATCTTAGGAAATACTATATTATGTTCTGAACACAAAGACCCTTCAGGTCTTTGGACTTAATCAGCCCGTATATCCACTAAAATGTGGATTTATTTTTCGAGTTCTCGCCAACTTGAATTTTATTTTAATTGGAGTAAATAAGTTTGGGTGATAAGTACATGACTTGTCAACCCGCCCTCTGATTTAAGGGAATTTTGAGTTTTAAGCATCTACACACTTTCTTTGCACTGACTCGTTTGGCGATTTTAACGGAAATTGGGTAGCTAATGTACCTTCTAGGGTGATATGGCTGGCAAGTTATCGTGGGTAACAGCCCATAGGTAGGTTGTCCAGAGCCCAGTCACTGGACCTTTCTCTTTTTGCTGCCTTTAGGTAAATCTTAGACCAGGGAAGCCACCTACTTAAAAAAAAAAAAAAATCAAAAAGGAGAAAAGAACAAAAAGAAATAAGCCACACTTCGCCGCACGAGTATGGCTGGCAAGTTGTCGGTGGTAACAGCTCATCGACCGGTTGTCCAGAACCCAGCTCAGAAAATGCACTAAAAATTCCCAAAACACTTAGGAAGAAGCGGAGAAGTAGAATAAACCGGGGAGATATACACTGGATTCACCCTTGTGTTGACCCCGTTAAAAAAATAAAAGTAGGGAGAAAGCTACCGGTTGTAAAGATACACCTTTAGGCAGAATTCTTTTTGAGGTCACCTAGAGGCGTAGAAATCCGAAGTCCGTTTTAATTGCCGGTCAACGAGTCTATCACAATCACAATAAGATGCTTAAAACTTAGGGTTCTCATCAAATCTTGGGTGAGTTGAATGGCCGTAGAAAGCCACTCTTAAACCCTAAAATTTGAAAATCTAAAAAAAAGAGAGTAAAAACAGAAAAAGAAATTTTTCTTTGAATAAGGCGAGGCTTGAGGCGGTCTGCATTTTGGCTGATACCCGGGCACTGTTGTGTCTTTGAAAGTTCAGTTCTTAAGTAGACAATTTCTTAATGATTGAAAATAACTCAGGTCCAAATAATCTAACCTAATTCTTTTATAAATAGCATATAGTTTTTGCTAGGGACTAGCAAAAGATAGGCATGGGGGTATGATGTAAACACATTTACACTACTTAAAATGTCTATTTATGCATGTTCTTAAGCATAGGATTGCATTTCATGATATAAATATTGCATTACATGCATCATCTTGCATTTAGAGTAGTTTGAATAAAATGGAGGTTAATTGTCTCCTTTTATGTGCTTGGACAGGGCAAATATTTTATCGGGGCCTCGGATCAAAGATCCAACCGTATGGATATGATCAGGGCGACGATTGGAGTTCAACGACTCCAAGATCGCCCTAATCAGGCATCCGTAGCATCAGATAGAGACCGGGGAACCCTAGAAGATCAAGGGCCAGGATGGTGTAAATCCGCACTTCAGATGGAAAATCCGACCACACGGATGAATTCGGATCGACGATCGCAGTCGAACGACACAAAAAATCGAGTCAATCCGACATCCGTGGCACCATCTACAACTTCCAGAAGATGGACGGCCAAGATGGCGCCACGTGGCGCCATCCCAGCCGCTCAATCGGCCGCAGGGGTCCTGTGAAGACTGCGCACCGTCTCCTCTCCGCCGTTGGATCTCGATCCAACGGCTGCGGTCGCGCGCGTTTAAAAACGTCCGCGCGACCATTTCGCCCGCGTAGCGCAGCGGCGACGCAGCTGCGGGCGAAGCGGAGGTCGCGGGTTCGAGCCGCGGAGAGGGGTCGAAGGCGCGGGCGAGCGGGCGCGCACGAGCGTCGGATGAAGATCCAACGGCCGCGCGCGCCCGATAGCGCCGACGCGCAATTGGACGCTCTGGTGGGCGCGCGATCGCACGCGGGCGGCGCGCTACGCAGCGGGCGCGGACGCGATCTAAGCCGTCCGATCTCGCGATCGGACGGCTGAGACGACGCGGACGTGCGTCTGCGTTACGCGCGCAGGCCAGCCGAGCGGGCGCGCGTGGGTGCGGCGGCGACGGCGACGGCGACGGCGGGGCTTTAGCGACGGTTTTATCCGTCACTAAAGACCCCTTATTTATTATTTTGAAGATGTAATGTCCATTTTGCCCCCACTCCTTGCAACTATAAAAGGAGACCCCCTCCATACGAAATTTGCATCCCTTCCTTCTCCTCTCTACCTCTCCAAAGCTCAAGAGAAGCTTGTCCCACACCCGGGATGCTTCTCGCGAGATAAAGTCCAAATTTTCGTCCCCCTTCGGAAGTGGATCCCGCGACGACGACGGCGTGCTGCTTCGTTCCCGTTCTTCTGCTTCGTCCTCCTTCGTCCCGCTTCGTTCTCCTTCGTCCAGGCGTCGTCCCGTCCGGCTCGTCCTCCAAGCGACCGTCGAGGAGGATTTCTCTCTCCCTATTCTTTTTACTGCTTTCTAGTATAGATTTACTGCTTTCTAGAGTAGTCTATTCGTCCTCCGAGCGATCGTCGAGGAGGACATTTCTCCCTCCATTCTTTTAATGCTTTCTAGAGTAATTGTTTTATGTTTTCTAGTTGTAATGAAAGAACTCTTTTATGATAAATTCCTTGTCTATTCTACATCTCATTTTGATTTCCATGTATAGTATTCCTTCGCTCTCTCTTACTCCCTCTCTCTCTTTTATTTGTTGTAGATACTTAGATAGTTTAAATTGAATTTCTTTGTGACAAAATAAAAAGAAACGCGGAGTTTTTAAATCAAACGTTCGCCTCCCTGTGTTCGACCCGGAATTCTTATTTCGGTATAAATTTTATTTGTTGAACACGAATCCTTCGCTTTCGAACTACAACGACGGGTTTTCCAAAACCAAACACGTTAGCGTAGATTCTCGCTCAACAGCCATCTTCCTTTGCAAACACCGCTGGGCAGACATCAACGCTTGTTGCAATTGGTGGTTGTGGTGGCCGGGGAGTACCTTCTACTTGGGGCTGTGGATGTGGTTGGGGGTAAGCTAGCAGACCTCGAATCACATGCGCCTTTTGTGACAAGGTGGGTCATGTGGAGGCTACATGTTGCTCTAAGCATGGTAGACCTCCTATGGCTCATCAAGTTGTCATGCCTTTTAAGGACAGTCAAATACTGTTCCACATGCTGAGTATGCTGTTATTCTTTAGCATCTTTCTTAGGTGACACAGGAGTCCACTACATTAACAGATAATGCTTCCTTTACCTCCTTAGGTGCAAATTTTGTCTTTGGTTTACGTAGTAAATATGGTGATAGTACCATGTGGTTGGTAGATTTAGGGGCATCTAGGCACTTAAGTGGTGATTATAGTTGCTTTCAGCATGTGGAGATTCGGGAAGAATGATTTTTCTTATAAAATAATCAAGCCAAGCCTCTTTTTATATATAAGGTTTGGTACAATAAAGAAAAACACACCAACTTACTAAGAATAACACGAACCCAAAATAAGTAAGATGACTAACTAATTGAATTCTCATTTATTTTCTAACATTACTCCGTAAGTCGAGATACGGGAGACGATGAAGACTTGGATCCTATAGATGTTGATAATGGCGGAGATCAACAGTAGTTGATGTAGTAGTCCCTTTTTAGTGTCTTCAAACTCGGGTGCCTCTTCTTGTACACCCTGGAGTCAAGATCTATTGCTTGGCGTTCCCATGGTGCGTGAGAGTACAGCCTATCAACCTGACATCTTGAATAGACTCCCATCTTCTTCGCTTCTCTCGCTCATTCACACATGATCAAAAAGAGGAAAACAAGACTTTAGAGGGGTGCACACACAAATCCCCCCTCCCCTTCCACAAAAAAACACATCAAAAAATAACAAATTCACAGGCCCCACACAAATAACTTCCTTTTTTAATTTAATTGATCGATCGAGAAGGGGGGCTTCTCCCCCATAGGCGGTAACAATGGTGCTGAGGTACTCTGGTGAGTCGGAGGTTGCCGTACCACCTTGGTTCGGTAGGTTGGCCTCCAAGGAGATGAGTGGCGTTGTTAGGTCTTCAAGTGAGCAAGGTTTGGTGGGTCAAAATCTCGATCCAGATGTTTGGCTTTAGGGGCAGCTCTAGTTGAAGAAGAGACTGTCGGCGGTGCATGCCTGTCCAATGGCCATCGAAGATGGTTGGGTTGGAAGTTGGAGTCTAGGCAACCATCCCTATGGTGGTTCCTCACCGGTGGTGGGTCGGTGGCACCTTTTCCCTCCAACGACGGTGATAACAGCAATAGCAGAAGAACAGGAGAAGAAATGGAAGAGAAGAGAGGTTAGGAGAGTAGAGGGCCTCTTTAGTGGCTCGTCGGAGACTGGCGGTGTCGTCAAAGGGCCTCCCCCCTTTAGATCTTCTTCTATAAATTCTATACCACTAGAATCGATGGCTCTGATATCATATGGAGATTTGGGGAGAATGATTTTTCTTATACAATAACCAAGCCAAGTCTTTCTTTATATAGAGAGAGGGTTGGTTACCATTAAGGAAAACACACTAACTTACTAAGAGTAACACAAACCCAAAATAAGTAAGGCAACTAACTAATTGAATTCTCATTTATTTCTTAACATATCATATTCAATCTATATGATAGGATAGTCTAGGTTGCAGATCATCAGCACTCTAGGATTGATGGCCAGGGAGAGGTGGCAGTCACCCCTACATTGAGATTATTAGATGCTCTTTTTATTTCTGATTTTCCTATCAGCCTTTCATTTGTTAGCATGATCACAAGTTTTGAACTTGATGTGTGAAAGTTTGCTAAAAATAAGGTTTAGAAATCGCATCGTCGTTGTTTGCAAAATTTGTGATCAAATAAATTTATTAGATGTGAGTCTGGGTCAAACATGGAGAGGCAAAACTCACTAAATATCTTGCTTAATTTTTTTTTTGGTATTTTGTAGCTTTTGTAATTTTATGATTTTTTTATATAAAGAAAATGATGGTGAAAAGTGGGACAAATTATACAGAGAACACAAATAAAAGAAAGAGATGCTTGAATTATAAACTTGAATTGTATTACAACTAAAGAAAATGCAATAAAAATAAACAAAATAAAATAAAAGAGAGGGGGTGAGAAAAATCTTACAAGACGATTGCTCGGCGAGATGGCGTGCTTGGTTGCGGCTTGAATATGGAGGTGTAGAGGTTGGACGAGGAGGTGAGGGGTAGGAAGATGATAGGCAGAGAAAGGCCTAGGCCAAGCTTTTGGTAAAGTATGAGGTGAGGTAAGAATGTTCTAACTAGAGGGAATGGAGGTGAGAGGGTGGAGGTGATTTTCTACCTAGAACGGAGGTGAGAGGATGGCTTTAGGAGGTCCTATGAAGGTGGTGAGAGGATGGATAAATGGGGAGAGGGGATTTTTTTTACTATTCAAATAGGGGGCCTAATAGCATGGGAGGGTAGGTTGGAGCTTGGGAAGGTTTCCTTAGCTTTAGTGGAGGTAGAGAAGGTGTAGGTAGAGATGCTTTGGCAATGGGAGGGATGCAACCCTTTTATACTTTAAGAGAGGAGCTTGTGGCCGACCAAAATATGTTTGTCGCGTGCGGGGCACATGCAATTCACTAGTGGAGTGCGCAAGTGATGTAATTTCTACGTGTGAAGTGCGCTGCTGGCTGGAGTTGGTGGAGTGGGCGTGGGATTTGCACGCCAGCACGTAGGCAGGCACGGCGTGGGCATGTCGGGTGCATTGGATTCGTGTGAGTGAAGGGTGCAGGTGGTTGGAGATGGCTGGGCACGGCGCTTGCGTGAGGAGTGCGCCTGAGCTGGGGGTTGGCTGAGTGTGGGCAACTTCCGTAGCGTGCAGGCTGTTATTGAATGCTTTGAATGTGATCTCTCTTGGCGATTTTGCATATAACTCCAAGGCCAATTGGAATTTCTATGGACGTAGGAGTTATTTAGGTGTTGTAGGGGCAACTTAGGTGTTGAGGGGGAATATTGCATATATGCCCCTCATTTTCTTCTATATTTAATTTCTTTCTACCTTTTGCTCATGTAAAGTGTAAATTCCTTTGGCTCTATCTCCCTCTAAATTTATTCTTGCACAAATTAATGTTACTAAAATATATATGAATTATGTATAAATGCAATCATGACCCTAATATGCCTAGATTGATTGTGCCGAAATATTTATAACTTAAATATGTTATGTCTACTTGGGAATTAGCCTAATTTAGATATATTAAGTATATTAATTATGTAGTTATCACACACTCATGCCTACCTTTTTCTAATCCCTTAGCAAAACATAGATGAATGCAAAGCTCTACACTAGGACTTGGGCTCTAATACTGAATGAAAATGTTCTAGAAGGTGGGTAAATAGTTGGTATGAAATAAAATGTGAAAATGAAAATTTGATCACCACAAAAATCAATCGCAATGACAATAGATTTTTAGGTTGAAACTAATGAGGGACTTATCATAGCTCCTAATTCACCTAAATAAGCTAGTTTACCTAGTTAATTAATTGGTAATATCATTAAAACATGGTTAATTATTTAATAAGTCAATATTCCGTAAGGACCTTAATTGTACCTTAAAATAGAATAATTATTGATATGCATTCCTTTATATTTATTTAATAAGAGGAACTTAATTCTATGCCTATAACTACTTATAAATAAGCTAAAATAAGCTTATATATAATATACAAGTTAAGTTAATAATAATAACATTAATACTAGGTATTAAATTAAATAATGAAAAAAGGGTGTAAATGTAATTTCAAACCATTATTATATTCTTTAATATATATAGCTTAATACAAAAAGTTGGAAAAGAAATAAATTAAATTACATATTAAATATGATACCATGTTGAATAGGATAAGTAATGCGGAAGCATAATAATGAGATAACAAAAGCATAAAAACAGCCAAAGAAACATTTGGGTTTATGTGAAAACCTCACTTATGAAGAGTAGGGAGAAAACCACAGGAGAAGTGCCCCTATGGGCGTGCCTCTTTATTTCTTCTCAAAGAAATATGTGAGTACATGTCTATTTATAAGCCACCACACATACGACAGTCTCACTCCACTGTGGGACTGAATAACCACTATAATTCTCTCAACATAGTGTCACAGCGAAAGTATGCACTAGATGTCTTACAGGAGATAGACATGCTGGGAGCTAAGCTTGAAAACATTCCCATGGATCCCAAGGAATATCTCTATGATGAAGATTCTGAGTTAATAGACAATTGAGTATACAGATAGTTGATTGGCAAGCTCTTATATTTGACCATCATACGACCAGATATTTCCTTAACTGTAGGCAAGCTAAGTCAGTTTACGGATAGACCAACCAAGCAGCATTAGGAGGCAGCTATGCAGGTACTTAGATACTTGAAGAAAACACCTCGCTGTAGGATCCTTTTAGTAGAGGGACTGCAATTGGGTTGGCTATTCAGATGCGGACTATGCAAGGTGCTTGGTAGATAGAAAGTCTACTATAGGCTTCTATATATATGTAGCAGGGAACTTAGTTACTTGGTGGAGCAAGAAGTGGTAGTGTCTAGGTCCAATGCAGAATGAGTATAGAGCTATGACCTAGACTACAGTTCAGATGGTTTGGGTGAGATCCCTACTTTGTGATCTACACGTTTAGATTGAGGAGCCCATGGAGATGTGGTGTGACAATCGTGCAGTTATCTACATTGCTAATTATTTTATGTTCCATGAGCACACCAAGCATATGGAAAGACTGCCACTATACCAGAGATTTGATTTAGTGTGGGATTTTGCACACCACTTTTGTCACATTGGAGGACCAAACAACAGATATCTTTACCAAGTCTCTTCCTCGGTTTACTTTTGATGTCTGTTGTTTAAAGCTGAGCATGATCAATATCTATGCTTTAACTTGAGGGGAAGTGTTGTGATACCCCTTTGGTCTTTTGTTATGATACGTTTTATGGTGCTTCTACCATCGTATTATTTTTCCTTTTCTTTATGGGTTTGTATTGTTATTTTTCTTCACCTATTCTCTTTATAAAGGGGTTTAGGGTTTTTGGAATAAACTATGTAGCTCATTTTCCTTAACTGATTCGATTTGTTAAAATTTGATATATATATATATATTGTGGAGATTTTGGGAGAATGATTTTTATTAAATGAGAGGGTAAAGGCAAGCAAGGAAACACGATAACTCTTTACTAAAAATAACATCGATTAAAAATAGTAAAAACAACTAAACACAATTTTTGATTTATTTCCTAACACTCTTCCGCAAGTCGACACGTGGGAGATGGTGAAGACTTGGATTAACGGTATTCGATGGTAGTAGAAAAATAATCGTCTTCAACATCCACATTAACTTGTCATGCCTTTACTTGTATGTCCTGCATAAGGTGCTGGGTAGTGAGAAATCCTGGTTATAACTCGGCTGTTGCTGCTCGTATGTCTATGAGCTTGAAGATGATGAAGCTTGATTTTCTTGAGTGCGCATAAGGCCACACAGGTGCCATTGATCCTACACCTTATGAGTCAGCATACCATGCTTGGTTTCTTTGGGCATGCATAAGGGTCACCTCTTTGCCATTGCTTTTGCGCCCCTAGAGCCAACTGAAACGCTTTAGGTGCGTGAGAGTGCACCCTATCTACATGTCAATGTGGATATGTCTTTCTTTGTTTTTAAGTTGCCTTGGGCTGCAAACGTAAGTCCTTCAAGGTCAGAAATCAACCCCTTTCTTGGGGCCAACTGGGTACTTCCCATATGAGATGAGATTACCCGCACATGGTGGTTCTAATCCCACCAAACCCTTGCAAGTGGTCCTGGGGGCTTTGGGCGATGCTCTGGCGAGGAGCCAATGCTAGGGTTTGCCTTCAAACTCGAGATGATTTCTTTAGGGTTCCAATACGACCCCTATATCTGCGTTCGATCAAGGGGAGTGGCTATATTCTCCTTCATGCTATTTAGCATGCATGTTGCAACCCAATCGTTATCTGCCTCCTAGTCTACGGACTTCAACGTAGGTACATTCACAGTCAATATATATCGCTTCCAATATGAACCCATAAATTAAGCAAAAGAGGTTGACCATAACATAAAGTTGGTACCAAACAACTTGATCAAGGTACCTTGTGTACTAGAGTGTACGGCCGTGGTAATCACTCGCCCCACTGGGTCACTAGACTTACTCTTTTGGTCTTCCATAGGACTTGATTTGTAGCTTCAATCACCAAGAATAAGGGAAGACAATAAAGCCTTTATAGATTTGAAATCAGATCATCAACCAAAAGTTGTAGGAGGGTCAAATCAATAAAACCCCTTGCAGTACATAGGCTTGGGAAGGAAGTGGCACCAGTTGTGGGTGGCGCTGAAGGACTGCACTGACGAGAGGTAGTGCTAGAGAGGCTACATCAATTGGAGGTGGTGCTAGATGGGGGTTGCGTTGATTGGAGGTGGCCCTAGGAGGTGACCTGCACCAGCTTGAGATGCTGCTAGGCCCAGCTAAGGCGAAGTAGCGATGGCGACAATGGGAGTTAGGGCTGCTTTGGTTGCTCCACGACCTCCAGTACCCCTAGCTATGCTAAAAGAGTGCTGCTAGGTTGTCCTGTCATCGGTGGGTGGTTGCTGCAGCGAGGGGGAGGTCGGTCGGTGATGATGGCAGAAGAGTAGTGCTGCCGACAGGTAGGGAGAAGGAGATGAGTGGTATCGGTGGTGTGTTTTGGGGGCTAGGGTTTCGGGTACCAGGCACTAGTCTAGAATTGCTACTTGATACCATGCTAGGATCGAAATGAGTTCATTATTGGAGGCCCTACGTGTCTTTATATAAAGAGGCACTAAGGAAAAATAGTATAGATGCCCTTACAAAATAACTAAAATAATAAAAACATCATAAAGGGACAATTTAACACTTGACATTCTCTATACGTAATTCCTTTTAAGAGGGTTTTATTTGTAGAGCTATTGAAGATTTAAAAAAAATTAGAGGTAAATATTACTCTGTATCCCTTATCACAAGTTTGACCAAGATTAAGTAGATTATGCTCAAGGGCTTTAACTAAAGAAACGTGAGAATAGGAGAGTCGAGGTTACCAATCTTACCAAGGTCAATAATATAGCCCTTGTGGTTGCCAAACGTGATCATGCCTCCATTCGTAGCCTCCAACTCGAGGAAGAGGTGTTTGTCTGCAGTCATGTGTTTGGAACATCTCGAATCCATGACCCATCAGCCTCTTTTGCATCCTTGTCCTCCTCCTTGATTGTACAAAATAGCATCTTGAGTTTCTTTGAGTTTGTTGAGGCTTCCTAGATCCGTTCTTTGGTCTTTTAAGTTTGAGTTGATCGTCTTTCAGCTAATAGATCCAATTTCTCATAGTAAAATCTCCCTTGAATCCTATAAAATAGAATTTGAGTTCTCTTTTCGGTATTCACATGAGCTTGGATCTGGATTTGTTAGTGGTCCTCCTCGTAGGAGGGGCTTTTTTGGTCTTGGTTTGACTAGTACTTGCTTCATAATAACTTAATCCAAATTTACTAGAAGGTTTTTGGTGGGCAATAAGTTTATCTAAATTTTCCTTTCCCTTCGTAAATTTGATTAGACCCTCGAGAGGTTGGTTTGATTTGCATTGGAGGTGTTTGATTTCTAATTCCATCCTTTTGATCTTGGCCTCAAATCCTTTAATCTCAAACTTGAGTATGTCATTGGCATCCTTAAGAAAAGAGTTGGATGATTCGAGGTCATGAATTTTATCTAATAAGGCTCCCTTATGAAGGAAGTGTGCTCTTCATGGTGGTATTTATGTCCTTTTTTAAGAAATCATGTCACTAACAAGGTCACCAACCTTCATTGCAAGCTTGGTCACTTCGTCTGAAAGGGCTAGATTCTTATCTTTGAAAGCCTAAGAAGAATAAGCAATTTTCTTATTTTTAGATTTTAGAAATTTATTTTCAATTTCTGGCTTAAAATATGAAAATAGACACTTAAAAGCTTTTAATTCTTTAAAAGTGCAAGACGGTACCTTGTTTTTCTCAGCTTCTGATTCAGAGTTGGATTTAGATTTCGTGTCGTCTTCAATGGGCATTAGTCCTAAGCATGCAATTTCCTCACTTGAGTCTCCGTTCTCACCATGCTCCTCTGAGCTACTGTGATATCATGTAGCTTGCAAGGCCTTCTTTTCATGCAACTTGAACTTTTATTTGAATTTCTTCTTGTCATTCTTAGTTTTCTTCTTCTCTTCATTTCTTTTTAGTAAAGGACACTCCTTCCTTATGTGTCATTTCTTCTTGCAACTATAGCATACAACAGCCTCCTCACTTTTCTTTCCTTTTTTATTGTTCCTATTTTTGAAAAACTTTTAAAATTTTTTAGCTAATAAAGTGAAGTCTTCGCCTTCGGTACTTACCTCGTTGTCAGATGTGCCTTGGAATGCGAGATTTAGGTTCTAGAGTGATGGACTTTTTTCTTTGCTCCATTTTGGTTTCATAGGTCATGAGGTTTCCTAAGAGATCATCCTTGTCAAGCTCTTCCACTTGGTGTGCTTCCTCGATAGCGGTGACTTTTTGCTCCCACTCCAGTCTAAGGGAGTGTAGGAGCTTTGATTGTAGCTCCCCTTGGATGACCATCTTCCCCAATGCTTTGAGGCTATTCACGATTAATGTGAATTGCGTATACATCCCGCTTCTCATTTTTCTTCATGGAGGACTTGAACTCCTATTACAATAGATTTATTTTAGAGGATTTGACTTTAGGCGTACCTTCATGAGTGATTTCGAGGGTGTTCATATGTCGTGGGTGATTTCTCATTGAGAAACTTGGTTGAACTCCTACGGAATGAGTGCGCAGTACAAGACGTTCGTAGGCTTGCATTTAGTTGCACCTCTTTTGCTTGATCTTTGATATATCTTGTAGCGGGTTTCTCCGGAAGAATGTAATATGTCTCGTAGTGGTCCCATACTGTGAGGTTGTCGACTGGGAGCCACATCGTCATGCACACTTTCAATTTACATAGTTCTCGTCGAAGTAGGGTGGACGGGTGGTGGAAATGCCTTCAAAGCTATCGGTAGCGATGACTCTTCCCTTCATCTAGGATCCTTGTCGGGTGTTTCTCCAAGAATGTTAGAACCTGGGCTTTGATACTAAATTAAATTGTATTAGAGGGTTGGTGAATAGTTCGATATGAAATAAAATGCAGAAATACAAATTTGATCATCGCAAAAATCAATCACAATGACAATAGATTTTTAGGTGAAAATCTAATGGGTGAAAATCATCACCTAAGTTTTCCCAACTTAAGATTTGCTCGATCAACAAAGTCGATCTAAAACATTAACGCACTACTTGAACGAGGGTAGTGCAACCTCAATATAATACTCAATGAGGACAACCATTGTAAGGTTTTGCCTTAGCAAAAGGCTAGGAATCCGCAGATCGGACACCTGATACAAGAATAAAAATGAAAATAAATATCCTAAAGAGGACAAAATATAGTTTAATTAATTCTGCACTAAGGATCAAGGGCTTCCTTGAATATGGAGTGTAGCAATAGTGGAAGGATGCTTGAAGTGAGATGGAGAGCTTGAGAATAAGAGCACTTGAGCTTTGAAGCTTCTAGAGAGCTTGTTAGAACTTAGAACTTAGGAGAGATTTCAACTGTATTAGTGTCTAAGCATTGTCTTGAAATGGAGAAGCTTAGGATTAAGTTGGGAAAAATGAACAGCTCAACTTTATTCCTTAACCCTACCTCTCTTTATATATGGAGAGAGGTGGGTGCAAATTACCGTAAAACCCCATGAAGAAAACAAAATATACATAGCACCACATAACACTAATAGAACAAATAAATAGCTAGACTCCATAACACTCCCCCTTAAGTTTGAGTATAGATATCAATCATGCTTAGCTTGGGCACACATGTATCAAAAATGGATCTAGCCAGAGGTTTGGTAAAGATATCAGCAGTCTGCTCCTCTGAAGTAACCTGGGAGGTGAAGATAAACCCCTTCTGAATCAAATCTCTAGTGTAATGGCAATCTACCTCCACATGTTTGGTGCATTCATGGAACATGGGATTGTTAGCAATATAAGTGGTAGTCCTGTTATTATATCCTAGTTCCATAAGCCCATCAATTTGTACATGTAGATCACTCAGCAAGGATCTTACCCACATTAACTTTGTCGATGTCTGAGCCATAGCACGATACTTAGACTCACCACTAGATCTGGACATCGCAGTCTCTTTCTTGCTCTTCCAGGTAACCGGATTCCCTGCAACATATGTACAGAATCCTGTGGTAGACTTTCTGTCATCATGGCTGCCTGCGTAGTCTACATCAGAGTATCCAACTACGGTCATGGATGTCCCCCTAGTGAAGAGAAGACTCTGTCCTGGTGCTCTTCAAGTACTTGAGCACCATCATGGCTACATCGCAGTGTTGTCTGATAGGCTTCTCCATAAACTGGCTCAACTTCCCTACTGCAAAGCATATATCTGGCCTAGTAATCGTCAAGTAAAGCAGCTTCCCCACCAGTTGGCAATATTGTCTACTATTCATTGGTTCTGCATCATGGTTATATAGTCGTGTCTTAGGGTCCATGGGAATATTTGCCAGCTTGGCTCCTAGCATACCTGTCTCCTTTGGAACATATAGGGCATATTTCCGTTGAGATAGAAGAATACCACGCCTACTACGTGCTACTTCTATCCAAAGAAAATATCTCAATGGTCCTAAATCCTTCATCACAAACTGATCTGCTAAAGTCCGTTTGATCTTAGCTACACATATTGTATCATTACCAGTGATAATCAAGTTATCAACATAGACCAAAAGAGCCACAATACCTTTTCCGATCTTTCTAACAAATAAAGAATGATCTGCAGATGATCTGATGAACCCCACAGACTCTACTACCTGGGAGAGCTTCTGAAACCAAGCTCTCGGACTCTACTTGAGGTCATAAATAGCCTTCTGCAACCTGCATACATACTTCCCCCTAGACCTCATAACCGGGGGGTTGCTTTGATACCATGTTGGGAAAAACAAATAAGTCTACTTTATTCTTTAACCCTACCTCTCTTTATATAGAGAGAGGTGGGTGCAAATTACTGTAAAACCCCATGAAGAAAACAAAACATACATAGCACCACATAACACTAATAGAACAAATAAATAGTTAGACTCCATAACAGATTATTTATAGAAGTCAAGGGTGGCTTCCAGCAGGCTTTGGAGAGGCTAAGTAGTCGTTAGAAGCAAATTCAAGAAGATTTAGTTGCAATTAATTTGAGTACAGAACAAACAAGTTATGGATTGGCTATGTTAGACGTCTGGGGAAGGGTTATCAGATGTTTGTTGAGGAAGGGGACATTTGGTCTACAAGGGTGAAGCCTCCTGGAGAGTTCTGGTCCTAAGCCTAAGATGCTTGGATACCATATCAGATGTTTAATCCTGAAAGAGGGCCCTCTGAAAATCTTTGGACTTGGTTTTGTTAAGGAGCTAAGTCGCCCAATATTTTGGCTAGACGTCTTATACAAAAGTTGGTGCTGACAATCAAATCTCTTGAAAAACATGAAGATTGGATTTGGTTTGATAAAAAAAGATTTGGAAATTCAAACTTAAACGGTTATATATCAGATGTCTTGGATCAACATCTGACAAGGTTGTTTGTGTAAGGTGTTATATAGGCGATTCAATTTAGCTGATGAGACGTATGTTAACTATGTTGGACATTTGATTTTGGCCTCTTGATGAGGGATACTTTTAGGCGGTTCAAGAGAAGAAAATTTAAGTTATTAGGGATCTGGGGAGCCTGTGAGAGATGTCTAGGTAGTTAATCATTTTGGTGATTTTGAAGTATAGGTTTTTGGTGACACTCTTAAGTGGTCGGCTTTTGATGACTCTATGATAATGCTTTTTATTCTATTTTTAACTTCTTAAAGCTTGTGAAGTTTTCTAAGGTTATGTAAGGTGTACCTAATGCTTGTTATAGTCACTTAGGTTCTTTTACAACAATGATCTAGAGTTAAAGTAAAATTAGAACTTGATTTACATTTACATGAATAGACTAAATACATGTAATCAATCTTGATAGCTTTTCATCCTCACGAGAGTCATGGAAATCTTATTGCACAATATACGTGGCTAATGCTTATATTTCATCATTTTTATTTAGCCATCGATTTAAGTCTATTTGGAAAATCATTAAAATCATCTTTATAAGGGGTTGTACCAATAATTGGTGATTGTATTAAGGGAACTACTTCAAGTTCCTTAATGAACTTGTGTATCCACACTACCACCTTTGTAGCATCAAATGTAGTTAGGTTGAAATGTCCATTTTACTGCCTTTATGTAGAGAGGCAACTAAAGGGTAGAGTTACAAGTATACCCTTCACTAAACGTAACACAAAAAATAAAGGCATACGTAAAATATAACTCAACACTCCCTCTTAAGTTGGAGCATAGATATCAAGCATGCTCAGCTTGGTACATAAAAACTCAAGATGTTTCTTGGAGAGTGCTTTAGTAAAGACATCTGCAACTTGATCCTTGGTAGCAATGTATGATGTAGTGATATTTCTAGTGATAATAGCATCTCTAATAAAATGCCAATCCATTTCTATGTGCTTGGTTCTGGCATGGTAGGATTGTTGGCAATAAATGCTGCTGTCTTGTTATCATAATACATGGGAGTGGGACCAGAAACTGATACTCCCAAGTCATATAAGATATATCTCACCCATAGGAGCTCACAAGTAGTATGAGCCATAGCCCTATACTCTGATTCTGCACTGCATCTAGAAACAACATTATCTTTCTTGCTTCTCCATGTAACAAGGTTGCCACCTATATAGGTACAGTAGCCAGTAGTAGATCTCCTGTCCTCGTGTGTTCCTGCATAGTCTGCATTTGAATACCCCTAGACATTAAGATGGCCATGTTTCATAAAAGATAGCCCCTTCCCAGGAGCTTGTTTGAGGTATCTTTGTACTTGACATACACCATCGTAGTGGATTTCTCTAGGGGATTGCATAACTTGACTCAGCCTCTCAACAACAGAGCAAATATTAGGTCGCGTGACAGTTAGATATAACAACTTTCCTACTATAGCACAGTACTTGGTAATGTCCTCAAGTAAAGGACTCTTAGAATCTACAAGTGACAAGGAGGGGTCCATAGGAATGCTGGCAGGCTTGCATCCTAACATCCTTGTCTCTTTTAGCATGTCAAGAACATACTTCCGCTGTGATAACACTAGACCACCATCAACATGCTGTACTTTAATTCTTAGAAAGTAGTTTATCATGCTTAGATCTTTAGTAACAAACTGAAAATGTAAGAACCTCTTGGTAGCCTCTATTCCTTTTTCATCACTTCCCGTGAGTAGTATATCATCTACGTGCATAATAATGATAATAGATCCAGAAGCTTTATGCATCGTAAAAACAAAGTGATCTGCAGTGGATCCAGTAAAGCCAACTACTTGCACAACTTTACTAAACCCTTCAAATTAGGCCCTGGGGCTCTGTTTAAGGCCATTAATTGCCTTCTTCAACATGCAGACTTTCTGACACTCTCCCTCAACCACGAAACTAGGGGGTTGGTGCATGTAGACCTCTTCTAAATCATTATAAAGGAAAGCATTTTTAACATCAAGCTGTGAAATCGATCATCCACGGTTGACTGCCACAGTGAGAAGTATTCTTACTGAATTGAGTCTGGCTATCGGAGAAAAGGTCTCAAAATAGTCAACTCCAAAGGTATGTGTGTAACCTTTGGCAACCAGACGTTCTTTGTATCTTTCTATTGTACCATCTGGGCGACATTTCAAGGTGAACACCCACCTACACCCCACAACAGTAGCACCGGGGGTAGGTCAACAAGTTCCCAGGTATCCTTGGACTGAAGAGCAACCATTTCCATGGCCAAGGTCTAGGAAGAGTCCTGAGACGCTTCAACATGATTTCTGGGAATATTTCTGTTGTTAATTGCAAGAGATAGAAGCCTTCCTGGTAAATGATTAACTGACATATAATTGGAAATAGAATATTTAGTACAAGATCATTGTGGCTTCTTCTGAGTAATAGGAAGATCCACATTAGGTATCTCAGGTAATGTAGAATCTGGACCTCCACCAGAATTAGCAGAGGACTGAGAAGGAATAGTAGAAAGTGGTTCCTCCGACTGTAGAGTAGTAGAAGGAGGTCTGTGCTGAAAATGCTGAGGGAAGGTATCTGTAGTAGGCACCTCAGGATGTCTAGGATAGGAATAAGATGAACATCATGAGGTGGAGGTGGCTTAGAGGGACTTGGAGGTGCAGCAGTAGGCATAGGCAATGGAACATCTTGCGAGACATTGGGAAACTGTCCTGTAGTAGAATAATATGGCATACCTTCAAAAAAGATCACATCCTTACATTAAATCGATGTGACAGGGTCAAAACATCTATACCCCTTTTGGGTTCTAGAATAACCCACAAAAATGTACTTGACAGATTTAAGAGCAAACTTGTCCACTTTAAATAAATGAACATAGTACACACATCCAAACACCTTAGGAGGTAAAGAAAATGGCTGATCAAGAAATAAAATAGAGTAGGGAACTTTCCCACCAAGAATAGTAGACGACACCCGATTAATAAAAAAAGTAGTTGTAAGCACAACATTAGACCAAAAGGTAGCAGGAACATGCATTTGGAACATAATAGTGTGGGCAATGTCAAGAAGATGTCTTAACTTGCGTTTAGCCACTCCATTTTATTGGGATGTATGAACACAAGAAGTCTGATGTATAATACCATGGTATTGAAAAAACTGAGTCAAGGTAGAATTCACAAACTCAAACCCATTATTAGTTTGAAACATACGGATAGTAGTAGAAAATTGAGTCTTTATTTCATTCACAAAATTTTTAAGAGTTTTCGATTTTTCTTTCATCATAATGATCCAATAGACACGTGTACAATCATCCACAAGAATGAGAAAATATTAAAAGCCCCTAAGACTCTTAACTTGACATGGGCCCCACAGATCAACATGAATAAAAGAAAAAGCGAACTCAGTTTTTTTATTACTACTAGGAAAGGAAACTCTATGATGTTTGCCAAGATGACAAGCATCGCAGGCAAAAGAATCTGGAAATTGATGGCGAAGGATAGACACGCTAGGATGTCTCAATCTCAGATGCTACTGTAAAGCAGAAGTGGAGGAGACAGTAGCTATGGAATATTGCTTTAGTGGAAGGTCAAGATAGTAGAGGCCATCCTGCTCAAGTCCACCAATTTGCTTCATCATTAAGAGATTCTACAGGAAGAAAAATTGGTTATGAAAAACTGCTATGCAATTTAATGCCTTAGTTATCTGACTAATAGACATTAAATTTTAGGCGAATTTAGGCGCATGCATGACATTAGAAGAGGTAAAGTAGTGGATAGAGAAATGTCACCCAAGCTTGTCATAGGGGACAAGGCATCATCAGCTAACATGTACTGGATTAGTCAGTGATCTAAGAGAAGTAAAAAAGGTAACATCTCTTGTTATGTGGGAAGATGCACCTGAGTCTGCAAGCCAAGATGGCTTACGAACACCTCTGGCGTTAGCAATAGTACCTGTCCTCTGAGTGACAGCAGCACCTGCAGTGGAAGTGGTCTGAATAAAAACAAGTCTGTCATATTTCTCCTTGGAGATAATGACTTAAGAATTGACAAGTTCTTCCTCCTGGTAATGCAGGCTCTCATCTCTACCATAAGTAATCTGATTGGCCTGATGGCCCTAAGGAAACTGAGCTTTATCTAGCACTTATCAACTGTGTGATTTGTCTTGTGACAATGGTCACAGAACAAACCATGCCCTTTGCCATGGCCTCTTGCTCTCGCTCTACGTCCTCTCCCCCTGCCTCCTAGGGTTCCCTTGCCACGGCCTGTAGCTGTCATGGCTGAGGTATCAGTGACTGAGACAGGGCAAAGATCTCAAGTCTGGACAGGTGAGCATAGATTTGTGCAGGTGTAGGGATCTCCTCAAGTGTCATAAGCTGATCTTTAACAGACTTGAACTCAGGACCAAGACCTACAAGCAACTGAACAGAACGAACGACCTCACGTTGCTTTGTAATAATGGTGACATTTATGGAGATTGGCTGATAAGTAACCTGCTCATCCTAGAGGTTCTTCATAGAGCCATAATATTCAACAAGGGATAGTTCCCTTCCGAAAGGAATGTAACTCCTCGATCATCTTGTAGAGGCGGCTGATATTACTTATGGTAATGAATTTCATGAAGAACCTCCTACATCTTTACAGATGCATATGACATAGCCTGCTTTGCGATAGGCTCCTTTATACTGTTCAACATGCAAGTTACCACCCAATCATTGTCTGCCTTCCAGTCAACAGACTTGACAGCATGTTCATCTTGCGCCAAGATATATTTCTTCTGGAGTGATCCCACAAATCGGGAAAAAGAGGTAGACCATAGAAGAAAGTTGGTGCCATCCAACTTGATAGAGGTTCCTTGCATAAAGGAAGGTGCGCTCGGGGTAGATATATTCTTTGCTGAGTCACCAGAAGCATCCTTTTTGTCTTCCATATCACTCAACTTGTGGGAAACCAAAGATCAAGAGATTTCAGTAAAAAATTAGACCATATAGGGGTTTGAAAACTTCATTGATCCGCGGATAGTCATGAAATCAGATCATAGGTGACCACCCGAGGCCCCTATGGCACTACAGCACGTGTTCTGCTGCCTGTACAAAGCCACCAAGAGCTCAAGTGGCCCTAGCGGTGGCGCTGTTGTCGGTGGGGGGCACTGCTGGCCTCCTGTGGTGGCGTTGGGAGGGCTCTGTTACCCTTGGCGGCGGCGCTGCTACCGTTGGAGGTGTTGTTGCCCTCTTGCGGGCTGTGCGGGGAGGTTAGGTGCCCTAGCGGTGGCGCTGTGGCTGTTAGGGCCTCCTGCAGGTAGGGGGTTGGCTCTCCTGCCGGTGGGAACGCTTCTACTACCGGTGGGAGGGTCGATCGGAGTTGGAGAGGGGCCGATGATGCCCTAGAGAGGGAGAGGGATTGGGTGGAAGGGTTTGGCGGTTAGGTTTCAGGGTGTGATACTCAAACACTGGTCTAGGACTGCTACTCTGCTACCACGTTAAGTTGAAATGTCCATTCTACTATCAGAAAATCCTAGGTGCCTCTATATAGAGGTAACCAAAAGTTACAAGTATACCATTCACTAAACATAAAACAAAAAATAAAGGCATACACAAAATATAACTCAACAGTAGTGATGTTTCTGTTGTTGAATATGCCGTATATCTTACTTCTTGCTTCTCCAACTCATAGAACCATTATTCAGCAAGAAAACAAACTCTAATGTAGACTTTCTATCGTCAATATTCGATTAGAAGTCAGTTGGTGTACCCCAACAGTTGGAGATCTTCATCACCAAAGATTAGACAATAGTCTTTTGCCCTCAAGTATTTGAGAATGTTCTTGACAGCAGTCCAGTGTTGCTATCCTAGGTTGGATTGGTAACGACTTACCACTTCTACTGTGGGATAAATATCTGGTTATATACACAACTTGGCATACATTAGGCTACCCACTGCAGAAGTATATGGACAACTACCTATGGCTTTCTTCTCCTTAACTATTTTGAGAGATACCCTTTGATAAGGAAAACTCGTATTTAATGGGGAGAAAATCCTTATTGTAAGTTATTCATGTGAAATCTCTCCATGACCTTGGTAATGTGTCCTTGTTGTGATAGTCTCAATATCCTCTTTACTCTGTTTCTGAACATTTTTAGACCCAAGAGATAAGAGGCTTCTCCGAGATACACAATCTCGATGGTCTAGGATAATCAGAGCTTAACATTGGATAACAACCTTACATTATTCCTAATGAGTAGGATGTCCACATACACTCCCACTGCCTTCTTGTAGACATATGGTTCATCTAGATTCTGATGGAATCCATAACTCTTTCTGTTCTCATCGAATTAGATTCCACCTACTAGAAGTCTTCTTGACTCTATAAATAGAGTTCTTTAACTTGCACACTTTTCTTTTCTCCACTATCTACATAGAAACCTTCAGGTTGCTTTTTGTAGGTATTCTCGAGGAAACCATTGAGGACTATCTTGGAATTCATTTGCCAGATGTTATAGTCATAATATGTAGTTATGGCTAGTAATATCTAAATGGATTTAAGTATGGCGACATGAGAGAAGGTTTCTTCATGGTCAACCCCTTTTGGGAGTAGTGCTTTGCTACAAGTCGTGTTTTGAAGGCCTCCACCTTCTCATCCGATCCCTTCTTTCTTTTGTAGATCTATTTGCACCTAATGGGTTTTACCCCATCAAGAGGATCCATGAGGGTCATACATTATTTTTATATATAGAGTTTATCTTAGACTGTATTGCTAGCCTTCACTTGTCTACATGACCTTTCATTGCCTCGTCATATGTGGAAGGATCAATCTCAGACTTTTCCGAGGTGTGGAATTCATATCTTTCGGGTGGATGCATCGCCTCACAACTCTTAGGTGGAATGGAAGTATCATTAGTTTCTGGTTTATCTCTTTCTTCTAGGTTAGAGACTTCATTGGTTTCGTTAGACAATAAGCTCCCTTCATTTCTATCTTGAGCTTCAAGGAATTCTTCCTTTAAGACTCTAGCATTCCTAGATATGAGTATCTTTTGGGTCTCAAGGTCATAGAAGTAATAGCTTTTTCTATCTTCCAGGCATCCAATGAAGAAGCACTTGGTAGTGCGGGATTCTAGTTTATTAAGATTCGTGTTCTTAACATGAGCTATACAACCTTAAATGCACAAGTGACCTATACTAGGTTTCCATCCCACCCACATCTCATACAAGTTTTAAGGTCAGAATTTGTTGGAATCCAATTCAAAATATATGTTGTCTCCCTCGTACATTCCTAGAAGTTAAGCTATAGGTTCGCTTCGCTCATTATTGACTGTACCATATCCAATAGGGTGTGGCTGCATCTCTTAGATTTACTATTTAATTATGGTGTACCAGGTCGTGAATTCAAAGATGATTCCTTTCTCTTGAGGTATTATTTGAATTTCTTGAAAAGGTATTCACTTACTCAGTCCAACTGAATTTCTTTGATTCTTTTACCTGTTTGGTTCTTGTTATACCCCTTGGTGTATCTACACTTTATTTCTATGTAATGCTATTTTTGTACCATTCTTTTCTTTCTTGGAGCTGTGTTGTAATTGTCTAACCTCTCTCTTAATGTAAAGAGAGGTAGGGTTCGGGAATAAAGTAATTTTGCTTCTTCTTTCCAACTTGGTATCAGTGCGACAGTCTTAGACCGGAGCCAAGGTTTGACATATTGGCGATATATCGCTGATATATCATCGCTATTGAGGGATAAAGGAAAAATTGAACTGCAGTCCTTCGTTTTTGGTGATAGATCATTGATATCGAGGAATATTGGCGATATAGCTCCAAAAACGAAGGGCTGCAGTTCAATTTTTTCTTTAAAGTGGTGATATGTCTTTTCAAAAAAAGTGGTAATATGTAACTGATATGTGATATATGTCGGTCACATATCTTTGTCTACTTGTGCAACTCATACGAACACGCATTCTCTTCTTCTCCCCTACCTTGTGCAACTCACATGGACACATGATTTGTTGATGGACTAAATTATAAAATGATGATGATGATGATGGAGATGGTGTAGTGATGTTGATGAGACACAGGCAGAAAGTAGTGGTGGAGGAGATGAGGGATATCATCATCAATGTCCTAGTAAAGGATGTCGAGCATGAATACACACAAAGATATATAAATATACATGGAGACCCTGTGCCAAGTCTACCCTGTGACTATGATGCAGGGACAAGGTATAGGTATGCCTCAAGCTATTCTATGATGTCCATCGATGATTTAAGTTAATCGGTGGGATCCCTTAATTTGGTGGCGGAATCAATCTTTGGAGGTGGCCAAAGATCAAGTTACTATGGTGGTGATGGATCTTATTACACCAGCCTCAGTACCAACCCCATGATGAGGCGCAAAGTTTATCTAATTACTTCCCCAACTATACTAGCCCTCTGTCTTATTATGGTTCTTCTTATGGGTATGATGGTCGCCACCAAAGTGATAGTACCCAAAGTGCTCCTGCATCTGCAAGTTATGGCTATGGGATATTCTTTGAGTATTTTACATCTCAATGTCCTCAACCATTTTCTTATTAACCTTTCCACTTTCCTGCATCACTTCCTCTTCAACCACCATGAAGTTCAACAATGTGATAGCGTGAACCTTGTAAATCGTCAGGTTCTACACTGAAATGAGGTGGTTCTACTGGGTCCACAGATTCAAGAGGACATTGAGATGGATCTACTCAGGATAGATCTAGAACTAGAAGTAGGAGTAGTTCGTCCAACAATCACAGTTGATATCTACATCTTGGAATACTTCTGTATTGCAGTGATGAAAACTATCAACTATACATTAATGAATATAATACTCGATACAATTACATGGTGTAAGAGTTATACTGTGAATATGTTAGAGTGCTATGAATAGAGGAAGATAATCAGAGAAGAGGTATCGAGCCAGGTTGAAGCTCAACCTGGTAGAGATTTGGTGGCATTAACTGGTGCTTCTGTGCTTGGTGTGGTTTACTGATACTCTGACACCATTAATATTTCATTTCTTTTTGTGAGTAGTATTACTATGAATATTTTTTAATTATTATCATGTTATGTATACTTTTCAATATATAACTTTATCGATATGCAATTAGTACATTTCTATTATGTTATCATTCAAAATTTATGATTTTCGTCTTTTAGGTATTTTTTCATGATGTACTAGTTATTAAAATGTTAATTTTCATTAAATTTGTGACATTTGGGGATATTTTGGGCTTTTTTGAGTGATTTGTCCAAAATTCACCGATATCAGCGATATATCCTTTTCGACTTGTCGATACGACATCGATATTAATATTTAAAACCTTAACCGGAGCTCGTGATATCCCACCCAAATAAGCCTTCAATTCCTTCCACTAGTCTCCCAATCCTCTCTCCACCGGTTGGAACTCTTCACTGACACCCTAGGTGCCACCAGCACCTTCGCTGGTAGTGCTCCACAAGCAGCATCGCCTACCAGCCTCTCCAACCGATCGTCGGTCATATTACCATCTGATTTGATCGCTGCTCCTCCAGCCGGTCTAATTAGATCCTCTGCAGAACCTACTGCAGTCTGCTGCCTGATCCGATCATCTGATTAGACTCTACTGCAGTCCTGATCTGATCATCTGATCAGATCTGCTGGGCCTGCAAACCCTACTACAGCGCTTCTGATCGCCGCTGGTTGTGCCTACTGCAGTGCTGTGGTGGGTGTGGCCAGATCACAGGAGGCTACTGCACGTCCTCGCCACACCCTGATTTGAGGTTGCAACAGTCAGCAGCCACCGGATTGGGATCTGGTATGACGATCTAGGCACATCCTCTTCCAGATCTGACTGTACAAAGGAATCCATGGTCTGGAGACCCTGATTTCACCTTGTTTAGATCACAGATAGGGCATTTGCAGATTGCATCTATGATGGTGGTTTGAAGAGTGTTTTCCTCCATCACATTGGCTTGATTTACCCCAATTCAGTGCCTTATTGGTATGGTTCTCTTTAATATTGGTCCACGCATATCTACCACACAGAAGTTGGCAGATGATTTGGTGACCATTACCTGGAGTGAATATGAGAGACTACTCTGAGGTTGTAGCCATTATGATGGGCTCCAAGGAGCTACTGAGTTGGGTTCTATTGCACAAGATAGGAATTGGGGTAGTATAGAGTGGCTTGTTGATTAAAGGGCTTTACGACATCTCAAAGGAGATCGGGATCGTTTTACCCATCTTAGATTTGTACCCGCAGGCAGGATAAGGTCAGGGGGACGTGCCTGTGACTTCTACTTTAAGGTTATTTGATGTTTCTTATGTGTCAGACTTCCTTATGAGCTTACTCTCAGTGAGTAAGATTACCAATGAGCTTAATTGTTGTGTTATCTTTGATGACGTGGGATGCATCATTCAAGATAAATTGACAGGGGAGATGATTGGTAGTGGAAATGTAGAGAGAGTTTATCATCTGATTCAGACTTCACTTGCCTCTGCATGTTGAGTATCGTTTGATGCCGGGAGTGCATTTTAGTAGCATCTTCGGCTTGGACATCTTCCCTTGGACAGTTTAACGGGTAATTCCACATATACCTCTTATGACTCGGATATGTTGTGATGCATGTTAAATGGGCAAGCACCATTGTTCCTCCTATCCGGTGAAATACCTATTCTCGTTCGACTGTCTTGTTTGAGCTATTGCACATGGATGTGTGGGGGCCGAGTCGGATACCAGATAGGTAGGGTCATTGTTATTATTTAGTAGTTGTGGATGATTTTTCATGCCTATCATGGGTATTCTTGCTGAAGAACAAATCAAATGTTGGTTCTATCATTAAGCATTTCATGTAGAGATTAAGATTCAATATTCAGCTATCAGATCTGATAATGCACTTGAGCTATGTAGTACCAGACTATCTGCACTTTACAGGTCACATGGGATAGTGCACCAGACTACTTCTGCCCATATCTTTTAGCAGAATGGTGTTGCTGAGAGGAAATATCGATACCTTTTGGATGTGGCCCGCACTTTGTTGATTCATCATAGTGTGTGCCCATGTTATATTGGGGTGATGTAGTTCTTACAGTATGTTATTTAATCAACAGAATGCTCAGTTCAGCACTTCATGAGCAGATTCCTAGGCACATATTGTATCCTGAGCGAGAGCTATTTCACGTGCCACCGCGTGTGTTTGGCTGTACTGCTTTAGTTCACCTACTCTCTCCAGGTCGAGACAAACTCGCACCTCAGGTAGTTAAGTGTGTTTTTTGGATACTCACGGACTTAGAAATGATATAGATGCTTAGACCCCATTATTGATAAGTACTATGTGAGTGTTGATCTTACCTTTCACGAGTTTATTCCATATTTTTCTATAGCTGCTCGGAGTCTGTCTCCTGAGATTACAGAGGCCCCCATGCCTATACCTCTTGTTCCCTTGGAGGAGATACTTCTTTCTACTCCTCTGGCCATTACGACTGAACCCCTGAAGTTTTCTGAGCCTATTGTTACCTACAGACGCCCTCATAGTACTTTCCAGATGCCAGCTGCACAAACATCACCCTCTTCAGTTTAGGTGACCATGGATAGTTTGCATAATAATGGTATAGGATCTAGTGGTGATGCTATAGGTCCATATATGGATGTTCTTGCCTTAGAGTCAGTATAGGAGGATCACGCAGATGATCTTGATCTTCCTATTGGCATTAGGAAGGTGCCCTACATTTGTGAGTTCAGATAACATGTTGCAGGTAGTTTAGCTATTGATGGCCTTGGGTCTACTTTTGGGAGCTTCTGCTGTGCTCTTTCTATCATATCTATACCTACCATCTACCAGCGGGTCATGCTTGATCCAAAATGACACCAGGCCATGGAGGATGAGATGGTAGCTCTTAGTTCACATGGCACCTGAGAGCTTACACCTTTACCGGAGGGTGCTATAGTAGTTGGCTGCAGATGGGTGTTTGCAGTCAAGTACAATTAAGATGGGTCAGTTGCACACTACAAAGCCTGACTTGTTGCTAAAGGGTTCACTACAACATATGTGGTGGACTTCTTTGACACTTTCTTACCAGTAGCTCGGCTATGCACAGTGAGGTTTCTAATTTCAGTGGCAGTTTAGCGAGATTGGCATCTTTACCAGCTTGATGTGAAGAACATCTCTCTATGGGGATTTACAGGAAGAGGTTTACATGAAGTAGCCTCCCGGTTACGAGGTTCAGGGGGAGTGTGTATGCAGATTGCAGAAGGTCACTTATGGCCTCAAGTAGAGTCCTCATGCTTGGTTTTAGAAGTTATCTCAGGTGGTTGAGTTTGTTGGGTTTCAGAGGTCTGTAGACCATTCTCTATTTGTCGAGATGACAGGTAGTGGTGTTATAGTTCTTTTGGTCTATATGGATGACCTGATTGCCACATGAGATAATTATGAGGGGATAGCTGAGATCAAGAGATGCTTGGTTGAGCGATTTGTGCTGAAGGATCTGGGTCTATTGAGATACTTTCTTGGGATAGAGGTGGCCCGTAGTAAAAGTGACATTGTTTAGTCGCAGAGGAAGCATGTTCTAGATTTATTGCTGGAAGTTGGTATGTTGGGAGCCAAACCAGCAAATATATTCATGGATCCTAAGGCACATCTTTATGATACTGTGGCTAAGGCAGTTGATAGCAGGCAATATAGACAGCTTGTGGGGAAGCTTTTATACCTCACCATCACTAGATCAAACATTTTTTGTAGTTGGCAAATTGAGTCAGTTTATGGCTAAGTCCACTAGACAACACTGAGCTGTAGCGATGATGGTCCTTAGATATCTCAAGAAGGCCCTTGGGCAGTGTGTTCTAGTCACTAGAGGAACATCCATGATAATGGTGGACTATTTAGATGCCGATTATGCAGGGTGCCACCTTGATTGAAAATCCATTATAGGTTTTTACACTTATGTAGCTGGCAATCTTGTAACCTAGAAGAGAAAGAGGCAGTCTCCTGGTCTAGTGTAGAGTTAGAGTATAGGGTAATGGCCTAAACTGTAGCTGAGATGATGTGGATTCGGTCTCTCATGACTTACCTATTGAGATAGATGGGGATGAGGTGCGATAATCGAGAGGCTACGTATATAGCTAATAATCCCATATTTCATGAGCGCACGAAACATGGGGAAGTTGACTTCATTACACTAGAGATATTATCTAGAGAGGGTTGCTCTACACAACTCCAGTATCTTCTGATGACATATTTACCACGCCTCTTACTAGATCTAGTTTTGATGTCTATTGTTCCAAGCTGAATATTATTGATATCTATGCTCTAGCTTGAGAGGGAGTGTTATATCCCTTGGTTTATCTACGCTTTATTTCTATGTAAGGGTATTTTTATACCCTTCTTTTCCTTTTTGGAGTTGTGTTGTAATTGTCTCATCTCTCTTTTAATATAAAGAGAGGTAGGGTTTGAGAATAAAGTGATTTTGCTTCTTCTCAACTAAGAATAAATCCCTTGGTCTATCTACGCTTTATTTCTATGTAAGGGTATTTTTATACCTTTCTTTTCTTTTTTGGAGTTGTGTTGTAATTATCTCATCTCTCTTTTAATATAAAAAGAGGTAGGGTTTGAGAATAAAGTGATTTTGCTTCTTCTCAACTAAGAATAAATCCCTTGGTCTATCTACGCTTTATTTCTATGTAAGGGTATTTTTATACCCTTTTCTTTTTTGGAGTTGCGTTGTAATTGTCTCATCTCTCTTTTAATATAAAGAGAGGTAGGGTTCGAGAATAAAGTGATTTTGCTTTTTCTCAACTAAGAATAAAGAGGTAGGGTTTGAGTATCAACCAATGCTTGATACTCTTTGAACTTTTCAAAGGTTTCAGACTTGTGACGCATCAGGTAAATGAATCTGTATTGCAAAGAGTCATCAGTAAATGTCACAAAATGCTGTTAACCATTCTTAGTCGTAGTACTAAATGGATCACGTACATCTGTATGTATGAGATTTAGCAAGCCCTCGCATTTTACCCCCTTTCTTGGAAAGAACGCTTGGGACATCTTCCTAAAAATGTAGTGTTGTAGGTAGGTAAGGGTTTGACCTTTAGAAAATCCAATGGTTCATCCTTTAGCAGTCTGTTGATTCTATCAATAGACATGTCCAAGTCTTTGGTGCTAGATTATCATGAACTTGTTTGCATCATCCTTGACATGCTTAAAAGGTGTTGGATTCTCAATTACAACATCAGAAGCATTCATAATGGACTCACATTTATCCAACTCATATAATCTACTAGGAGTAATGTAACCACAAGCAACAACTTTACCATAACGATTTAGTTGATAGGAAAAAAATGACTTAACTTTCCAAAGAGTCACATACCTCTTTTTATAGAAGAGAGGTGTGGGAAAATAACACTATATGCCCAGGAAAGAGAAATAAGATAACATGCAACATAATAAAAATAAACTAAGTGGGGATATATCAATAGTCTCCCTCAAGCTAGAGTATAGATGTTAATCATGCTTAGCTTGGAATAGTATGTATTGAAAGCTCCATGTGGCAAAGGCTTCGTGAAGATGTCGTCCATCTAGTCCTTTGAAGTAGCAAATTGGTGCGTAATATCCCACGTTGGATCAAATCTGTAGTGTGCTTGTGGAACATAGGATTGTTGGCAATATACATTGTTGCCCTATTATCAAATCTCATCTCCATGGGTTCCTTAACCTGAATATGTCGATCCCGCAGCAAGGATTTAATGCAAACCATCTCTATGGCAGTCTGGGTCATGGCCCTATATTCTGACACAACACTAGAACGAGAGACCATAGTTTGCCTTTTACTCCAGGTAACCAGGTTACTGTTGGAACCTTGTTCCACATCTTGTTTTGGTGTTAACAAAAGTATCATGGATTAATGTTTGCCATTAAGTATTTTTCAGATTTAGGTGAAGGAGCAAGGAAACAGGAAATGATGGAGGCATGATGATGAGAAAAAGATCATGACAAGGAGGCAAGATGACAAGGAAGAGTCGAGGAGAAGATCTTCTTTAACCTTTAGTTTCTCTAGTTTTGATTTTATATTTATAGATTGTATATGCCTCTTAACAAAGAATCATAACTTAGGTCGTAAAATCAATTAGAGATAAATTAGGATTTATATTGCGAACATTTTTAAAGTACGTAATAGATTAAAACACTTAAAACAGGTATTTGTAAGCAAGTACCGGTACTGTTCATCAGTACTGGTATTTGCAAAGCACAGGTTTGAGAATTCGTCTCAAACTGTGAATAAGTACTGGTACCAACCATGAGTACTGGTACATGTTGGTCACAGGTTGATGCCTTATTTCTGGCCTGAACCTTACAAGTACCGGTACCCATGATGAGTACTGGTACAGGTAGGTTACTGTGCCTAGGGAATTTCAAATCTGGGAGTCACAAGTACCAGTACCTATGATAAGTATCGGTACTAGGACTCATGTATTGGTGGCAGTGAGCTGCTAGTACCGGTACAGGAACTTTAGTATCAGTACCAACTAGCCATTGGCTCAAAACAGAATGGCTGGAATATTTATTTTGTCAATATGAATGTTGAGAATTAAATCCCAACGTCTAGTAGACGAGTATCCTAAGTCCTAAACTCTATAAAATGATCCGAGGACTCTTTGTTTGCACACAAGATATACAAGAGACATAAGAGAAGATTCTAGAGCATATAATTCATATTTTCCACCACATATTTAAGAGAAGAAATCGTGTTTGCTGCTTTCCAATTGTGCTACGGATTTGCAAACACATTGATGTGTTTTCTCACGCATGTTTCAAGGCGATTCACATTCATTCTAAGCTCTCGAATTGGTAATATCATTTATATATTGTTGAGAGGCTTAGATTTTAGTTGTAAGATTCTTTTTGTCTTACACCTGTTCTTTCATTTGTATTTGAGCGTTTGCTCGTTGGGTTGTAACAAACCCGTTGTAATTGGGTTGAGGTAACCTGTGAATTACCTCAATTAGTAAATTGATTCTCTCGGGATTGAGGGAATCGGGTTAAAAACTCTAAGTTGGGAGGCTTAGGTAGTGGAGTACCTAAGGGAGGGGAGCTACTATACATATTATGCTAATTTTCTGTGATTGTATTTTGTGCAAATCTTTTTTGTATTATTAATATTTTGTTTAAATATTTGTGCACGTATCCTATTTATAGATCCTACAGTTACTTGCAACAAAATGCACCCTGCATAATTTGCATCTGAGTATCCTACCATGGACATGGAAGACAGTCTGAAAGGGAATATGTCCAAGTGCTTTCTTTAAGTACCTGAGCACCTACATAACAGCTTGCCAATGCTGCTTGGTTGGCCTATCTATAAACTGACTAAGCTTTCCTACATCAAGTGCAATGTCGAGTCGTGTAATAATCAGATAGAGTAGCTTGCCAACCGTCCGTATGATCTGTTATCAGCTGAATCTGTCTTCTCATCATGAAGATGTGTCTTGAGGTCCATGGGAATGTTGGCTGGCTTGAACCGCATCATACTTGTCTCCTGAAGAACATTCAACGCTTACTTGCGTTGAGAGAGAACAATCCCATCTCTGCTCTTGGCAACCTTGATCCCTAGGAAGTGTCGAAGCTAACCTAGATCCTTGATAACAAATTGTCGTGCAAGAGATTCCTTAACTTGACTTATCCAGGCCTCATCATTACCGGTGATAATCAGGTTATTCATATAAACTAGAAGTACTACCACGCCCTTCTCTGTTTTCCTGACAAACAAAGAGTGATCTGAGGAAGATCTCTGCATCCTCATTTTCTGCAATACATCTGAGAGCTTCTAGAACCATGCTCTCAGGCTCTGCTTCAGGCCATAAATGTCCTTCCTGAGTCTTCACACACACTCCTCTTGAGCCTCAAAACCTGGGGATTGCTGCACGTAGACCTCCTCCTGAAGATCGCTATAGAGGAAAATGTTCTTCACATCAATCTGGTGCAGCTGGCAATCTCTGTGAGCCATAACAGAGATGAGTGCACATACAGTGGCAAGGTACGCAATGGGAGAGAAAGTGTCAAAAAGTCCACCCCATAAGTCTAGGCGAAACCCATTGTCACCAACCTAGCCTGATATCTTAAAATAGACTCATCAGGGTTATATTTGAAAAAAAGACCCATATGGAGTTGATCGGTCGTAGATACTTGATGTCAGTGCTAACATAGTATCTACTATGGATGGAAACATAACATCGGTACTCCTTTTGACTCTTGGAGTATCCTAAGAACACACACTTGACAGCTTGAGGAGCAAGCTTGTCATGACCTGGTGATAGTACATGAATAAAGGCAATGCACCCAAAGGTCTTGGGAGACATTTAAGAGTTCGTCATCTGGATGCAGCGGGAGAATCGGTATCTCCTCATGGAGAACTGAGCTCGACATTCTATTAATGAGGTAGCACACAGTCAAGACTGCATTTCCTCAATGCTGTGGAACACTGTAGTGGATAAGAAGAGTACAAGCAACCTCCAACAGATGTCTGTGTTTCCGCTCTGCAACCTCATTCTGCTGTAAGGTATGTTGGCAAGTAGTCTGGTGGATAATCTTATGAGCCCTGTAGAACTCTGTAGGTCTCACAGTGTAGAACTCGATGGCATTATCTGCTTGCACAACCTTCATTATGGCAAAGTACTGTCTTCATCTCCAATAGGAGTCTCTAAACACCTTCAACATTTACTTTGCTCTTCAGAAGGAACACTAAAGACACTTTGGAGAAATCATTTACAACCACAAAATAATATTGATGTTCTATCTTGTTCGGAACTCTGCTTGGCCCCCAAATATCCATATGAAGTAACTCAAAAGCAGCCATTGATCTAGGAGAGGTACTGGTAGAAGAAGATCGATGATGCTTACCTGGAAAGCATCACATTTAATAGTAGTGCCAAGAGAGATGTGAAATCACTCTCTTGAGATGATCCAGAGGTGACTGAGACGAACGTGCCACTACAAAACACTCCCACCTTCATACCCATAGACTTCTCCAAATGGCTCCTGCCCAAGATGGTTTACACCATTTTTCTCTGTGCCTCTGGCAATGGTCTTCCCTATGAGCTTATCCTAGACGATACATATGATATCATAAAAAATAACCTTATAATTAAGTTCTTTCATAATCTTGCTTACCGATAATAGATTTATTGGAAAGTCAAGCACATGTAACGCTCTCGACAGTTGCAAAGTGGGAGTTATAGACACCTCCCCCTGACCAACAATGAGAGTATCTCTGTCGTCAATAACTTGCATTGTTCTCCTTGGTGCAATTGAACTAAGCCGCCGAAAATAACTCTAATCGCTACGGAGATGTTGTGAAGCTCCAGAGTCAACTAACCATCGTACACTACGGTGACTCCTCATGCTCCTCATATATTAAGCCTGCATACTCCATTGTCCCTATCGTAATAGCAGTATCCAATGCCATCTCTGATCCTTTTGAGGATGACATCGTGTCTAGTAGGGACCAAGAAACCAAGAGATCTGAAATTATATTTTCAGATTTGAAACTTCATTAGAGACAATGATCTTTCAATCGTGAAATCCAAGACATAAGAGTCCTAGAAATCAAGAAGAGGACCACTAAAGCCCCCTGAATCAGGCGTAGGCGCACACTAGGGCATGGGGGAGCTCCCTGGTGGCGTCGCCTAGGGTGCCTAGGACCCTCTCTCGCTGGCGTAGAGAGGAAAGACCACCGCCAGCATCATTGCTAGCTGATGGTGCAACAGGTGGTGGTTGGTGACGGTCTTGGGTGGTTGCTACTATCGATGTTGGGGCTGCTGCTAGTTAGCAGCGACCCTGGTGGCCGACGGCGGTGCCCTTGGAGGCTGCTGCTGGTGCAGAGAAAGATAGGGAGAGAGAGAGGGGGGTAAAGTGGTTAGGGCTTGAAGGCCTTGTGAGGGTGGGGTACTAAAACACCGATCTAGGATGGCTGCTCTGATATCGAGTTGATAGGAAACAAATGACCTAGCTTTCCAAAGAGTCCTACACCTTTTTATATAGACAAGAGGTATAGGAAAATAACACTACATGTCCAGGAAAGAAAAATAAAATAACATGTAACATAATAAAAAGTAAATTGAGCATATTTATAATAAGAGTTTTCTAAATAAGAAATAAATATTCGAATCTAACTTGGAAAGTGACACAAGGTTCCTTCTAATGGAAGGTACAAAGAGACAATCTTAAGTAGTAGGATGTGTCCACTAGGTATCTTGAGCTTGCATATCTCTATGGTTTATACTGCAACCATTGCCTTAGGTCCCATCGTAATGCACTTATCCCTCTTTATGCCTTTTAATCACCTAAGCCACATGTAATAAATTTTAAATATGAACAGACTCTCCAGAATCCACAACCCAACTTTCAACTCATCTAACAAGTTGGTCTCAATGATGAGAAGAGATTCATTATCTACAGTGGTCTGTCCCTTGCCCTTCTTTAAGGTCCTTATGTACTTACGACCGTTTTGTTTCTAATGGCCTGGCTTGTTGCAGTAGTAGCATCTGTCTGTCATCTTGTCTTTCTTCCTTTTAGAAGTAAGATGTGCTGAATGAGCTAAAGACTTGTTCTTCTTTTGGGAACTTTTTCCTTTGCCTTACTTCCATTTGAACCTCCCACTGCCCTCGGCATACATTGTTATAGGTGGGTTCTCGTTCTCAATGATGTTCTATGCGGACATAAGCAAGGAGATCAACTCAGCCATAATTGTCTTCATCTTTTCTATATGAAATGAGACGATGAAGTTGGAGAAAGAGTTAGTAAGAGATTACAGGATGATATCCATAAGGGTTCTATCATCAATCTTTATCCCCAATCTTTAGAGCTTTGAAATATTTTCAGAACATGCTCCCTTACCAGAGTTCTTGCCTTCACCTTGCATGAAAGCAACTCATTAAGTATGTTTTAGTGCTGAGTTCGGTTTACATCCCCAAACATCTCTTTTAGGTTTGTTAGGATCTCAAAGGTAGTTTTCATCTCCTCATGTTGTTTTGAAGCACATTGGAGAGTGAACCTAGGACATAACACATGGCAAGGGTGTTATCCTTATCCCAGTTTGCATTGTACTCCTTTTGAGAGTTCTTAGGATTCTTTTGCTTGTTCTCCTTGATCAAATACTCTATGCAATTGGTAGCAAAAATTTGCTCAAGGTTATGGATCCAATTTGTATAGTTAGGGGTTGTCAGTTGGTTCTTTTCAAGGAAGCGACTGACTAGGTTGAGGTTCGTCATTTGAAAAGAATTCAACATTGATTAAAATCCAACGCATGAAAAATGTTAGAACATAGCTTTATTTTATTTATGTTCTATTGTTGGAGTGTTTTTAAGTTAGTGGATGTGTACTGATATTTCCCCCTTGGACCTCTCTATATACGGGTCCTAAGGTTTCTCAATGAAAGGAGAGTCATTTGTTTTCCAACATAGTATCAGAGTGGCGGTCCTAGACCGAATCTCTGATACCCCCACCCCCAAAAGCCTTTAAACCGTCCACCTTTGTCTTTCTCGTCATCGGCATCACTTAATGCCACCGGCGACGTCCGTCGATGAGCACCACTAGCAGCAACGCCGCTAGCGCAGTGCACCACCACTAGCATCGTCGCTAGGGCGTAGCCAGGAATAGCACCATTGTTGGCAGCGCTAGCAGCCGTACGGGGAGGTGCAAGGGTAGGGGCTTCTTGACGCCCTATTGCTGCCTCTACTTCAACGGGGAGGTGTTACAGGTCGATGAGGAGGTGCTGCAAGGAGTTGGTTTCTTCCCTCTCTTGTTACTCTTTTTTCCTGCTGTTGGTAGAGATTTTCAGGTCATTGGTCTTCATGTTTTAAAGCACTTGTTATGTAAGAGCTCTTGTTCTTGATTTGTGAATATAAGAAAATAGCAGATAACAAAGATTCCCTAAATGACTCTATGGGGAAGCTATCCACCATGAGCATGTTTTAGGAAACCTCCATTAAGTTGGATGGTACCAATTTTCTTCTATGGTCTACTACATTTTCTCGGTTTGTTGGGTCTCAGAGAAATATATTTTGATTGATGAGGAACATATCCCAAAAACTGAAAATGAGAAGGCTGACAATGATTGGGTGGCGACATGCCTCCTTAATAGTGTTACACAGACAATTGCCAAACAGGTGATGTGCCATTCTTCTGCAAAGAAAATGTGGGAGGTTTTGCATGAGATACACTCTCACAGGAGTAACATCACCAGACTGTATCATGTGATTGGAGATTCATAACATGAAAAAGGGCACCATGTCGTTAGCAAATTATTATGGTGCTATGAAGAATCTGTGGGATGAATAGGATGTTCACTAGCCTATCAGTACAGATGCTACTATGATTGCCAAGCAGAGAGAGGAGATTTAGATCTTTTCAGCTGTTAGTTGGGCTTGGTTTTGAATATATGTCAGTCAAAGATCAATTTATGACACTAGATACCTTTCCTCAGATTTATGCTCGCTAGTCTAGATGGGAGACTACTAATGATACTCCTTGATAAATGAATTTTAACGCGAGAAAGATTGAGTTTGAAAACCTGTTGTTGTAGTTGCGAGAAATTCGCTAATCAAATAAAATTTATCATCGAAACTCGAAGTGAGTCCCGAGTCGAACATGTGGAGGCGAACGTTTGATTTAAAATCTGCGTTAAGAAATTATTGTCATAAAGCAGAATAGCCAGTTGAAATCAATCTACGCGAACTACTCTACTTAAAGAATAAATAATAGAAGAAATAGAGAGAATAATACAAAGAAAGAGAGAGGACGAACAAATATTTTAATAAAAATAAGGCAATGTTCATTACACTAGTTGCAGAATTAAAACTACACTAGAAAGCAGTAAAAAAAGAGATGAGGGATTCTCCTTGACAGCTGCTTAGTGGACGAGCTACATTGACGTAACGCTAGGAAGATGGTTGTAAGATGCTGGACGAGGGAGGACGGAGCTCGAGGAAGGAGAACGAATTAGGGTGGCGTCACAGTGGGATCTGCTTCTCGAACATGGTGAGAAGACGGCCACGGGATGCTTCACGAACGGCGGTGAGAAGCGGGAAAAAATATTTATTTTTTTACTCTAGAGAAGCATCCTGGGCTTGGGACAAGCTCCTTAGAGCTTTGGAGGAGGTGAGGAAGGAGTGGGAAGAGGTGCTTTGCTAAGGGGGCTTGTAGGCCTTTTATAGGTGAAAAATGGGGGTAAACTTGACTTTTGATGTGTATGGGTACTTAATTTTTGCACGGGAGACAGGCTGCATGTTGTGTGCACACGCCTCAAACGTTTCATGCTGCAGTGGCTAAAACAAAGTGTGGTCTTCAGATTTGCAATGGACGCTCCAGATCGCAAGATGGAGTCGCTCAAATTGCGCCTCAAACGTTTCCCAATCGCCATTGGACATCTGCAAGCTCATGCGAACGTCCTAACCGTTCATGCCGCTTCATCCCCCACTGCAAATAATTCATGCATGTGTTTCATGCTCGTGCAATTCACGCCCATGCATTACACGCATGGATTTCACGCATGGAACGGATCCATGCATTTCTCTTCATGTGGATGTCCATGTCCCCATACAAATCCTATGCAAGGCAAAGTGGAATTGGAAGGGGAATTGGGGGTCCTCGAGACTCGAACCCATGACCTCCATGGAAGATTAGAGTTCTTGACCAATGTGCTACGGCTCCTGGATTGTCAAGTGGATGAATTTACGGTCCTATGCTCAAGGCTGTTGGATCTTCATCCAACAATGCAGAGGGAAGGCCATCCATGGATGAGGAGAGGCTGTGGTTGGTCCTTGGGCAGCCTGGATAATGCCATGTGGCACGATTTGGACCGTCCATCTTTTGCTCGTAGTAGTGCTATGGATGTCGGTTTATATCGATTTTTGTGTCATTGGGCTGCGATCGTTGATTTGAACCCATCTGTGCGGTTAGATTCTTAATTTGAGGTCTGTATTTTTACCACCTTACCCCTTGGCTATTGATTTTTCTCGGAATGCATATGGTGCTACAGATGTTCGATTAAAGCAATTTCGGAGGCGTTGGACTCCGATCATCACCTTGATCAGATCCGTATGATTGGATCTTTAATCCGAGTCCCCAAAATATATTGCCTTATCCCCTGACCATAAAAGAGAATTAAGCTATAATTTGTACAATCTATTCTAAATGCAGAATGATGCATGCTATGTAATATTTATAATGCTGAATGCAATTATGAGCCTAGGAACATGTATAAATAGACATTTTATGTGAAATAGATGTGTCTACATCACTGCTCTTGTTGATGCCTTTGCCATGGCTTCCGTTGGTTGAGGTAGAAACAATTCCTTTACCCGTGGACATGGTAGACGTACACCTGGACGTGGCAGAGGACGTACCTCCTGTGAGTACTGCCATAAGAATAGACATGCTGTTGACTGTTGCTGGGTGAAACATGGATACCCTCAAGGTCATGACCTTAGGGCCAACTAGGTGATTACGAAGCAGATTGGTCAGCCTACTCAGATTCATGAGGAGCAACTCACTATTTCCAGAGTAAAGTATGATGAGCTTGTTGACTCTAGAGCATCTACCTCTGCAGGAGCATTTGTTCTACAGCCTATAGGTACCATGGCCATATCTACTAGTTCCTGCTCTCCTACATGGATTGCAGATTTGGGAGCATCCTCTCATATTATTGGTAATGCAGATCTTTTCTTGGTTCGGGATTCAGCCACCCCCCTTTCAATTTATCTTTATCGCCCACATTGTCGTTATCTGATGTTATGCATGCCCCACAGTTTGCACTGAATTTGATGTCAATTAGTCAGATTACCAGAGATTTAAAGTGCAGAGTAGATTTTTATGACCAATATTTTGTGTTGTAGGATCTCAAGATGAGGAAGCAGATTGGTGGCGGGCTTGAGCAGAATGGTCTCTACTATGTCCATATACCTCCTTCTACTAGTGCTACAACATACTTTGTTACTCCTCTCTAGTGGCGCCTACGGCTTGGCCAGCCTAGCCTTACTGTTTTACGTCGGTTATTTCCTAAGTTGAGTTTTTTGAATAAATTTTTGTGATGCTTGTCAACTTGGCAAACATCATAGGTCATCTTTTTATAGTCATGGTAAGCGGTCTGAGTTGTCTTCTGAGTTAATTCATGGAGATGTATGGGCACCTTGTCCAGTTCGAAGTAACAAAGGTTGTCGATATTTCCTGGTGTTAGTTGATGATTATACTCGTGTCATAGGTTTATTTGATGGAGAAAATTGAGGTCTCTGTACTTATTCAAATTTTTTTTAAAGAAATACGGACTCAATTTTCTTGTGTTATAAAAATTTTCGGGAGTGACAATGGTTTGGAATTTGTTAATTCTACTTTGATGCATTTCTTTCAGTCTTAGGGAGTTATACATCAGATTACTTCTGCGCATACCTCACAACAAAATGGGGTAGCCGAGTGCAAATTACGACATTTGTTGGGAGAATTCTTATTAGTTAAATGAATGTTCTTGCTATATATTGGGTTGATGCTATATTGATCGCTACTTTCTTGATAAATTGTTTGCCTTCGAATGTGTTGAATGGGAGTTCTTTTTCTGTACTTTGTCTTGGGAAGGATTTATTCCCTGTCACTCCTGTTGTTGTCGGATGTGATTGTTTTGTTCACTTGTTTAAGGTGGATACGATTTCTTCTCGATCTGTCCAGTGTATTTTCCTTGGCTATACGAAGACTTAAAAGAGATACGGATGTTTTGATCCTGTTGCACAGCATCTTTGTGTTATTGCTGATGTTACCTTTTTTGAGGATATTACCATTTATTGCAAGAAGGGGGAGACTTCCACTTCTAGTAGTGTTCTTATTCCACTACCAATTGCTCCACCATCTTTTAGCCCTGAGCCCTTTGAGCATCCTACCTTTGATGATGCAGGGGAGTTCTTTTATCCTTGACATTTTCAGCGATGATCTAAGACACAGGTAGAGGAACCTCTTTCTAGTATTCCTCCTCTACCCCTATCATCTGCCAATGATTCTCCTGAGGTCGAGGTAAGTGATGCTCCTGAGACAGTTGATTTGGATATTCCCATTGCTTAAAGAAAGGCTTAGCGGTCTCATACTGGACTTGCTACATATTTTACTTCATAGTGTTTTTCATTTGATGGTCTAATAGATAGGGCATTATCGTTGACTGATGATGCTGAACAAGTGCCTAAAAGTCATAATGAGGCTTTTAAGAGTGCTGCCTGGACTGAGGCTATGAAGGAAGAAATATCAGCTTTAGAATCTTGACATACATGGGATTTAGTAGACTTACCTTCAAGTGCTACTGTTGTGGGGTGTAGATAGGTGTTCACCCTTAAATGTCGATCAGATGGTAGTGTGGAGAGATAAAGCCAGATGGTAGCAAAAGGGTATACTCAAACTTATGGTATTGATTACTTTGAGACCTTCTCCCCTGTTGCCAGATTGAATTCTGTTAGGATACTCCTCTCTGTGGCTGTAAATAAAAATTAGTAGGTATATCAATTGAATATTAAAAATACCTTTTTGTATGGTGATCTAGAAGTGTATATGCATCAATCCCCTGGGTTTGTGGCTCAGGGGGGTGTGGAAAGGTGTGTCACCTCAAAAAGGAAATTTACGGTTTGAAGCAAAGCCCTAGGGCATGATTTGACAGGTTTAGTAGGCCAGTGCAAGAGTATGGATTTACTCGATCTACTGTAGATCATTCGGTGTTTACTCTTCATGAAGATGGAGGTTTAGTGATTATTATTGCTTATGTTGATAATATTTTCCTGACTGATGGAATTGAGAAAACAAAAAGTTGCTACATTCTCAATTTGTTACAAAAGATCTGGGATAGATAGGATATTTTCTTGGCATTGAGGTGCAACATGTTGAATAGTGACTGGTGTTATCTCAGAGGAAGTATGTTTTGGGTATGCTTCGAGATGTGGGGATGCTTAGGTGCAAGTCTGCAAGTGTTCCCATGGATCCTTCATTACCTCTGGCAGATGGAAACAATCCATTGTTACAAGATGTGGCAAGGTATAGAGCTATGGTTAGGAAATTGCTATACTTCATTGTTATTAGACCAGACATAGGCTATGTTGTTGGTCGCCTAAGCTAGTTCATGCAGGAACCTCGTGAGGTACTCTGGGATTGTATATGTCAAGTATTGAGGTATCTGAAAAATGCTCCTTGTTTAAAAACAATGGCTATGTTGATGTATGTGGGTACTCTGATGCTGATTATGCTGGGGCACATGAAGATGGGAGGTCTACTATTGGATATTGTACCTATGTTGGAGGAATCGTGGTTACTTGGAGAAGCAAAAAATAATCTGTAGTTTCCAGGTCCAGTACAGAATCTGAATATAGGGCGATGGCTTATACTACTTGTGGGCTCATGTGGATTAGATCCATTCTTCAAGATTTTGGAATACAGACCTATACCCATGTTTTGTGATAATAAAGCAGCATCATTCATTGTAAATAACCTGATGTTTCATGAAAGAACCAAGCATATTGAAGTGGATTGCCATTTCATCAGGGAGGTGGTTATGAGTGGCAAAATCAACACACCCTAGATCAAGATTGAGGATCAGATTGTAGATGTTCTCGCCAAGGCTCTCACAAAGAAGTGGCTTAATTTTCCTAGTTCCAAGTTGAGCATTCATGATGCGTATGCTTCAACTTGAGGGAGAGTGTTAGAGCATAGTTTTGTTTTATTTATGTTCTATTATTGGTGTGTTTTTAAGTTAGTGGGTGTGTACTGATATTTTCCCTTTGGACCTCTCTATATAAGGGTTCTAGGATTTCTCAATGAAAGGTGAGTCATTTGTTTTCCAACAAAAAATAAACTTTGCTTCGGGATCTTGAAAAAAAAAGGTTCCCACTTAAGTTCAATTTGAATGCTCTTCCCCTTTCTAACACCTAAACCAAGAGGCATGCTGATCCCAATACATCATGTGGGATCGGATTCTCCTCTTCAATGAGTTGATGCATTTGTTTTGGAAGTCTACATAATTTGAATGAAAAAGGTGGGAACTCTATTCACCTTGCAAGTCCAATTTGCATATCCGTATAATTCGATCCTTTGCTACACCCTACACTATGTACGTCAATTGCTGCTGAGTGTGCACGCGGCTACATATAAAAGCCTCATAGATGCCCCTAATCTTTGGGCTAGGAACTACATTCAGGTAAACAGATGTGCAGTCCATCTCTTATGAGAAACGAGCAGACCCACTCTATGTCCATGCCATGCTAATGTCCTCTCTTTGGGGAGCATACTCACTAGCATAGCCTTGCTGTTATAGTTCCCTTGCCTTGTCAGGACCATGAATCATTATCTTCACAACTAATTTGTTGACACGTGAAATATGGGAACCGGTTCTATTGGAATTTGGCTGGGTCTTACTTGAGAAAAAAATCCAATTTAATCCTATTAAATTAACTAATTCTTGACCAAGTCTAAAATTAAAATCATATTCTAATTTTATTTTATGTTTGCGTGTTTTGAGATTGCACCTCATGCATCACAATCACATACACAGATTATTCTACATACAAAAGTTACATCATATGTAAAGGTTCTCAAATTATAAGAATCACATGAAAATAACCTGCAGACAATCACTCCATATTGTACATTCAGATGATCACATTATCACACTCATTCCACAATTAAAACCGTCAAAACCATGTTGCTCTTAATATTTTATTTTATTATTTCTATTTATTTTTTTACAAGTTGATGTCGGGGTTTCATTGTTGTTCGTGTTAGGATGGTCTTTTTGTTTTTAAGATTTTATCTTTATTCATGTTGAGAGTAATATTATCAATGAATCAGTCCAACCCTATTAGGAATAGGAATGGGAGGAGTGATTGAAAATGGGGCATGGAATAAGGTGTAGGCCTATATAAAGGGTATTATACTACTATTTTTCTCAAGTAGATTAAATAAAATATTCAATTCTCTTGGCCTTCCATGGTTTTTACCTAAGGGATTTTCCATGTCACATCTTACTATTCTTTATGATTCTCACTTATACCATGCTGCTGCCTGTGTATTTTGTTTATTTAACATGATATCAAAGTTATTTTGGTCTTTCACATGGGAAAGGTGCACTTTTTTAGTCTTCGTATTGGAAAGGCCCACTTTGCATGAAAGGGATTATTATTGCAAGTAGATTTCTTTTCTTTATCTCTAACTTAGAATTTACTTGGTGATGGATATCTTTTCCTTTCTTCGTACTCTACTTGAATGTGAAAATTTCTAAAAGAATATCTTTAATCTTTGGCGTTCAACTTTATTCAGGATTTCCGCATTGTCTGTCTTCCTTTATATCAAGATGCCTTACTCATATCTCCTAACTATTGAGATGGTTTTTCGTGCTATCTTCGTAAGGTTTTCATTCGAGAGATTTTATGTTAGAGATAGAGGTCTTTTCCTATCCCACTACTCTTGCCTATAAAAGACTGATGTTGTTGATTATCTACCTAGAATAATGCTATTTGCCTTTCTCACCACTCAATCTAGAAGCTCTTTATTGGAAGAAATGAACTCTTATGGAAGACAACTTTAATAAGTTTTATTTCAATATAGATACTCTTTTGACTTTTTTCTTTGAAAAGGAAAGGAGAGGTTAACAAGGAATGTTAACCCCCCATAATTTCATTACGAGAGGGGGATAAGAGTATTAAGTGTTACAATAGTAAGAATACAAGCGGCTAACACTCTCAACAGAAAAGTGCTCCCCTATAAATACAACTCCATTGCGCTCCAACCAAATGCACTAAATGAGAGTAAATGCCTTCGCAATACACCCCATATCACCAAGGGTGGATTGTAGGCTTTGCCAAAATGAGTGTTCCGAGTCATTGCATATGGGTGCAAGGCTCGAAGTGGACCAACACTCCCTGGCAAAAGAGCAAGTAAAGAATAAATGCTCAGTGTCCTCTAGTCCTCCGTCGTAGAAGATATAGGAATCGTTAGAGTTCAGTGCCCAATGGTGCCTATAAGAGCAAGTAGCCAAGCATCTCCTCAAAAGCCACGCAAAGACCTTCACATTAAGGGGAGAACACATTTTCTAAATCTTCTCGGTCTCCATAATAAGATTCTAGTCATGACCGGGAGTCTCCTTCAAGAAACACAAGCATGCCTTCCTTACTAAGAGAGGACCACATTTCCATAGTCTTCCATCATGTCCCATGCTTGGTTTTAAATCATGAAGCATTTGAAGAAGCATGGTAAGGCCCTCAAGGCGTGTCTCAGAGAGAGAGGCAGGCAACGGGGGTGGCCAAGAGTTGTGTGAGAAGTAATCTGCCATCGAGGCTAAGGGGGAAGTAGAAAGCACTACAAGTTTGGGGTAGGCCTCTAAAACTGTACCTACTAAAGACTAGGGATGGCACCAAAAGCTGAAGTGTGAACCATCACTAAGGATCACCTTGCAATAAGGTTGAACTCTTATGAGTATCTTTTGTAGGCCCTGCCAGAAGAAAGAAGCTCCTTTATTAGAGCATCTCCTCTTGTCCCAATCAATGGTGTCACCATAGATGATGAGGCTTCATAATTTAAACAATTTACTTAATGAGCAGAGCATCATTCATTAGATAAAGGTCTAAAATCCCTAGGCCATTCACCTCCTTGGACATATAGACGTCCTCTCAATCTACGAGAGGGATAAATTTGTTGCTCGACGAAGATGATCATAGCAATCTCCTTCGGATTTGTTGAGAGAGATAATTAATGATTATTCCCACATAGTGGAGTGGGAAAGAGAAAGGTGTCTGGTGGCTTATAAAAGGGCCTTTGTACCCATATTTGTTCTTTGAGAAGGATATAGAGAAACACGTCCATAGGAGCACTTCTCCTGTGGTTTTCTCCCTACTATTCATAAGTGGGGTTATTATTGTTTGTCCGTTATTCTTATGCTTTTATATATTTCAACATGGCATCAAAGCAATCGATCTTTGAATTTTTTCATCATTTTGAGTTCAAGTACTTGAAACTTTGAAGTTCTTAGCAAGTTTGTCCTTGGAGGTAGTTTGCAGCCATGACTATTTGTTGGTACAATAGATGCATCGTTTCTTTATACACAAATGATCGTTGGCATCCCCTCCTGTGCTTTGGCATTAGATCGTGTTTTGCCAATTGTAAATCGTGGTTTGGCAATAGATATATCGTTTGCAAATTAAATCTTGGAACCAATGTAGGTGGAGTCTATGACTACTCTCCATCCATGGAGGTGGGAAGGCGCAGGTGAAGGCAAGCACCAATGTTGTGTCAAAGAAGCCAAAAAAGGAGCATACAAGATCGTCGATGAAGGCAACACTGAGATTGTAGTTGTTGTTGGGGGCACTCGGTAGCATCACTGATCGAGGCTCCATGCGTGGGCGAAGCTACAATGAGTAAGGAGAGAAGGTGATCTTCGCGAGGATAAGGGTGTTGATCTCTAGGAAGGTCACCTCCTTGAGTTGTGCCTCTACGAATCCACTTGGAGAGTGGTCAGAAAAGGAGGTGCCACTATTGATGGTGGTGCTGATGACGATAATCGTGGCAGCATCGAGGAGCCATAAGAGCGGCATTGAAGAAATCAAAGAAGACGAAGGAGGCATTGTAGAAGGATCGGTGTTGATCGAGGTGACGTCAATTGAGCACGATCTTGCATGAGATTGGCTTGCACGAGGATTGCGGTGAGATCTTCGCATTGATGGTGGCATCACCATGATTTGTGGCATTGCCTACGAAGAAGCGATGCAAAAGGTTCGGTGTGTGTGGAGGCTGGAGAAGGAACATAACCATGATTTGGGGAGTTTTTTATTTAGGTTATGAGATATTTTGGGTTATTTGTCTTTTTGACACTTTTTTTTGTCATATCCCTTTGTTTAGCCTAAAAAAAAAGGATAAGAGAATTGAAGTGTGAACAACAAAGGAAGAAAAAAATATATCAAAAAATAAGAGAGGAAGGAAAAAATTAGAAAAAAAAAGATGATGAGAAGAAAGGAAAAGCTCTTCTTTATTTGATTTTCTTCTCTATTTTGTTTCTTGAGGTAAGAATGAGAGCCCGTTGTGACCCCTCTACGAGGGAGACTTTTTCTTTAAGGTCCCCACATAAAAGTTTCTTTTCTTGGTTCTTATATGACAGAAACACTTGCTTGGTCCATATATAAGAAAAATATACAGAGAGATTTCCGTATGGGAGAGGTCAATCTTGATGTCTTCGATGGAGGAGCTCACTTTTGAGTTCCTATATAGGAGAGACCCATTCTCAAGGTCTCAACGGGAGAGATCAACTTTGAACTTTTGTGTGGGAGAGGCTAGTCTCGAAGTCTCCATAGGAGAGACCCATTTCTAAGATCTTCAATGGGGAAGGTACCAGCATAAATTGAGGTCTCTAGGAGAGAGATCAATTAGAGGCAGTTTTAGCAGTTCATTTATCAAACTCCGGCCTACGTTGATGTGTCGTCATCAGTACACCCTACCTACAAGGAAGAACGAGGATGTTGCTGTCGTCATTTGCTTGGAGGAGAGCCATGACCCGGTTGCACCAAGTGAGTGTTGTATTCTACTTGTGAGAGTAAGGATTTATGTTGTATAAGTTCAGCATTCCATGCTCCAACTTGAGGGGGAGTGTTGAGAGATGAATGTTGTTGTTGGGTAATTAGATGGTGGGAGATCCAATTACATGTTAATTTATTCCCACATAGTGGAGTGAGGACTTGAGAGGTGTGTAGTGGCCTATAAAAGGGCCTTTGTATCCTTATTTGTTCTTTGAGAAAAAACACATTCATAGGGGTACTTCTCCCGTGTTTTCTCCTTGCTCTTCGTAAATGGGGTTTCCATGTAAATGCAATTGTTCTCATTTTTATACTTTGATATTATCGTTTGTCGGTTATTATTTTGCTTTTATATATTTCAACATGATCATATCAATCCTCCTCAAGACCGTTGCTGGTATCTTCAACATCGAGACATGGTAAAGGGGTAGAGTTGAGAGGATCAAGGAGAGAAAAACTAGTCTACCTTTTATGCATAGAAGTCGAGCCACCCATCCCGGTAATCGGTTCTCTAAACTCTCCAAGACCGGAGTCCAGCCAGTGATATAGCTTAAGCTTAAGAAGTGTTGAGAGCAATATTATTAATTTAAAAGTCAAATCCTACTAGGAATAATGATGTGTAACAATATGATTGGCAATAGGACTACTATTTTTCTCATAAGTTGAATCAATAAAATATTCAACCATCGTGGGCTCTTCTATGGTTTTTCTCTTCGGGATTTTTTATATTACATCTTCATGTTCTTGATAATTCTTATTTGTATCGGGTTGCTGTGCATATACTTTGTTTATTTTACAATTCGGCCACAAGATGGTACAGCAGTAGTAACAATCGTCCTTGGCCCCCATATGCAACAATGTTTATGTTGTGGATCATGTTAAAGATTCAACGAAGAGCAGCTGCAAAAATGTTATAGACCAATGGAGAGGCATTCATGCCTATTGATATCCACACATGTATCCCACCCCCATCACTTGGCCCTACAGTTAACGGCGGTCTCCTCCCTTTCTCTGAACTCGCTACATGTAAGGATCAACCGGAAAGGTGCTAAGTAGAGATCAAATCTCTGTTCCTATGTCGATTGCATGCCACTACGTACAAGCACCTCGAGGGAGAGTGTTAATAGCTACATCGGTTGTGTTACCCTCTCCAGTTGTTTTGCTCATTGGTGATCTAGTGTGGTGGCAACAAACCCTACCTTCAGATGCATCATAGAGGTGCAAAGGGTGACTTGCGAGAAGGTTCAATGGTGCCCCATTGAGTGGGAAGCTCATCATTGTGCAGACACATGGGAGGTGCTTCCCACGTGAGAAATTGGTGGTGCTGAATTCTGCAGCAGTTGTGTTTCTTGTTTGGTTCCATTGAACCCAGGATCAGCATGTATCTTGTTGTCAGAAATGAAAAGCAAACGAAAGTTAAAAAATGTCATTTTGGAAAAAAAAAAGAGGGTAAGGAGTACAAAATGGGGGAAGAGAAAAAGAAGAAAAATATTAGAAAAAAAGAAAAAAAAGGAAAGAGAAAGATGAGAAATTTCACAAAAAAGGAAAAAGTGATGAAGGAAGTGGAGCATGAGTTATGTCTTCTATAGTTTTCGTTTTTGCTTGGGATCATCTTTTACACTGCTTGAAATTGTCTCTTGCATTTTGCTTGGATCATCTCTTGCTTATACTTGGTTGGGTCATTTGCCGTACTACTTGGGATCGTCTCCTACTAAGGGAGAGGTTGAGAATATGTATTTATAATGGAGAGGTCGTTGGATCCTTTATTATAGTTGGTTATTTTAGTCCCACCTCACTTATTGAGGAAACTGTGTTCGAGTGGGGGTGTCCTATATAAAGAAACCATGCACTACTATTTTATTAGAGAAGAATAATAAAAGATTTACCTATAGGGGCTCTTCTCTCATGTTTTCTCACATCTCATGAGAGGGGTTTTCATTAAACCCAAGTGTTCCATGTGATGCTCTTGATGTTTTCTTTAATTTATTACTTCTACTTATTTTTGTACAATACCTTTATTTAGTTGTTTGCCAAGGATATCTAAAATTTTTGATCTCATGATCATCGGTCTCCGACCTGGGATTCCTTAGTCCCAAGGACTTAAAGGACATTATTTGCAGATACGGAGTGCCTTGGATCATCGTTGCCGATAACAACCCACAATTCCTCGCAAATTGTTTATATGATTTTTGCGTAAATTGGGGGATAGACATGAAATTGATGCCAGTTGCTCACCTACAAGCTAGCAGTCAAGCTTAAGTCATAAATTGTAGCATTATTTAGACTCTAAAATTGAAGATGGATAATGCCAAAGGTGGGCAAAAGAACTGCCCTTCACACTCTAAGGCTATAGAACTATGACCAAAATGGCTACAGAACAAATCGCTTTTTAACTAGGTTATGGATGCAAAACTAAGATCCCCTGTAAAGTTGATTTGTCGTTGTATAGGTGCCTATAGTTCGATCTCGATGCACATGAAGTAGGCATGAAGATCTCCCTTGATTTATGTTCCTTTAATCATAGTCAAAAGGAGAAGGCTCAAGAGTACCAGGGAACCATGGCTCATTACTATAACAGACATGTTAAGTGTAGGGAATTTAGAGAAGGGGGCCTTGTACTAAGGAAGATCGAAGCTTTTTTCCCAAATCTAGTAAAAGGCAAGTTTGCACTTAACTTGGAAGGGCCCTATCGTATTATAGTTGCTTATCCCTCAAACTCATATGATTGGGAGGACAAAGATGGAAGGTCCATTATAAGAACTGTTGGGATTTTTAGGGCGATAAAATGATTTTTATTGTTGATGAAAGAGATGTCCTAGCCCTCTTTTATAGAGAGAGGCAAGGGCATACTTGGCAATATACCTATGACCCAAAATAGTAGACAACTAATTAAATAACTAATTGATTTATTTCCTAACACTCTCGTAAGTCAAGATGCGGGAGACAACGAAGACTTGGATCCTTAACGTAGTGGAGAGCAACTCTTATTGACGTGGTAGTCCCTTCATTGTCTTCAATTCTAGGTGTCTCTTTTTGTACGCCCTCACAGAGCCAGTCAATGCTTGATTTATCTTGAGGTGCATGAGAGTACTGTGGTTCCCTACTCGGAGGGGGGTGAGATCAGTGTGACGTAAAAAATGTGGAATTGAAAAAATACCAATCTCACAAAATAGACAAACACACAAAGTACACAATTATTTTTAGGTGGAAACCCAAACCGGGTGAAAACCACCACCTAACCCTCTCGAGTTAGGATTTTCCGATCAACCAAGTTGATCAAATCCATTAAACGAATCACTTTAAATGAGGGTGATTCAACCTCAATTACAACCACGCTACAAGTGCGAGGGTAGCGTTCCTCAACCCCTTCTCTTCACGAGAAGGATTTTGTCCCTCGAAGGAGACGGGAATTCGCAAAGCGAATACCCAACCAAATAACAAAGATAAAATAACGAATAATCCTATAGAGCCAACAAAGTAATTTTTAACCTAAGCTTCTATAGGAATTAGGAAACTCCCCTTTGCAAGGAGTGCGTCGAATCGATGACGCGAGTGTGTGAGCCACGCGACGGCGCAACGTCGCTCTCGTGAACTACGGCGGGAGAGCGGGTGCGCAACAGCTTGATGCTCTCTAGATGAAGAACTTGAGCTTGGAGAGCAAGAGCTTGCTTGGATACAAAAGAGTGTGAGAGTGTATTACAAAGTGTTTCTTGTGTATCTAGGTGTCTCTTGGTGTGCAAGAGGTTTCTCTCTATTTATAGAGGCCTTAGGAAAGCTTTGGAAGGCTTAGGAAAGCTTCCATAGCCGATGGGAGCAAAGCCCAAGAGAATCAGGCCGAAATCAGGAACGATGATTGCACTGATAGGTTTATCAGACGTCTGATCCTGGCATCAGACGTCTGGAAGATCACTTTAAGACGTTTGAAAATAAGGTCAGATGTCTGATTTTAGGCGGGTCTCTTCCTGACTTGGATCAGATCTAAACAGGGTTCTAGTGCAAGTCCATCAGACGACATATAGGACGTCTGGCACTATGTCTGGACGTCTGGAAACCTACTTTTTCGTGGGAATGGATTTCTAAGAGTGCAACGGCTAGAAAATCTCTGAGAAGAGATTTTGGGTTAGCCAAGGCAAAACGGTCCTCTATCAGACGTCTGGAAAGGCCTAAGAACGTCTGATAAGGCTCTAACAGTCATATCCTTGAGTGTTTGCTAAGCCAACCAACGGTTCACTAATTGGACGTCTGGCAAAGTCATCAGACGTCTTCTAAGATGTCTGAACATAGGTCTGGATGTCTGATTTCATGAGACAACTAACAAGTCCAGCGTAAATGTTATCAGACGTCTGAATCAACAGTCAGACGTCTTAAAACACATTATCAGACGTCTGATTTTGGAATTAGACGTCTGGAAATGCTGTTTGAACCCTATATTGGTTTTCTAAGTTTTCTACAAAAAACCTAAATATCCTAGGGTTGTGCCGGTGTTCTCAGGACTACTATTAGGGTACTTTGAGGCTCTTTAACAAGAATCTAAGTAAAAAATAAAGAGTAACAAAAGAAACGAAAAAAAAAAAGGAGTACAAGAGAAGGAAATCTATCCTATTCTGCATCTCCTTCCTTCTTCAATCTATCGCTCCTCGCGAATCTCCTCTGTTTTCCATCAAGTTCCTCCAATCCATCCTGGATGCGAGCTTGAACTCCGTCTGGTCACGTCTCCATTTGTAATTTGCATGAAATCTAAGACTCCAAGTGCAAATGTTAAATGACACGTATTTTGTTATCATCAAAATAAATGATCGTGGTGCTCTAGCACCAACAAGTACTGCCCGTACACTTGACATTTTGAGGTGGCTCTTGTCTTCTTGTTTGTCTTCCACTCAAACATATAAGGACCAAACAAAATAGACGTAGAACTTGAAGGGGCTACACACAAAGGCCCTAAAACAAAACACTAAAACATAAATATGAAAACCTAAGCAGGACCTAAAACATAAATAAGCCTCTTTTTAACCCTAAACTTATTGGATGGAATTGAGAGAGGATGACGGTCGCCTTCTACTTCACCCTTCTCCTCTGCTTATTCTCTTCACGTGGTCAAAAGGTCAGACAATCAAGGCGAGCACGAGAAAGCCTTCAAACCACGTGGATGGTCCACATGACAATGGAAAAGGAGGAAGTTGGCAACATAGTAGAAGAGCGCAGTGAGGGGCACCACTGTTGCTGGTGGTGGAGACGCCCCTCTGGTCGTCCTCTGTTGCTGTCGATGACAAGGGATCTCCGCCCCATGGAACGAGGGTGGATGATGTGTTCACGAAGGTCACCTGGGCGATCGCGACGAGGTTGCGTGACTTTTCAGAGGGATGCGTGGGCCATGGCGGCGTGGTATTGGTTTTGCTGCCATGGCTACGGCTGTGCGGCACCCCATTGGCTACTATAGTAGGCGAAGAAAGAAAGGAAGAAGAGGAAGAATATGAGGTTTGGTAGAGGAGAGAGCTTCTTTGGTGATTCGCCGGAGGTCGCCGTCGTCATCGAAGGGCCTCCCCCGTCTAGGGTTTCCTTCCTCTCTCTTCTTTTCTCTTTTCCCACGGGATCAAACCCGCTCTGATACCATGTTGAGATTGCACGGTCCGGAAGCATGGAGGCTCTTTCACGTGAGGATAATGGGCAGTAATAGGTGCTGCCAGCAGTCCTTGTTCTCACGACAAAGAGAAAGTGGGTGCAGCCACTGGTTGAGAGGAAGAAAGAGAGGAGTTATATTGTTGGAAGAATTATTTCGTTAACTCAGGAGTAGAAGGATTACAAAGGCTCTCTTTTATAGAGAACATATCACAATCCTCTAAAACAATTAACTAAATCCTAATCAAATCATATCCCCTATTTTTAGAAAGAACAAATCCACTAAAATAAACTTTGTAAAAACCAATCCGGTATCTAGGGTTTCCTTCCTCTCTCTTCTTTTCTCTTTTCCCATAGGATCAAATTCGCTCTAATACCATGTTGAGTTTGGTGCAATCCGGAAGTGTGGAGGCTCTTCTACATGAGGATAATGGGCAGCAATAGGTGTTGTTAGCAGCCCCTGTGCTCACGACCGGGAAGAAAGAGAGGGTCCAGCCGTCGGTTGAGAGGAAGAAAGAGAGGAAAGGGAGTTGCATTGTTGGAAGAATTATTTCTTTAACTCAGGAATAGAAGGATTACAAAGGCTCTCTTTTATAGGGAGAGAACATATCACAATCCTCTAAAACAAGTAACAAACTAAATTGTAATCAAATCATATCACCTATTTTTAGAAAGAACAAATCCTCTAAAACAAGCTTTCTAAAAATCAAATCTACCAAGCGAAGGGCCACCAAACTTGGACCACAAGATATACCAAAAATCCCATAGGTTCAGCACCCCTTTGGGTGTTTCCTAGACTGCCATGTAGTACATTTATTCTCTACGCACCCACTCAAGTTGAAGCTGGGAGGATGATGACTTGCTGAACTTGGCTTGGTGATGATGTGGCCAAACACTCCATCATCTTCTCTTGATGCACATCCTCTTGCCACCTCCGTAGTCGCCTTTTTGGCAACCTATGAAGCTGTGGCTATTGGAGTAGCCGTCTTGTCTTTGTATAAGTTGATGGGCTCTCTTCTCTAACTTATTCCTGGCTGCATCTTTCATCTCAAGCGCTTTCTCAAGTAATATGAATCTCTGAATGTCATTACTTCATTCTATAAGGTTGAGAAGAGTCTCTGTGCCTCTTTTTTCTACACCTGAGAGCCATACACTTAATCTTGGCGTTTCCTTGCGTGCTAGAGGGTTCTACGCACCCGCTCAATTCGAGTTGGGGTCGTTGCTCCTACACCCAATGAGTTTGGTTTCTTTGGGTGTGTATAAGGTCACCGGAAAACAAAGGTGAAGTCGATGGTCATAAAAAAAAATCACGTACAGCATAGCTTTTTCTTCTCTTCTTCCTACACGTGTAGAGAATCCCCAAAGAAGAGCGTAGATTGAAGGCTCTAATACCATGTTAGGATTTTTGAGGAGATAAAATGATTTCTGTTGGTGAAAGAGAGGCCTTAGTCCTCTTTATATATAGAAAGGCAAGGTCATACATGAAACTATACCTACGACCTAAAAATAGTAAACAACTATTCAAATAACTAATTAATTTATTTCCTTACAAGTAGGTTGTATGCCATCAACTTGAAGAAACACCATTGTTGAGGGAGAAGAGAAAATCGGAATCTATTATTCTTAGAAATCCTAGATCTCTTTATATAGAGAGTCTTAGGATAAATTACATAAGTAGCTCTCATACAATCAGAAAATAACACATGCACCCTTACAATCACATAATAATACTAACACTCCTCCTTAAGCTAGAGCATATATATCTAACATGCCTAGCTTCGAATAAAGAAAATCATGACGCTTCTAAGGTAGTGCCCTAGTGATATCTGCTACTTGCTGCTCTAATGTAGTAGTACGGGTGCATATCTTGCCAGAAGTCACCATGTCCCGCACAAAGTGACAATCCACCTCAATGTGTTTAGTACGCTCATAAACACCAGATTGGAAGCAATAAACATAGTCGATCTATTGTCATAGAACATTGGGACAAGTTTCTTAACTTCAATTCCCAAATCCCTTAGGAAGTTAGTAAGCCACAATCTAACAACTAGCATGTGCCAATTCCCCATACTCTTAGTACTGGATTTGGATACTAATGTTTGCTTTTTTCTCTTCCATGTTACCAAATTCCCTCCAAGAAAAGTAGCATCGCCAGTGACAGATCATTTGTCCTTTGGACTCCTTAGAATACACATTTACATTAAAATGACCATTGTTCTTTATGTAAAGTCTCTTTCCTGGACTTCCTTTGAGATACCTGAAGATAAGACATACAACATTCCAATGACTATACCTCGGGTTCTCCATATGCTGGCTGGCCCTTTTAATAGAATATCTGATATCAGGTCTAGTAATAGAAACATAGAATAGTTTCTTAACAATACTCCTGTACTTTTCTGTCCTTTGTTGAGAATTGTGTGTGGTGGTCATTTCGTCCCACATCATGTAATGTGGAGTGTTTGTGTGGTAGCCTATAGATAGGCATGTACTCGCTTGTTTCTTTGAGAAGATCAATACGGAAATCAACCCTATCAGGGGCCTTCTCCTGTGATTTTCTCCCTGTTTTTCGTGAGTTTGAGTTTCCATGTAGACTTGAGCATTCTTTATTTCATTACGCTTTGATATCTTTTATGCCTCCGCTTTGCATATTATTTAACTTGGTATTAAAGTAGTTCGATTTTGGATTTTGTTCTCAAGTTCTATCATTATTATTCTTGAGATTTGTTCCATTATTTGTGTCTCCATATTGTCTTCGATTTCGAGAGAGAAGGGGAAAACCTAATCTTTCTGTGCAAGGGGGAGATCTGGTTGCCACAGCGGCGGTATGAAGGATTACTTGTTGGGTTCTTATGAAACCCTAAAAGAGGAGTAAAGGAGCTATGGTGACATTGGATCTTATCAGTCCATGTTGAGCACTCTAGCTATTTTTATGTTCTCTTGAGGACCTTTTTAGTTAATTTATATTTTTGTTTGGTTATCTCATGTAATTTACCCAACAACTCTATATATAGAGGTGTAGGGTTTTCTATTGGAATAAAATTGTTCATTATGTCTCTTGGTATTAGAGTGGCAATCCTAGATTGGTGCTCGGGTATCCTATCAAAATAAGCTGCCTACCCCATTCACCTAAACCCTAACACCTTTGTGTTGCTTACCGCCTCTCACCCTCACTGGTAGCCATATAGCCAGCAAGGGGACCACACACGGCAACACGCGGTGACGCAAGAGGCCCCCGCGCTACTTGCGGTGGTCCTGTGAGGGCTCTCTGCTCCTGCAGTGGTGCTACAGGCCTAGCAGGTCATCGGGTGGCAGTGGTGCTGATGCTGGGGTGACTGCCTTGATTGGCAGAGGTGGCGGATCAACCATCGGCGGGCAGTAGAGCTACCGGTGGGGCTTGTTGGCCCAGCACAGCGACAAGGGGAGTAGCCCTCTTTTGGGGGCCGCTAGGGGTGCCTCTAGACCCTAGTAGGCTCCTTCCAACTATTTGGAGGGCTACAATGCGTATCTAACGTGATTTCCAAGGAGATGGCTTGGATTTCATGTTAGATCACTCTTTTGTGTGATCTACAAGATTTTGCAGATCTGAAAATTGGATTTCAGATCTGACTGTGGCGACTTTCTAGTGTACGTGATTTCCAAGGAGATGGCTTGGATTTCATGTTAGATCACTCTTTTGTGTGATCTACAAGATTTTGCAGATCTGAAAATTGGATTACTATGGCGACTTTCTAGTGCTTGGAGCATCATGGCTTCCTCTTCATCTTCTGAGGTGACATCGGAGACTAGTCAGGAGAGTGGAAGCAACAAAAATCCATTCTTTGTCCCGATTGTGAAGCTAGATGAGACCAACTATACTCGTTGATCTCAAACTTTTTTGATGATCGTTGAGGGTCATGACAAGGAGCATCTACTATTGGAGTAAGAGCCTCAGAATAAGATTAGGAAGTACACCTCGTGGAAGGACAATGCTTTGATGAGGGCTTGGATTATGAATGCCATGTCACCACAGATTGGAGATGGCATCATGTATTACAAGACTGCCAAGGAGATGTAGGATACACTTCATGACACATACTTCCATGAGAAGAATTCTAGCGAAGTCTATTAGATCAAATGTTCTCTCTCAGACAAGAGGGACAGTCCTGGACGCAATACTATACTACAGTGAAAGGACTTTTGGAGAAGTATAATGTGTGCAGATCGATGTGCACGTGTGGTACTCATATGAAGTACCTCAAGGAGACAGCCGTGCTTCACTATCTTTTTGGGTTAGGCCGAGAATATGATCCTACACTCTCTCAAATTCTGACATTATCGGAGCTTTCGCCTCTTGAGGAGACTTATAGCAGACTGAGTCAGATTATCGTGGCTACTACTCCTAAGGTCACTAGTCAGACCTCTACCCTAGTTGTTGGCGGAGGTCGAGGCACAAGAGGTTTATCCTCTACCTATGGGTGTAGTCGTGGTAGAGGACAGATAGGCAAATCATGTCCCACATGCACATTCTGTGGAAGGATTGGTTACGTGGAGGCCTCATGTTGGTTTAAGCATGGGAGACCCTTCGTTGCCAATCAAGTTGCTGTTATATCTGAGAGTCTGACATAATGTCACGTGCTGAGTATGATGCTGTTGTTTAGAGGCTTGCTTAGATCACTCAGGAGACTACGTCATCCTCTTCAGATGTTGCAACCATTGCCTCCTCAGGTACATGATGTGTTTTTGTTGTTTCTGACAAGTTCACTTGGCTGGTAGATTCAGGTGCATTGCAGCACTCGAGTGATATCACACTGGCTTCTAGCAACTTTAGTTTGTACGTCCTGCTATGACAGTTCAGGTAGCCAATGGAAGGCATGCCAGAGTTGATGGGTAGGAGGAGGTGCTAGTCACCCCCAATATGAACTTGCCTAATGTTCTATTTGTCTTTGATTTTTCGATGAGCTTGTTGTTTGTTAGGAGAATTACAAAGGATCTTAATTGCAGAGTGATTTTTTGATGACGTTGGTTGTGTGTTTCAAGAAAAGCTTACGGGGAGGATGATCAGTGACAGACATGAAGAGGGGGTTATGTATTGCTTGTCTCAGATGCTATTTGCTACACAATGCTAGGGGGTGTATGTTTCGCTGCAGGGAATACCTTATAGTGGCACAATCCTCTTGGTCATTCATCGCTAGATAGACTTCGTTGTATCATTCTTCACCTTTCGCCAGCCACCGAGATTCACTATCATGCATGCTAGATGGGGAAGTACCACTGATCTACGTATTCGGCCAGTTCTACTGTTTTAGAGTCATGTTTTGATTTATTACATTTAGATGTATGGGGCCTTAGTCGAATTCCAGATCGACTGGAACATATGTACTACTTGGTGATGGTGGATGATTGTTCTACATTATCTTGGCTGTTTTTGTTAAAGAATAAGTCAGTCGTTGGGTTTATTGAAATAAAGAATCAATTTGCTTCTACTGTTGAACTATGGATAATGCACTTGATTTCTATAATGCACGTCTGTGAGCATTATACAGGTCTCATGGAGTGGTTTATCAAAACCACATGCCCTCATACCTCTTAACAGAATGGGGTGGCAGAGAGAAAACACAGGCATATCTTGGATGTAGCCTGGACTCTTTTGATACATCATAATGTTCCATCACAATACTGAGGTGTAATGCTTACTGCATGTTATTTGATTAATAGAATGCCTAGTTATGTTCTGTGTGAGCAGATACCATGGTAGATATTGTATCCAGATCAAGAGTTATTTCAATTGCCCCCTCGGACTTTTGGCTGTGTAGCCTTTGTGCACATCATTAGGCCAAGTAGAGATAAACTTGCACCCAGGGCGGTTAGGTGTGCATTTTTGGGATGCAGTCACACCCAAAAAGGTTACAGATGCTGACCCTCTGCAAAAGAGGTATTTTATTAGTGCTGACGTTACATTTCATGAGGCTATTCCATACTTTTCAGTCATTGGCAGACAGTTGAGGATTGAGGTTGAGATGGCTCCTATGCCTACTCCTTCCATTTAGTTTGGCGATTTTCCTACTACTTAGATTGTATCACTAGGTGTTGTACCAATTATCTCTAAGCATCACCATCTGAGCCACCTGTCTAGGCTGATGATATGGATCTTTCGATTGCTATTCGGAATGCCCCCAGGAGTTGTGTGCACTACCAGGTGGCTGGCACAGTTTCGTTTGATTGTCTGAGGCGCCCATTTTCCTTGTTCACACATGCCCTCACCTCCACATAGATACCAGCTACCTATTAGCAGGCTATGCTTGATCCAAAATGGCATTAGACCATGGAGGAGATGGCCGCACTTCAGTCTCGAAAAACATGGGAGCTTACTTCGTTGTCGCCTGCTACACACAGTTGATTGTCGTTGGGTCTTTGTTGTGAAGTATAACCCAGACGATTCGGTTTCTTGTTACAAGGCTCGACTTGTGGCAAAGGAATTCACCCAAACTTATGGAGTGGATTTCTTTGACACTTTCTCCCCTGTTGTTAGGCTTCCTATTGTACGGATTCTCATTTATGTTGCTGTCCACTTTGATTGGCCCTTGTATCAACTGTATGCCAAGAATGCCTTCTTGTATGGTGATCTGCAAGAAGAGGTATTTATGCAGTAGCCCCCGGGGTTTGAGATTTAGGGGGAGTGTGTATGCAAGCTAAATAAGGCAATATATGGCCTCAAGCAGAGTCTGAGGGCCTAGTTTCAGAAGCTATCTGAAGTTGTTGAAGATATGAGACTCATTGGTCTACTTTTGATCATTCCCTGTTTGTGAGAAAGACGGACAGGGGAATTGTGGCTCTTCTTGTCTACGTAGATGGCCTAATTATCACCGGTGATGATGCAGCTGGATAGTTGAGGTCAAGTAGAGGCTGGTAGAGAAATTTATTATGAAGGATTTAGGCTCCTTGAGATACTTCCTGGGTATAGAGGTGGCGAGAGGAAAGAACAATATTGTTCTTAGCTAGAGGAAATATGCTCTTACTCTACTGCTGGAGACTGGAATGTTGGGATCTAAGTTAGCTAACACACTTATAGATCCAAAGATGCATCTTTATGATTCTGAGTCTCAGATTGTAGATAGTTGATTGGGAAGCTATTCTACCTTACTATTACACGTCCAGACATCTCACTTGTAGTAGGCAAGTTTAGTCAGTTTATGGACAGGCTGACTAAGCAGCACTAGGATGCTGCTATGCAGGTGCTAAGGTACCTGAAACAAGCACCTAGACATAGACTATTATTCAGGAAAGGTAGATTTATGACTGTAGTGGGTTACTTTGATGCAGAATATGCAGGTTGTCTTTCCGATGGGAAATCTACAACCAGATTTTGCACCTATGTGGCTGGTAATCTGGTTACTTAGAGGAGTAAAAAGTAGAGTGTTGTGTCTCGCTCGAGTGCAGAATCTAAGTACAATATAATGGCATAGACAACAACTGAGCTTGTATGGATCAGGTCTGTTTTACTTGACTTGCATGTCAAGATTGAGGAGCCCATGGAAATGAAGTGTGATAATAGGGCAGTAACCTATATAGCAAACAATCCCATGTTGCATGAGTGCACAAAATATGTAGAGATTGTCATTATACCAGAGATTTGATTCAGAGGGGACTTCTGTTCACCATCTCTGTTGCTTCATAGAACCCGACAGCTGATATGTCTACCAAGCCTCTTGCTAGATTTGCATTCGAGGCTTGTTCTGACAAGTTGAGAATGATAGACATCTATGCTCCCGCTTGAGGGGGAGTGTTGAGCACTCTAGTTATCTTTATATTTTGTTGAGGACCTTTTTACGTATTTTATATTTTTGTTTGGTTATCTCATGTAATTTACTTAACACCTCTCTTGATAAATAGAGGTGTAGGATTTTCTATTGGAATAAGATTGTTCATTCTGTCCCATTGTGCAGTGCAGGAAGATGGTAGCAAGGCCATTGACGAGGAGATTGATCCTCCTAGAGGCTCGAGGCAAAGAAGTGCGCGATCTTACGCGATCTAGAGGCACGATTAGAGGAGACAGAGTAAGATTCAAGTAGCGATGATGACGCGATGTTGGGTTGCGATTGGCGAAGATCAGCGATTGGAGGAATCACTGTTGTTGCGATCAACGATGGTGGCGCCAATCTCGCAATCTTACGCGAGATTAGGTGTAGCTACAATCGAAGGTAGCAATGAAGATTGCGGTAAGGATCATGGTGGAGATCTCGTGCGAGATCGATGATGACCTTGGCATTGGAGATCAAGTTGATCACACGAGATTGGAGGTGACGAGTTTTGTGGGATCCCTGCGTGCTCGAGAAGTGCATAGATCAGTGCCCGGAGGAAGCCCTCGAAGGGGGTCCTAGAGGTTGAAGATGCGGTGCCGAGTTCTCTCCGTGAGTTTTCATTTGGTCTCTCTTCTATGTTTAAAACAAATGAAATGAGAAGAGTGAAAAAAAGGAGACAGAAAAAGGAAAAAAAAGAAGAAATATTTCCAGGGAATAAAAAAAGAAAAAAAAAGAGTAGGAAAGGAACAAAGAAAAATGATGATTATATTTAAGAGAAGGGACGAAGCTCCTCTTTACTCATTATTTCTTCTTTTTGTTATTTTTCTTCTCCCATAGAGTATGGGAGAAAGGGAGAGTGTGAATGCTATTAAAGTCATTCTCCATTTGAAGTCCCTTTATTCAAGATCATATGAGAAACCACAACTCTAGGAGGTTCACAGTTTGAGGTCTTTAGAGAGGGAGATCCAGTTTTGAAGTCTTCAGAGGAAGGCTCCATGTTAGGTTTCTACGTGGGGGATTCAGTTTCGTGGACTCTAGATGGGGAGATCCAGTTTCGAGGTTTTCAGAGGAAGACTCATGATAGGGATACTGAATGGGAAGCTACAGTACCAATTGAGGTTTCCAAAGGAGAGGCCTTTGTCAGAGTCGACTATAGCAATTCGTCGTCAAGCTCTAGCCTTGCTGATGTGTTGTCATTAGCATACCTACCTACAGCCATGACAAAAGAGGAGAGGCAATTGTATCAGTTGAGAGTTTTGTTTGTTCTATTGTGTAGAAGGGTTTCTTTATGTTACAAGCTAAGCATTCCATGCTCTAGCTTGAGTGGAGTGTTGAGAGAGTTGTGTGTAGTGGTCATTTAGTCTCACATCGTGTAATGTGGAGTGTTGTGTGCAGTGTCCTATAAATAGACATGTATTCCTTGTTTCTTTGAGAAGATCAATACAGAAATTAGCCTTATTAGGCGCCTTCTCTCGTGGTTCTCTCTGCTTTTCGTGAGTGGGGTTTCCCTGTAAACCCAAGCGTTCTTTATTTCATTATGCTTTGATATCTTTTATGCTCCTACTTTGTATATTATTCGAGTTCCTTGAACAGTGGATCATCCTCCTCTAGTAATTGACATAGTGGCTCTATAGGTACTATAGGCGGTCGTGCACCAAGTAGTTAAATTTCACCAAGAAGTTCAATCACATACTTTGAGCAAGAGACATTCCTTTGGAGTTTCTGGCAACCTCGACGCCCAAGATATAATGCAGTTTTACCAAATCCTTGGCTACAAATATGGTATGTAAGTATGCCTTTGTTTCTTGAATCCCTTGACTGTCATCCCCCTTGAGTAGCAACGTATACAACAAGAATAGTAGTTCCAGAGTCCTTTCGTCTAATAAAAATAGAACGATTAGATGTAGACTTATAGAATTCAATCTCCTGTACTGCAACATTGAGACTCTCAAACCAGGCTCGAGGGCTTTGTTTTAGGCCATAGATAGCCTCCTTGAGCCTACATACCTGCCCCCCCTCCTTAAGCATAAAACTTGGTGGTTAGGACATAAACTTCTTCTTGCAGATCACTATATAAGAAAGTATTTTTCACATCTAGTTGATGCACTGGCCAGTCTTTATTTATTGCAAGGACGAGAATGACCTTAACAGAGCATGTATGTGCCACTAGGGAGAACGTATCGAAGTAGTCTATCCTATAAGTTTGGGTATAACCCTTTTCCACAAGTTTGGCATTCAGCCTCTCAATAGTGCCATTTAGGTGAATACTTCACAGTAAAAGCCCATTTGTAATCCACTACCTTGGCTCTAGGTGGAAGGTGTATCAAGTCCCATGTACCTCGAGATGTAAGGGCATCCACCCATCCTGCATTGCTTGTCTCTAACCAGGATCTCGGAGGGCCTCATCATGATGTTTAGTGACTACCATAGTTGCAAGAGCTGTAGTAAACTTCTGCAAGTCTGGACTAAGGTGATCAGTAGTAGTATAATGGGCCATAGAATGTAAGGTACAAGATCTCATTAGCTTTCTTATTGGACTTGAACCCTAAACAACACAATGAACCAACTCAAAGGGTGCTAAGCATCTTTTATTCTGTCTAGAAACACGGTGATGCTTACCAAGATGACAAGCCTCACACTCTAGATTATTTGGTATATTGGACTTTGGAAACATTTTTCTCAGACGTGAAATAGAAGGATGACTTAGTCGACAATGCCAAAGAACTGGATCCATAGAAATAGTAGCAGCACCAGCAAACAAAGTGGAAGCATCAATATAATAAAGTTCACGTTTAATCCCCCCATCAATCATCGTCTCCATCCGAATGTCCTGAAAATAGACAAACTACCCGTCAAATATAACACGACATTTAAGTTCCTTACACAGCCTGTAAATAGATAATAAGCTCAACGGAAATTTTGGAGCATAATAAACAGTAGATAGTCTTAGCTTGTTTGAAAAATGAACCTTTCAAACTCTAGTGACAGGAGAATATGTGCCATTAGCCAGGTAAACAGAAGTAATATCATGTGCCTTACGCATAGAAATAATATCTTCCTACTAGTAAGATGACTTGAAGCACCTAGGTAAACAATCCATGATGAAGATGTAGTGGGAAGGTTCGTAGGGCTACTAGTGGCTGCTAAAGAAGCAGTAGTTTCTGAGGCAACGGGCTGATGCAGAAGGGCCATAAGATGAGTATGGTCATCTATCGTTGGAGTAGGAGCAGGAGATAATGTAAGAGCAAAAGTAGAGTCAGCGGAGGGAGGTAGCTCCCCCTCAACCACTGCAGTAGTAATGGAGTGATTCCTTGGATAGCCGAATTTAGCCCAATACTTCTCCGAGGGGTGATTAGTTCTTTGATAATGGACACAAGGTTCATAGAAATGACCCCGTCCACATCCATGACCACCTCCATAGCCATGACCCTCTCAAAATCCACCTTTGCCTCTAGATGTAGTGAAAGCGGATGCCTCGGTGTTTGGCATCATAGAGACAACCAGAAGATGATTAGCATCCATATATATCTTCTATAGACGACAATATACAGTCTTCAAATCAAGTATAATCTCAAGGGTTAGAATGTTCTCATAAGTAGATGAAAACCTAGGATTCAACTCATCTAAGAATCTATAGACTTGGCATGTTTGTCTCTAGCTGGTCTGAGTATCACAATAGGTAGGTTGAAACACATTTCGCTCTTCGAAGAGCCCTTCGATCTCAGAATAATAATCAACCAGCTTCTTTTCTCCTTGAGACATGGATCATATACAACGATATATTAGGTGAGCATGACTAGAATTTTGAGATATTTCTTGGACAGGCTCTCTCGCATATCCTTCGTCTTCTTATACAATAGATTTGGTGCTATTTGTTCCTCCACACTATTCATTATCCAGTTCATGACCAGATAATTATCCTACTTCCATTTTTCAAAATCTTTATTTGTTGGCTGAGGACTAGTAGTAAGAATTAGAAACTTCTTGTGGTCACCCACAAATATCTTGAACTCCTACACTCATAACATATAGTTTTGAGATCCAAAGTTTGATAGTAGTCCCTTGGACCATCAGGGAGAAGCAGAGGGAGTCATCAACTTGGCTTCAATTGATTCACCTGAGGTAGATGCCATTTACTGTGACCACGAGAAGCAATGAAAATTAGGCGAGAAAATCAGATCTGATTTTGTGTATCCAGAACACAGATTTGAAGATAAGAGCAGTAGAACACATTGTATGGGTTATAGGAAGTGTAGAACATGTTGTATGGGTTATGGGAAGTGCAAACCATAACCCAAGCCACCTATGGTGGTATTCTAGAACATCATCCTCTGATCAGAGCACTGTGCTTAAAAAGGGGCAAATGAGCACTGCATAATAAACATTTGATGATCCTATGGTCGTTACAAAATCACCTATTTTCGCAATGGTGGTTTTCCATTACACTACATATAAAGAAACTTACCAAAATAGAATGAATTTATTAAAAAAGAAATTTACAACTTCCTAAAAATAAGGGGTTCCTTAGAATCTAATCGAATCAACATTCTAAAAATAGCTACCGATTTAAGTGCTTGTACGAAATATAAAATCGTAATACAACATTGGTTATGGGACTAACACTTGGATGGTGCTGGTAATATCTAAAAGTACGTTGTAACAAATGTATACTTGTCTTATAAAATTTAAAGTAGATTTTGTAACAATAAAGATAAAACGTTGTAACGAACATGTCATGATGCTAAATGCAAATCCTATACATCGATAGGAATACATGATGTCGTATTACACAAACTACTACGAAACTACCGAAATAACCGTGGGTATGAATAACATCATACGTTACGTGTTAGAATAGTTGAACAATTGTAATAACTTTGAACTTTTCTTGTAATATCGTGCAAATGGTGTTGTAACAATTACACTGTTGTCTTGTAAACAGTAAGGATGGATTTTATAACATTATAATATGACTATTGTAACATGTGTTCGCATTACATATACATGGATGTCAAGAAACTATTATGTTGTAATACACTGTGTAAACATAATACAATGTATCGTTTTGGCGATACAAGATTATATGAATGTAGTGTCTACTCGGGAAAAAAAAGAGTAGATAAAACCATGACTGGTTTAAAATAACATATCTTGTGTTATAAGATGTGTAGAATGGTTCTTTTCCTGATAAAAGAAAAATTGTGAGAATAATGATAAGGCATGCGAATGTAATACGTTAAAATGTTTAAACAAGGAAACTATGTAATACATTGTGTATGTGTAATATGTGTGATTGCTGCATTGTAGTGTAAACATTTAATGGTTTTTAACAGTAATACAAAAAAGGATACTATTGCTTTGGGTGTCTAAAGTTAGGTGGACTTTCTTGTACTACAAGAAATCGGTGGCAGTACATTTCCCCATGTAAAAAGGCTACACCATATACAATTGTGTATAAACTTGTAGTACATTATGTAAAAGACAAAATTGAAATTCACTGGATATTGTCGGTTGTGGAAACACTTATATATCTTGTAATATGTTGAATGGAATAAAATCCCATATTGTGCTTCAACTAAGGACATGACTTTTGAACGTAATACAAAAAGATGTATGATAACGTTGGTTGCAGAAGTGAAAAGACGTGATACAGACTTATGAAATTCAAAAAATAGATAAGGAAAGAAAAAAGGCCTGCACCATTATTACACTCGATTACGTTACAATAACATAACGAATCTGTAATATCCATATATATTATAATAAATATAGACATGTACTTTCCATGTATGATAATGTAGTTTCGTTGCCTTTACATAAAACTAATGACTATTACAAAAGTGGTTTCATCAATCGTGGCCTTCATCTGACAGTCATAGCTTTGGGCTCAAATGCGTAATTATAAGTACTGTGTTTACTAGCTAATTTTCCTATATATATATATCCCAAGGCATGGTTTAGAATCCTTAACCAATTGATTCTTGTGTACAAAACACCTCCACCAAGTGAAAGAAGAGAAATAAAAGAAGAGGCACCAGCCCATCTCTTTTTCCTGTGTGTGTGCGGAGACTAAGGGATCAAGTATACACTAGAGGGAGGGTGAATACTGTAATATCTATTTCTATGAGAATTTAAAAAATCATTACCACAGATTAAAAATTAAATAAGCACAGACCAGGAAAATAACACCTGATTTAAAGTGGAAACCCTTCCTGGTGAAAATCACTATCTAAGCCTCTCAGCTTAGGATTTTCTCGGCTAGTTGACGCTAGTCAAATCCACTAACACACCACTTGAATGAGGGTGGCACAACTTCTTACAAATGTCTTCTTTTACACTTGACCAACAGAAGAACGAGACTTCCAATACAACTTGGATTTCCAGATTAAGAACAATAGAATAAAAAGAATATAGCAAAATATCTTATGGAACCTCAGCAAGACTAGAACAAACAGAGCTTTCTTGAATTGCAAGGGAGCGTGCTTTGAATCACAATAGTTGTAGGCGTAGATGCGTGAAAGCACTAGAGAGAATATTCGTGTTTTACTTTTTGAAAGCTCTTGAGGTGTGTTTTGAAGAGGGGGGTCGAAAGTCCTATTTATAGGTGTTTTTTGACTTGTCTTGGAAATATTAAAAACATGGCTTTGATCGATAAAAATAAAGGTTTGGTCTATCAAAAATACTTTGGGTCGATTAGATAAAAGTATTGATTGATTAACAAGATATATTGATCGACTTAATAATTTTAAAAGAAATTTGACTGATGGGATATTTTGATCGATTAAATAAAATAGGTTTTTCGATCAAAAGGGAATATGACTGTTGGAGGTCTTTGATCGATTAAAATAGTTGGTCGATCAAGTTCTAGTCAATTAAAAATGGATATTGGTTGATCAACAGTAGAAATGACTTAGGTTCCTATAGAGGTTGTTATCCTATTAGGTTTCTTACATAATTCTAGACTCGATAAAGATAAAACAATCTTCTTCTTCACATGACGTGTTTGAATAATCTTGACGAGGGCACATTATGCTTTAATTTTAGTCAAGAAAAACATAATTTTGTTATATCAAAATAAGGGTATTAACATTTCCTTCTTTGGCTGAACATTCAGCCCTCCCATTGCACTTCTAGCTAGGCCATCACACTTTCAGTTAGGGGATTGGATGTCCAATACTTGTTTGCAATGTACATTTATGATTTCTGTCACCAGTTCTTCTTAGAGGAGGAGGCGACAATCGTCTCTACGGTTCACGATCTGTGTAAGGTTGGGTGTTCTCAACAAAGGCCTCTGTTAGAAAATAAATGAGGATCTAATTAATTAGTTGTCAAGGATCTAATTAGTTGATTGTTTTACTTATTTTGGTTCATGTTATTTTTAATATGTTGGTGTATTTTCCCATATTGTTCCAAACCTTCTCTGTACATAAAGAGAGGTTTGGCTTGGTTATTGAATAACGACAAATATTCTCTCTAAAATCTCCACATGGTATCAGAGTAGGCGTTCTGGACCCACTAGTCTTCATGTGTGCAACATAAGGAGCAAAGAGAAGAGAGTCCACACACAAGTTCCCCTTGTGCGTGAGCCTTCCACACATCACCAAGGCCATGTGGTTCGTGATATCTTTGTCAACATGAGAGTTCTCTCAAAGAACTCCTTGAAGGACCTTGGCACCTTGACGTAAGATTTCTTGGCATCATGAATGTCTACAAGATCCAAGTCTTTTTCGTCTCCTGTGTCTCAACTTGCAGGGGAGCGTTAGGTAATAAATGAGGATCTAATTAGTTAGTTGTCAAGGATCTAATTAATTAGTTGTCTTATTTACTTTGGTCTATGCTATTTTTAGTATATTGGTGTGTTTTCCCATATTGCATCAAACCCTCATTTTATATTAAGAGGGGCTTGCTTTGGTTATTGGATAATAACAAAATCTCCACAGCCTCATTTGCTTGTCGAGAAAAAGGGAGTCTTACCTCATCGGGATTTATTGTAGGAGGCATAACATGTGGGGTGCTATGCTACGTTACCTACTAAAGTATAACTTCAAAACTTGTGGGATCCAAGAATAAGAAAAAATTAGTTCTTCATATGTGATTTCAGACTATTTTATTGATTCTTGATTATTTGATTTTCGTACATTGAATCCATTTCATATCAAATTTTGAACGACTAGTTTTGTTGCTTTTGCAATGCCTCAAACGAATCATCCATCCAACAATACCTACAATCTCCTTGACTTCTAGTCACACGTGATCTTCATGTCCAAAATTTGACTTACAAGTTCCATGTCTCTCGTCTAACTTTGTGAAAAACATCTTGGTGGTTTGATACTTAATCCCATGTATCCTGGCAATAGTTATTGGGTGGGCCTACAAATTAGCACCATTATCATTCTCAACGCAGTTCAGTTTTCTTCCTTGCCTACCTTTCAACTAATTGATGAAATTCCTTGAACATATAAGTACGCTGCTCCATGATAGTCTTACAACTTCAAGAAAAGTCACCAATAAAAGTGATAGAGTTGAGGGTACCTCTTGTAAGCTAATGGTTAATGAACCATAGACTAGCTCTAGTCTTTGCATCTTCCTTAAGGGTTGGGGACTCCTTAAAGGGACTCTTGTTTACTTTTGGATCGAGCAGTGGGTGTATACATGCAATTTTCTTATCTCACTTGAAGAATTTGTAATCAAACACTACAATCTTTTTTCACTCATGCAGCCTAGCTTTCCTGATATAGGTCAATGGATCTATCACTTTGTGTCATATACATTCCTAGAAATGGCTGCTTGCTTAGTGCACAAATTATTGTTTCACTTCTTGCCTCGAGCTATGACCAAGAACCCTTGTGAGCTTCCCTTTTTCATCACTAAAGGTGTTGTAATATTCCTTCTTGTCAAGCTTTCTTGTAGGGATGAAATTCAAGTTCACCTTAGGAGAGAATACCTCAATCTTTGAGCTTTAGTAGGGTCCTATTTACATCTTGCAAGACAACACATGACAACAACTTGAAATAAAGATCCATTACCATTCTCAAGATACCAAAGTCATTGTGATCATAAAAGGTGAAGAATTCTATATTGTAAGATACAAGAAAAGATGTATATTCATGATGCCAATATCAAAGAAAATTTGCAAACGATGTTGTGCAACAACAGCAATATTACTATCTTCATCATTCTTCTTTTCCCATCTATCTCTATTTTTCCTCTCTTGCATTGAAAGTACTTTTTAATGTGCCATTTCTTTCCTAAGTTCTTAGACTATTCTTGCACCTAGAACTCAACTTGCTCTATGGTTTATCTCTACCTACCTCTCATTTTTGAACTTGTCCCATCCTCCATCTCTGATTGTGAAGATTGCCCAGGAGATTTTCTCACATTTTCATTCAAAACATCTACCTTATCGGTCTCTAAAGAAAAAATTCTACAAGCATCAAGCTGGCAAGAGTGATCTTAGAAGTCTTCCAAATTGTACTGAAGGGTAGCGAGAAATGGTAGTTGCAAAACCTTATCTTACAACTTAATTCCCATATGAGATAATCGACTAATGATTCCTTGAAGAACATTTAGGTGGTAAAAAACAAAACCCCTATCCTTGAATCTCAACAGCACCAATCTTATGAGGTTGTAAACATTCTCACCAACTGTCCAATGCAAACCAGCTGATTGTCAAAATCCTATTTATCATCGATCCTAGACTTTTCTATGTGGTTGATATTGGGAAGTGCGTAGCCTTCATGAATAACTGATTTATCATTGTGAAATTCAACAGGTTGTGATTATTCCATTTCCAATTGATGATTCTAATTGTATTAAATTCCATATTGCCAACCATCCTCACTCAGATACTAGTCAGGTTGCAATATCTTGCCATTCATACAAGTATCATAAACCAGAAAGTGGATCTTGCAAGATGTAACAATTACAAACTACATAGTGAATCCCTAATCACTCTGTGAAAACCTCTTAAAAACTAAGGATTAGCAATCATGGGGGTAGACATCATCACAAACAAAGCATCATAGGCAAATCAAGCTAAGGATACCAGGGGATTACACAATGCTAACTTTTTCCATATTGCTGTAAACATTAAAATAATGAGAAATCAAGTGAAAGATATTACCAAGATGGCAGTCAAAATTCCCGCAATCAAGAGAGCCCCTGATCTCTTTGAATTGGAGGAACGCAAACGATGAACTGACAGCCATCATCGACCCATTTGAAGATCTTCTCCTTGCAACCATATATAAAGAAAAAAAAAAGGCAGCAGAATGGACACTCCTCTGTATTCCTTGTCTATTTCATATCTGCACACCATCTCAAGATGATTCAACATGTTTTTTTTAGTAAGCAATGGAGAAATATCAAAAGTTCCATGTAAAGATTTCAAAGATCTCACCAAACTTTGCTACTTGGACTGCTGAAGCCCCAACATGGGTTGAGCTTCCACATGAAGCTGAACCCACCAAATGAAATCTTATGCCATTGTGTTGAAGTTGAGTTGTTTCACACAAGTTCTAAAGCAAAAGGATAATCAAAGGCATTATTCCATCGTGTTTATTCTGTCTCGATTGCATTCATGATCGGGCAAACATCAGTTTCATATCTTTTCTGCTCTTTTGATTCAAACTGATGCACTGATCACAAGTTTCATGGTTACAGGTGTTCATCTACCACAAAACTTTCCCAATGCCGATGCTGACATTTGAATTCAACAGTGCCAAGTCCACATCTGTTCGAGAGGTTGATGAGGCCTCACAATTTATTTCATGTGTCTGCTGGAGAGGACGGTCATCAATTCTGGTTGCTGCCAATTCTAGTGGGTACATCAAGCTTCTAGAGATGGTATGACATGAGAAATTCAATGACCAAGAAGAAAGCAATCACCAAGACCCCTCCCGTGTATTCCTCAGATGTCAGAAACCAATATTCCAAGGGAACTGGCACATATTGACTTAGACTACCGAACAAGGAAGGATATTTTATATGGTGCAGGAAATGCAATTGTACAATGTAATGGTAGAATAGCGAAAGGAAGAGCTTGTATATAAGAGAGAACGAGTATATGGTGAAATGAGCTTTCTTTCTTCCAGGTGCTTGTTTTTTCAATAATAGCTCCGTAAGTGTTGTGCTTCTTTTTCGTTATTCACACTATAAATTATTTTTTCCAAGGAATTAGTCACTCCCATGCTTTGATAACTCCATGGCTATCCAAATAGATTACGACCGAGATGGATGCTCCACTCCAAACCAATTGCATTAGCATATAAACTAGATGGTTGATTTTATCTAAGTTTGTGCATGTTTCTTGTTGCTTCTCTTATTGCTTTGTAAACATAACACGCACGCTATCAGGTGACACCATGGTGTCCTCCAATTAACAAGGAAAATACCTTATTCAATGGTAGGCTTTTAGGTTTAGTTTACTCGGGACGTTAACTTGTGTAATAGAGGTTAACTACTGTTGGATTTTGTATACCATCAGTAAGTCATCTAAATTATATGATAAGGTTATATTTACATCTTAATAAAGAATTTGATTATTTTTTAGTGAATAAGTTAGGTCCCTTAATATGATTAGGATTATGTACTTAGTTAGATCGAATAAATTTGATATATGTTGATTTAGAGATTTAAATGATTCATATTAAAAAATTATCTGATTCGATTACTTATTTTTAATTTAAGTTGGAATGACAATTTTTTCCATCGGTCATTGTCTTATTAATATTTTTGTCTGGAGATTTAAGAACTATCATGTGAGTCAGGTTAACAAGTTAATGAAATAGAAACTAATGGAAGTTCTTCTCCAATGCTATCATAGAGAAAATATATCCTTAGACATGAGAATGACGTTTTTATTCACGAATACATACATTTGACATTTTAATAGTTGATGCACTTACCTTGGTGTTAGTATTGGAAAGTTGGTGTATTGGAGAGGGGATGTGAGGTGCATGATCTTTCGAAGGAGTGATATAAATCTGTTACATATGTGTATGTAATAAATTAGAGGCATGAGTTGACTTCACGTATGTTGGAATGACAATTTCACATGTGATCATAGAGTTTGATCAAACTCAAGACAAGAATAAAGGAAGGTAGGCTTTTGAGAAAGGTTTGATCTTCGTTCTTGTTTCAATGATATAAGGAGATATCGAGAATAATATTATTTAAAATGGAATGACAACAGTTTAATGGGATTAGATCTCAAGATAGTATTTTCTTCTATGTGTGAAGGATTCATGAGTGTTCATAATACTTTAGGGGATAAAGTGTCAAAATTTCACCTATCCTATAGTTTCATTCTTGGAGTGATGAAACCAACAATGATTTTGATAAATTTTTAATTGAAAAATAAATTAATTGTAATTTAAAGAGTTAAATTACATTTGATTTGAAAATTAATTATATCTAATTTGATTAGATACAAAATTCAAGTGTTATAATGTAGTTAATTTAAGTTTGGATATTAGATCTGAATGCCACATAAATTGTTATGAATCAATGATGCAAAAATTGATTAGAATTTGATCTCTACCATTGGATGGAGGTCCATTAGATCCCATCAAATTACGATTAGAATTTGGAATTCCTATAAATAACTCCCAATGAAGAAACCCTAATTACAATTCAATCAATTCCACAAAAAAGCACCAAAGCCATTGCAAACACGGTCGTTAAGAGGAAGAGAATAAGAGTGCCCTTTGCCCCTTTCAGTAGTTGACCAATCAACTGCAAAGTTGGTTAACCAATTGGTAGACTAGTTGATCGGCTATAGAGGGCTAAAGCTTGTAGTCCTCTCCTCCTTGCGCACTCCTCCTTGCCTTCAATAGCCCAATCGGTTAGCTCTTCTCTTGGTTGACTGGCTACTATAAGGTTGACTACTCTTGGCCCTCTTGAAGCTTTTCTTGAGGTGCTACTCAGAGTTTGAGGCGATCATCACTTTGGACTCGCGATAGAGTTCGCAAATCGCTTGTGGGATTGGTCCTCCACGATATAAGGGGTTTCATCCATTTGTTGGGGAGGAGCAACTCGGATTTCTATTAGGACTTATTCAAGTAGGCATCATATCTTTTGGTGCTATACCAAACTACACATGAAAAGTATAATTTTATTATACTTGTGGGATCCTAGAATGGGAGGAAACTAGTTCCTCCCACATGGTTTTAGATTTAGATATTTATTTTTATTTCCGTGATTGTTTTTGGCATCGAATCGATCTTGTATTAGAACAATTTTAAAGTGCTTGTATTTCATGTTTTCATGCTTCCGCGATGCTACAAGGTCGATGTGATCAATCGTTTCATTTACTTTATGGGTTAACACTACCTTTCATAACTCGTGTTTTGGATAGAAAACATGGGTTTTGCCAAATCTGGGTTCCTACTGGTGTTAACTTGGAGCTGGTGTTAACCCTCGTTTTTTGACCTTTCTCCTTCCTAATCCCTTGTTGGTTAATACCTATTTTAAGTAAATATAAATGGGTGTTAACCCCACTTACAATGTAAAAAAAAAGAATGATTTTCCAATTGCACATTTGAAAATCTGGATTTTATAACATCTTAACTAAACTAGACCTTAGGAGTGTATAATATGGTTGCGTTTCATTCGTAACCCAAATAAATGTGGACGCGCTGCCTTGTTTGATGAATCTCTTTGTTCCCGGTAGCATCGAACGTCAAAGGTAAATAATAATTAGCTAGTTGGCTGCTATCACCTTGGAGGATGTGTTAAGCATGGACTTGCATTGACTCACTATTCTTAAGCACGGTGGATCTCTGATAGAGATCAGCTTTAGCTATGTCCCTTCGCATCACTACCTTCCCCTGGTTGCCTTGTTTGCCATGGTCTTAACTAAACGGACTTGGTCTTCTAATCATCCGATCAGTACCATTAGGCTCACGTAATTACTGTATCTTGGAAAAGTGTTAAGTTTTTATTTTTCTTGCTGCACCTTTGTGAGCTACTACGTTATGCTCCATACTTTCAAAAGCTAGAGAAGTTTTTCAAATGAAAAATCTCTGCGTCACATTCATCATTTTCAGGAAGTCATTTCTTCACACTTGGCTATTGAAATAGGGATCCTCTGCTGCTCCCTTCTTTGTCTGGTGCTCAACAGAGATGCGATTGAAAGTCATATAAATCTCGTTCCTATTTCAAGCTTTATTTATACCTTGGGAAACAATTACGTGTTGGAATTTTAAATGTAAAGTTGAGTTCGAGGTTCAAAATAATTATCATTGGAAGCTCGTTTTTTTTTTTTGTCAATTATGGGAGCACGTTTCATATTTTGAAAAAAGAAAAAGAAAAAGTAAATTGGCAAATATTTACAGAAATAACCTTCAATTTGGGAGTAATTTGACACTAATTTGACATTTGGCCATATTATGTTCCAGAACACATAATAGAATAGAAGCATATATATATATATATATATAGGTTTTACCGGTGATAGGCTTTTAAAAGTTAGTTTAGAATACTCATTTTATTGCAATTATCTTGATACTTGTGCTTATATATTTCAAAATTGTATTCTTTTAAATGGTGATCATATAGATAAATCACATGTACATTTGATTTCTCTCTTGATATTTGCCATTTTTATTTCATAAGAAATCAACACCTTTAGGAAAAAAAAAAGGATTGGCATTATTAATATTAACAAAAGCAAGATATCATTAAATAAATGTATGTATCTTAAAAAAAAAAAATTTAATACTGAATATTATAAGATGAAAAGATAATTAATTAAGAGATAACGAGCTCTTATTTTGTTTCCAAATTTAATGGGTAAAATAAAATTTGGGGAAGGGAGAAAGAGAGGCATGGAATGGGATTGGAGGAGTAAACCATATCAAATGGTGTTAATTTTTTATTATTTAATTTACATTTAAATCCTTAAATTTTAGCTTTTTTCACATAAATTTGAGATCTAAGAGGACATTCCTTAAAATTTTCCAAACCAATTGCATGGGAAACCTTGGGTTGGGAGAGGGGGCATGTGTCCCTCCCCCCTAACCACCACCTACACAACCCCTCACTTGGTGCCATTTATCCCCTACCATAGATCCCATAAGCACCAGTCCAAAACACCATCCTAACCCTCCATCATCCTCTACACCTAACCTAGGTGAACCTTAGGTGGTGCCAACCCTTACCCTCCTATCCTATATATACCACCCATAACCACCACCAATGACCCATCCTTGGCTAGCATTTAATTCTACCTATATCCACCAACATAGCTGGCCAAGGAAGAAGGGAGAGAAGGTGATCAAGGAGGCTCCTTGTCTCCTTGGTGTTCATCTTCTTCTTCCCTCTTCCTTGGTACCAAGCTAAGGAGCATTCAAGTGGAGGACGTCCACCCTAGGAGAAGTCAAAAAGGAGGAGCATCAAGGAAGCTAGGAGAAGATTCTCTTCAAGCTGAGAGCAAACGTTCTTGGAGAGAGAATCAACTTCATCTTTGCAGGAGCTTTCTATCTTCATCTTGTATCTTTATTTTGTAGTAGCAATCATTCATCTACTTGAGGATTACTTGTATAGAATTCCTCTACACAAGTGAGCTCTTCAAGTTGCATTTTGTAGACACTACTTGCCTTTTACAAAAAATCAAAGTTGTTGCCTTTCATATTTTATGTGCTTGAAATTGAGCTTCTTTATAATTACTTAGTGCACTTCACACTTCCTTCCTAATTACTCTAGGTCACACGTGCTTAGAGTGAGCTTAGGAAGGTTGGATTTTTTATCTTTATATTTACGTGTTTTCAATTACTATCTTCCTTTGTTGCCCAAGTTATTTGAAAGATCCTAAAAAGATATCAAAACCAAAAATACAAAAAAAGGATTTAAGAGAGAGAGAGAGAGAGTATCAATTTCATAACTAAAGTTGCCTCTTTGGACAACCTTAGATACTCCTACTATCTAGGTGTATAAATTCAAAAGTTGGTCGGAATTACGGGTCTCAACGACACAAAAACCTACTTTTACAAAATTGCCTATTTTTCAATCACCATCTAGTGGTTGAATTTCAATCACCTCAAGCTGCAGTGAATTAGACCCCTCTACTGTGGCTTGAACGTGCGTCTTGTGCTTTATATAAAGCACTCAATTGCTGTGCTACTTGCATGGATTGTTGCGGACTTGGTTTGATTATTGAACACTCTTAGCCCTTGGATGAAGTTTCAACAGCTGAGATGGAAGGCTGCTTGATGGTGGTGTGGCGCTTTTGTGGTCGTTGGATGACGATCCAATGACCCATAAAGCATGTTTTGCGGTCTTTAGTGGATGGGGGGAAGCGATGGGTTGTTGGGATGGCACCACGTGGCACCATCCTAACCGTCCATCTTCTTGTCTTCGTAGATGGTGCTACAGAGCTCCGATTACGACGATTCTCATGTTGTTGGATTGCCATCGTTGCTCTAAGTCCATCCGTTTGGTCGGATTTATCATCTGAGGCTCTGATTTATCTAAAGATACATTTACCTATCAATTAGTAAAATACCATTATTCTCTACATAGCTAAGTAAAGTAACTAAGATGCAATTATGCAACTCATGCATGTATTATTCCTAAGTTACGCTAGGATCTAACTTAATTGAGGTTGATTAGGTCTTATGATTGCTGCGCAATCATACCCCCATGCCTAACTTTTGCTAGTCCCTAGCAAAACCAACATACGAAAATCCTGTGAAAAGAAATGTGAAAATCAAATACGCTGATTTTTATTTTCAAATGCAAAGTGAAACCAGACTTTTATTGTAAAATGAGTTTTTGTTAAGGAATCAAGCGAGTCGGAATCAAAAACCTTAATATGATTCTTCACCAATAAGAAGAAATCACGGGCAAATTGTAACGGCAAAAACTTCAACAGCTCTTGAGTACCGACTCAAATTCGGACTGCCCAAATCAAATCAAGAACCTTATTAGTCCACAAACTTGGTCGTGAGGGTAACTTTCCCTGACTCAGTCGACTCGCCGAAGACTTGAAGTGAATGTGAGAAACCAGCATCTTGTGTGTGAAATAGTTTGACTCGCCATAAAGGCCAACTAAATTGACTCCTGGCATTCAATAAAACTTAGAATATTTCTAAGCCCCATCTTCGGTTAAGCTATATTAGGATTTGGTAGCTTTCTCCCCACAACTTTTCTACCCCAAGGTCAACACACTAGGTGTATATCTCCCCGTTTGGATCCATTGGTCGCTTATTCATAATTTTTTTCTCCATATTTTTTTTTCTATAGGATAAACACCCATTTGTAGTGAGGTGTTTTTATTTGGAAATTGAAAGGAATAACATCCATGTGTAGCGAGACACTTTTATTGGATGGGATGTGTAAAATTTTTTTTCTGTATATATATATATATATTTCCTTCTGATATTTTGTATATATATATATATTTTCTTTTTGAAAACTTATTTACATGAAACACATTGCGAGAGATTACGCAAATGCAACTGCAATAGTGGAAAGATTTTATTAAAAATTGTAGGTGTTGGTGATAAAAGGTATTTAGTGTATGTGTACTACCCTCCCATGCCTACATTCTTGCATGTCCACATGCATGAATAGAGTGAAAAGAAATGAAAGATCCAAGGTATAAAGGGTAGAATCACCTGGAATAGCTCCTGAATTTTCTGTTCAGCTTTCTCCAACACCTATGAAATGAGACAAATATGCTATATACAAAAGTATATTTACATATAGACAACTGCTGAGTTTAATGCCTCTAGCTGGGCTAAAACTCAATCACACGTCCTTAGGAAGGCTGATGACTTCATCAGCGGGAGGAGGTTGCTGGGCCATAAATGGCTTGAGGCGCTGGCCATTTACAATAGAGACATGCCCAATTTGTGGGTCCATGACATGAATTGCCCCATTAGGATATGGATGAATCATAATGAAAGGGCCCGTCCACTTGGACTTCAGCTTGCTTGCAAAGAATTTGAGCTTGGAGTCAAATAACCAGGCTTGCTGGTTAGGCATGAAAGATTTCCTCCGGATGGCGATCATGAAAGGCCTTGGTCTTATCCTTATAAATCTTCGCATTCTCATATGCCTCCCACCATATTTCTTCTAATTCACTGAGCTAGAGCTTCCTTTCATAACCTCCTGCCTCGAGGTTAAAATTACATTTCTACATCACCTAAAAGGCACGGTGCTCTAGCTCAATTGGAAGGTGACATGCCTTTCCATACACCATGCGGTATGGAAACATTCCGAGTGGGGTCTTGTATGTGATCTGATATGCCCATAATGCGTCAATTAGTCGATCGGATCAATCCTTCCGATAGGGTCTAACCATCTTTTGAAGGATGAGTTTGATTTGACGGTTAGACACCTCAGCCTGCCAATTGGTCTGCAGATGATATGGGGTGGCAATACGGTGGTGTACCCCATATTGTTTCAATAATGACCAGAAATGGGAGTGGATGAAATGACTGCCACCATTGCTAATCAAAGCACGAGGGACACCAAATCTTGCAAAACTAAATTCCCAAACGAAAGATATGATGGTTTTATGATCAACTCGCCTCACTGGGATAGCCTTAACCCACTTCGAGACATAATCAACTACGAGAAGAATGCACTCGAAGCCATGCAAGTTTAGGAATGGGCCCATAAAGTCAATGCCCCAAACATCGAACACTTCTACAACCATGATAGGTTGTAGAGGCATCATGTCTCTCATGGTCATAGAATTGAATGGCTGGCATCATTTATAGCATTTGGCAAATTCGTGTGTATCTTTAAAAATGGTTAGCCAAAAGAAATCCGGCTACAAAATCTTTGCAGCGATTTTTTTGCCAGAAAAATGACCACCACAAGCATTATTGTAGCAAAACGATAACACACATGAGATCTTGGAGTCAGGGATGCACCTCCTGATTATCTGATCAGATCCAATACGGAAAAGCAGGGGGTCGTCCCAAAAATAGAATTTGGCTTCTTACAAGAATCTAAGTTTTTGGTCCTTGGATAATCCTGTAGGTATCTTGCCTGAGACAAGGTAATTCGTGATATCCATGTACCAGGGAAACATCGATGAATCTATAGCCAATAGAGATTCATTCAAAAAATTATCAGAAATAGGCGGGGAATGTGAGCTGGGTCAAGTCTAGATAAGTGATCTGCCACTATGCGCTCCAGCTTTGTCACGGATTTCGATGTCAAATTCCTACAATAGAAGGACCCATCTGATCAAGTGAGGTTTGGCATCCTTCTTTGCCAACAAATATCGGAGGACAAAGTGATCAGTAAAGATGACTTTTGACCCTAAAAGATAAGAGCGGAATTTCTCCAGCTCGAATATTACGGCTAGCAGTTCCTTCTCAGTGACTGTGTAATTCGCTAAGCCTCATTCAGCATCTTGCTAGCATAGTAGATAACGAAAGGGTGGCATTCTCGATGCTGGCCTAGAACGGCTCTGATAGTGAAATGGGAGGTGTCACATATAATCTCAAAATCGAGAGACCAGTCGGGTGGCTGAAGAACAGGGGAATCAGATACAGTGCTTTGTAAAGTCTCGAAAGCACTGAGACATGAGGAATCAAATTAAACGGAATGTTGGCTACAAGAAGATTAGTCAATGGGCGAGCAATTTTTGAGAAACCTCGAATGAATCTTCTGTAAAATCTGACGTAACCCAAGAAGGATCTAATTTGTTTGACCGAGCTAGGTGGAGGTAATCGAGAAATAACATCAGACTTTGCTCGGTCAACCTTGAGTCCATTTGCGAAGATCTTGTGACCTAGTACTATGCCATCCCTTACCATGAAATGGCTTTTCTCCCATGAAAGTACTAGGTTAACTTCAATGCACCTCCTCAGGATCTTGGTGAGGTTATCAAGACAAAACTGGAAATCATCTCCAAAAATGGAGAAATCATCCATGAATACTTCCACGAAGTCCCTAATCATGTCGGAGAATATGGCCATCATATAATGCTGAAAAGTCGTAGGTGCATTGTAGAGGCCAAAGGGCATTCGCTTGAAAGCAAATGTACCAAAAGGACACGTGAAAGTTGTCTTGTCCTGATCTTTCGAGTTAATTGCAACCTAATTATACTAGAAATATCCATCCAAGAAACAAAAGAAGCTTCGCCCAACTAACCTTTTGATGTGCATACATCTAAGTAGCCAAAAATGCCTATTAATGCATATTCTTAGTGTCATATTAGCATCATACATTGCAAATATTACATAACATGCATAATCATGCTTTTAGGTCAAGTTGTATAAATTGTATAATAATTGTCTCCTTTTATGGTTAGGGAAAGGGCGATTTTTAATCGGGGCGTTAGATTGAAGATCTAACCGTACGGATCTGATCAGGGCAACGATTGGAGTTCAATGACTCCAAGATCACCCTGATCGGCCATCCGTAGCACCAGATAGAGACCAAGGAACCCTAAAGATCAAGGTCCAAGATGGTGCCAATCCATGCTTCAAATGATAAATCCGATATTAGGGTTCCAGACCCTGGAGAAGAGATGGCCATAAAAAGATGCCTCAAATCGATCTCAAATCGAGTTGAGGTATCTCAATACATGAGAGTCCCAAATCAAGCCTTCTAGGTTCACACTTCAATAAGATCAAATCAGATCCAACCCATTCTTTACATATGTACGAAGTGAACATGGATCCAGTCGTGGGTCAAGAGGTATGTGATTCCTTCGATTCAAGACTTTCTTTGATCTTGTTGTTTCATTAAGCCAATAAGTGTTGTTCATGTAATTATCTTGTGATTTCAATACTCACCTTTCAGGCAAGCAAATGAGTCCTCCCTAAATTCAATGGTCCACATATATCAGTATGAATTGAGTCTTTCCATTCTATCAAAGAATAATAAGATAATGAAATTGTGTAAACTAATTACTAATGGGAAAGTCAGCCAGTTGGGGACAGATAGGATGAGTCTGGGGTTCGAATCGATGATCGCAGCCTAACAGCGCAAAAATTGACTCAGTCCGACATCCGTGGCACCATCTACAACACACAGAAGATGGAAGGCCAAGATGGTGCCACGTGGCGCCATCCCAGCCGCCCAACAGCCCTCAGGACCACCGCTGCATCTCCAAAGGACTTCCAACGCACGATCTGGGCCGTTGGATCATGATCCAATGGTCGCGAGCATGCGCGCCTGAAATCAAAATCGCGACAAACTAATCGCCGCAGCATAGCGGTTGAGTGGCGTTGTGTGAGCATGCGACATGCTTTTGACTCACCATTCGTAGCGTACTGGTGAATAATCACGACCGTGCGATTGGCTGCGGGCGACGTGGATCAGCCAATGGCGCACACGAGCGATCTGACGCATAGCGCGCATGCCTGATTGCATGCGGGCACGTGGTGAAGGCGCAGACGAAGGCGCACGAGGAGAAATCTAAGCCGTCCAATCTCGTGATCAGACGGCTAAGATTTGAAAGACGTGTATGGGCATTTTGAGCATGAAAGGCGGGGAGGCACGCGCAGGTAGGCCACGATCAGACCTTTGGTGATGGATAAATTTGTCACTAAAGACCTGATATTAATGTTTTAAGCTTGAAATGACAAATTTGCCCTTGATTCCTACAACTGTAAAAGGAGACCCAACCTCCAATTCTTCTTCATCCCTTCCTTCACTTCTCTACCTCTCCCAAGCTCAAGAAAAGCTTGTCCCACACCCAGGTTGCTATTCTAGAGCTAAATCCAATTTTCTCGCCCCCGTTTCGGAAGTGGATCCCACGACAACGACGATGTGCTACCTCGTTCCCTCTTCCTGCTTTGTCCTCCTTCCCACTCTGTCCTCCGTCTTCCAGGCATCGCTACGTCCGGCTCGTCCTCCAAGCATTCGTTGAGGATGATAACATCTCTCTCTTCTTTTTAATCGCTTTCTAGAATAGAATTTTCTGCTTTCTAGTTGTAATAATTTCCCGCTTTGTAGTTGTAAAAACATTCTGATTATATCAAGTGATTGTTCTCTCTCTCTATCTCTCTCTCTTTCTCTCTTATTGTTTATATCAATTCCTTTGTAATTATTTCATTTTCAAAAAAAAAATAAAGAAAAAAAAAATAAATCGTAGATTTTAGATCGACGTAGCCTCCCTGTGTTCAACCCAGAATTCTTAGAATTTCGGTATAAATTTATTTGTTGACGGATTTCTTCGCAAATCGAACTACAACGATGGGTTTTTTGAAACCAACTTCGATCGTGTAGTTTTCTACACTCAACACCTTTCCAAGATCTAATGAATGAAAGGTAAAGGAAAATGATCCTTTGTGGTAGCCGTATTTAGGTTACCGTAATCAATATAGACCCGCCATGAAGTCGCGGTGCAGGTCAGGATGGATTCACCTTTTTCATTTTTTTATTATGGTGAGTCTCACCTTTCTAGTCACGATCTGGATGGGACTCACCCACTAGCTGTCAGATATAGGATAAATAATGCTAGTATCTAGCCATTTGATGATCTCCTTCTTGACAACCTCCAGCATATTCGGATTTAGCTATCTTTGAGGTTGTCGAGAAGGTTTCTCCCCCTCACCCATGTATATATGATGAGTGCATTAAGAGGGATGAATACTATGGAGACTAGAAATACTCCACCCAATAGCATCCATATGTGCTTGAAGTATAGAAATCAATTTTTGCTCATGTTCTTGGGTTAAGTGAGAACTGGTAATAACCATGTATGTCTCACTATCGCCTAAGAACACATATTTTAACAAATCAGGTAAGGGCTTGAGTTCAATCACAGATGAAGGAGATACGGAGTCATCGGTGGAAGAAGATTCTTCTAGAGAAGGAGAAGAATCAGCAGCGTATATCTGATAATCCCAATACGCATTACTATATCCCATACTCGAAGGAAGGTTGGCAGTGACTGCATTAGTGAGGAAGTAGAATTCAGAACCCGCACCACTATGACCATGGGGTCAGAACAAGGGTGAGCATGACCAAAGTTCGATGCCTAAGTGTCTCATCGGGTGTCCCAAGTCTTCCTCTTGCGTGGAGGCAGCAAAAACTGAGCTTGCATTCCCTACACTATGGTTTGGAAATGCCATCAAGGGTAGACATGGATCGAGGATCCCGTTTGCATGTCTCTTAGGCAAACCAAAACCATATGGAGTCATCACGCCATCCTACACCAGCAGGGGTGAGTCAGGAAATGATATATCAGGAAAATTAGAATATACATAATCTGGGGTGTTAAGGTTAGAAAGACACCCCAAACAATCAGATTCGGGGATGAAATGTGCAATATGTTTGTCTCAGTCCCATGTGGAACATTGTCCTGAAACCTTGGAAGTGAAGATGAATGAGACATTAGGTCACTACAGAGAAGCCTAATGTTTCCACAATAAGCTCGAATCTCATCTTCATCATCCTCCTTAATCAGATCACAGTCACAGTTCTTGGATGCCTTGAAAATGTCCAATCTAAGTCTTTCATCACCTAGTGCAATCTCCATACATCTGGATGCATAATCGATATTCGCTCAGGCTGTTGCCAAAAATGCGCGACCCAAAATAATTGGTGCATCATGGAGATTAGGAGGAACCTCCATGTCAAAAAGTCCGTTGGAAAGTAGAATCCATGAACTTTCATGATGACATTTTCAACCACTCCCTTCGGTGTTTTCACCGATCGGTCAGCTAACTGAATGGTTATTGAGGTTGGCTTTAACTCTCCAAATTGAAATCAATCATATACGGAAGTGGAAGTCAGGTTGATGGACAAACCCAGATCTAGAAGGGTCTGATCAAATGGAGAATCTTGTAAAAAGTAGGAAATGAGTGGTGTACCAGGGTCTTTCTTTCTTGGTGGTAAGTTAGCCAAGATAACTGCGTTGGCCTCCTTTGACAGTGCCGCTTGTCATCCTGCTTTTTGCTGTTGCCTCAGGGTACAATAGTCCTTAAAGAACCCGACGACAGCAGGAATGTGATCTATTGCTTCAAGGAGGGGGACCTAAATATGCACTTTCTTGAACATAGATTTCAGGTACATAAAATTCCTTGATCCCTTTTTCTTCACTAAATCCTATGTGAGAGCTTTAGGAAAAGGGATGGGAATCTCAAGGTCTGTTATAGGCCATTTACCCTTATCTACCTTAGGAGGCTCATGATCGGAGTGAAAGTGGGAGGATGAGCCGTCCTGTGTGGAGGATAAGAAGAATCATGACCTGCCTACCTACATGGTGGGTCTTGTATAATCTTTCCTCTCCTCAAAGAGATAGCCTTTGCATTGGCATACTATCCCTGAGGTAGTGGAGGATTGGAAGGGGCGAAATAGGTCGGGTTCGGCAATAATGCAAGCTGAGCTGGGGCATACCCAGGTGGTACAAGAGGTGCCTAGAGTATTGCATGTGCCTGTCCCTGCAGTGCTTGGAAATTGGGTGAGGTGCCTTAGTTCTGGACATATCTCGTGTTCGAGATGGGTTGGGAGGGCAAGGCTCCCTGTAATCTATTCTCTTTCAATATCTCATTCTTCGTGCTCTGGATACTTTGAATCTAATCATCCATAGCTCTCATGATCTTGAGATTTTCCTGGTTTGATTGCCGTAATGATTCTTTCAGCTCCTCCAAAGGGTTGACCTGCCTTGGAGGGTGAGTGGCAGCATTAAGCAGTGGTTGGTAAATAGATCGCGACTGCTATTGGAATGGGAATGGCTGCTGCTCGGGCTATGTGTTCGGCACATTCCTGTATTTCCTCGTTTGGTGCTTTGGATCTTGATTGGGTTTCTGTGGGTTTTCCGACTAGAAGTTTGAATGCTGGCAGCAACCAGGGTTATGCGTCTCGGAGTACGAGTTATTAAGCTCGTATCCTTGGATAGCGCTAACATCTTCGTAGGGTGAAGATGTTTGAGCCATATATTCGTCAAGGGAATAGCACTGTAATCATCATGAGGTGCATAACCATGATCATAGGTTGCCAAATCCAAATTGTTCACGAGTTCCTGATACGTGGGATCCTACGAAAGAGTAGAAGGAGAGGATACAACCCGAGTGAGCCTATGCACTTGAGCACGAGTGGCTTGGGATGCAGAAGAAGGGTGAGATGCAGTAGCATTTCCTGGATATCTTGGATGAGAATGAATCAATTCATCGATGTTCTTGTCCAGTAGGTCCACCTTATCCAGCTTCTTAGTGATAGTGTCCATGTTGGCTCAGGTTAACTCTTCATGAGCCTCTTAGACAGTAACTCATTGCTGTCCAGGTTGTTGGAATTGGTTCAGGGTGGCAGCATTCATGGAATTCTCTGCTAAAGACTTGAACAACTCAAATGCATTATTTTCATCTTTAGCAAGGATGTTCCCGCCACTAGATGCATTGGCTAGATACCAATGTGTGTCATCTAGACCATAGTAAAAGATCTTAGCAAGGTGCTGTCTGGGCACACCATGGTGGAGACACTTTCGGAGAAGTTCATGAAATCGATCCCATGCATCATGTAACTTTCCCCTGGTCCCTGGGAAAAAGTCATGATTACTCGCCTCATCGCATTTGTATGACTAATTAGGTAGAACTTTTGGAGGAATTATGGACGCAATTCCCCCCAGGTACCAATAGGCCTCCCAATGGTCTTGAACCAATATGAAGCTTCATCCCTTAGCGAGAAAGGGAAAAGCTTCATGAGAACAATCCCTAAATCAACATTTTTGGGTCGAACCGTTCCAGCGATTCGACTCAGATCCTCTATATGCTGGAAGGGATTCTCATTCGAGTGACCATGGAAATAAGTCTGAATCAGACTTATTACGTTTGGGTTAAGCTTCAATGCATCTCCGCCTGTAGGAATCCAGACTTGAGGTACCATGCCTAGTGTGGTCGGATGGTAGAAGTCCCACAGTTCTCGTGGTGGATGCTGCATTCTGTCTAAGGTGTTCAATATCCGATCTATGCTTTACTGGTGTCACTCCTTAGATGCAGCGACACGGGTCTCTAGTCGGGCGAGAGGATTGTTATTAAGCTTTCGTCGAGTGTTAAGGAAATGCATTGTAGTATAGTTGACAAATAGCTCTCAAACAGATAAAATTTATTACTCAAAATCTAAAATGAAGTCTGAGGTCGAACACAGGGAGTAAATGTGAAATTCACAACATTAATCTTCAATTTGAAGTAGATGAGCATAATAAATGGAGCAAGATACAAGATATTCAATGAATAACAATATACCCTAATGATATTCAATACTAAGCAAGAGTATTTCAAGGGTTCACTATGATAAAAAGAGATCAAGACAAAATAATGGTGATTTAGATCACTAATTATTAGCCTAATCAAACATGCATATCAGATCTCAATTATATCAAATAAATGAATAGTAGCTTGAATGCTACAGTGATCAGACGACAGTTTCCCAAATCAGGCCACTTAAAGTGATCAAGGCTCTCAGAGCCTTCTTTGTTTCTTCTCTTCTTCTGCTTGAGCTTCTTCTTTCTTCTTTCTTCTCTTCTGACCTTCTGTACGAGCCTTCCTTTTATTCTCTAAGCCTAAGTGTTAGGCTTTTTAGCACAAGACACGCACCTGGAGTAGAACCATTGAGAGCAAAAACCCTCCCCTGCTCTCTTACAAATTCCCTCCTTTCCCTTCTCTCTTAGATAATCGGGTAGCTAATCGGGTAATCGGGGATCCAGGTGACTAGGGCTACCGGATGTGGAGGTAGCTGAGGTGTGCTAAATCTATGGTGAGAGGGACCTCACCCCTGTGTCATGAGGCAAAGAGCCCATGACACAAAAACGTCTTATATGCATGTAGGACCTTTTCCTTCCATGATGTGGCACTAAGGTGACTCTTTCTTTTTCTCACATAGAGCTGAGGGTGCATCTTCAATTAGAGCAACTGCTGGCATTGAGGCTTTCAATTATTTGTGTGAATCTACTCCTGAGATGGATCCGTAAACCTTGACCATGGAATGACAGTTGTTGGTGGTCGAAGCAAGGTAGACGGGGTCAGAGATGATGGCAACGCCAGCAATGGGTGGCGAGGACCTGAAACACAAGTTAAGGTGTCTTGGCCACATTAAAACACTTCAAGAGGATCGTTAGGTGATGGCGAAGGTGGTCGTGGTGTTTGCGTGGCATGAACGTGTTTGTGGTGGTCGGACAGAGGTGAGAAGGTGATGCGGATGAGGTTGTGTTGGTGGAGTGTTTGAGTGGGTGTTTGGTGGAATTAGATGAGCGATTTTGACGTAGAGAAGATGGCGATGCTTTTGGGAGTTGTGGCGAGGCGAGCGGTGGCTTGTGGAGCTGTGGAGGCCTCGTTGGAGCTTGGCTGTGTGTGGGGAAGACGACGGGCATGAGGGCACGTAGGTGGTCAAAACTAAGTTTAAGGGAGAGGAATGTGAAGTAGAGAGGGAAAGGAAGAGATTAACCTAAATAATGGATGAAAGGAGGGAGGAAATCGTGCCAGCGTGTCTTGCTGGACGTGAAGGAGATGAAGTCTCCATTGAGGTGGATGGCGGACCGAAAGGGGGAGACAGCCCTCGCTGTGGTTGGCAAGGCATGGAGGAAGATGAGGAAGAGGAAAGACTACCCAATTTGGTTGTTGGCTGCCTGTAAGACGAAGGGGGACGGAGGTCGCTGTAGCTTGGTCGGAGAAGGGTCGGAGATAAGGAAGAAGAGATTTTGGCCCCAAACCTAGCTAAGGATGTAAGGTTTGCATCAGGGGGTCTTTTATAGCTCTTAGAGAGGTGTTCTAAGAATGGAAAGAAGCTTTCAAGCTTCGACCAATTCATGCACAAGGGATACCCATATCTTCCATGCGTTCGCATTGGAGATTGGGAAAGAGTTAGGAATCATGGCCAAGTCCATTTGGAAGGGAATTCCTCAAGGAATCTCCCTTTCAATTTTGGGACTGTTTGATTGAGAATCGAGCGAGAAATCCTCTCTCAAATCTCAATGGAGCTTGATGTGTTCACACCAATGGCAGCAGGGACCCATTTACAAAGAATGATGAGAAACTTAGGGACCTGTCTACAAAGATTTCAAAATCTAGGGGCGTGTAAGAGAGAGAAAGAGTTAGATTGGACCAAAATGCAAACTAGGTCAAGATGATCTTTGATTGGGCCCAAATTTTAGTACAAACCTAATTTGGACCCAAGAAATCTGATGGTGAAGTTGGATTTAGGTTTTGACTAAGTTTGACTGGATAATATACATTGAAACTTAAATTAGGGCAACTTCCTGTCCGAGACTCTATTTTTGGTCAAAATGTGTTCCAATGGTCAAATCAAGGATGAAAAACCTTATGGAATATTTTTCTATGATTTTTAGAAGGTTTAGGTGAATTTTATCCTGATCAGAACCTCAGCTAATTATGCAAGTCTAAAATTAGGGTTTCGGATGTCCATTAATTCTTGAAATGTGCGAAAACCTGTTTCTGTCTGCATGAACACTCTTGTTAGTCATTAATTCTCATTTAACCTTCATTTAACCCTTGGGAAACTGCATGATTACTCTGGATTTAGGACATGATGTTAAAACTACAGATTTACCCCTGATTAAATGCATGTCTCTCGGAAAGGATATGCAATGAATTATGACTCTGGCGATTTTGTAGGAGCAATTGTCTCTTGATTGTGACTAATTAAAGCTAGTTATGGCTGATGATGACGTTATCATGAAGGATTCTGGTCCTCAGGACCAAGGTTGTGAAGAGGGTTAGCCATTTTGGCTAATAGAGTAGATGCATGGTTGGGCGGAGGAAGAAGGAGGCAATGCAAAGAGTTGCCTGCGTCGCCTTGGGCTAGGCTCCCAAGGACCAACCAGCTCAGGTCTTAATGACCTTCTCCCTTGCATGCACGAACTACAAGGGTTGGTGTAGTTAATCTAGCAAGGCAAAGGCCTTGCAGTCAAATGTGGCCCTTAGAGTCAACGACTAGATTTTTCATTCAACGTTCAGACTTATGGGTGTATTTGTTGTAAAACAAACTGAAGGGAATCTCCGTTTCTTGAGTTAACCCAACCAGTCTGAGTATGAGGGGACTAAGAGGAAGGTTTTTCCTTGGGCTTGTGCCTCCAGTTGCATAATACCCCTTAGACACGATTATTTGGTACTACCCCGTAGGCTTGGTCACCGAGTTTTGCTGAAGAAATTTAGACTACCCAGTAGTTAAACACGAATGTAGGTTAAGATAAGATTTTATTCGTGATTTAATTAACCTTACTCCTACTTGTTGACCTAATAGCTTAAAAATTTTTTGAATTGAAGTGGGTGAGGTGGTCAACCAAGCAATTGGGCTCACCTAGTAGGCAATGGATTCAATTGAGTCCAACCCTAGTCAATTAGTCTCTACTATTGATCAAAACCCTAAAAGTGGTACCTAGGGTTTATGCGTCTTCTAACATACCAATCAATAGCTTGAAAATATTCTCCACAGCAGATCCGGAATCCAAATTGAAGGAAATTGGCAGGTAGATTTCTTTTAAATTATCTTTTTTGAGAATAGTTTTATTTAATTTTAACTATTTTGAATGATTTTATATTAATTTTTAATTGATAGGGGGTCAGATAAGGCAGATGGACCCCTTGTTAGTCTTTTGCTTTGAAACAGTAATAATCCGGATCCAAAAATTCAGGAAAAATATTCAAATTAAAGCTTATTTGCACAGCTTTCAAACACACAAAATTTAGGTCAATTTTTCAAAATAAATCTTTGAAGACCAAAAAAAATCAATTCTCAATCCATTTTGGTTCCTATGCACTTTACGGATTTTTAAAAATTACATAGTGCAAAGTTTTCAAAATAAAAGGTGGCATTGGAAAGTTGGTTTAAAGATCTACATTCAAGCCGAATTTTGAAATTTTTAGATTAGTAAATATTTAGCAAAATAATTTTCAAATTGTTAGAAAACTATTGGCTAAATTTTAGGACTTAGTAAAAAGGCTTTTCAGAAGGTTTTTTGATAGAAAGAGAGCCTTTTTACTCAAAAAGATTTTTTTTTTCAAAATTTTCAATTTTTTTCTCGAAAACACTAATCTAAGGTTCAAGAAAATCCTAAGATCTAAGATAGAGGGTGTGCACCTATTTAGATCTTCACCTACGCTTGATGTGTGCGTGGATTCCCCATTTGATTTCCTACATAGCAAAAAGTAAGAAAATGCAAAGATACGAGAAATGATATCACAAATCAAAAATCATATTTGCCTTGCCTCCCTGGCAACGATGCCATTTCTTAAACCTAAAATTCATGAAAATGATTATTTTCATCGTAGTATAGACACGAAATCAGACCTAAACAAAACTAATGACAAGAGTTGTGGTGAGTCCTGGTCGAACTCTAGGAGGCATAAATTGTGTAGGTGATTTTTTCTTTTCTTCTTTTCTTTGCTTGAAAAAATCTAATTTTTAGTCTAGTGGCGGATCTCTTAGACCAAATAATTACCAGTCGTGAAGTTGAATTGGAGAACCCGTGTGTAGCTAAGGTATAACCCGCATGTATATAAGAAATGCTAGTTGTGAAATTCCTTGACTACATAGATTGTAGCGAGATCGTTTTAGTGCAACATGAAGTTATTCATATTCATACGAACCACCATACATGAATTTATCCAAGCAAATACGATAGCAATTTTAAAGATAAAGTAGCACAAGAATGATGATGTGAAGGTAAACTTTCTACTTTATTAGAGATTAACATGGACGTAGAAGAATGTTTCTAGAGACATGCTTAACAAAAAAAATGCTACTTGCAACTAGAATATAAATGTGTAAAAGTTGTAGAGAAGAAAAACTGTGTGAGAGTAGAGAGGAGGGCATTGATGGTGCTCCAGCGAGAGCTACGATGACCTTGGAGTGGCATCAGAGAAAGGAGAAGGGTCGACCCCTTTGGTGGTAAAGAGGACAACTAGGGGCTTGGAGGTGGAGGATGAAACGACCTATTGCCTTTTTAGTCAGATAAGACGTTTGGAGTTTTGGTCAGACGTTTGTCCAGATGTTTGGACCCATGCCCGGAAGTCTGAAAGTGAGATTTCGTACTGCACTTTGCGTTCTAAGCACAGGCAGTGCGCAGAGGCCTTTCTCTCTCCCCGTACCCTCACCCCTTAAACCTTAACACCCCTCTATATAAACCCCCCCCTTCTCTTCTTCTCACCTCCTCACATCACTCAAGCCACCTCCACCTTCACCTACGACGGCCACGCCCCCTCCCGTCTCTGCTACAGCTGCGACAAGGAAGGAGAGCCACCGATTAGGGGAAAATGGGGAGTAGCGAGACTGAGAGAGTGCGAGATAGTGAGAGTGGGGGAGGAGGATGACGACCGTGGGAGCTTAGTGGAGCTCGAGGAGGAGTCGTGGGAGAGAGGAAGATGCCAGCGAGGAGCTTCTCAAGTTCCTGCAGCTACTGGAGCTGCCACTGCGGGCGGAGGGCGAGCAGAGTGAGCTACGTGAAGGAGTTCTGATACTGGAAGTTTTCCAGTATCAGACGTCTGGGTTACCGTCCAGTCGACTGGTGAGTCACCAGGATGTCCAGAGCTGAGGCCGGACGTCTGAAAGTGCAATATTGCAAGGTACGTACCTTCTTGCGCTGCTTTTCGCCATGCAGAAGATCTTAGTGTAGGAGTTGTTGGGCTAATACTGTGCCTGCATTTTTGTATGGAGGTGAAGGCTTTGGGAAGGCACGTAGTGTACTTTCCCAAGTACTTTTGGATGTCTGATCACGTTGCCAGATGTTCGGAGGTACTTCCAGATGACTGGAAGTAGGGGGAGATGTCTGGAGCTACCCCCAGACCGTTGTAGAGGGAGTCTTGACGTCTGAATCATCCACAGGAATGGTTAGGTGAGTTTTGACACCTTTTAAGACGTCTGGGATTAGTCCCAGACGTTTGATTTTTGTCAGTAACTGTGTTTTTGGCCCGTTTAAGGCCCAAACGGAATCAGATTTCCACAAACGAAGTACCACTGTTTTCCACTCAAGTTCCTCTACGTGTTCGTGTTGAGTATCTACTATTTTGACATCATCTAATGTAATTAGTCACTGGTATAGGTTACTAGCTGGTGGTGTGTTCGGGGCCTGCGGAGACGATGAGATCTGTGGTGCAGGCCCCCATTCCTCCCGTGATACCCGGTAGAGTGGTTTAATGCATTTATTAAAACATGAATAAAGAATATGCCTACCTAAATTAAATTGATTGAAACTCTAGGATGTGGAATGAACCCTAGGATAGAAATGTATGAGCATGATATGGAATTACTCTGTCTTACTTGAGATGCATGTTAAACATGAGTTGCCTGTATGTAAATGAGAAATTGAACTGTGAACACATAAGTTGCATGTTATGATTGAGAACTGAATTATGAAAACACGAGCTGCCTTTATATGGATGAGGAACGAGTTGTGAAACATGAGATCTGAATATGGATAAATGAGGTGAACATGTTGGCCCTCGCGTACATGGTACCGAGGCGTGCTACTAGTGTAGGGAGGGAGCTAGCCACCCCACGAGGCCTAAGGTTCAGCTAGCCACCCTACATCGACTTTGTTAAGCCCTTTGGGCAAACCGAGGTAGTCAGACGAGGGTATGCAGACTGTAGTAGGGCGAGACTCCTATTTGGTTCTGAGGGGTGAGACCCCTGTTCTGAGAGGGCAAGGCCCTATACTATTCTGTGCTGTACTTTGGGCATACCCATTAGTGGAAAAGACTAACCGCATGTCAGTGCGGGGTAGCTGGCCGTTCCCTTATCATGCGTGTCATAGTCACCACTATGTCTCGACAGTGACCTTGGGGTGGTTGACTAGGTGTAGGACTACCACGGGGGACTCTCCCAGCCATGAGAGCACCACGTGTACCTTCTACTCTATGAAAAAGACTGCAAACAAGATCGTTCCCACAAGGAACATGCAAGATCAAGAAATACCTTGATACTTTGAGAAATAAATGAACCAGAAACACATAAATGAGATAAATAGAAATGAGAAATAAACCTGCTTGTTGTTTTACTTGCACATAAATAATGTAAACACCACTCTACTCAGAGTTTGCTGACTTTGTCTTCTTGTAACCCTGTTCAGGACCAGGAGTTGAGCAGCCTGAGTTTTCAACTGTAGAAGGTGCTGGGCCCAGCCGAGCCCAGCCGTAGTCGTTCTTTCAGCTCTTTCATTTTTCTACTATTGTAGTGAGTAATGGACTTATATTTTACTATTTTTGTTACTTTCTATTTCCTTTCCATTTTCTGTTGTTCTTGTGGTGGCATGTACTATGTCTTGAGACAGTTGTTCTACTTTCTTTACTGCTTCATTCTTTTCTTCTGCTTAGTTATATTGCATGTGTGAATGTGGTTTATTTTCCTACTATTGGTTATTTCTTGTTGGACGACTAAGTCTTGGGATTAGTCGAGGCGAGCCGGTCTCGGGTTCTATAAGGATCCAGGAACCAGGTTGTAACAAGATGGTATCAGAGCAAGGTCGCCACGAGAAATGAACCAATTGGCTTAAGAATAACCACTCACGTGCATATAACTAGGATAGCCACCACAACGTATTACTTTGATATTCGTTTCCGAGTCTTTTTCTTGATGTAATCTGGTATCGTTGACACTCTTGTTCTATCTCTTGCGTCTCCTCGTGGGAGATGCCTCGTCGGGGAGTTCCCGAGGTAGGCCGTTGTCGTGGCCGTGGACGAGGTCGAAGGGGCGGACGTGTCAAACCTGAGGCACCAGTTGACCCACCTCTCCTCCCAGGCATTCAGACCCAGGATCTTGCCCATCTAATCAGAGACATCATACGAGAGGAGCTCCACCAGCCTCCACGGGCACCTCTCCCTGAGGACATGGAGGGGGAGTCCTCGGTGAGACAGAGAGATTGTCGCAATGCCAAACGAGTAGGAAGGGGAGGGGGTGATCCTCCACCATCCCCACCACACTCTAACACTTCCGAGCACAAGCCCTCCTTGTCTGGAGGCGTGCCCGTTCCCCCACTACAGCTACACCACGAGCTCTTTGAATAGTTTCGAAAGTTGAAGCCCCCCTCCTTTAAGAGGGAAGAGGACCTGTCTGAGGTAGAGGACTAGCTGGAGTAGATAGAGAAGGTGTTCGACACCCTTCGCCCTCCCACGGAGCGTCGCGTGGCCTTTTCCACGTACCAGCTAGAGAGTGCAGCACACAAGTGGTGGAGGATAGTCAGAGGCCAGGAGGGGAGAGAGTCAACGTGGGACTAGTTCGTGGCTCTCTTCTATGAGCAGTACTTTCCGCAGACCTGGCAAGACCAGAGGAGGTGGGAGTTCCACACTCTCCGCTAGGGGACATTGACGGTTAGCGCGTATCGCATGTGTTTCCTGGAGCTGTCACGTTTTGCCCCGACAGCTGTGTCTACTGAGGGGGAGCGCCTGTGGATGTTTACTGAGGGGCTCCGACTTGCTATTCAGGGGTATGTCAAACCCCTGAAGCTGCCCACTTTCTCTAGTGTGGTTGAGGCAGCCATGACTTATGAGGAGACCAATCCGGCTGCGCAAGACACTGACAGCGGACAAAAGAGGCCCTACCAGCCAGAGTACTCTTAGGGCCATCGAGAGAGGAGGCACACAGCGCTCGCAGGAGAGCCGTTTCATTTGCGGGGCCATCAGTGGCCTTTGGGGGCCCCAGACAGGGGCCAGTTGCTAGCACCGGACCCCCGTCCAGCCGCCAGCAGGGGCCTACGGAGGGAGGAGGTTGTGTACCCCTCTGCTACCAGTGTGGCCAGCTGGGCCACATCAGGAGGGATTGCCCATCTAGGGCCGGAGCACAGCAGATGCTCCCTGCACTGAGCACTGGAGGCCGAGTTGGTGGTCGAGGTCACCAGGCGCGTGGGGGAGGGCAGCGGTCATGAGGAGGGTACTGGCTAGTTGTTGCTCGCTTGACCCAGAGTGTAGTTGCTTCGTCTGCACCGAGAGCTGAGGGGCAAATCAACGCCCTGACACATAGAGACACCAGGGCTTTGGGTTCTGTGGTGGCAAGTATGGTTACTATTTTTGGAAGATTAGTGTACGTACTTTTTGATTCCAGCGCCACACACTCCGTCGCTACGAGTTTTGCCGTCAGTTTGAGGTAGGGCAGTGTACTGTTAGAGGATCTATTTGCGATCAGAGGTCCAGGTGGCTAGCTGTTTGTAGCCGAGGAGGTTTATATGGACTGCGAGGTTAGTATCGGGGGACACAGCCTCCCCGCTGACCTGATTGTTAGATGGAGGACTTTGGCGTGATCTTGGGAATGGACTGGCTATCCACTTATCATGCCCTGGTGGACTGTTTCGGGAGGAAGATCATCTTCTCCATACTGGAGTTGCCTCCCTTTGAGTTCCATAGCCAGCTGGTGGACGGAGGTTTCAAATGCATCTCCATGCTTCGGACAGCGAGGCTTTTGAGCTAGGGATGTGAGGGATTTTTGGCCTATGTGGTGGCAGAGCCTAGCCCCGTGGTTGACTTTCAAAGTATCCTGGTGGTCTGCGAGTACCCTGACATTTTTCCAGAGGAGCTGCCAGTACTATCGCCTAAGCGTGTGATCGAGTTTGAGATCTCACTGGTACCGGGGACCAGTCCCATATCTACTGCATCGTACCGGATGGCACCGCTTGAGCTGCGAGAGCTTAAGTCACAGCTACAGGACTTGTTGGAGAAGGGCTTTGTGAGGCCCAGTGCATCCCCATGGGGAGCCCCTATGCTGTTTGTGAAGTAGAAGGATGGTACTCTGCGACTTTGTGTTGACTACCGACAGCTGGATAGGGTCACTATAAAGAACAAGTATCTGCTGCCGAGGATTGACAACCTCTTCGACCAGTTGCGAGATACCATAGTGTTCTCCAAGATAGATCGAGGTCGGGTTACCACCAGTTGGGGATCAGGGAGATCGACATCTCCAAGATAGCTTTCCGTACCTGGTATGGGCACTACGAGTTCTTGGTCATGCCATTTGGGCTGACCAATGCCCCCGCTACCTTTATGGATTTGATGAACAGTGTTTTCCGGCCGTACTTAGACCAGTTTGTGGTGGTGTTCATCGACGGTGTACTCATTTACTCGCAGGATCAGGTGCAGCATGGATAGCATTTACATATGATCCTGGATACCTTGAGGCAAAGCAGGCTGTATGCCAAGTATAGCAAGTGTGAGTTTTGGTTGAGGCATGTGACCTTCTTGGGCCACGTGATTTCAGGAGATGGATTGGTTGTGGATCCAGCCAAGGTAGAGGCCGCACACAGTAACAGAGATACGTAGCTTTTTGGGACTAGCAGGATACTACCGGTGGTTTATCAGAGGATTCTTTTAGATTGCATGTCCTATGACCCAGCTGACCCGGAAGGACGTGCCCTTCGTTTGGACAGATGAATGTGAGGCGTGTTTCCAGGAGTTGAAGGAGACTGACTTCAGCTCCTATGCTTACCATTCCAGACAGTAGTGGTGGTTTTGTGGTTTACACCGATGCTTCATTGCAAGGGTTACGGGGTGTGCTTATGCAGCGGGGTCACGTTGTCGCTTACGCTTCGCGGCAGCTGAAGCCCCATGAGCATAGCTACACTACCCATGACTTAGAGCTGGCAGCAGTTGTCTTCACGTTGAAGACATGGAGGCACTACCTTTACAGTGAGACTTTCGAGATCTTCATAGATCATAAGTGCCTCAGGTACTTGTTTGACCAGAAGGAGCTTAACATGCGACAGAAACGTTGGTTAGAGCTCCCGAAGGACTACGACTACAGCATCTCCTACCACCCAGGGAAGGCCAATGTGGTGGTCGACGCCTTGAGCCGGAAGGTGCCCACCCACTTGGCTAGTTTACAGGTGCAGAGTTGGAGACTCATGGAGGAGTTGGGCAGTTGGCAACCCCAGGAGTCACAGGGGTATTGTGAGACAGTGATAGTGACGCGGTAGACCCGACCAGAGCTGATAGACGGCATCGTCGTAGGGAAGGTGATTGATTCGTACTTACAGATGCTGCGAGACAAGGTGTTGACAGGGGACCCAGGAGACTTTTCCTTCTTAGACGAGATGCTGCGCTTATGCGTCCCTAGGGATGAGGAGTTGTTGAGAGAGCTCCTGGCTGAGGTGCATGGGTCCAGGTTCACCATACATCCCAGAAACACAAAGATGTACCATGATTTGCGACGTGACTTTTGGTGGAGAGGGATGAAGTGGGATGTTGGTGAATTTGTGTAGCAGTGTTTGGTATGTCAGCAGGTGAAGGTCGAGCACCAGAGGCCTGCAGGGCCATTGCAGCCACTTCTTGTGCTAGAGTGGAAGTGGGAAAGCATCACCATGGACTTGGTGGTGGGTCTACCAGTTACCCAGCAGAGACACGATGCAGCCTTGGTGATAGTAGACAGGTTGACGAAGATGGCGTGTTTCCTACCGATCTGAGTCACCTTTGGACCAGCATAGTAAGCAGAGAGATACATCCAAGATGTGGCGCTCCTACATGGAGTCCCACATGAGATCGTATCCGACAGGGATACTCACTTTACTTCCCAGTTCTGGGCTGAGTTTCAGCAGGCCTTAGGGACGCTTTTGAGGTTCAATATCGTTTACCACCCCCAAACGGACGGACAGTCGGAGCGCACCATACAGACACTTGAGGACCTTTTGTGCACCTATGTTCTAGACTGAAGAGGCTTCTAGGAGAAGCATTTACCCCTAGCAGAGTTTGCATATAATAACGGTTACCAGTTGAGCATTGGCATGGCACCTTACAAGGCTCTGTACGGATGGAGGTGTATGGCACCCTTGAGTTGGGTCAAGGTGGGGACCAAGTGGGAGGTTGGTCCCAGGCTGATCCGGCAGAGTCAGGAGGTGATAGAATAGATTCACAGATGACTTCGCACTGTCAGGAGCAGGCAGAAGAGCTACGTTGACCGGAAATGTAGAGAGGTGCAATTCGAGGTTGGGGATCACGTCTTTCTCAGTGTTTCGCACATGAAGGGCCTACAACATTTTGGGGTGAAGGGGAAGCTTGTGTCAAGGTTTGTGGGGCCCTTTGAGGTCCTGGAGCAGGTAGGACCTGTTGGTTACCGGCTTACCCTTCCTCCCCAGCTTTTTGGAGTGCACGACGTGTTCCACATGTCCAACATCAGGAAGTACGTCGCTGATCCCAGTCACGTCCTGAGCCATGAGAGCATCGAGGTGGGTGACAACCTGACCTACCCCAAGAGACCAGTACAGATACTAGACAGAGCCATCCGAAGTCTGAGATGGAAGCAGGTACCACTAGTGAAGGTCTTATGGAGAAGCTAGTGGTACGAGGAGGTGACTTGGTAGCCTGAGGCAGTGATGTGAGAGCGGTACCTGGAGCTTTTTGAGGGTACGTCTTTTCGAACCTACTTCATTCCTCTTTAAGTTTGTTATGCGCTTTTATGTTCCTTTTCTTGCACCCTAGCTAGCTCAAGTTTCGGGGATGAAACTTCCTTTAAGTTTGTTATGATGGAACGACCTGTTGCCTTTTTTGTTGGATAAGACGTCTGGAGTTTCGGTCAGACGTCTGGACTCGTGCCTGGACGTTTGAAAGTGAGATTTTCGTACTGCGCTTTGCACTCTGTGCGCGGGTAGCATGCATAGGCCTTTCTCTCTCCCCGCACCCTCAACCCTCAAACCCTAGCACCCCTCTATATAAACCCCCCCTTCTCTTCTTCTCACCTCCTCACATCACGCAAGCCACTGCCACCTCCACCTTCTCTTGTGACGGCCACGCCCCCTCCTGTCTCTGCTGCAACCGCGGTGAGGAAGGAGAGCCACCGGTGAAGGGAAAACGGGGAGGAGCGAGAGCAAGAGAGTGCGAGGAAGTGAGAGCGGGGGAGGAGGATGATGGATGTGGGAGCTTGGTGGAGCTTGAGGAGTCATGGGAGAGAGAAAGACGTCGGCGAGGAGCTTCTTAAGCTCCTTCAGCTGCTGGAGTTGCCACTGCGGGCGAAGGGCGAGCAGGGCCAGCCGTGTGAAGGAGTTCTGATATGAAAAGTTTTTCAGTATCGGACGTCTGGGTTATCGTCCAGACGACTGGTGAGACATTAGTACGTCTGGAGTTGAGGTCGGATGTCTGAAAGCGCAATATTGCGAGGTACGTACCTTCCTACGCTGCTTTCCGCCATGCAGAAGATCTCAGCATAGGAGTTGTTGGGCTAATACTGTGCCTGCATTTTCGTATGCAGGTGAAGGATTTAGGAAGGCACGCGGTGCACTTTCCTAAGTACTTTTGGACGTCTGATCACGTCGCCAGACGTCCGAAGGTACTTCTAGATGACTGGAAGTAGGGTTAGACATCTAGAGCAACCCACAGACGGTCGCAGAGGGAGTCTGGACGTCTGAATCAGTAGCAGGAAGGGTAAAGTGAGTTCTGACATCTTTTAAGACATCTAGGATTAGTCCCAGATGTCAGATTTTAGTCAGTAACTACGTTTTTGGCCAGTTTAAGGCCCAAACGGAATCAGATTTCCGCAAATGAAGTACCGCTATTTTCCACTTGAGTTCCTCTACGTGTTCGTGTTGAGTATCTATTATTTTGACCTCATCTAATGTAATTAGTCGCTGGTACAGGTTACTAGCCGGTGGCGTGTTCGGGACCCACGGAGACGATGAGATCTGTGGTGCAGGCCCCCATTCCTTCTGTGATACCCGGTAGAGTGGTTTAATGCATTTATTAAGACATGAATAAAGAATATGCCTGCCTAGATTAAATTGATTGAAACTTTCGGATGTGGAATTAACCCTAGAGTGGAAATGTATGAGCATGATATGGAATTACTCTAGCTTACTTGAGATGCATGTTAAATAGGAGCTGCCTGTATGTAAATGAGAAATTGAATTGTGAAATCATAAGTTGCATGTTTGATTGAGAATTGAATTATGAAAACATGAGCTGCCTGTATATGGGTGAGGAACGAGTTGTGAAACATGAGATTTGAATATGGATAAATGAGGTGAACATGAGCATGAACCCTACGGGGAATTAGGAGTAGAACTCTTGTGGATGAAAGGAATCTGGAACGTAGACAGGAAGTGTGCTGACCCTTGTGTACACGATACCAAGGAGTGCAACTGTCCCTTTTTAGTGTAGAGCGAAGCTAGCCTCCCTTGGGTTGAGACCGGGGTTAGGATTGGCCACTCTACACTGACTTCTGTTGGCCCTTGCGTATATGGTACCGAGGCATGCTACTAGTGTAGGGAAGGAGCTAGCCACCCCACGGGGCCCAGGGTTCAGCTAGCTACCCTACACCAACTTTGTTAGGCCCTTTGGGCAAACCGGGGTAGTCAGACGAGGGTATGCAGACTGTTGTGGGGCGAGACCCCTACTTGATTTTTATGCATTATTATTTACGATTTTGTCATCATCAAAAAGGGGGAGATTGTTGGTGCTAGAGCACCACGATCATTTATTTTGATGATAACAAAACACGTGTTATTTAACATTTGCAATTTGAGTCCTAGATTTCAGGTCAATTGCAAATGTGGACGTGTTTAGACGGAACTCGAGCTCGCATCCAGGATGGATTGGAGGAGCTTAATGAAGAACAGAGGAGGTTCGCGTGGAGCGACAGATTGAAGATAGAAGACAAGAAGAATAGGATAGATTCTTTTTAATCCTTTCTTGTATCTCTTGTCTTTATTTTCTTGCTCTTATTTTCCTTAGAATATTATGTTAAAGAGCCTCAAAGTACCCTAACAGTAGTCCTAGGAACACCTGCACAACCCTAGGATACTTAAGTTTTCTGTAGAATACTTAGAAAACCAATATAGGGTTCAAACAGAGTTTCCAGACGTCTAATTCCCAAATCAGACGTCCGATAAAGTATTTTAAGACGTCTGATTGTTGTTTCAGATGTCTGATAACTGTTAGGCTGGACATAGGTAGTTCTGTCTGATGAAATCAGACGTCCAGACCTTATACCAGACGTCTTAGGAGACGTCTGATGGATTTGCCAGACGTCCAATTAGTGGACCGTTGGCTGGCTTAGCATACACTTAAGGATATGACCGTTAGAGCCTTATCAGACGTCCATAGGACTGTCCAGACGTCTGATAATTGACCGTTTTGCCTCGGCTGACCCAAAATCTCTTCTCAGAGATTTTCTAGTCGTTGCAACGTTTGGAAAATCCATTCCCACAGTAAAAGTAGGTTTCCAGACGTCTTGTATGTCGTCTGATGGACTTGCACAAAAACCCTGTTTAGATCTGATCCAAGTCAGGAAGCAACCTGCCCAAAATCAGACGTCTGACCTTGAAATCAGACGTCTTAAAGTGAAGTTCCAGACGTCTGATGCCAGAATTAGACGTCTGATAAGCCTGTCAGAGCAATGATTGTTCCTGATTTCGGGCTGATTCTCTTGGGCTTTGTTCCCAATGGCTATAGAACCTTTCCTAAGCCTTCCAAAGCCTTCCTAAGGCCTCTATAAATAAAGGGGAACCTTTACAACAAGATATACACTAAGAGAAACAAGAGACACACCTAAGCAACTTAGTTCCACTCTTTTGTGTCCAAGAGAAGCCCTTGCTCTCCAAGCTCTAGTTCCATTCTCTTGAGAGCATCAAGCTTCGCGCACCCGCTCTCTCGCCGTTGTTCACGAGAGCGACGTTGCGCCGTCGCGTGGCACACGCACCGCGTCATCAACTCGACGCACTCCTTGCAAAGGGGAGTTTCCTAATTCCTATAGAAGCTAGGTTTATAATTACTTTGTTGGCTCTATAGGACTTGTTGTTTATATTTATTTCCGCATTTTATTACGTCACCCCTCTTCGAAGGGAAAACTACAAAGGCCCTATACTATTCCGTGCTGTACTTTGGGCATACCCGCTAGCGGAAATGACTGAATACGTGTCAGTGTGGAGTAGTTACCCGTGCACTTATTACGCATGTCGTAGTCACTGCTACGTCTCGACAGTGACCTCGAGGTGGTTGACTAGGTGTATGACTACCATGGGGGACTCTCCTGGCCAAGAGAGCACCACTTGTACCTTCTACTCTACGGAAAAGACTGCAAACAAGATCGTTCCCACGAGGAACATGAAAGATCAAGAAATACTTGGATACTTTAAGAAATAAATGAACCAGAAACACATAAATGAGATAAATAGAAATGAGAAATAAACCTGTTTGTTGTTTTACTTTACTTGCACATAAATAATGTAAACACCACTCTACTCAGTGTTTGCTTACTCTGTCTTCTCGTAACCCTATTTAGGACTAGGAGTTGAGCAGCCCGTGTTTCAGGCTGCAGAGGGTGCTGGGCCCAGCCGAGCTAGCCGTAGTCGTTCGTTCATCTCTTTCATTTTTCTACTATTGTAGTGAGTAATGGACTTATATTTTACTGTTCCTGTTACTTTCTGTTTCCTTTTCATTTTTTGTTGTTGTTGTGGTGGCATGTACTGTCTTGAGACAGTTCTACTTTCTTTACTGCTTCGTTCTTTTCTTCTGCTTAGTTATATTGCATGTGTCAATGTGGTTATTTCCCTGTTATTGGTTATTTCTTGTTGGACGACTAGGTCTTAGGATTAGTCGAGGTGAGCCGATCTCGGGTCCTGTAGGGATCCTGGAATAAGTCGTAACAAAGGAGCTCTAAGGTGGATGTAGGAGGTGAAAATGGAGGAGGAAGAGGATGCTCGATGGGATCCTCGAGGGGGGGGTACATCCCTTTATATAGGTGAGATGGGGGGGGGGGGGTAAATGGCCATTTGGAGCTCCTCAACCGTGCCACCTAGCCAGGATGCACGGAAGTCGTCCGATCATGGATCAATGGCTCTGATCGCATCTCCATCATGCTCTAAGAGACGCTCACCATGTGGCACGCTACCAGGCATTGATCTCTGATTTGCAGTCGAGATCTAGTCATGTACTTTGTGCTAAATCACACAACGCACGCTGAGGTCGCGAGGATTTTGTCTCCACTGTCAGATCTCAATTGAAGGGCCATGATCGTGCACATCTCGCTCCTTAGATCTCGTGATTGCACGTTGAATCGTGTGTCATCACGAGCGTGTGTGATGGAAGTTGCTCGTTGCGCCATGTCGTTGAATTCAGAGTCGCTCGATCATCACCCAATGGTTGAATTTTGATCGCGTCATGCTACAGTGAATTGGACCCCTTTGTCGTAGCTTGAACATGCATCTTATGCTCTGTATAGAGCACTCAACTGGTGTTCTACTTGCATGGATTGTAGCGAACTTGGTTTGATGGTCGAATGCTCTCAGCATTAGATGAAGATCCAATGGCTGAGATGGAAGGCTGCTTAATGGTGGTGTGGCACTTTTGTGGCTGTTGGATGACAATCAAATGACCCACAAAGCATGTGGAGTGGTCTTTAGCAGATGGGGGGAAGTGGTGGGCCATTGGGATGGCACCACATGGCACCATCATAGCCGTCCATCTTCTTGTCTTCGTAGATGGCACTATAGAGCTCCGATTGCAATGATTCTCATGTTGTTGGACTGCGATTGTTGCTCTGAGTCCATTCGTTTGGTTGGATTTGCCATCCGAGCTCTAATTTATTTGAAGATACAATTACCTATCAATTGGTAAAATAGCATTATTCTCTACATTGCTAAGTATAGCAACTAAGATGCAATTATGCAACTCATGCATGTATTATTCTTAAGTTATGGTAGGATTTGACTTAATTGAGGTTGATTAGGTCTTATGATTGTTGCGCAATCACTCACCCCCTCGCCCTGACTTCACCTTTCACATCTGAGTCTCCCCTCCACTCTTCCTCTCTCTCTTCCCTTTCGAACTTCAATTTTGAATCTCTTTTCGAGCTAGGCCCTCAATTGGATTTAAAATCCTTGCCTGACTCTCTGAAGTATATTTTCTTAGGACCTAAATAGACTATGCCCTTGATTATGAATTCCAATCTTATTAGGGATCAAGAGGATAAGCTTCTCTAAGTCTTGAGCAAGAATTGAAAAGCAATCGGTTGGACTTTAGAAGATCTTAAGGGAATTAATCCATCCTATTGCACTCATAGAATTTATCTTGAGGATGACTCTCGCCCCTCCCACTAACCTCAAATGAGATTTAATCCTAATATGCAGGAGGTGGTAAGACAGGAGATCAACAAGTGGCTGGATGCCGGCATTATCTACCTTATGTTCGATAGTAATTGGGTTAGTCCTACTTAGTTGTTTCCAGAAAAGGACTAACCGTCATCACAAATGAGAAAGGGGAAAATATTGCCACTTGGACTGCTTCTTCTAAATAGGTGTGCATTGATTACAGAAAATTAAACATTGCCACCAAGAAAGATCAGTTTTTACCCCCATTTATCGATTAAATCTTGGAACATTTAGCCGAATAGGAGTTTTACAATTTCCTTGACAATTACTCCAACTATAATTAGGTAGCGTCCAACCTGAGGACCAAGAAAATACTACATTCAGCTGCCCCTTCGGAACCTTTGCTTTTCGAAGGATGCCCTTTGGTCTTTGCAACGCACCTACGACTTTTCAAAGGTGTATACTTGCAATATTTTCTAACTTAGTAGGTGAATATCTTGAGGTATTTACAGATGACTTCTCCATTTTTGGAGACTCTTTTGATTTATGTCTTAAGGATCTTGACAAGACTTTCCAAAAATGCATAGAAGTCAACTTAGTCCTCAGCTGGGAAAAAACTATTTCATGGTCTAGGAAGGCATCATCCTGGGCCATGTCATTTCTAAAGATGGAATTGTGCTAGATCGAGCTAATATTGATGCCATTTCTAGAATTCTCCTGTCCAAATTTGTTAAGCACATACGATCATTTTTGGGGCATGTGGGATTCTACTATAGATTCATCAAGGATTTCTCCAAGATCTCGAAACCCTTAAGTCAACTTCTCACCAAAGATCAACCTTTTGATTTTAATAACCAATGCTTGGAGAGGTTTGAGAAATTGAAGAAAGAAGTCACTAAGGCACCAATTTCACAGGGACCTGATTGGAATCACCCTTTTGAATTAATGCCCGATGCCTTAGATTTTGTTGTTGGGGCGGTTTTAGGGCAACGCATTGACAATAAGCCCATTGTGATCTACTATGCAAGCAAAACTTTAGATGATACACAACAGAATTACACAGTTACTGAGAAAGAACTTCTTGCCATTGTGTTCGCCCTAAAAAGATTCATATCATATCTTTTGGGGTTGCATGTCACAGTATATACGGACCACTCAGCATTAACATATTTACTAAACAAGAAAGATGCGAAACCTTGCCTTATTCGTTGGATCCTTCTACTCCAAAAATTTAACTTGGAAACTAAGGATAAGGAGGGTTTGCAAAATGTTGTGGTTGATCATCTCTTTCATCTCATGATGAATGATATGCTTACCCCACCTGATATCTTTCCAAATGAAACCCTCATAGTTGTTAATAACCTCCCTTTACTCCTATAGCAAATTACATGACGACTAGATGAATCCCTCCTGAATAGCCCAAATCAAAATGGGATAAGTTCTACATTGACATTAAATATTATTTTCGGGAGAAGCCCTATTTGTTCCACATCTATGTTGATCAGGCCATCCTGTGGTGTGTTCCTGATTTCGAATTTCATAATATTTTGACACATTGTCATATGATGGCTGATAACTCTACATTCAATGATAATAATTCCATCAACTGGGGTTAGTTTTGAGGACAAATGCGCACTAATAACATGTCATGATGGGTGTAGGGGCACTGCATACATTGCAATTTAAGGTTGCTTATAAATCAATGTTTAATGGCCATATGTACAAGTGCATGTTGAAATAGGCCTCAGATGAGCAATCGGACCGCATAGATGGATTCAGATTGACAAATTGAGTCCAACAGACTCAAAATCACTTAAATCCGACATCCGGAGCTCCCTCAACCAGCCCAAGAAGTTTTGGCCATTGATCAAGCGGCCACGTGGCACTCTCCACTACACCCTCACCCACGCAACACCCTCATGCTAATCTTGAAGAAGCATTTTAAGTCGTCTAATCCAAGGATCAGATGGCTGAGGATCCGCGAGCCTCGATCGCACCGCATCTTCGGCACGCCCAAAGGACTTCAAGATCTGACTGTTGGATCTCCATCCAACGGTTAGCATCACATGCACAGTGGTCAAACGCTAGTACTCGCAAGCAACGGTGAGCGTTCGACTCTTGTTGCGCCTCAAATCACTCCCAGCATGCACTGCGGGGAAATCAAACTGTCCGATCGATGCTGAGCGGTGCGGATGGAGGCTACGTGGCACTTTGGATGCGTGCCATCGCCCACGCCTGCTCAAGGCATGATCCATAGTGCGCGCCCACGTGCACTCTTGACTATCCAATCATCCATCGAATGGCTCACATAGCGTGCACATGGATTGCGCAGTAGAAGGAAGAACGCGTGCGCGCTTGGACCGACAGGTGAGGGACTTCACTGATGTTTCTAGAATGGGTTTAGCGATGTCCCAGACGTTGCTAAAACCCTTACTTTGTTTGGAAACCCCTCTTCTCTAAATAAACCCTCCCAACCACCTCATTCAAGGGCATTCAATACACACACACCTTCCATACCACTCTAGCATTCTATTAGCTCCACCAAATACTCCATACCTGCCTCAGAGTTGTCAAGCCACCTATGGAACCTCCCTCCACCGCCGTGGCTGCCTTGACTCCTTCTCGCACTCTCCCTCTACTTTAGTTTATGTTGCACTGGTTTAAGCTTTCATCTATTATTGTAGTTGTAAACAAGCTTTAATCGCATGCTATATAGATACTGATGATGTTTCTTATATTGTAGCACACTTCCTCTAAATGCTTGTCATGTTTTAAACACGATCTCTTACCCTACTCTCTCACTCTCGTGTTTTTTTGCAAGCAAGCAAACCACTCATTCCTGTGACACTTAAGGCGACAAACTAATCCGATTTTACGCCTCCTTGTGTTCGACACTTGGACTCACCAAATCCACATTCTAAATTAAAATCGATGTCGCGAACGCAAACTACAATGACATAATTAAACAACCACGTTCCGCGCCCGTCAAGGGCCTATGGTGGACACTTGGGCAAGAAAACTGTAGCCAAAATTTTGAGTTCTAGACTCTATTGGCCCAACATACACAAAGATGCTCAACAATTTGTTCAGTCCTGTATGCGTTGCTAGAGCATCGGTAACATGACTCGGAAAGATCTGATGCCCCTTAACCTGATTTTGGAAATTGAAATTTTTGATGTTTGGGGCATTGATTTCATGGGACCGTTTGACAACTCTCGTGGGTTAACATTTTAGTCGCAGTTGACTATGTTTCCAAATGGATTGAAGTAGTACCTGCTCGCACCAATGATCATTGGGTTGTCATGGACTTTATCAAGAAAAACATTTTCTCAAGATTTGGAGTTCCTAAGGCTATTGTTAGTGACAGAGGATCTCACTTCACACATTCGCAATTTCGTCAGCTCCTATCTAAATATGGGGTTAACCATAAAATTTCTACTCCTTACCACCCTCAAACTAATGGCCAAGCTGAAGTTTAGAACCAGGAAATAAAAAATATTTTGCAAAAAATGGTTAGGACTGATCGAAAAGATTGGTCCAATAAGTTGGATGATGCTTTATGGGCTTATTGTACGACATATAATGCTCCGATTGGCATGTCCTCGTTCCACCTCATTTATGGAAAGACATGCTATCTCCCGATCGAACTCGAACGTAGGACTTTTTGGGCGATTAAGCAATTGAATTTGGATTTAACTGAAGTTGGCAAACACCATAAATTGCAATTAATTGAACCGGAAGAAATTCGTAATTTTGCTTACGAAAACATGTAGATTTACAATGACCGAACCAAACTTTTTCACGACAAATATATTGTTTGGAAAACTTTTCAACCCAATTAGCGTGTTTGGCTTTTTGATGCTAGATTACGAATTTTTCTCGGAAAGTTAAAATCAAAATGAACCAGCCCTTACATTGTCCTTAAACTTATCCATACAGTGTCATTGATATTTTCGATCCAAAGACAAATATTTCTTTACAAGTCAATTGTCAGTGACTAAAGCCTTATTTGGATAATTCTCCAAATGATCCTTCAAATTCACAAGGTTGACATGACCTACCTGACCCTGATCTTTGATGTGCTTCACACCAGGATAAAAGGCGTAAAAGCCATCCTTGGATGGGAGGTAACCCATCATTTTTCCCACCTTTCTTTTTACCACTTTTCTTAAGTTCTGACCATCCTGAATTCAACCTCTTCTCACTTAGGTGATATCTTTCTACCTACCTTATGCATGAGGACATTGCATAATCTTTGCATCAGGGGGACACTTTAAATTTTGTCGGTCTTTTTAGTCTTTCTAGAACCCAAAAAAATTTCTTCTTTTTTGCATGCATTTTAAAACCTATAAAAATCACATACATGCAAAATTCTTTTTGAGGAATTTTCAAAACATGGGGCCAAGGTTGTGACCTTATTGCAAAAGAGGTACACATGGGTTTAATCTTTAACAACTTAAGGATGATTCCAAGGATCTTTTGGTTAGACTTTTCAGGTCTAAAAATTTAGACTCGATCAGTTTATCTTTCAAAGAAATCCTCTTGAACCCCTAAAGAAAATGATTGTCCCTAATTTTGTTTAGTGGTTTGAATAGTACTTGACTTTGTTCTCAATCTAGAAATTTGAATTTCTTTTGAAACTAAAGTGTCAAAAATTTCACACACAAGCCAACAAAAACAAAAAGCCCAAAAACACATAAACAAATAATTCCCCGTGTTTAACTTAAGGTGAAACCTAAAATAGTTTTGATTGGATGAGTCTCTACCAGGGAGGAGAAAACTTTCCTTTGAGGAAGTGGTGCCAACATGTTACCCCCTCGATGTTTGCTCCATATCTATATATGAAGCACATAAGCACATCTTACGGTTCAGGTGTTTCGAACGGTACTATCCCAAAGTATTGAAGTGAGAGCTGGATTCGTTGGTGCCACGAGGTGTTGGGTTGTAGGGCTCCTAGAGGTGTCTTGGACAGTGCTTTTATAGTGTTGGAGCAAGAGCCTCCTTGAGGATTGGTAACGGGGACAAGGATTTTGACATAATTCTGTTAAGGCTTAATTTGAGGCTAAGCATAAGGGAGAAAATAACAAAAACATCAAAATATAATTTTTAAAAGAAATGTTGGCTATTCACAAAGCACTGACACTTATTTTTCCATCGTCACGCAAATTTGGGATTGGTTTCTTAAGTTAAGGAGGTTCTTACTGTGAAAACAGTTAATGAGATAATTAGAATTAGAAAGGGAAAGTTTGTTGAATACTTGGAAAGATACACAGATCCTGTTTTATGCTAACCTTTAGATCCAAGGATACATCCTTGATAAACACCAGTTTATCATCATTTTTATGCTTTAAAACTAACCTAGCTCTTAGGATTTTACTCCGCAAACGGGTTTTTGGGCTGCATTTAGGCATAAATTAGGATAGGCATGCATTGCATTTTTTATTGTTGTTTTATTGTGTTTTTGTGAGTGTTAGGGATGTACAGATTCACAGATCCCTAAAACCCTAGCACTCAAGAAGGCAATTGGTGAAGGAGAAGCCCAGACTAGTTGGAACCCAGCTTGATCCAGCTCACCATAGCTGGAACCTAGCTTACTTGAACTAGGGTTAGCTCATCCCAGCTCCATTCAGCTAATCTCAGCTGGATGGCAGCTCAAGGGAGTTCACCTTAGCTCACCCTAGCTCAAGTCAGCTCAGATCCAGCTCAACTTAGCTGAGTCTAGCTCATCTCAGCTCCCACTAGTTCACAGGGAGCTCTAGTTAGCTCGGCTAAGTTGACAGGAGTTCACCCCAGCTCAGATCCAGCTACATCCAGCTCCACTCAGCTCCAACCAGCTGAAGAAGAATTCATCCCAGCTCAGGAAGCTCAAGTCCAGCTCACAGGGACTCAGCTTAGCTCAACTCAGTTGAGCTAAGCTACCTTAGCTGCCTCAACCAGCTTGATTCTCCCCGGGAGCACCAGACCCAGCTCACCTTAGCTCAGTATGGTAGAAGCTAGCTTACCTTAGCTCGGCTTAGTAGCTAGCAAAGAACTAGCAAGCTAAGCCAGCTAGAATAGCTCCATGCCAGCCTGTTCAGCAGCAGCCAGCTCCAAATTTCAGCTCCAGACTTCTCCTCAGCTCCTCCCTCCAAACCCTAGCTCCAACACCTTCTCCTCTACTCCTCCATTAGCTAAGCTAGCTTAGCTTAGCTTAGCTTAGCTTAACTATGCTCCAACTTCCTTGGCTTGTACCACCCCAAAAAACCCACCTACCAACTCCACCCAACTAGCTCCACCTAAGCTCCACATAAGCTAACCTACTTGGCACCAACCTAACCTACCCACCACCTCCAAAAGACACCTAAAAGTGGCGCCAAAAACTACCCATAACCACCCCTTAGTGGCGCCACTTTTCCCTCCAAAATCCCCCCTCATCTCCACCACACAATCCCCCTTGAATCCATCTCCACCATCCACCTAACTCCCCTTCTAGAAGACCCCATGTTGGCGCCAACATGGGGGTGTCTCTCCACCACCAAAAGACACCAACACCACCATAACCACCCCCTTTAACACCCCTTGGGTTGGCGCCAACTCACCCTAGCCATAGGATCACCAACCACCCTCATCCTTCCATCCTAGCCCTCCATTTCAAGGGGCACCTTAACCCCCCATCCTATTCTATAAAAAGCCACCACCTACCACCATTTTGGGGCATCCTCCCTTAGTATATTTTCTACCTAAACCACCTATACCTACGGCCAAGAAGAAGGAGTAGAGAAGGAGATTAAAGGGGCACATCACCAGCCCTTTTGGTGCCTTCTTCTCCCCACTCTCTTCAACTTGAGCCACGCCAAGGAGGAGGACTCTCCCACTTCAAGGAGGACGGCCAGGCAAAGGAGAAAAGCTTAGGGTGGACATCCACCCTTGGAGAGAAACTTAGGGCACGCCCCCTTAGGGCTTGCCTTGGAGGTCATCACCTTGGCGAAGTTCTGCAAGGAAGGAGTTGAAGGATTCTTTTCAAGCTTGGGAGCCACCAACCTTGGAGCAAGAAGCCCTCTTCTTCACCATCTATCTAGAGGATTTGTGTTTTATTTTCTTATTTGCAATTTTCTAGTAGTACAAGCTTTCCTCTACTAGGCCTTTTGTAAAACACTTTATCAATTATCTAGTTGCCTTCTTTGCATTTTTTTTGTTTGCATTTCTATTAGCTTATTTTCAGCATTCTTCACTCCCTCTCCCTAATTATTCTAGGCCTCCACTTGCCTAGAGTGAGCTTAGGGAGAGGTTATGCTTGTCACATAAAAGTAGTATTTTAATTCGAAGTGTAAACACTTTTCCCGCCATCAGTTCGCATGTTGCCTTAGTTTAAAAATAAAAAAAAATGATATATTGAAAAATACCAAAAAGAAAGTTGAGATTTATATTCCTAGCAAGAGAATCACTATTGCAAACAATTGGCCTCCTTGGACGACCCTAGATACTCCCCTATCTAGGATTATAAATTTAAGAGCGAAAGCGGATTTACGCGTTACAACGACGTATTTTAACAAACCGCGTATTTTCGCTATCAATCCTGATGTTTTATCTTAAACAAATCTCATACCTTACTTTTCAAACCAACCAAAGTCCCGTAAAATGTTCTCCTCAAAAACAAAAAAATTAGTTTTCCCTAATGCCATTTTGCGAAACAATTTCGCTAAGAGACTAGCAAAAAGATAAGCATGGGGGTGTGAAAAACACTAGTTTATTATCACTCTTAGGTTAAAAATCACATCTAGTTCCTACGTTTTCTGCATTGCATTGTGGTATTGGGTTGCATTTAGTTATTCACTTGCATTTTAGGTTTAGGCATGCATTGTCATATTTTTCTTATCATTTAATGTGTGATAGACTTCATTTCATTGTCAGGGATGAATACACAATAGAAACCAAGTAAACCCTAACAATGTGAAAGGTAGGAAGGCTAGAAGAAGAAGATAGATGCTCATTCCAGCTGGATCCCAACTCAATCTGGCTTACTTCAGTTGGATCTTAGCTCAACCCAGCTCGTCGTAGCTGGATCCAGCTCATTCTCATCTCCACCCAGCTCATGGTAGCTCAACTCTACTTAGCTTAGCTACTAAACCTCAACTAGTTAAGCTAAGTCTACTGAAGAGTCACCAACCTGCTCAGGTTAGCTCATCTCCATCTCATGAAGACTCAACTCAACTCAACTTAGTTGAGCTTAGCTACTGGACCTTAGCTTGCTATCCAAGCCAGCTAAGGAGTCTTCAAGCAGATCAGTTCCAGCTCACCTTAGCTCTAGATTAATTGAAGTCAGCTCGACTTACCTCTCCTTACTTAGCTTAGCTACTAGCAAAGAACTGGTTAGCTAAGCTAGTAGCAGAGTTCACAGGGAGCTCTCCACCAGCTCCATGTAGAGTCGGATTAGCTCAGAAACGCTCCTCCTAGCTATCTTCAGCTCCTATCTCCTACCCTACTCCACATGGTAGGCTACCAAGTCCACCAACTCCCTTCTCTTTTGGGGCCAAAAGAGAATAACCACCACCACCTATGGCACCTCCTCATGTGGCACCAGCCTAACGCACCTCTCAACCATAACCACCACCCATTAACTACCCCTCTTTGGAGCCAAAACAAAGAGACACCACCACCCCACACCCTTCTACATTGGTGCCAAAACAAGGCCCAATCTCCACCCTACACCAACCCCAAAAACCCATCTCCGCCATCCACATCTTAGCGCCAAAATAACCTAACCCTAAGTTAACCCTAAGTTGGCGCCAACCATTTCTAGCCCAACCCTTACCCACCACCTACACAACCCCTCACTAGGTGCCATTTATCCCCTACCATAGATCCCATAACCATCACTCCAAAACACCATGCTAAGCCTCCATCAGCCTCCACACCACTTAACCCTAGGTCAACCTTGTTAAGGCCTCTATTTTGATGAAATAAAATTATGTTTTATTGTGAACTAATCTTTCAAAATCACGCTCGCACAAATCAAGTCAATTATTCTCTACGTGGATCAAAGTAAAGATTATCTTTAGTCAAAGTAATTATTTTATATTTCTTGAGTCTGGAATTGTTGTAAGGAACCTTAGGATTAAGGACGAACCTTTCAAAGTTGTAAAATAAATATCTAGATAGTATTGATCAACCAAAATATTATAATTGATCGATCAAATCAATTGATTGATTAAAATAGGAATATTGATCGACCAAATTAGCCTAACGGTAAAATCTAATTTTCCCGCAATTATAGACCAATTAAATATTTGATCGATTAGCAATTAATCGACTAATTAAGTAAATTGATCGACTAATTAAGTAAATTAATTGGCCAATTTGGTTTGAATGATTTTTTTTCTAACATTCAAAAATTCTCCATTTTCACCTATAAATAGGGCTCCAGGCCCTTCATTTCAAAACACACCTTGAAAAACATATCAAAGAGAAAAAGAGCTTCCACTCTAATTCTTCCTCGTGCTTTCATGCTCATTCTACTACGCTCTTCAAAAGCACATCGCTTTGCACTTCTGAAAAGAAAACTTGGTTTGCATATTTCAATTCCATGAGGTTCCATAGGATTAATTTCTATATTCATTTACTTCATTCATTTCATTGTTGGGATTCTCTGTGTTGGAATTCCCAACATTGTTTATGACTTCTCTTTGTTGGTAAAAGAGAAGTGGTTTGTAAGAGGCTGTGCCAACCTCGTTCAAGTAGTACGTGATAGTGGATTGACTAGCATTACCTAATCGGGAAAATCCTAAGCTAAGAGGCTCAGGTAGTGGTTTTTACTAATAGGGTTTCCACTATAAATCTTTGTGTATATTGTGGGATCATTTTTTTTTGTGCCATATTTTTATTACAATCGATATCACACTTGATCTTGTGTTTGTGGCCAAATAAGATCTGTAGGCACCCTCATTTGGTATCAAAACCTGACCATGAGGGAGACGTCACATCTCACCTTCACATGGCCGCAACAATAAGTTTTATGAAGGGGCAATTATTTTTTCAACCACCTCTATTTGACGAATTAGATTATGATTAGTGGAAAAGAAGAATGCAAATTTTTCTTGAAGTAATGGACTTTGTGATTGCACAGCAATCATGCGACCTAAATTTCCTGAATTAAGCTAGATTCTAGCATAACTTAGGAACAATACATGCATAAGTGTCGTAATTTGTATAATAGTTAGTTTGTTAGATGCATAAATAATATTGTCATTTTATCACTAAAAGAGAGATGAAAGCAATTGCAGATGATTCAAAGCTACGGATGATAGATCAGACCGCACAGATGTAATCAGGATGACAACGGGAGTCCAATGCTTCTGGAATCATCTTGATCAGACAACCATAGCATCCTCTGCAACCCATAAAAGAACAGAGGCCACGGAGCTAGATGACAAAGATCAAAGCCTTAGATGAAGGATCCGACCGCACAGATGGATCCTGATCAACGATCATAGTCGAACAACGCAAAAATTTTCTCGATCGGAGGCCTACATTATTAGTTACAAAGAAAAGAAGATGGACGACCACGATGGTGCCATGTGGCGACATCACAGCTGCCTGTCACTGCACCACAACCTCTGAAGGCATCTTCCTCGTGCATTATGGACTGTTGGATCAACATCCAACAGTTGAGGAACCTCTACGTCGCATGCCTCACCGAGCTTCAACAAAAGCAAGGAAGATCTTAACCATTGGATTTCCATCCAACGACTGAGAGCAGCGAGCACCGAAGTTGAACCTTGCCACTCCACACCCTTAGCGCAGTGGTGAGCATGCTCAACCTCAAGCGCGAGACTCTCGTTCGAGTGGCGTTGAGCGGTAAATTGGGAAGGCGGTCACGTGCGGGCATTATTGACTATTCGATGGTGATCGGAAAGTGCTGGAGCGGCCGCGTGGCATAATCGGAGGCTCCTGCAGCAAATGCTCGAACAAACATATGATGTTTACATGCGATCTCACATGCTCTTCAAAAGGCGGTGGCACACTTGATTTAAGTCGTCTGATCTGAGGAGCGTTGGTGCGATTCAAATGGAAGCGCGCACTCGAGGAGAGAGAAAAGTGTAGCAGCGGGAGTTGGGCGCATGCGAGGAGGGAGCGGGACCATTAGATCGTGAATCAAGGGCTGTAGAGCTACCACGTGTCAAGCCCAGGATCAATCTGCGTGATGAAGGCACAAATGAATGTGTTTTGTGGTGTGATTTGGTCCGTTGATCTCTCGATCAATAGATTTGATCGCCTAGGAGTTGTTACATGTTTTTGGGGGTAAAAAAGCCGACTTTGCTCTTCATCAAAGCTATAAAAGAAGGCCCAGGGCCCTCTAGTTAACTGACATCTCTTCCTTCTTAGATAGAACTTCCACCATCTCTCTTCTAGACCTCTCTCCCTCTACAACTCTGCTTCGACCTTCATCCTAGCACTTTGGATCTAAACTACTTCCGTGCTTCACACAAGAATCCCATAAGCAACATCATCTTATCTCTCTCTCTAGTTATTGTTTAGCATAGCAATCTCTCTTTTGAAAAATTATTTCTGAATGCAATAAAATTTCAATCTTCTGCATATCTAATTTATACATATATACATAGATAAATATATATATATCTGTTTAAAGTGAGTTTACTGAAAAGATTCCATACAAAAATTGTGATTGCCTCCTTGCGAACGACTCGGTACTCCCAGTTCTTATCAATTTATTTGTTCCATCTCGATTCGCACTATGACGATAATATCTACCTTTCCAAATGTGTCTCGCATCGACAAACACATTGGTGCTGTTGCCGGGGAGGCAACAGAAATTTTTGAGGCTTTTCGGAGCTTATTCGAGATCTCTAACTTGCTATTTTTCCGTTGATTCAGGAAGCATAAAAATATGAACAAGACACGACAAACAGATAAATTGCAGGTTCGAATCTCAGATAAGTACCCATAGTTTATATTATTAAAATTAGGATTTTCTTGAACCTTAGGATTAGTTAGAATTTGCTTGCTTATTGAAAAAAAATCTCTCTTTCTGATTTTCGGGCTGAAAGAAACTCTTATATTAAAAATTCAATTCTCAAAGATCCGCAACTTCAAAAATTCTCAAACTTTTAATGGACATGATTTTGAAGTTGGGAACAACATATCCAAATTTTGCATAAATTAGAGTTATAGAAAAATTTTAAAAATTCATGCATTGATCTTTATCAAAATAGCCATTGTTCCTAATTTTTTGGAGTTCAAAATATCATAGGAATTTTTATATAATTCTGATTGACTTGAAATTTACGGAAATGAATCTTTGAGATAATCAAGAATTTAGGAAAAAATTGAAAAAAAATTTCTTGCACGTTTGATTGCACGAATTATTCGATCAGGAATTGGGGGTCAAAATAGATTGCAAAACCCTCAGTACACTTTAAATCAGAAAAAAATAGAAAACATGCATTAAAATTCTTGAAAAAATATTTTCTGAGTACCTAGTTAGTGGTGCAATAGGACCAATTGATTGTGTTGTTTGGGTCGCACCACTAATTTGATTTTGAACTTAACAGAATCATCTAGAACTATCTTGCTTAGGGTTTCACATTAAGGATAGAGCACACCTGCATTTCCATACTTAAGGGAAATCTATCGAACAAACTAGGATTTACAAAACTCTTGTGTGCCTCATCAGAACCTTGGTTGAAATTATTAAATCAAGTGAACCCTAAATTTCACTAATATAAGCATTTAGACCTTAAAAGATACTTCATTGATGGAAACACCATCATGAGTCCTAAGTAGCCCAATTTGGTCTGATAAAGTTGATAAAAGCTCCTACATAACCATCAGAGGGTCCTATGTGCATTCTATTCTATTTTGAGAAAAAGAAAACACAAGGTTAATTTTGCAATTTTAACTGCACTTCATAAGTACAGAATAACCATAGGGAATTCTAAGGGTTAATTAAAGGTCAAATGGTCATTAATGTCTAATAAAAGGGTCCATGCAGACAGAAACGAGTCTTCACGCATTCAAGAATTACTAGACATCCAAAACCCTAATTTCAAACCCAGATGTTCTGGTTAGGATCAAATTCACCTAAAACTTCTAAAAATCATAGAAAATTATTCCATAAAATTTGGTATCCTTGATTTAACCATTGGAACCTATTTTGACCTAAAACAGAGTCTCAGATAGGAAGTTGCCCTAATTTAAATTTTTACATAATTTACCTAGTCAAACTTTGTTAAAACCAAAATCTGACTTCACCTTTAGATTCCTTGACTCCAAATTAGGTTTGTACCAAAATTTGGGCTCAATCAGAGATCATTTCAACCTAGTTTGCATTTTGGTTCATTTAGACTCTTTTTCTCTCACATACACTCCTAACTTTTGAAAATCCCTACAAAGACCCCCTAACTTCATTGCATTCTTCACATTTGGGTCCCTTCCTCCATGGCAGGTGTGAACCCATTAGATCTGAGCTTCAATCTCTGATTCTGCCTTGATTGATTGACCATTCCCTTCTAAATGTGGAAGGGATGGTCTTGGGGGAATCCTTAACGATCTAGGCCTCAATTTGGACTCCAAATGTCCTTGTGGAGCTCGTGCGAACTCCTTGAAATCACAAATCCTTATCCTTTATTTCCTGAGTTTTCAAGCTTGTTTCCAAGCTTGGAAGCTCGCTCGGTGGCCTATATAAGACCCTCCTCACCTGCCTTACCTCCTTAGCAAGGTTTTAGGCTAGCAACCTCTTCCTTTCTCTCTCTCCAGCCTACTCCGAAGCTTACTCCGTCGACCATCCTTCCTCGTTCACATCACCGGCAGCCACATACTATAGGTGGTCCCGCCACATACTCCGGACCTATTTTGAGTGTTTTCCATTTTTATAAAAGAAGAGGAAGAAGTAGAATGAGAAGAAGTCAAATACTTTGAGTGGGGGGCAAAATCAAGTGGTCCCTCCAAGTGCGGATTCTAGGACCTATGCCTGTGCATATACTTTATGAAGAACGAGGGGAGGAGAATAGAGACGAGATGAGAGAAGTGTGCACTTTAAGCAAACAAAATTTTAAGCCTATCTTAAGGTTGACTCCTTAGAAAAACCTAAGACTTGGTTACTTGTATATCAAATAATCAACAATTAATGATCCTTCCTTTAATTTAACCCAATTAAGCTTCAAGGGGGGATTGGGCCCAATCATGTCCTAAAAAAATCACTGAGGGATTGTATAAATCCACACCCGATTGTTTGATGCGACCCCTCAGCCTAAAATTATGTTAAATCGAGGAACTGAAGTCAATTGAAAATAATTTATTAAACAAGTATTAAGCCTGATGTGGATTAAATCCTTAAGGGTCAAATTGCTATAGATTTTAAGTTAGGCTTAGGATACTACAGGAGCACTGGTTTATGAAGGGCATTAGTGGGGCAGTTGCCTAGGTTATTTCTTTTTGATGTGTGTTCGAATTGGGCAAGGGAGTGATGCACAAAGCCAAAACAGTTGAGTTTGCAAGCAAGGATTAAATGGAAGAATTTTATGGTTTGATATAAATTTTGTAGATTTTAGGATTCTCTCTTTTTAAGTTTTCAAACAAGGTTTGAAGTGCCACACAATAATTGCAACCAAGTTGTTATTGGTGAAAATTAATTCCTTTAAATTTGTGTAGGACTAAGAGAGAAATCAAAACCCTAATTGATGAAATCCTATGCAGGCAGCTCCTAAGAAATGAATCTCTTTTATAATATTGTTTTATGTGGTGGTCCAAACAAGGAAAAGAACACTACCACTAGGAAGGAAATCAAACAAGAATTCTGAAGATGTTTTTTGTAGGATTTTTTAAACTTGTTTGATATTTGTTTGAGATTTTTTTCTACAGAAGTGTCAAAATCCAGAATCAATAGATTCCAAAAATTGATTTTGTAGAATCCTCAAGAAACCACATAAATTTTTGAATATTTTATATGTTGTAGAGAATTGCACATGGTTTCCATTAATATAAATTTGGTCTAAATCTGATGAGTAAAAAAATTTATAAAATTTTGGGACAGTAAGAAAATAGTAAGAAATTAAGGTTTGACCTCTCTTCAGTCCATGAATTTTTTAATTTTTTATATTTAACCAAATCTTATGAAATTTTAAACTTATGTTCCTAACTCTAATTGGCTTCTTTTGGTAGAGTTTGAGGATTTTAGGAAGCCTCCTTGCACCCGAACTTGATTTTTGAAAGTCAAGATAGAAGTCTGGATTTTCAAAATTGAGCACCAATGTAATGAAGGTGGTGGAGAATTGAAGCAATCAAGCAAAGAACCAATTTTAGGGTTCCACCACCCTTTATTTTTCTTATTTTTGTATGTTTTAATATTTTAAAGATTTTTTTTTGGGATTTTCTTAGGATTTTGAGGGGGTTTTGGCTAGGTACTTACTTGAAATCTATGGGAAGAAAAGAATACTTGAAGCTTCACTCCAAGTTACTCCAAATTCCCACTTCTACTTGATTCGCACCTAATCAAAACACAAAAAGAGATATAGTGAAGATTCAAATAAGTGAGAGAGTGAAAAAAAGATAACTAAGTCGTGCCTTCTCGGCAATGGTGCTAAAAATTGATATGAAAATATGTAGTTTTATAATCAATGAAAATTAGTGTCGTTGCAAGGCATAAAATTGACCAATTTTTAAATTTGTAAAGCCTAGATAGTGGGAGTATCTAGGGTCATGTTGGTGGGAATTCGCCGCTATTTCAGAGAATCATGTCATAGTATAGTGACGAAAATTGAATCAACATTTAAATTTATAAGTGCTCGAAAAATGTGAGTTTCGAGATCATTCACAAGGAGCAAAATTGGAATTCAACCACTAATCAAGTAATATAAATGAGTGCAAGGATCAACAATCTCAAGAAAAATATATGCAATGAATAATCAACTAAAACTATATTCAACAAGTAGCCAAATTGTATCTTAGGAGTCAAATAGAAAAAAGAGAATGAAATGCCCCAAAAGAATGGCAGTTGAAACCACTAATTTAAGACTTAGGCTCAACTCTTTCTAAGTCAATATTAGATGTCTCAAAGGGAAACATATGTCTCAAACACTTATATGATTCTTGCATCAAACACTTAGCTTTCTCTCCAACTTAGAAACTTCAAACTTAACCAAATTAGACATCGGTAACAACCATCAGATGACTTAAATATCCAAATCAGACCTTAAGTATAGCTGTTCAGTTGCAACACAGAGCAAAACTCCCCACACACTCTCTCAAATCCTCTTCTCTTTCTTAGACCCAGACCAAACCCAATTCAGACCCAGTTCAAATTGGCCTAGGCCCACGTGTGTGTGGGCATGGGTGAGGGCATGCGTGAGGCTCGTGAGTTAGTGGGACCTGACCCCATGATTTGAAGGTAGTAAGTCCTCCCACACAAAATGTTAAGTATGCATTTTGAAACCAAAAAGCCCTGATGTGGGACTAATGCTAAGGCTATTTTCTTCATGGGTTGCAGTTGGGAACTCTTCGAAATTGAGCTGCAGCTGCTAGGTGGTTTTCTCAATTGAAGATGTAAGACTACTCTAGATGCAATGTCGCCTCAATTGAAGGTGATGGTGTAGTGGTTGACGGATGGAGATGGGAAGATGACAACAGAGATGGAGCTTAATCTGGCGAAGACCTGAAATGCATGAAAATAGCCTTGCAGCCCAATTAAAAGGTTAAAGACTTTCGCTGTGGTATGAGGAACATGATGGTGGTGTTTGCATGGTGATTGGTGCACTGTGGAGATCAGTCAGAGGTGGAATTGTAGGTGGGAAGTGGGTTTGTTCGGTGGTGGTGTAGGGTGGTGAAAACACCTAATAACCTTGGGGCTTTTGTTCCACAGAGGGAGAGGAAGGTCGTGGTGGTGGTGGTTTGTTGTTTGACGAAGTGTAGTGACCGGATGAAGCTCGTTAGAGCTTCATAGGTCGCAAAGAAGACTGAGAGGGAGCAAGTGATAGAGTGGTCAAAAATAAGTCCTAAATACCTAATCCTAATCTAGAGAGAGAGAAGTAAGAAGATCTAAGTTATTGGATGAAAGGGGCAAGGATGTGTGTTGACGTGGCTTGCCGGACGCGAAGGGGATGAAGTCCTTCAGTGGGGAAGAGTGATGAGGAAGATGGGGGAAGGAGCTCCTGCTTTGTTCGGCAAGGAGTGGACGATTGTGAGGAAGATATTGGCACCCCAAATTTAACGGTTCAGAGGTTGGAGGAAGATGGAGGAGAAGGTCACTGGAGTTCAGGTTGGAGGCACCTAGAGAAGGAAGAGAAGACATGGTTTTGGTCTAGACCTGACTGGGGAGCACGTTGAGATGTAAGGCAGTTTATATAGAGGTAGATTTAAGCATTAAATTGGATGAATTTGCACATTTGGGTCACGGATTTGGAACCATACACCCTTGATTTTCATGAGCTCGCCTTGGCAATCCCCTTGATTGGAACACCATAATGAGCCATAACTAGCTTAGTTTGATTTGATTAAGTCAATAAAAGCTCCTACATATCTTTCAGAAGGTTTTAAAGGCACAAAACATTGATTTTAGAAGAAGACAAGAAACCAGGGTTAAAACTGTAATTTTACCATCATATCATGAATGCAAAATAATCACAGGTTTTCTTAGGGGTTAATTAAGGGTCAAATGATCTTAAGAGTCTAACAAGTGGGTTAGTACAGACAGAAAAAGGGTTTTTGTGTGTGTTGAGTATTAAATGACTTCCGAAACCGTAAAAACAAACCCACTTGATTTACAGAGGTTCTGATTAATATAAAATTCACCTAAACCCTCTAAAAATCATAGAAAAATATTCTCTAGGGTTTGGTACCTTTAATTTGACCATTGGAGCCCATCTTGACCAAAAATAGTCTCAGACAGACATTTTCCCTAATTTGGGTAATTATGTAAATTACCCAGTCAAACTAGGTCAAAAATAAAATCCAACTTCACCATTGGATTCTTTAGGTCCAAATTAGGTTTGTGCCAAAGTTTGGGCCCAATTTAGGATCATCTTGACCTAGTTTGCAATTTGGTCTTGTCTGACTCTTTTATCTCACACACATGCCCCTAACTTTTGAATCCTTTACAAATAGGTCCCCAACTTTATCGTCACCTTCTTCAAATAGGTCTTTGCCTCCATGAAATCCTAATCCTACAACTCCGGAAAGCTTGATTTGGCATGTTCTCTATGATTCCTTGACGAATCCCTATCAGATTTGAAAAGGAAGTTTAAGGAATTCCTTTCCTTTTGAGCCAGATTCGAAGCTCTAAAATTGGTCCAAATCCTGGTGCAAACCTTTGAAAGATTCGAGTCCCCATATTTGGAGAACCTTCCTAGCTTGGAAGCTTGGCTTCCAAGCTCTTTTCGCCATCTAGAAGCTTCCAAGCTCTTTTCGCCCTCTAGACCCCTATGAAAGAACCCCCAGACATCGCCAAGTTCCCCACGCTCGAATTCGATCGAAATAACCTCCAATTCTTCTCTCCTCCTCCTGCCGAAGTGCTCCTCGATGTTTGAAGGCCTCCTCCGTCTCCATTTCTCGTCCATTCGCAATACCAGCGATGGATTTATCTCCCTCGTCTTCCTCCTTGTCGAGCAGTACCTGCTGACGTCTCTATCTCCTTTTCCTCGCTGTCCAACCCCCATTGGAGCTACCTTCTTCCCCGGCACTGACCATAGCGCAATTGGCGATGCCTCTGCTCCCCATCGTCTTCCAACTACCTAGATAAGTCCCCTAACTCCCCTACTTCATTTCACCCCAACCACACTTAGTTTCCACTATGCTACCACCTGTTCACTATCATCCCTTCCGTGTTCGGCCACTCCTCCGGCGAGGCACATCTCACTCCACACACCACTAAACTCCTCGTCGTTCATCTCTACATCTCCGCCTCGGCCCATGGGGCAAAAGCCCTCTGTCTATTTCACCGATTCACCACCCAAACATGCCCTCGAACAACCCACCTTTGCATGGCCATCTTCGTCACCGTTCGGCCACCTCACGCACTCTCACGCCACACTACATCCACCACCATGTTCACCATCCCACGGCGAAGCTACTGAGCTGTTTTAACAAGGCTGAAAGGTCGTATCTTGGATTTCAGGTGTTCGTGGTCAACCGCCATTACCGTGAAGCTTCGAGCAAGCTTTGAAGCTTGCTTCCCAGCCAATAGCTCTAGGTGCCACATCTAGGTGCTGCGGCTTTTCTCAAGGCATGTGTCCAGGTCTCCAATTGGGGGAGATACCCTCAGCAGTCGCTACAATCAGAAGGAATCCCACTTGCAGATGCTCGCATGAAGAAGGTGGGACATTTAGTCCCACCTCGGAAACAAGTGAAGAGGCGTGCACGCATAAGTTGAATTTCTACTTCAAGCTTATCGCCTCAAGTCACTTGGGGGTGAGGTCCCTCGCCACCCTCACACGTGCCTCGCTTGTGACACGCATCACGCAGGCCCGGTCTGACCTGACCCACCTAAACCGTGCATACCTCGGCTGCGACCCACGCCCGCAACCCTGGTCCCAGGTGCTCTTAGATCCGAATCTGATTACCCGTTACTGTGGAAGGCTCTGGGAGAGCGGACCCAGAGAGAAAGGAGAGAGAGTGTGCGGGTTAGGGGAGGGTTTTGCTCTGAAAAGATTTCGACACTTAGCCAAAATCAGAGCCCCTCTATGTGAGAAGAAGAAGAGAAAAAAAAGAGAAGTCAAGGTAGAAGATGAAGTTGCACGTGAAAAGAAGAACAAGAAGAGTCTGTAGAAAACCAAAGAAGAAGAGAAAAAGAAAAAGACAGAGAAGAACAGTGCTTCCCTAGCACTGTAGCACCTGTTGTTTAGGTTGACTGATAGGCCTGATCATCAACTAATACTACTATTGCATTGATATTACTTTTGCATTATTTGAGATACTTGAGCTTATTTGTGCTTAGGGTAATTTGGTGATTCAAATCACCATTTTGCCCTAATATTTTTGCTTCATTGACATTTGCTTTATCATATAAATCATTCTTGCTTGGATATATTGTTATACACTGATAGAATTGCAATCTTGAGAGTTAATTATTACTTGCTCCCTATGTTCGACCTTGGATTTCTTTCGAGCATAAATGTCATATGTTTTCAAGCGATTTCGACCTATACTACAATGCGGCTTTTATAACATCAATTTCGCTCGTAAACACCTCTTGATTGCACGGGTTTCGCGTGTTTGAAATTGGGGTTACGAGTAACCCGTTGTCGTAGTTGCAAAACTCTTGATCAGATATAATTTATACCGAAACTCCGATGGAGTCCCAGGTTGAACACAGGGAGGCGACGTTTACTTTGTATGAAAACCACGCTTCATTTGTTTCTTTTTGGTGTTTTAGGGTTTTGTTATTTTTTTTTGTTTTTGAAATAAAAAGACAAGCAATCACAAGAGAGAGATGGAATCAAATGTGATATATTGCATGACTATCTATTACAATAATCTACGAAAGCATAAAAAGAGAGGGAGGTGAGAAGAAATCTTTGGAATTGGCTATTTGACGAGATGACGGTGCCTGGGTAGGTGAGAGGGACGAAGGCGGTGAGGAGCGGGATGACGGAGGTGAGATGTAGGAGGATGTCAGGTAGAGGAAAGCTTCAACGTGGCTCCGGAATGGAGGTAAGAAGGCGGAGATAATCTGCTACTGGAATGGAGGTGGGAGGATGGCTCCAAGGCGACCTATGAGTGGGGATGGGAAGATGGAGGAATATTTGGTGAGGTAGAGGTTCGCTACACTAATAGAAGTCTTGGGAGCTTGAGAGTAAGCTTTAACAGAGCGTTGGTAGGCTTGCTAGAGCTTAGGAGTAGGTGGGAGTAGAGTAGGTAGAGATGGTTTGGAATGGGGGGTGTAGGGGCCCTTTTATAGTGGAGGAAAGAATCAAATTTGTATACAGAATATTTAGTGATGGTCATTAACATTGCTAAAGATCCATCGCAAATGTCGCTAAAGATAGCACATGCGCCCATGCTACTACTGCACTAGCACGCACTCCGCGCGTCGTGTCGCTTGCCTCCGCACGCTACGCGCCTACGTGCACTGCCACTGCGTGCGTGCACACCTGCGCTGCTGTGCACATGCGGTGGTACGTGCGTGCTCATGGGCGGCTTGGGTTGCTCCATGTGGCGTGATCTGGGCCGTCCATCTTCTTTTCATTGTAAAGGCAGCTACAGAGGTTGGATTGAGTCAATTTTTGCGCCGTTGGGCTGCGATCATCGACCCAAATCCATCCACGTGGTCAGATTTGTCGTTTGAAGCTCTGAATTGTGTCACCTAGTCCCTTGGCCGTTGATCTTCCTCGGACTGCATATGGTGCTACAGAACTCCGATCAAGGCGATTTTGGAGGCGTTAGACTTCGATTGTCATCCTGATCAGATCCGTATGGTTGGATCGTCAACCTAAGGCTCTGAAATAAATATCTTTCTTTGTTGACCACAAAAAGGATGCAATTAACCTAAATTATATATAACTATTCCAAATGCAGAATGATGCATGCTATGCAATATTTATAACATGAAATACAAATCTAAGCCTAGGAACATGCATGATTAGGAATTTTAACCTAAATAGATGTGTGTATATCACCTCTTCATCAAAGGATTTGGGATCTATTCTAAATGGAAGAGGATCTCTTGATTGACAATCCCTCCAAATTTGGAGGGATTTCGGTTTGAATAGAAAGAGAACTTCATGGTCGAAGCTCGACTACTTTGGGTTTGACTCTGAGTTTAGGATTTAGGCTATTTTCAGGTGGTAGGGACCTTCTTGCGAAGAATTCGATGAAGTTAGGGGCATAGATGTACAGAAACATGGAGGTTAGGGGTCTAGATGTGAAAAATAGAGATTTTAAGGGCAGAAATGCAAACTAGATCAAGATGGACTTTGATTGGGCTCAATTTTTGGTGTTAACCTAATTTGGACACAAGGAATCTAATGGTAAACTTAGATTTGAGTTTTGACCACGTTTAACTAGGTAAATTGCATAGAATTTTGAATTAGGGCAAATTCCCGTCTGAATCTCTATTCTTGGTCAAAATGGGTTCGGATGCTCAAAGTGAAGGTACCAAATCTCTTAGAATATTTTTTAATGATTTTTAGAAGGTTTATATTGAGTTTATGTCTACCAAAACCATGTCAATTTGAGTGGCTGATAATTAGGGTTTTTAGTACTATTTAACTAGAAATGCGCGAAACCCTGATTCAATCAGTATGAGCCCACTAGTTGGCATTTTAGGTTTATTTGACCTTGAGTTAACCCTTGATCAACCTCTTGGTCAATCTGCATTTGTGATTGAATGTTAAAACAATAGAATTAACATTGTTTATGTGTCTTCTCAGATTAGTTCAGTACGGAATTACTATCCTTAGACGATCATTTGGAAGCTTTTAACACTTGAATCTGATTAATTTTAGTTAGTTATGATGAATGATGGTGTTGCCATCATGCCCCCTACCTAACTTTTGCTAGTCGCTAGCAAAATCCTATGGAAAGAACTAGATCTCTAGACCTGAGTTTTGTGTTAGGATGCCTGTTTGTGCCACTTCTATAGAAATCAGATTTGAATACCAACAAAAGGCCTAGAGGTACTCAAGTACCAACCAGGATTTAGACCTAACTAGCCTCAGCCTTGGGTCTGTCGCGAAGGTTTCTAAGACCTACAAAATTGTCTAGAGGTTTGTTGACCCCAGCGGTTAAAACACCTGTGCATACACATAGCAAGTCCAATTTCAGTTTGCAGTGTATTTTTGATAATAGAGATATAGAGAGGGATATTTGTTTTGAGAGTTTTCTCTCTTTTCTTGTTAAATTCCCCTAAATCCAACATCGAATTGGCCCTAAACATGATCTATATCAGATTCCTTGTCTCCACCATCAATCCTCGCAAGGTCCTTTGCTTTCGATGCTTCAGGATGGCATCGTCCATGGCAACCCCCAGAACCCTGGCTTTCAAAACTTCAGGGTAGTGTCGCCCATATTGTTCTGTAGTTAAATTCAGGCCCTGACAATCGACATTTCGGGATAATCGCACCCATGGCACTTGAACTAGCACAAGGTGCTTATGTGCCCCCGGTAGGATATTTAGATATCCTAGGAGACAAGCACCAAGGAGACGATATGTTATAACGCATCTTTGTGGGGAGTATTTTCATTCCTCCTCTCCACGCTAGGAACTTGTCCAATCAACTTGTGTCATTGAGCCACTGCTAAGTCAATTGTTCAGGAGAACATTTTCAAAATAGAACACTTTTGGCATTATACTTCATTAAGCACTCTGAACTAGACTGGTGTGTGATTTTTGGGTGCTTAGGCTACCAAGTCCTGCAAATCAAAGGGCAGGCAATGAGGCCTAATAATCCCTAAGCCTTAGACTTAATACATCAACCTCGCAACTTCCTCAACCTCTTGAGGAATAGTTTAGATATTAACAAATACGTGAGTGTTTAAGCCTTAGAATAGGCCTAAGAGGCCTAAGGTCGATACTCCTTACTTATCTCCTTGTCTTTAGTACTTCAGGACTTAATTCTTGTTTTGATTTGGTCTTGAACTTAAGTAGGATCCATAATCAATTGCTTGGACTATCAATTTTTTCTGATTTTTCTCCTTTATCATTCTTTGAATTTCCTCCTCTTTTTCCTCCTCAAGAAAGATTTTTTTCATTCATCTCAAAAAATTTTCCTCCCCTTTTCTCCATTTATATATATATATATATATTTTGTGAGAACCCTCTAAGAATTGAATTTCCCATTTGTTTTGCACTTTAATAACCTCTCATGCCTAAGTTTTGCAATGTCCTCATTGTAAACCAGGTGGGTTCAAATTCAGCTAGTTCATAGTTTAGAACAAGGTCAAAGGGTGGGTGAATGGGTTGGGATGATTATTGCGGATGATTTTAAGCTTTGATACAAGTATCAAAGGTGGAGTCAACTGTTCTAAAGTTTGAACCCTAAAGTGCAATATGAATGTAGCTTAAAAAGAATAAGAAAGGTCTTGGGTTTTTGGAATAACGGGTTGCCTCCGATTAAGCGCTAAACTCAATGCCTTCAGCTAAGCGGAAAGTGGTCAAGGAGAAGGGGTGGTCAGATTGGAAGAATTTTGTAAGACAAGCACCTTGATGATTAGCCTAGTTGGTCTAACCAGGTGCTTATTTAGATCAATTGGCTGATGATGCAGACCAAACCCAATCAATCTGGTGGGTTGAGGAATATGAATCAATAGGTGTGGAGCCCACCAGATGCTTTGTGGCTAAAATAGGTATGGAAATGCGAATCAAGGGTTTGGCTGCATCAGCTCATCAGATCAGAGTAGGGTTCCTCAAAAGATAATGGATCGATGAAGGAAGTAGGAACCCTACTGGTGGGATCAAAGGGGGACAATATATTGTTGTTCATTTGATCAGTGTCCCATTTACTGTCGAATCACGATGGTGAATCATATGCAACCAGATCAGAAAGAGGCGAGTCAAAATAGAAATTGATTTCGGTGGTGGGTTGGGGTTGGATCGATTTCTGAATGCTCTGGCTCGAGACTAGGAGGTAGGGCTACTTCGATATCTGGGTGCAGTGTCAGTTCCTCAAGAAATATCTCATAGACTGGTTCATCTAGAGAGTCTTTTTCATGGTGTCTGTCCTATGCAAATGTAAATGCCTGGAGAGTGCTTATAGGATCATGGAAATCTGATTCAGTAAAAGACTCAAACTCTGCACTGTAGACACTCTTGGCACTTACTGTGTTTGATTTCTGTAGATCATAATAGAATGTTTCCAGTTCTATGGAATATGATTTTGAATCAATGATCTTAGCATCGGTGACTTTAGACTCAGAATCAAAGAATGGATTGAGGTCATAAGTTGTCTAATAATCAGGAAACAAAGATTTTAGAGTATGGTTCAAAATCATAGGAGAATTTGCAAAAATCATCTTTTGAACCTAATTCAAGATCGAGATTTCCACCACTGAATAAATCAAGATGCATGGAGTTATCAACTTGACATTGGTCTTGCCTAGTTTCAAATTCCAAGCTCACTGGGATATCCTTATTAGGCATAGGCTTGGGTTCAGGGCATCTAGGGTAGATCCAATCAAATCCCAACTCTTCCAAGTTCTCTGATTCTGTATCATAAATCAGTTTGACTTTCGCTAAATCAATTTGTTCTTCTGAGGAGTCTGGAGAGGTATAATCATCAAATATAGGCTCAAGATCATAGTTCAAATCTAAAATCCTGTTCTCATCACATTGAGCCTCATGATCATCCCAACTAGGCTTAGATCTTGATTCTAGGTTAAGTGAAGGAATTGGGTCACTAGAATCTAGACTTGGTTCTATTCGGATGTCAGAATTACTATCGAGGAATTCCTTAATAGGATAAGGTGAGGGGGTTACATCCTTGAAAGGTTTTGATTTGAAAATCTAGGCATGATGGATTAGCTTCACAGCTTCCTATGCCTGGCTCATAATCGAGAAGACCTGTAACTGGATCTGCCCAACCCATAGCTTGATTAGGCCTTTCATTCTGTACAAAATCACAATTTGGTTCTATTTGGGTTGGGGATCCACGACAACCTTCATTTTTGTACCCGGGCTCTGGGAAATTGTATTGATCCTCGAAATTACTCTAAGATGCATTATTAATTTCTAGGTCATGATCTGGGTATTTCTAATCAATGGCTTCTTGCAACATCTTTAGCATATTCCTACATTTTCCAATGACATCCTGGTGTATTTCCTAGAGTGGTGGCTTTATCAAACATTGTAGACACTTAGTGCTGTGCAATCTCCACAATTCACTGTACTTCGATAAGAGAGCCTCTTGGGTTGAACCACAAATCATTTGTCTTAACATCATCTTGGCGAGGTCCATAATGAGGTTTGTTATTTCTGGTACATTAACTTGAACACTACTATAGGGATCTGAGGTTTTGTAATATTCTTCACTATGTTAAAGCATAATGTCGATCATTTTCTCTTTTATGCTCTTATGGGATTCAGGTTTAGTGAACATCTTTCCTATGTTTTTAGGTTGCATCTCCAAATCAGGTGGTGGATCAGGATGAGGAATCAAATTCAAGTCCAGATTGATTGGATTAGATCAGATAAGATTTCACCTAGAAGATCAACTCTAATGGAGGCCTCTAGCTCAAACCCAGGGACCCCTTCCTGTGTTTGTACACTAAAGAAATAGGTGAGGGATTGGATATGTATTGGACCCAATCAAGGCACCCAAAAATTTTGGATGACTAAGGTTGTTTGAGGCAGATAGACCTCTGGATCAAAATTCACACACTTGAGAATTACTTAGGCAGCTAACAAGGGAGAGTCTCGCAAAGACCCCTACATAGTAGAGCGTCTGCATGGGTTAATCACCCTGAATTGGTTCTCAACAGGTTATTAGGTCCCAAGTTTTAAGGTCCAAGTGAATTTAAAGCCTTTATTTTAGGGTTCACTTGATTTGATCAGTTCAAACAAGGGTTTTGGTAGCACACAAATGCAAGAAGATCAATTTTCTTAATTGCAGGCAAGTTTGTACTAATGCTTCAAAACCCTCATGTGTAACCCTAATTGCCTCTAATTCCAAGTCCAATTTGAAATATGACACCTTGGACTCAAAAAAGAAAGTAAGTAGTCCAAGGTGTTGAGAAGTTCTTGCGTAAATCCCTAATAGGTATAGGAAGTAAGGGTAGGGAATCTCTAATCAAATTGCATCAACTCCAATCTGACTTCAATTGAATTGCACAAATCACGAAACGTATGCCTTGAATGATATTATTAGGAAAGTAAGGCGAGTCGATCCTAATTCATTTGTTTCCTTTTTTTATCTTCCCAAGATTGAGAGAGGATTAGGGAAGAAGAGAAAATTGTACTTTCCCCTGGAGAGGTTGATTATGCGAAAGATCTTCTCATGATTCACCTCACAACAACAAAACAAAGTAGATAAGGCAAGTTAGAAATCAACTCAATAATCAAGAATGATATGGATAGTGGTGAATTATGAGTTGCTCCCCAGCAACGATGCCAAAATGTTGAGCGAAGGTTGTCATTGATAAGTCCACTTTAGTGGACCATTATTTGGCCTAAGTACTCTTTAATTATCATAACTTAGTTTCTAATCGATTAGGAGTTAAATGGTAATTCATCCTAGTCTACGTAAAATTTTATGAGCCAATTTTACATGTAATAACATATGGTATGATAACATAATCTATTTGATGGATGCAGGCCAGGTGCAAGAGTTATTAAAACACAAAAGCATCATTCAGACGCCCATTTTGCTTCTATAAGACTGGATCTCAGATCGGACATCTGATGAAGATACCGCAGACGTATTCGGGCGTTCCAACCACTTACGATCTTCGCCGAGTGGTTTGAGAAGTTTGCGGCCGAAGGAAAATAGACAGAGGAATTTTGAAAAAGGGAGGGCCGGCCATGCACATCAGAATCATCTTCTTCCTTGCTCCGCCAATGTGTGCCAAAGGAATACCCTGTGTAGAAGGGCTTGCATTGTGAATTTGGCATTCTTCAACACAACTCAGCCACTACCATCCTCCATAAGACATTCTCCATCGGAAACCCCCCTCGCAATTGGCCATGCGGTGACATGTCACCGCATGGCCCTTCCACTATCACCACCTTCATCCACACCCATCAATAGCAGACCTTCTCCTTGCCGCAACACCTCCAGCCACAACACCATCACCACCACCAACAACATCCAAACCATCATCAACACCTCCTACACCTTTTCCTCTTTGTCTTCAACCTCCTACTATTGCCCCCTACTCTATGTGGCCATCCTCGGCTACCTTTCCCATTGTCAACATCACTCCGATGATGCTCATAGTCCACCGCATCAAACCGCAACCATCCATCGCCTATCCTCTTTCTTCTTCTTTCTTCTTCTTCTTCCTTTACCCGCCTCCCCTGCCACGGAAAAGAACCCAAAGTTGCAGCCCTCTCGCTTCACACAGCCATTGCAAGCAACCAATCTCACCATCAACCTCACCGTTATCCTCGCCTTACGCCCACGACCCCCGCACGACCACCAGCCACCCTCCTCGACCTCCTTGTGCATCTCCTGCCATCACCAACGCCAGCGTCCTCTACCATCGATCGGCCGTCGGCATCCTCTACCATCGACCAGCCAGCGGTGGTCACCTCTGGTCAGGTCTCCATTGTTGTCGCATAGCCTTCATCGAGATGCATCTCTACGTGCGACCTCGTCGCCATCCGTCCTTCCTGTCATGGGCACGGCCAAGGGAAGCAAATCCCCTATTTCAAGCACCATTAAAAATTACATTGATATGCCATTGTGGAAATCTCATTTTGAATAAAAAATTCTAATTTATTGAATAATATTGCAGTTGGCCCCCTTTTGTTCTTGCTAATTCTTCAGACCATCTGATTGCATATCAATTTCCCTCAACATATTAGTTACATGATACTATAATTAGGAGCAAATATTTGACCATCATGTTTGATCAATTTGCGAATTAATTTGACTTATTCATCCCGATGAAAATGACCTAATCATTGTGGTTAGAAATAATTAAATTTTTGAAAAGCTATTTTCTACCATGAAACGAACTCTAATGATGCGACATTTTATGTTACAAATTTCATCAAAAATGAGAATCACTCTTTTAAATGGTGCCGTTGTCATGGAGGAAACACACCTATTAATTTTTTTTGGGGAATTTATATTATTTTTATGCTATTTCTGAAGCTTTCTTGAATTACTAACATTGGTTCTTTTTGTGTGCAAAAATGAACAAATGAACTCGATGGGCGCACACGATAGAGGCGATACTTTGGGTGGACCTTGACGCCACCTGGAGGACAGCAACAGGTGCCTGTGGGCCTTGATCCCACGCACGTGAAGGCATATGGAGGAGCCTTTCCTGATTGAGTCATTAGATCTTAGTTTGGATTTAGACTGATAGAATTAGTTTAGTATATGTTTTCTCGCCCTTGTAATTTGGGGGTAGGTTTTAGGGGAGTGTCCTCAGTTCTTTAGAAACTAGGTTTATTCTTAGATAGTTAGTTTCTTTTGATTGTGCACTTATTTATTTTTTTAAAAAAATCCGAGCTACTTGATAGAAGTTGCATATCCATAGGTTGATCATTTAAGAGTGCTTGAGCAGCATCTAAATTTTTCTTATTGCGTTGCATGCATTTCTGCATTATAGAGTGCTGGAACAAGGTACGTACTTCCTATCTTTCTGCATCAATTATTTGCACATGCATTGCATTTGAAATAATTAAAGAAGACCACTTAAGCTGATTTGAAAAGATTAATCAAGTGGTCACATTACTTCTTGAAAGAAAAGTAAAATATATAAGAAGTGTTTGAATAACTTGATTGGGTTTTCAAAACAAAAATCAATTTTTCATGGTGTGATGCACACTTCCTGCACCGAGCATGCACTATAGGCACCGCACTAGGACTTGGACCCCTAAGGCTATAGGCATTGATCTCTTTATCGTTGCAAATGCTCCTATCTCTTTGTGACGTTGGTATTAAGTTTTGCCTAAGTGATTTGATACTTTAAGGAGGGGGACACTCTATAAAGGAATTCAAGGGTAGTTAAAAGACACCACTAATGCATCACCTCAAAGGAAGGGTTCCCCTTACTTGCATCCCTTGGTTCCATCCTTGGAGTACCTTTTTACTTGAGTATTTGAGAATATCATTGCAATAAGGTGTACATCTTTAGAGCACTTGAAGGTCAATTTAGGGTGCATAATTGATTGACAACTTGATTGGTCACCTAAAAAAACTAAAAGTAACCTCAACCTCCTTAACAAACATTGACCAGGAATCTCAAGTGCCTCATTTCTCTTATACCACTTACATGGGAATGGAGAAACACTGCCTTGACTCTATTTAGCCAAGTTGGAAAGTTGGAAGAGGGCTTAAAGTACTTTAAATCAACAAAAGACCTGTTTCCTTGTGTTTGCATGGTAAGCACTTTCTTAGAAGGAGTCTTGTTTTCAACCTGGAACCTGAGAGAATTATTAGGAAAGACAACCAAGAAAGAAGAAAAATGGTAGAAGAATGGCCTGAAAAAGAGATTAGGGTTGGTGAAAATCAGAGAACCTTGAGAGGCTATTTCCTTCCTACAACTCACCAAGCCCTACCTATCCAGAGACCTGGAGTGGATAATCCTTGTGAGATCAAGAGCACTACCATATCTTTGCTCCTCTCTTTCTATGGTATTGCTAGGGAGGATCCCTATAGACATCTTAAGGAATTCACTGAGATCTATTCCATGATGAAGCTCTAAGGCTTTACTGATGAAGCCCTGATGAAAACTCTATTTCCTTTCTCCCTAAAGGATAAGGCCAAGCACTGGTATCATGCCCATGATGCAAGTGTAAATGATTGGGCTACCCTTAAGGGAGAATTCTTGAAAAAGTACTTTCTTATGAGTAAGACCAATGATTATAGAAGAGAGATTATGGGCTTTACTCAACAGGAAGGGGGCAATTTCATGAAATATGGGAGCGCTTCAATGACCTCCTTAGGTTATGCCCCCACCATCAGGTGCCAAGATGGCAATTGGTCGAGAGGTTCTACAATGGATTATCTGCAAGGCATAGGCAAACCATCGATGCAACCTGTGCAGGAACCTACATGACCAAAACTGAGGACGAAGCCTGGGCATTATTTGAAACATTAAGTGATAATTCTATACATATGTCCTCTGCCTATCAAGAAAGAAAACCATCAACCTTGTAGTGGAAGATAGAGGCCCATGAAGCCGGGGCTACTTAGGATTTAGCTTAGATTCAATTGTTAAACAAAAATTTTGATAGGCTTTTAGCAAACCCCGGCATGAACCTGTAAACAACCTCTATCTTTTAGGCTTCAAGTGAATGCTCCATTTTCCAAAGCACTACGCACGCCACTGCGGAGTGCCACATGTCAAATCAATTCCCTTAGTTGATTTAGGCTGACCTAAACGTAGCCCAAAGTTTTCGACCACCCCCTCGTAATAACCCTTTTTCCAATACCTATACTTCAGGGTAGCGGAACCATACAAACTTTTCATGGAAGCAAGGTGATGCTTCCAACTCAGGGAATGCAAGACCCTAACCTCCCCAACCAGTATACCAGCCATCTTATACAAACCCTACTCAGAATTAGCCTTCTGAGATGGATGAACTAAAAGCCATGATGAAAGTGATGCAAAAGCATCAAAATATGGTCATCTAATCTCAGAATAAGATGATCACTGATATGCAATCCCAAATTGGTCATCTTACTGAGGTAGTTAGGCAGCAAGATCCAGGGAAGCTGCCTAACTCTTCTGAGGAAAACCCAAAGGGTAAGGGGGTCTTATTCAGGGAGCATGCTCAAGCTGTGACTGTGTTGAGGAGTGGAAAGAAAATCGATAAACCTAATAGCACTCCTACAGTCACCTTTCAGAATTCCCCTCCTACACAGAACCTGACTTCCACCCTCATAGAGGAAGAGCCATATTGCTCTCCCTCGCTTGAAATCACCCACCCAAAGGATGTCATTCTGCCTCCCCTTTCCCAATCCAAAGCACTTATCCGCTCCTGGGAAATCTTCTGTTGGCTTGTCTGGAGCCAAGAATAGTACGAATGAGATTATGGACACTTTTAGGCAAGTCCATATCAACTTGCCTTTATTGGAAGCTATTAAATAGATCCCATCCTATGCCAAGTTTTTGAAGGACCTGTGCACCCAGAAGCGTTGATCTAGGAGATAGGTCCAAGCTAAGGTCATCCTGCCTAACATGGAACACCCCCCAAGATGATAGCCCTAGGGGCCCTGTATATTTCAGTGGTTATAGGTAACCAACACATTGACAAGGCTCTACTAGATCTGGGTGCGGGGGTGAACATTTTACCAAGCTCTGTCTATGACCTTTTAGGAGGTGATTTAAAGCCTAGTCTAGTCATCCTCTAAGTCGCAGACAGATCACTTAAGACATGACAAGGATTACTGGAAGATGTCTTGGTGAGAGTGGAGGACTTCTTCTTCCTTGTTGACTTTCTTGTGCTAGATATTGACTCATCTAATAAGCCCACCAAGCCGTCCATTATTTTGGGATGCCCCTTCTTGGCCACAGCCAACGCCTCTAGTAATTGTAGATCAAGGTCACTTAAAATGGGCTTTGGGAACAAGAAGATACGGTTGAATGTTTTTGATACCTACAAGCAATCTGGATTTGAAGACTGTTCTTAGATTGAGGTTGTTGATGAAATCATTATGGAGACTACTCCAGCACTCTTATGTAGAGATCCCCTTCAAATGGTCATATCTAAGGACCATCCCCTGAGTATTGAAGAAAATGAAGGGGATATGACTGAATTAGAAGATTTGCTAGGAGTACACACAAAGTCTTTGTCCCTACCCTGGACCCTGAAGGTAGATTTGCTACTTGAGGCAAGGACATCTCAACTTATACCCTCAATCAAAAAGGCTCCTAAGTTGGAGCTTAAACCCCTCCCGAGCACATTGAAGTATGCTTTCCTTGGCCCTAACGACATGCTCCCCATCATTATCTCATCTGCATTATCTGAATCATAGGAGGGAGCTTTGCTTGAGTGTTTAACAAAGGCACAAGAAAGCTATTGCATGGTCAATAGCTGATATTAAGGGTGTTGACCTGTCCCTTTGTATGCATCATATATACACAGATGAGTCTGTTAAACCCTTTCGAGACATGCAGAGAAGGCTCAACCCTAATATGTGGGGGGTTGTTAAAAAGGAAATTCTGAAATGGCTGGATGTAGGCATTATCTATCCCATTTAAGATAGTAAATGGGTCAGTCCAATACATGTGGTGCCCAAAAAGGTGAGAATCATTGTGGAAGAAAATGCCCAAGGAGAGTTGGTGACCACTTGACCCACAATTGGCTGGAGGGTCTGCATCGATTACCGCCATTTGAACACTGCTACCTAGAAAGACCATTTCCCCTTGCCGTTTATCAATAAGATTTTGGAAAGACTGACAGAGAACAAGTACTTCTATTTCCTTGATGGGTACTCTGGGTATAATTAGATAGCTGTCTTCCCTAAAGATCAAGAGCGTACCACCTTCATGAGTCCGTATGGCACATTTGCATTCTGCTGAATGCCATTTGGGTTATGTAATGCTACTGCCACATTCCAACGATGTATGATGGCTATCTTTTCTGACATGATCGATGAGTTTGTAGAGATCTTCATGGATGTTTTCTCCATTTATGGCTTGTCATTTGACCTATGCCTTTCATGCCTTGACAAAGTCTTAACCTGTTGCGAAGAGGCAAAACTAGTGCTTAGCTGGGAGAAGAGCCACTTTATGGTCTAGAAAGGCATTGTTTTGGGGCATGTAGTCTCTGAGAGAGGACTAGAGGTGGATACCACCAAAATTGATTCCATCTGCAAGCTTCTATCACCCACCAATGTTCGTCAAGTTAGATTTTTTTTTAGCCATGCTGGATTCTATAGGCGATTCATTAGAGATTTTAGTAAAATCTCTAAGCCACTCTGTGACTTGTTAGCAAAGGATGTTTCCTTCGATTTTGATGACAGATGTGGTGAGGCTTTCCAAGTCTTGAAGAAAGCCCTTATTACTATGTCAATTCTCCAAGCACCAAGTTGGGCCCTCCCATTTGAGCTGATGTGAGATGCTTCTGATTTCACAGTGGGAGCGATCTTAAATCAAAGGGTTGATGGCAAACCTCATGTTATGCATTATGCCAGCAAGACCCTTACGAATCCTCACAAAACTACATGGTCACTGAAAAGGAACTTCTTGTTGTAGTATTTCTTTGGAAAAGTTTCGGTCTTATTTATTAGGATCCAAGGTTGTGGTGTTCACCGATCATTCTGTTTTAAAGCACCTTCTTGCGAAGGACACCAAACCTCATTTGATTCATTGGATTCTGCTACTCTAGGAGTTTGACCTGGAAATTAAAGATAAGAAAGGAGTTGAAAATGTGGTAGCAGATCATCTGTCCAGGATCCCTATTGAGTCATCAACCCCTATTGGTGATATCCAAGAGACTTTTCATGATGAGTCTCTAATGACTACGGAGGTAGAACTCCTTGGTTCGCTGATATAGTGAACCATCTGGTCATGGGAATAACCTCCAGTACTTGGGACAAGCAGAAGCTAGACAGGTTTCTTGCCGATGCTAAATTTTATCACTAGGAGGAACTCGAGCTTTATAAAATAGGCCCTGACCAGTTATTTCGCCGTTGCATCCCTGACAAAGAACGAAGGAGTGTTCTAAGTTTCTGCCATGACCTCCACTCTGGAGGGCATTTTAGTGGGAAAAAGACTAGCCATAAAGTTCTCCAGTCTGGTTTTTGGTGGCCCACATTATTCCCGATGCACATACATATGTGGGTGCATGTCTATGTTGCCAGCAGACGGGAACCATCATAAAAAGGGATTATATGCCCCAGCAACCTATTCTCCCCATTAAGATCTTTTAGATTTGGGGCATCGACTTCATGGGTCCCTTTCCTCTGTCCTTTGGATATGAGGACATCCTTGTGGTCTTGGATTTTGTTAGGGCTAATATCATTTCTCGGTACGGGTGCCTAAGCACTATCATAAGTGATGGAGGACCTTACTTTAAGAATGTGCACTTCACAAGACTACTCCAAAATTTGGGAGTCAACCACATGATAGCCACACCTTACCATCCTCAAACGAGTGGACAAGTTGAAGTGTCTAATAGGGAAATTAAACGGATTCTGGAAAAACTATTAGAGCCAATCGTAAGGATTGGTAGAAAAAATTAAATGATGCTCTGTGGGCCTACAGAATAGTGTATAAAGCTCCCTTGGGCATTCTCCTTTCCGTCTTGTCTACGGAAAAGCATGTCACCTTCCTGTTGAAATCCAACACAATGCTTATTGGGCTATTAAAAATGTTAACTTAAATCCAGATAAAGCGGGAAAGGCACTCATGCTGGAGTTAAGTGAGCTTGAGGAGCTTCGCAATGAAGCATACGAAACCTCCTAAGCTTATAAGCAACGTACATAGGTCTTCCATGATAAGCACATCATTAGAAAGACCTTTGAGCCCATCCAGTGGGTCTAGCTTTTCAATTCCAGACTTAAATTATTTCCTAGAAAGCTCAAGCTCGCAGGGATGGGTCATATGTTGTTATTAATGCCCGCCCTCATGGAGCGGTTGAAATTTGGAACCCTAATTCTAGTGAGAGCTTTAAGGTAAATGGCCAATGACTTAAACCGTATATTACTCTTTCAGATGGCCAGGTTTTGGATGCACTTTGGCTTAAGGAGCTTTAGCTCCTCTTACTCTCCTCCTTAGGTGATATTCTTCTTTGTCTTTATTTTTCCAATGAGGATATTTTCAATCTTAGGCATAGGGGGTATAGCCTGAGGTTGTTTATAGCATTTATAAATATTTGCATGCATTTAGGATAGGTGCATTAGCTGAAAAAAAAAATCTTTTTTATTTTCTTGAGCTGATTTGGTTAGTCCTTAGCAAAATATCTTTATCAAGAAGGTGTCATTAAAGATTTTCTTCTAAAATTATTTCTTAGTTTAGAATCCAGTACATTTACTTTACTTGCACGATGACTAGGTAATGGATCTTTTAAGAAAATCATTAAGCATTTTTAGTTTGCTGAACCCTTGGATAGTTAGTAGGGAGCTAGGAAAATTATCTTCTATTAGATCCACCTAATATTTGTTAGGAGAAAGTAGAGAGATTACTGGTGCACTAAGTCTAGTGCAAGGACTCTTCAGTTCTGGATAATTGAATGATGATACCTTAGAGTTAGGCATAGTTTTTGCTCTCTGTTCCTGCGTGCGAACAATGTGTGTGAATTCCTGAGAGTTACCAAATAAGACAGATACACAGAGATTGAGTTCCAATAAAACTATGACTATGGTGGATGGTTACGATCATCCTTCATAGAATCCTCTGCTGAAGGAGGGTATTAGTGCCAAAGGTTAGAAATATGCTTGTCCTATCCATTCCTTGCCGATGCCGAGAGTAGGCACTTCCACCAAGTAAGCCACACAATGTCCTCTTGAACATCATCATCCTTAATAATGCCTCATGAATAAAGTTTTCATTTTGTTGTTATTATAGAAAAAAAAGGAAAAAAAAGAGGAATATATATATACAAAAAAATAAAAAAAAGAGAGAAAAGAATAAAATAAAATAAATATAGAAAAAAAGGAAAAAAATGTTCGAGATTATAGCTTTGTCTTCATGTCGATCTCATTGAGGCAACAAAAACACCATTTGGATCCACCAAATATGCCCATACCTATTCTTCAGTATTTTTGATCGCCTGAATACTGGCTGAGGACTTCTAACTTAGTTGTAGGGTTATTAGGACTCTAATTAAAAGTATGAATGCCATGTGAGGCCACCAAACATTGGGTACATTTACAAAATCTGGTGAGATGTGTGATCTCAGAAAGGAAAGTCATATGAAAAAAAGAAGAGAGAGAGGGAGTAAGCACAAAGGAACACAAGGAAAGCACAGCTTTTAGCCTCTCTCTAGGTTGACTTATTTGATAGTCTAGAGATCTAGAGTATACAATACTAGATTACATGTATCACCAGATGAGTGTGTGCCATTAAATATGAATCCATTTGACTCAGACATTCTCTGCCTAAGCTAAAAAGTCAGGGTCAAATCATAGATTATTTTCTGCTTTATCCCTAAGGGAAGAAGTTGCCTATCTTGATAGAATTTTACCAAGGGTTAAGTATGAACTTTAAATGTAAATTGATTTTTCACTTGGATCTGTTACATAGGTTATTATCAGTTCACATTTGTCTAGATCTCTAATTGTTTAGAATAAGAAAAGAAGAATCTTTTTGATAGCATCATACACCTTGCATTCACTTTTTACTCGAGAGTAGCAAAACTTAAGCATGGGGGCATTTGATAAGTCCACTATACTGGACCATTATTTGGCCTAAGTACTCATTAATTATCTAATCTTAGTTTCTAATTGATTAGGAGTTAAATGGTAATTCATCCTAGTCTACGTATAATTTTATGTGCCAATTTTACATGTAATAACATATGGTATGATAACATAATCTATTTGATGGAAGGAGGCTAGGTGCAATAGTTATTAAAACATGAAAGCATCATTCAGACACCCATTTTGCTTCTATAAGATGTCTGGATCTCAGATCAGACATCTGATGAAGATACCGCCAGACGTATTCGGGCGTTCCAACCACTCGTGATCTTCGCCGAGTGGTTGGTGAAGTTTGCAGCAGAAGGAAAACAGACAGAGGAATTTTTAAAAAGGGAGGGCCGGCCATGCACATTAGAATCATCTTCTTCCTCGCTCCGCCATCGTGCGCCGAAGGCATACCATATGGAGAAGGGCTTGCACCATGAATCTGGCATTCTCCAACACAACCCATCCACTGCCATCCTCCATCAGATGCTCTCCATTGAAAACCCCTCTAGCAACTGGCCATGCGGTGACAGTGCACGACCCTTCCATCGTCACCACCTTCATCCATGCCCATCAGTAGTAGACCTTCTCCTTGCTGCAACACCTCCAGCCACAATACCATCACCGCCACCAACACCATCCAGATCATCATCAACACCTCCTACACCTTTTCCTCTTCGTCTTCAACCTCCTATCTCTGCCCCCTACTCCGTGCGGCCATCCTCGGCTGCTTTTCCCATCGTCAACATCACCCCAACGACGCTCACAGCCCACCACATTAAATCGCATCCATCCACTGCCTATCCTCTTTCTTCTTCTTCCTTTACCCGCTTCCCCTGCCACGAAAAGCACTACAACCGACCAATCTCACCTTCAACCTCTTCATTCTCCTCGCCTCATGCCCACGGCTCCCGCATGATCGCCAACTGCCCTGCTCGACCTCCTCGCGCATCTCCTGCCATCATCGTCGTCGGTGTCCTCCACCACTGACCGGTCGCCGGCAACCACCTCCGGTTGTGCCTCCACTATTGTCACATAGCCCTCGTCGAGACACATTTCTATGTGCGACCTTGCCAACATCTGTCCTTCCTACCATGAGCATGGCCAAGGGAAGCAAATCCCTTGTTTCAAGCACCACTAAAAATTACATTGATATGCCATTGTGGAGATCTCATTTTGAATAAAAATTTTGATTTATTGAATGATAGTGTAGCCGAGCCCCTAGTTCTTGCCAATTCTTCAGACCATTTGATTGCATATCTATTTCCCTAATGTATTAGTCACATGATACTATAATTTGGAGCAAATATTTGACCATTATGTTCGATCAATTTGTGAATTAATTTGGTTTATTCCTCCTTGTGGAAACGACCTAATCATTGTGGTTACAAATAATTAAATTTTTGAAAAGCGATTTTCTACCATGAAACGAACGGTAACGACGTAACATTTTATGTTACAAATTTTATAAAAAATGAGAATCGCTCTTTCAGTCGTAGTTTTAGAGGAGAATCATGTCGTAGTATAATGAAAAAAATTGAATCAACATTTAAATTTATAGTGCCCGAAAAACGTGAGTTCCGAGGTCGTTCGCAAGGAGCAAACAAGTGCAATTCAATCCACTAATCAAGTGTATAAGAAATGAGCACAATGAACAATATTCAATATTCAAAACTCAATATATTCAAAGAACAATCAAATTGTATTTCAGAGACAAAATATAGACAAAGAGAGTAAAAAAATGGTGGTTGAAACCACCAATTTAAGACTTAGGCTCAACACTTTCTAAGTCAATATCAGATGTCTCAAAGGGTAGCATATGTCTCCAACACTTAGATAGTTCTCGCATCAAACACTTAGCTTGCTCTCCAACTCAGAACCTTCAAACTCAGCCAAATTAGACGTTGGTAACAACCATCATACGGCTTAAATATCCAAATCAGACCTTAAGTATAGCCACTTGGTTGCAACACAGAGCAAAACCCCCCCACTCTCTCTCAAATTCTCTCCTCTTTCCCAGACCTAGACTAGACCCAATTCAGACCTGGTTCAAACCGGCCCAGGCCTGCATGCATGTGGGTATGGGTGAGGGCATGCATGAGGCTCGTGAGTCAGTGGGACCTGACCCTGTAATTCGAAGGTAGTAAGGCCTCCCACACTAAACGTTAAGTACGTGTTTTGAAACCAAAAAGCTCTGATGTGGGACTAATGTTGAGGCTCTTTTCTTTGCATGCTGCAGCTGGGAACTCTTCATAATCAAGCTACTGCTGGGTGTTTTGCTCAATTGAAGATGTAAGATTGCTCCAGATGCAATGCTGCCTCGATTGAAGGTGATGGTGTGGTGGTTGACGGCTGGAGATGGGTGAACGACAGCAGAGATGAAGCTTAACCCGGTGAAGACCTGAAATACATGAAAATGGCCTTGTGGTCTAATTAGAAGGTTCAAGACCTTCGCCATGGCATGAGGAACATGATGGTGGTGTTTGTGTGGTGATTGGTGCACTATGGAAGTCGGTTGGAGGCATAATTGCAGGTGGGAAGTGGGTTTGTTCGGTGGTGATGTGGGGTGACGAAAATGCCTAATAACCTTAAGGCTTTTGTTCCACAGAAGGAGAGGAAGGTCGTGGTGGTGGCGGTTTGATGTTTGACAAAGTGTAGCGATCAAATGAAGCTCGTTGGAGCCTCAGTGGATGCAAAGAAGACAAAGAGGGAGAGAGTTATAGAGTGGTCAAAACTAAGTCCTAAATACCTAACCCTAATATAGAGAGAGAGAGAAGTAAGAAGAGCTAAGCTATTGGACGAAAGGGGAAAGGATACGTGTCGGTGTGGCTTGCAGGACATGAAGGGGACGGAGCCCTTTGGTGGGGAAGAACGACGAGGAAGATGAGGGAAGGAGCTCCTACTTTGTCCGACAAGGAGCGGATGATCGTGAGGAAGATATTGGCTCCCCCAATTTGATGGTTGGGAGGTCTGAGGAAGGAGGAGAAGGTTACCAGAGTTCAAGCCAGAGGCAGTCAGAGAAGGAAGAGAAGATGTGGTTTTGGCCTAAACCTGACTTGGGAGCTTGATGAGATGTAGGGGAGTTTATATAAACGTAGATTTGAGCTTCAAATTGGATGAATCTGCACATTTGGGTTGCGGATTTGGAAACATACACCCTTGACTTTCTTGAGCTTGCCTTGTCAATCCTCTTCATGAAAGGATTTGGGATCTGTCCTAATTGGAAGAGGATCTCTTGATTGACAGTCCCTCCAAATTTGGAGGGAATTGGGCTTGAATAGGAAGAGAACTTCACAGTTAAAGCTTGACTACTTTGGATTTGACTCTGAGTTTAGGATTCAGGCTATTTTCAAGAGGCAAGGATCTTCTTGCAAAGAAGATGATGAAATTAGGGGCATTGACTTATGGAAACATGGAAGTTAGGGGTCTAGATGTAAAAAATAGAGATTTTAAGGGTAGAAATGCAAACTAGATTAAGATGGACTCTGATTGGGTCTAAATTTTGGTGTTAACCTAATTTGAACCCAAGGAATCTAATGGTAAACTTAGATTTGAGTTTTGACTATATTTGACTAGGTAAATTGAACAGAATCCTGAATAAGGGCAAATTCCCATCTAAATCTTTGTTCTTGGCCAAAATAGGTTCGGATGGTCAAAGTGAATGTACTAACCTTTTAAAATATTTTTCAATGATTTTTAGGAGGTTTTAATAAATTTATCTCTACCAGAACCTTTTCAATTTTAGTGTGGCTGATAATTAAGGTTTTTAGTACTATTTTACTCAAAATGCATGATGTGCAAACATCTAATTAGCATAAAATGTCTATTTATGCATGTTCCTAAGTGTCATATAAGAATCACGCATTATAAATGTTGTATCACATGCATCGTCATGCATTTAGGTTAATTTGTACAAATTGTATAGTAATTCACCTCTTATTGTGGTCAGGGGTAGGCTGATATCTTTTTGGGGCCTTGGATTGAAGATCCAATGATACGAATCTGATCTGGGTAAAGATTGGAGTCCAATGCCTCTGAGATTGCCTCGATTGGACCTCCTTAGCATCAGATGCAGTCTGAGGAAGATTAGAGGACAAGGGACAAGATGGTGAAAATCTAGACTTCAGATGACAAATCCAACTACATGGATGGGTTCAGATCGACGATTGTAACCCAACGACATGAAAATCGACCCAATCTGACATCGGTGGCACCATCTACAAGCATAGGAAAATGGACGGTCCAGATGGCACCATCCAAGCCTCCCATAGCTAGCGCTGCTCTCCTTCTTCATCTACCCACAACCAAGTTTGAGGAGGCACGGGTTTGATGCTCGCGACGTGGAATTAATCCGCTAAAGAGGCGCGTACATCAAATTTGACCATCAGATGCGTATCGAGCGGTGATCGAGGCTGCTATGTGGTGCAATGGGAGCGGCACAATGAGGCACGCATGATCTGACACGCTAGTCCACATGCAAACACATGCATAGGGGTGCGATTTGAATGATTAAGGCATGCGTTGATCCTAGTCGTTCGATTGAGATCAAATGGCCCACAGTCTGTGTGCATTAATGGTCACATTCTCCTTTAGTAACGCTTACATGCGTCACTAAAAGCTGTGTATTAATATTAAGCCTTTGGAAAGGAATCTTTTGCCCCCATTCTACACCTATAAAAGGCCTACCCCTCCTACACATTTCACCATCCCTTCATCTCTCTCCCTCTCTAAGAGCTAAGAACTACAATGACAGATTTCAACCTAAATCTTTTTGCATATAAAATCTCGTTCATCAATGTGTGAAACCCTGATTTAGTCAGTATGAGCCCACTACTTGGTCTTTTAGGTTCATTTGACCTTGAATTAACCCCTGATCAATCCCTTGGTTAATCTGCATTTGTGATTGAATATTAAAATAATAGAATTAACCCTGTCTTCCTATCTTCTCAAATCAATTCAGTACGGAATTATGATCCTCAGACGATCATTTGGGAGCATTTAACACTTGAATCTGACTAATTTTAGTTAGTTTGACGAATGATGGTGTTACCATCATACCCCCATGCCTAACTTTTGCTAGTCCCTAGCAAAATCCTATGGAAAGAACTAGATCTCTAGACCAGAGTTTTGTGTTAGGATGCTTGTTTGTGCCACTTCTATAGAAATTAGATTAGAATACCAACAATAGGCCTAGAGGTACTCAAGTACCAGCTAAGGTTTAGACCTGACTAGCCTCGGCCTTGGGTCTACTGCGAAGGTTTTTAAGGCTCGCAAAAACTGCCTAGAGGTTCGTTGACCCTAGCAGTTAAAGCACCCGTGCATATACGTAGCAAGTCTAGGTTCAGCTTGCTGGTGCATTTTTGATAAGAGAGAGATAGAGTGAGATATTTATTTTGAGAGCCTTCTCTCTTTTCTTTTTATATTCCCTAAATCCAACATCGGATTGACCCTAAACATGGTCTATATCAAATTCCTTATCCCCACCATCAATCCTCATAGGGTCCCTGGCTTTCAATGCTTCGGGTTAGCATCGCCCATGGCAATCCATAGAACCTTGGCTTTCGACACTTCAGGATAGTGCCACCCATGGCGTTCTGTAGCTAAATTCAGGCCCTGGAAACCAACATTGCAGGATAATCCCACCCATGGAACTTGAACCAGCATAAGGTGCTTACGTGCCCCTAGAGGATATTTAGATATCCTAGGAGACAAGCATTGAGGAGACGATATGTTATAATGCATCTTCGAGGGTAGTATTTTGATTCCTCCTCTTCGCGCCAGGAACTTGTCCAATCAACTTGTGTCATCGAGCTGCTCTTAAGTCGAATCTTTGGGAAGACATTTTTAGAATAGAACACTTTTGGCATTATACTTCATTAAGCGCACTGAACCAGACTAGTGTGCGATTTTTGGGTGCTTAGGTTACCAAGTCCCGCAAACCAAAGGGCAGGCAACAGAGTTGAATAATCCCTAAGCCTTAGACTTAATACATTAGCCTTGCAACTTCCTTAACCTCTTGACGAATAGTCCATATGTTTACAAATTGTGAGTGTTTAAGCCCTAGAATAGGCCCAAGAGGTCTAAGGTCGGTACTCCTTACTTATCTCCTTGTCTTTAGCACTTCAGGACTTAATCCTTTTTTTGATTTGGTCTAGAACTTAAGTAGGATCCATAATCAATTGCTAAGACTATCAATTTTTTCTCTCTTATTAATGTCCTTAATCTCTTGTATTTTGTCCTCGAATTGCTAGGACTATCAGTTGCTAGAACGTAGGTAGGATTGTTGTCACCATCAGGTCATCCAAGAAGGCCAATTTATTAATTATCAAGATATTGTCTCTGTTGCTCTCTCAAATCTTCTTTTTGTCTTTTTAGGATTTTGTAATTTTTAGGGTTTGAAATACTCGGATAACAGAATACAAATTATGCCTAAGTGAACAAGATAAATGAAATCCTCCTTTCTAAGCTCACCCTAGGAAAGTGTGCCTAGGATAATTAGAAAGGTGGAGTGAGTTCACAAAAGTACTAACTAATGAAACTTGAATTTAAAGCAGATAAAGGCAATTTGATAAATTAATAAGCAAGAGATAATGCCTACAAGATACTTGGGGAGCTCAATTCTGTGGAGGCATCCCACACAATTAAGCCCCAAGTAGAGGAATACTTCTACTTCAACAATACTGTAAAGAATAAAAAGTAGAAGAATCTCCTTGCTCCAAGTACATCTGCTCTTGGACTTAAAAAGGGGCTTCTCCTTTCTCCTTCCTTGAATGCTCATTCTCTCTAGCTCCTCCTAGGGTGGTGGATGTCCACCCTCAATCCCTGCCTGGTCATCCTCTAGTTGGTGCTCCTTGACTTGGACACAAGGAAGTAGAAGAATGGAGTGTAGAGACTACAAGGGTATGGTGAGGAACCCTTGTAGTGTGCACTTCTTCTTTCTTGGCCTTGAATGGTGATATAGGTAGAAGAATTTGTGTAGTCAAAGATGGAGAAAATGGTGGCGTAGGGGGTTCCTTTTATAGCCGATGGGGGGTGGTGGTTATGGATGGTTTGCACCCCTTGGTGGTTGATGCGAAAAATATGCAATTTGTAAATGCGGGTTTTTAAATGTTGTAACGCGTAAGATTCGACCAACTTTTAAATTTGTAACCTAAATAGGGTGACGTATTGTTACGACCCGGTTCCCGAATCCCTACGAGATACGAGAATCGGACCGACTCGACTGATCCCAAGACCCAGTCGTCCAACGAGAAAGTAACCAAAAGAGCAGTAAAATAAACCACATTCACCATGTATATAACTAGCAGTAACAAAATACAGCAGTAAAGAAAAGAAATACTACAGTATACACCACCACAACAGTAAAGAAATAAACATGTATATAAACATGGAGCTTACAATGAAAAGAGTACAGAGGTAACAGAAACTACTCACTACAACAGGAATAAAAGTACAGTGGGTACTACACAGTAACACTACTAGGCTATACTAGGCCCAGCGCCCTCTGTAGCCGCCGACTCTGGCTGCTCAACACCTGGTCCTGAAAAGGTAACAAAGGTGACACGTCAGCGAAACACTGAGTAGAGTGGCAACTGAAAGCTAAGAAACAGTAAGGTGGACAGTAGCTGTTATATTTTTAATTTCTTTCTTTATATTTTCCGTTTACTCATTACCAAATTATCCCTCAGATTCTTCTTTTGATCTTGAATGTTCCTCGTGGGAACGATCTTGATTGCAGTCTTTTCCGAAAAGTAGAAGTAGCACGTGGTGCTCTCCTGGTCGGGAGAGTCCCCTGTGGTGGTCCTACCCTCAGTCAACCACCCCAAGGTCGCTGACAGATGTAACGGTGACTACGGCACGTGCCATAAACACACGGGTAGCTCCCTCGCACTGGTACGCTGTCAATTGTTTCTGTTAACGGGTGTGCCCAAAGTACAGCACGGAACCAGTATAGGGAAAAACCCTCTCAGTAACAGGGGTCCAACCCCTCCATAGTAACCAAACAGGGGTCTTGGCCCTCCACAGTCCACGCACCCTCGCTTGACTACCCTGGTTTGCCCAGTGGGCCGAACAAGTCGATGTAGGAGGGTTAGCAGAACCCCGGGGCCCGTGGGGTAGCTAGTGCTCTCCCTACACTAGTAGCTCTCCTCGGTACTGTGTACACGAGGGCCAAAAGTTGGTACAAAGTGGCCAGACCAAACCCCGGGTCCCTGGGGCGGCTAGCTCCGCTTTGCACTAAACAGGGGGGGACAGTCGCTCTCCTTGGTACTCCATACTCAAGGGTCAGCTCACTTCCCCAATTCTATTCCATTCATTTTCCAGGAGTTCTACTCCTAATTCCCCGTAGGGTTCATGCTCTTTTAACTCAGCCAATTTAGGTTTCACCATTCCAGCTTTAAATCCATATAACCCATGTTCTCAACAGTAATTATTCATTTATAAATAGGTAGCTGTTAACCAATTTACAGGCAGTTATCGTTTCCTTTCTACTTTTCCAAGACTGCAATGTATGGATATTCAATCTAGTTTTCCAATCCTAGGATTCATGTCATACCCTAGGATCTATCATTCAATCTAATTTTGCAGTCCTAGGGTTCATGCAATGCCCTAGACTCTATTAATTATTTCACAAGTGTATAATCTTTGATAAATAACTTAAAGAGCCACTCTACTCGTGAAACCAGGAGTACTGGGGGCGTAATCGGCAAGCCCGCGTGCCTCCGCAACCCCCAGAGCTGCAACGGAACGGGGTCCTAACACAAGGATAAAAGATAAGAAGCTACTCAGAACAGCATACGATTACTGTAAACAGGTAGAGGAGCTAAATCTGAGAAGAACAAAACTTGAAATGTGGAAAACAGACTCCGAACAGACCCTAAACGGGTCAAAAATGATGAGCCTGCCCAAAATCAGACGTCTGGAACTTCTTCCAGACGTCTTAAATGATTGCTTAGGTCATACCTTGATCTGCGTGGTCCTTCAGACGTTTAGAAGCCTGCTGAACCGTCTGGACTTAGTTTCCAGACGTACGACTGTCACTCCGGATGTCTGGAGACCCCCTCCATCGTCTGGAGCTGTGCCCAGACGTCTGATCTATGTGGGATGTCATGCCTTTGTGCCTGACGAGTTGATTTTTTGCTTTAAAGTCGTTTGCAGTTTTATGTGGTGGAAAAATCGACTAATCAATATTTAAAAAGAAATAACCACTTGCAGAGGAGCGGGTCGTATCCACAGGGAGGCAATGAGGCAATAATATCTCAATTATTTCTTATTCGTTCAGTCTTGTGAGAAATCCGTAGTTAAATCTGACATGAAATGCGACGGAAAGAAGATGCACAATATCTTGGAAACATAAGGGTAGATTTGTAATTTTTCCTCACTGAAATATTCAATAAACATGTGATGATTTTATGCAATTTTCCATTGACATGTATTAAATAAAATTTGTGCACATTTAAATTCCAAAATCAATGTCAAACAATGTTAATTACAAAAGCTATGCAATTGTAAAAGAACTTAACTATAAAGTTGCAAATTTTACCACAATAAAATATTCATAAACAAAAATTCTTTTTCCTGGCAATGGCATGAAATGTAATAACTAATTAACCCATTAACGGAGCATTTTACCTCTTTCCTCCTTGCGATCGGGAGAGAGGTTCAATCGAGGAGAGGTTTGCACAGGCGGGTGGATGAAGCGAGGCTGTCGCGATGGTGGTAGCTGCACATCGAGCGGTGGTCGGAGTCGGCCGGGCGGAGCTCCAGCGAAGGTGGCTGCAGCTGGTGTTGCAGTTGCTGTTGGCGGTGAGCGTGCGTTGCAGGCGGGTGCGAGAGCGTGCACGGCCTGTTGGTGGTTCTGTTGGCTCTGCTGCTGCGTGCTGGCTGGAGGCGTGGGCGCGCACGAACGGGTGGTCGCAAAGGCTGGAGGGCGCGGGTGCAGGCTGCAGGTGCAGGGAAGGTGCTACGGGCGCGGGAGTGAGCGGGTGAGGCTCTACAGGTATGGGAGGAGGGTGTGCGTGGCCTGGAGGGTGTGGAGATGGCGCTGGGTGCGCAGGCGGTTGCACGCTCTGTTGGCGTGTGGGCGGATGCTACAGCTGGCTGGAGGTGTGGGTCTGCAAGCGGTGAGAGCGGGAGGAAGTGGTGGGTTCTTGCGTGCGGCTGGAGGTGAGCGGGAAGACTGCTGCGGCGTGGGTGGCGTGGGTGCACAGGCTGGAGGGCGTGGAGATGGCGCTGGAGGTGAAATGGGCGGACGGTGGTTGCAGCTGGAGTGGGGTGTGGACTTCAGACGTCCGGGAAATTTCCTGGATGTCTTAACTTATTGAGTGGGTGATTGCACAGTGGCTGCGGTGGTGGTTGTTGGTGACGACAGCGAGGGAGATGCACGCTAAGGTGCTCATGGTAATGTAGACGAGCTCTGGATGGCGGTGTGGCCTGTCACACCACACGCCCACGGTGGTGGAGACTCGCCGCCACGGTTGAGGCCGGCGGTATGGAATGGAAGAGAGATCTCTCTGCACAGTGGTGGGTCGGTGGTGGAGGCCTAGTGAGCTCGGCTGCCTCCTCCTCTCTTTTGAAATAAGCTGCCCGACCAGATCCAACACATCCGCTCTTCCTTGAATGGGTTCTTCACTGCGGCAGCTGAAGCCGTTGCACGTAGAAGAAGAATAAAAAATAATGATAAAATATTATGGTTATTTATATAAAAACCCTCAACTTTTATGTTAACCTAAATTAATGCATGCAATGTACTTAATTAGTTAACTAATGCAATTCTAGGTTAATTCTAAATGCATTTAAATTTGAATAAGATGCATGAATTATGTAATTGAATTAGAAATATGAATTAATCTATTTACATCCTATTTTATGCTAAATAAATGTTAGAATTAACCTAATGTCTAGGCACTTAAATACTTAAATAGCCCACAACTATGGGCTAATCAACGCCTTCCCAAACAAATCCTGCACCCACACGCGCCCGCTCTCAACACCAAAGGAAGTAGAAGACTTCGGCGGAAACGGCTGCATGGCCGTACACGCGAAAGAAGAAGAAGATAAAAATAATGTACCTTTCAGACATCTGGACCTTCCTCCAGTCGTCTCCTTCGTCATCTGGACATAAGTCCAGACATCTAATTCTGGGAAATTTTCCCAGAATCAGGACCTCCTCGCCCTCCGCCCGCAGCGCACGGCCGTGCCACGCCGCGCCCACCCGCTGCCTGAGCTGCAGCAGCTTCTCCGCGGCACCCCATGCTTACTGCACACCCGCTGGTTGGCTCTGGCTACTCCGGCGAGCTCGCACCCTCGCAGTTAAGCTCCCTCTTCCTCTCGCAGCAGCCCCTCCTCCCCACGCACTTGCAGCAGCCGCTGCTGCCGCTCTCGCCCGCTCGCTCTCTCGCTGATAGGAAGAAGAAGAAGAAGAAGGTGGTGGAGTGAGGGTGAGGGAAAGGGAGAGACATATTTGAAGGCAACGCGGGTAGAGAGAAAGAGGAAAGGCTGCGTCTGCAGGGAGGGAGGAAAGAGAAGGAGGAGGGTGGCGGGTTCAGTCTGCGCATGCATGCGCGCAGACACTAACCCGTATGCCAAAAAAAATTTAATTCCAGATGTCTGGGAAGGCTTCCAGATGTTTCACAAGACGTCTGGACGACTTCCCAGACGTCTTAAACGACGCTTGATGCCCGGTTATAACAATATAACAAACTCAAAGGAAGTTTCATCCCCGAAACTTGCGCTAACTAGGGTGCTGGAAAGAACGATATATGCATAACAAACTCAAAGAGGACCAAAGCCGGTCTGAAAAGATGTACCCGTGAAAAGATCCGAGTACCGCTCCCGCATCGCCACCTTAGGCTCCTAGGTAGCTTCCTCGTACCGCTGGCTTCTCCACAAAACCTTCACCTGGGGTACTTGCTTCCGTCTCAGACTGCGGACGGCTCTATCGAGAATTTGTACTGGCCGCTCGGAGTAGGTCAGGTCATCGCCCACCTCAACACTCTCGTGACTCAAGACATGACTGGGATCGGTGACGTACTTCCTGAGGTTGGACATGTGGAACATGTCGTGCACACCAGAAAGCTGAGAAGGGAGGGCAAGCCTATAAGCAACGGGTCCAACCCGCTCCAGGACCTCAAAGGGCCCCACGAACCTTGACGCGAGCTTCCCTCTCACCCCAAACCGCTGCAGGCCCTTCATGGGCGAAACACGAAGGAAGACGTGGTCCCCAACCTCAAACTGTACCTCTCTGCATTTCCGATCTGCATAGCTCTTCTGCCTGCTCCTGACAGTGCGGAGTCGCCTGTGAATCTACTCGACTATCTCCTGACTCTGCCGGATCAGCCTAGGGCCAACCTCCCACTTGGTCCCCACCTCAACCCAACTTAAGGGTGCCGTACACCTCCATTCGTATAGAGCCTCGTAGGGTGCCATGCCGATGCTCGAGTGATAACTGTTATTGTATGCAAACTCCGCCAAGGGCAAGTGCTCCTCCCAAGAGTCCCTCCAATCCAGTACACAAGCACGCAAAAGGTCCTCAAGTGTCTGTATCGTGCGCTCAGACTGTCCGTTCGTCTGGGGGTGGTAAGCTGTACTGAACCTCAACCGCATCCCTAGGGCCAGCTGAAAATCAGCCCAAAACTGGGGCGTAAAGCGAGTATCCCGGTCGGATACGATCTCCCATGGAACTCCGTGTAGACGTACCACATCGTGGATATACCTCTCTGCCAACTGTGCTGGTCCCAGGGTGACTCGGATCGACAAGAAATGCTCTGTCTTCGTCAATCTGTCAACGATTACCCAGACTACGTTGTGTCCTCGCTGGGTAACAGGTAAGCCCACCACCAAGTCCATGGTGATGCTCTCCCACTTCCACTCCGGCACTAGAAGTGGCTGCAGCGGTCCTGCAGGCCTCTGATGCTCGGTTTTCACCTGTTGGCACACTAAACACTGCTGCACGAATTCACCCACATCCCGCTTCATCCCTCTCCACCACAGTCGCGTCTCAAGTCATGGTACATCTTCGTGTTTCTGGGATGTATGGTGAATCTGGAACCGTGCACCTCAGTTAGGAGCTCTCCCAACAGCTCCTCGTCTCTGGGAATGCACAAACGTCCCCTCATGCGCAGCACCTGGTCTGTAAAAGAGAAGTCTCCAGGATTTCCTGAGAGTACTCGGTCACGCAAAGACTGCAAGTACGGGTCGGCCATTTGTCCTGTGATGATGTGATCTATCAGCTTTGGCCTCGTCTGTCACGTCACAGTCACTGCCCCACAGTGCCCCTGTAACTTTAGGGGTCGCCAACTGCTCATCTCCTCCAAAATGCTCCAACCCTGCACCTGTAAATTGGCCAAGTGTGCGGGCGCCTTCCGGCTCAAGGCGTCAGCCACCATGTTGGCCTTTCCCGGGTGGTAGGAAATGCTGCAGTCATAGTCCTTCAGGAGCTCCAACCAACATCTCTGTCTCACGTTGAGCTCCTTCTGATCAAACAGGTATCCGAGGCTCTTGTGATCTGTGAAAATCTCGAAGGTCTCACCGTACAAGTAGCGTCTTCAGGTCTTCAGCCCGAAGACGACAGCTGCTAGCTGCAGGTCGTGGGTAGGGTAGCTATGCTCTTAGGGCTTCAATTGCTGCGAAGCGTAGGTGACAACGTGACCCCTCTGCATGAGCACACCCCCTAACCCCTGCAAAGAGGCGTCCGTGTACACAACGAACCCGCCACTACTGTCTGGGATGGTGAGCACGGGAGCCAAAGTCAGCTTCTCCTTCAGCTCCTGAAAACATGCCTCACAGGCATCTGTCCAAGTGAATGGCACATCCTTTCGGGTCAACTGTGTCATAGGACGTGCAATCTGTGAAAAGCCCCTGATAAACCGCCTGTAGTAGCCTGCCAGTCCCAAGAAACTGCGAATCTCAGTAACCGTATGCCGTCTCTCCCACCTGAGCACTGCCTTGACCTTGGCTGGGTCCACAGCCAAGCCATGTCCAGAGATCACATGACCTAAGAAGGTCACCTCCCTTAACCAGAACTCGCACTTGCTGTATTTGGCCTACAGCCTACGTCGTCTCAGTTGTCCAGAACCATCCGCAAGTGCTGTCCGTGCTGCGTCTGATCTCGAGAATATATGAGCACATCATCATTGAATACCACCACAAAAGTATGGTCGAAACACCCGGTTCATCAAGTCCATGAAGGCAGCAGGGGCATTGGTCAGCCCAAACGGCATGACCAGAAACTCGTAGTGTCCGTACTGGGTGCGGAAAGCTGTCTTGGAGACGTCTGCCTCCTTGATCCCCAACTGGTGGTATCCTGACCTCAAGTCAATCTTGGAGAATACCGTGGCACCTCGCAGCTGGTCAAACAAGTCATTGATCCTCAACAGCGGATATCTATTCTTGATGGTGACCCTATTCAGCTATCGGTAGTCCACACAAAGGCGTAGGGTACCGTCCTTCTTCTTTACAAACAGTACCGGGGCTCCCCAGGGGGACGCACTGGGCCTCACAAAGCCCTTCTCCAAACGATCCTGCAACTGAGACTTGAGCTCTCGCAGCTCAAGTGGTGCCATCCTGTATGGTGCTGTGGAGATGGGGCTGGTCCCTGGTACTAGTGAGATCTCAAACTCAATCTCATGCTCGGGCGGTAGTCCTGGCAACTCGTCTGGAAACATGTTGGGGTACTCTCTGACCACCGGGATACTCTGGAAGTCTGCCACAGGGCTGGGCTCTTCCACCACATAAACTAGGAAGCCCTCACACCCCTGGCTTAAAAGTCTCGCCACCTGAAGTGCAGAAATGCACCTGAAGCCTCCGTCCACTGGCTGCCCGTGGAACTCGAAAGAAGGCAACTCTGGTATGGAGAAGATGATCTTTCTCTCAAAATAGTCTACCAAGGTGTGGTAAATGGACAGCCAGTCCATCTCCAGAATTACGCCAAAGTCCTCCATCTGTATCATAATCAGGTCAGCGGAAAGGCTGTGTCCCCCAACATTGACCTCGCAACCTATGTATACCTCCTCAGCTACAAACAGCTGACCACTCAGACCTCTGATCACGAACGGATCCTCTAACAGCACACAATCCTGCCCCAGACTAACCGCAAAACTGGCGGTGACAAACGAGTGCGTAGCGCCGGAATCAAAAAGTGCGTAAACGAGTCTGCCGGAAACTGAAACCATACCTGCCACCACTGATCCCAAAGCTCTGGGATCCTTGTGTGTCAGGGCGTTGATACACCCCTCAGCCCTAGGTGTGGACGAAGCAGCCACACTCTGCGTCAGACAGGTAGCTGCTGGTTGGTACCCTCCTCGTGACTGCTGTCCTCCTCCTCGTGCCTGGAAATCGCGGCCTCCTGCTTGCCCTCCAGTGCTCGACGCGGGAAGCATCTGCTTACCTCTTGCCCTAGACGGGTAGTCCCTCCTGATGTGGTCCGGCTGGCCACACTGGTAGTAGAGGGGAACCCGACTCCCGCCCTCAGTGGGTCCCTGCTGTCGGCTGGGCAGGGGTTTGGTGCTAGCAACTGGCCCCTATCGAGGGCCCCCAAAGGCCACTGATGGCCTTGCAAAACGTGACGGCTCTCCTGTGGGCGCCACGTGTCTCCTGTCTCGCCGGCCCTGTGAGAAGTCTGGTTGATAGGGCCTCTTCCGCCCGCTGTCAGTATCTCACACGGACGGGTTGGTCTCCTCGTAGGTCATAGCTGCCTCCACCACCCTCGAGAATGTAGGCAGCTTCAGGGGTTTGACATGCCCCCGAATCGCAGGTCGGAGCCCCTTGGTGAACCTCCAAAGGCCCTCCTCCTCAGTGGCTACTACTGTCGCTGCAAAGCGGGATAGCTCTAGAAAACGCGTGCGGTACGCGCTCACGGTCATCATCACCTGGTGGAGAGTGTGGAACTCTCGCCTCCTCTGGTCCTGCCACATCTGGGGAAAGTACTGCTCGCAGAAGAGGGTGATGAACTGGTCCCAGGTCGGCTCGTCCCTCTCCTGTCCCCTGACTGCCCTCCACCACCTGTGTGCCACGCTCTCCAGCTGGTACATGGCAAAGGCCATGCGGCACTCCACGGGGGGGCGAAGGGTGTCAAAAACCTTCTCAATCTGCTCGAGCCAGTCCTCTGCCTTGGTCGGGTCCTCATCCCCCTTGAAGGAGGGGGGCTCCAACTTCTGGAACTGCCCGAAAAGCTCGAAATGGTGCTGTAGTGGAGATGCGGGTGCACCGGCAGGTAAGGAAGCCTCGTGCACAGAAGTGTCGGAGGAAGGTGGGGGCGGTGGCGGCCCATCCCCTCCCCTACGTCCAGCGCCACGTCCGTCACGTGGTCCCACAGAGGACTCCCCCTCCGCGGCACCAGGGAGAGGCGCTCGGGGCGGCGGGTGGAGCTCCTCTCGCACTATGTCCCGTATCAGCTGGGCGAGGTCCTGGGCCTGAATGCTCGGGAGCAGTGGCTGGTCCACTGAAACGTCGACCTTGACACGCCCACCCCTCCGACCTCATCCTCAGCCGTGCCCGCGGCCCGCCTCGCTAGTCCCTCGTCGAGGCATCTCCTGCAAGGAGACGCGAAAATAGAATGGAAACACGTCAACATAAATGATATCTAATGAAGAAGTCTAAGAGCTTATGTCAAAAGAACGCTGTGGTGGCTACTCTAGTTACAGACATGTGAATTGGTTATTTTCCATTCAGTTGGTTCACTTCTCGGGATGACCTTGCTCTGATACCATCTTGTTACGACCCGGTTCCCGAATCCCTACAGATACGAGAATCAGACCGACTCGACTGATCCCAAGACTCAGTCGTTCAACGAGAAAGTAACCAAAAGAGCAGTAAAATAAACCACATTCACCAAGTATATAACTAGCAGTAACAAAATATAGCAGTAAAGAAAAGAAATACTACAGTATACACCACCACAACAGTAAAGAAATAAACATGTACATAAAAATGGAGCTTACAATGAAAAGAGTACAGAGGTAACAGAAACTACTCACTACAACATGAAGAAAAGTACAGTGGGTACTACACAGTAACACTACTGCGCTCTACTAGGCCCAGCACCCTCTGCAGCCGCCGACTCTGGCTGCTCAACACCTGGTCCTGAAAAGGTAACAAAGGTGACACGTCAACGAAACGCTGAGTAGAGTGGCAATTGAAAGCTAAGAAACAATAAGGTGGACAGTAGCTGTTATATTTTTAATTTCTTTCTTCATATTTTCCGTTTACTCATTATCGAATTATCCCTCAGATTCTTCTTTTGATCTTGAATGTTCCTCGTGGGAACAATCTTGATTGCAGTCTTTTCTGAAAAGTAGAAGTAGCACGTGGTGCTCTCCTGGTCGGGAGAGTCCCCCGTGGTGGTCCTACCCTCAGTCAACCACCCCAAGGTCGTTGACAGATGTAACGGTGACTACGGCACGCACGATAAATGCACGGGTAGCTACCCCGCACTGGCACGCGGTCAGTCTTTTCCGTTATCGGGTGTGCCCAAAGCACAGCACGGAACCAGTATAGGGCAAAGCCCTCTCAGTAACAGGGGTCCAACCCCTCCACAGTAACCAAATAAGGATCTTTCCCCTCCACAGTCCACGCACCCTCTCCTGACTACCCTGGTTTGCCCAGTGGGCCAAACAAGTCGGTGTAGGAGGGCTACCAGAACCCCGGGGCCCGTGGGGTAGCTAGTGCTCTCCCTACACTAGTAGCTCTCCTCGGTATTGTGTACACGAGGGCCAAAAGTCGGTACAAAGTGGCCAAATCAAACCCTGGGTCCCTGGGGCAGCTAGCTCCGCTTTGCACTAAACAGGGGGGACAGTCGCTCTCCTTGGTACTCCGTACTCAAGGGTCAGCTCACTTCCCCAATTCTATTCCATTCACTTTGCAGGAGTTCTACTCCTAATTCCCCATAGGGTTCATGCTCTTTTAACTCAGCCAATTTAGGTTTCACCGTTCCAGCTTTATATCCATATAACCCATGTTCTCAACAGTAATTATTGATTTATAAACAGGCAGCTGTTAACCAATTTACAGGCAGTTATCGTTTCCTTTCTACTTTTCCAAGACTGCGATGTATAGATATTCAATCTAGTTTTCCAGTCCTAGGATTCGTGTCACACCCTAGGATCTATCATTCAATCTAATTTTGCAGTCCTAGGGTTCATGCAATGCCCTAGACTCTATTAATTATTTCACAAGTGTATAATCTTTGATAAATAATTTAAAGAGCCACTCAACCCTCAAAATCGGGAGTACTGGGGGTGTAATCGGCAAGCCCGCTCGCCTCCACAACCCCCAGAGCCGCAACGGAATGGGGTCCTAACACAAGGATCAAAGACAAGGAGCTACTCAGAACTGCGTACAATTACTGTAAACAGGTAGAGGAACTAAATCTGAGAACGGAACTTGAAACGCAGAAAACGAACTCCGAATGGACCCTAAACGGGTCAAAAATGACGAGCCTGCCCAAAATCAGATGTCTGGAACTTCTTCCAGACGTCTTAAATGATCGCTCAGGTCATACCTTGATCTGCGTAGTCCTTCAGAAGTCCAGAAGCCTGCTGAACCGTCTGGACTTAGTTTCCAGACGTTCGACTTTGACTTCGGACTTTTGGAGACCCCCTCCGTCGTCTGGTGCTGTGCCCAGATGTCTGATCTATGTGGGATGTCGTGCCTTTGCGCCTTCTCGAACAAATCCTGCATACACACGCGCCCGCTCTCAACACCAAAGGAAGTAGAAGACTTTGGTGGAAACGGCTGCATGGTCGTACATGCAAAAGAAGAAGATAACAATAACGTACCTTTCAGATGTCTCCTTCGTCGTCTGGACGTAAGTCCAGGCATCTGATTCTGGGAAATTTTCCTAGAATCAGGACCCCTCACCCTCCGCCCACAGCGCATGACCGTGCCGCACCGCGCCCGCTTGCTGCCTGAGCTGCAGCAGCTTCTCCGCGGCACCCCACGCTTGCTACGCACCCGCCAGTCGGCTCTGGCTGCTCCGGTGAGCTTGCACCCTCGTGGTCAAGCTCCCTCTTCCTCTCGCAATTTCCCCTCCTCCCCACGCACTCGCAGCAGTCGCTGCTGCCGGTCTCGCCTGCTCGCTCTCTCGCTGACAGGGAGAAGAAGAAGAAGAAGGTGGTAGAGTGAGGGTGAGGGAGAGGCGTATTTGAAGGTAGCATGGGGAGAGAGAAAGAGGAAAGGCTACATCTGCAGGGAGGGAGGAAAGAGAAGGAGGAGGGTGGCGGGTTCAGTCTGCGTGCGCATGCATGTAGACACGAACCCGTACGCCGAAAAAAATTTAATTCCAGACTTCTGGGAAGTCTTCCAGATGTCTGACAAGACGTTTGGACCACTTCCCAGACGTCTTAAACGACGCTTGATGCCCGGTTATAACACGTATCTAGGGTCATCCAAGGAGGCCAATTTCTTAGTTATCGAAGTAATGCTCTCTCTCTCTCTCTCAAATCTCCTTTCTTTTTGTTTTTGTACTTTTTTTTTTAGGTTTCCAAAATCAGGGCAATAGAAATGCGAATTGAAAACTATGCCTAAGTGAATCAAAATGAAAACCTACCTCTCTAAGCTCACCTTAGGCAAGTGCACCTAAGGTAATTAGAGAGGTGAAGTAGGTGCAGTAACAACTAAAAAGTACTTGAAATGAATTAACCACAAGAATTGAAAGGCAAGACTTTATACAAATCGGCAAGTAGTGTCTATAAAGGCTACTTGAAGAGCTCACTTGTGTGAATGCTACCACACAAGTAATCCCCAAGTAGAGGAATGCTTACTACAACAAAATAAAATACAAGAAGATAGAAAGCTCCTGCAAAGATGAAGTTGAAGTTTATTCTTGGTCCAAGACTTGATGTGCTCCTGACTTGAAGAGAACTTCCTCTTAGCCTTCTTAATGATGATGATCCTTCTCTCCAAGAGTGGATGTCCACCACCCTTAGCTTCTCTCTTGCCTGGCCATGCTCCTTTGGTGGTTGTTTCTTGGCTTGGGCACAAGGAAGAGAGAAGAAGATGGCACTAGGGAGACAAGAGAGTCCTCGTAATCACCTTCCAAGCCCCTCCTCCTTGGTTGGATATTTAGGTGTATCTAGGTAGAGATTATGGCTAACCAAGGATAGTTTATTTGGTGGTAGTTAATGGGGGTATAAATAGGCTTGGAAGGGGACAAAGTTGGCGCCAACTTTGAGACCCTAGGGTTAGGTGGTGTGGAAGGAGTTGGAGGGCTAGGATGAGGTCTTTCGATGGTGGTTGTGGGATCTATGGCAAGGGTTAAATGACACCATAGGAAGGGATGTGTGGAGGTAGAGTTAAGATGTAGTTGATGCCAATTTGGTTATGGTTAGGTTAGGAATTGTGGCACCAACTATTGGATGGTGGAGATGGCTTTAAGGGGTTATGTGTAGGGTGGTGATGGGATGATAAGTTGGTGCCAATTTTAAGGGATGTAGGAGGGTGTTTTAGTGCCAAAAGTAGGTGGTTAAGGGTAGTTATTTTGGTGGAGGGGTGTGTGATGTTGGTGCCTGATAACAGTATAATCTATTACCCTAATTGGCTTAATCTAGAGTTAATTCCTTAGTAGATTCATGCATTAGGTTTATAAATATTGCATTTAGAGCATGCATGCATATTTATGCTTTGTAAATAATTACCTTCTTATTCTAGTCTTTTGTGAATAATGTAGGTGATAGGTCTTAGAGAAATTAGAAGAATTGAATAATAAAGCTGGATAGGAGTAGAAGTTATAGCTGATCTAGGAGCTGATTGAGGAATAAAGTTGAAATAAAGAAAGATTGAAGACACAAGAACAAAGGAGGAAAGATAGGAATTAGCATAACCCTACCCTATCCCAGAAACCTTAGGATGACCTTATCCTAGTACCTATCCCTGAACTAGCTCAACCTTAGATATTTGAGCTCAAAAGCCAAAAACATGGCTAGCATTATCCATGAACCTGTCCACCCTATCCATAATCCTATCCTACTATCGATGAACCTAGTCCAGTTATCCAATACCCTATCCCTAGTTTAAAAAACTATTTAGGCCCATGCCACACCTAATTTACTCAATCTGAGTCAATTGGGTTAGCCATGTGTTAATTGGGTCCATTGGACCTAATTGGACTAACTCTAAGTTGAGTAGACTCATTTGAGTCTAATCAAACCCAACCTAAACTTATAAGACCAGGCGCTTACCCAATTGGGTGCGCACTTACTTGATTGGGTGCACCTGAATTAAATTAGGTTCACCCATAACCTAATTGAGCAAATACTAACCCACACAAATCTAATTAGGTTCATTAGAACCTAATTAGACTCACCTATTACCTAATTAGAATAAGCCTTAACCTATTTAGATTTTCCTTAACCCAATTACACACTTACGCACACACAATTAGGCTAGGACCTACCTATTTGGACTCAACCCATTAGACTTTGAGACAACCTATCCTAATTAGGAACCCTTTTCTAGATCCTACACCTAACCTATAGCCGGCCACCATCAAAAACCCTAACCTTATCCCCTTGTGGCCGGCCACAAAAGAAGATTTTATCCACTTTGGTGGTTGGCCACCAAGATCTTATCTCTTAAAAGCTAGCCACCTATTTCTAGAAACCCACCATTCTATCCTAGCCTTACAACCTAGATCCTAAGGTCCTTATTTAACCAATCCTAGGCATCACTTTTGATTTAATCTAAGCCATCAAAATTAGTGATCCTAGGCACCTTAGATTGACCAATAGGTAGCCACCTAAATGCCTATAAAATGACCTAGCCTTCAACCCTTAGGAAGCAATTAGCCTCTTAGTAATCCTTAGCATAATTTAGTACTTAGCCCCATAGGGCATGCCCACCTTTCCTCTACCTCCATAGCTTCTCCGATCCTCTCTTCTTCTTGTCGGTGCCCTAGATCTGAAGCTCCGTCATAAGGTTCCTCAAGCATCCCTCAAGCGACTCTGATCTCTTCTTCCTCTCTTTATTCTTTTATAGTTCTATTTTGATTGTAATCTCTGATTAGATTCATATTTGTGAGAAATTTTTATAGTAAAAATAAATTACAGTATTCATTTGATATCTGTGTCTCCATTTACTACTATTATTTATCCATCTATTTGATATCTATATTCTATTATATAATAACTATGAATGGCATTAAATAGCCACTACCTCCCTATGTTTGACCTGAACTCCTTATAGCTAGGTATTATATTAGTTGATCACTTTATTTACATTCTATCAAGATTCGATATATTTAATCGTGTAGGTTTAGCGAGCATCAATTTGGCATTGTTGCTGGGGAGGCATGGATATATTTTTGCCTTTCAATTTCATACTTATTTTTTATTACTAATCCACTTTGCTTCTTATTTGTAGCATGTGTACAGGTATCAAAAATTCTATATTAAAGCATGCCAATGGAAGGAAAACGGGTTAGTCATCTTAAGGTAAGTACACTTATCCTTAGTTAGGTTAGATTTGCTTTCGATAAAAAAAAGACAAAAAAGGAAAAGGTGCTTTGCTTGATCCATAGGTTAGAAAGTTGCATTTTCTTGTTTGTTTTCTTAAAAAAAACAAAAAAAAAGTAATGGAGGTTTTTCAAATTCAAAAATTCTTTCAAAAGCCTCTTCACTATTTTTAGAAGTTCGGCTAGTAATTTTCGTGCGAATTCAAGGTTCATTTACTGAATATCAAGGCTTCCAAAAATTCTACAATTCAGTTTGATCGTGTATAATCAAGTTAGCTTTCAAATGCATCCTTATATTTGAAAAAAATCATACTATGCGATTTTTTAAAATTTGTATAATACATTAGGGACAGTATTGCCATAATTGAATTTTATCTGACTTTGAAGATTTATTATGATCTCTGCATAGGTCAAAATTACTTGAAATTTATGGGGTTTAAAAGCCACTGAAACTAAGATTATCCAGTAACTTTTACATAATTTTTGGAATAGCTTTGATGCTATTTCATTTTGAAATAGTCGTAGGGGGTTTGTTTGTACTGATTTACCCCCTGTCACTTAATAACTCATAACAATTTGTCTGGATTATCAAAAATCTCAGAAAAATACTATCTAAAAAGATAATTAGAAAAGGAAGTTTTCTACTAGCTTTCATACTATTTTGCTTCCATTTGTGATCTGCAGAGTACTTGGAAGTCAGATTAGGGTCTGTTTACTGATTTATAGAAGTTGCATAAACCTTATGTTGAAAACTTTAGGGTTTTTATTTATTTTAGAGACCCATTTGATTTGATTGGGACGTAATTGGGCCCATTGCCTAGTAGGTGAGGTTTGCTTGCTTGATTGATTACTTCACCTACCTTGATCTAAAATTAATTCATTTACAACTTATGCAATACAACTAGGCCAATCTTAAGAGTTAGGGTTAATTAAATCAGGAAAAAGTATATCATAACCTGAACCTGTTATTACATACTTGAGTGAATAGTCCAAATTTCTCTGGTCAAACATAGTGTCTAAGCCTACGGGATAGTGCCAAACCGCTGTGGCTAAGGGGCACAAAGGAGCCTAGTACTAAGTTGGGCTGAACCTTCCCTTTAGTCCCCTCGTACTCAAGTTGGCTAGGTTAAACTAAGAAATGGGGATTTTATTCATTTGGATAATAGCAAGTAAACTCTTGAATCAGAAGTTGGAATTTTAAAACCTGGTCACCTAATTAGAGGACCACATCTTCTCCAAGGCCTTTGCCTTGTTCTGTCACCAGCCCCTTGTAGCTGGTGATAGGTCACTGAGACCTCTCTTGTGTCTTTCTTATGAAGATGTTCCACCTATCTAATATCCATGGATCCGTATTCTTTTTACCAACCTCAAAGTTCTTCTTCCTCTTCTCTTGACCCAACTATGATTCCCACTCCTACAAGGCAGGAGACACCTCCTCATTACCCAGGGTATGATTTCCATACCTATACTTCTCACCCTTGAGATACACTTAAGCCTACCTCATCCTTACAGAATTCCATACAAATCTTTGGATATCAAGGATCTCTACAATCTTAAGAGACACTCTCCCTACAAGGCTGAGAACTGATAAGCATGGCCAACTATCTTGACCAGTTCAAACAAACTCACCTCTCCCTTGGTAGGGGATATGCCTCAGAGCCCCAGTACCTAGGATATCAATGTTATCCACAAAATCACCTCATAGATTATCCCAATTTCAACCAACCCACTCTACCCTCTTATTGGGAGAACACAATAGCACCCACCTAGGGATATGATCCTTACCCTTGGTATTCAAATCTTGATGATGATGGATATTTTGATTTGAGTGAGGTTAGAAACTCTAGAAATTATTATCCTCAACCCACCCAAACCCCTAACCATTGCGATGATCCCCAGATTACCCAATTGCCCCAAGTGCTCTAGGAGATGAGAGAATATAATAAAAGAAATACTGATAACATGATGAAGGAGCTTCATAGAATCTGAAAGGAGCAACATAAATCCCAAGATAGGACCTTAAAAACCCTTGAATTTGGTATGAGTGTGCCATCAGTTGGTGGTGAGCCACTCAGGGTTGAGGCTCTGACCCCAAGTATTACATCTTACCAAATCCCGACCCCTGAGTACACCAAGCCCAACCACTAGGCAATTGATTATCCAGAGAAGATTTTACCGAGACCTACATCTGAATTGATAGATAGTTTTGATGTCCCGAAGGCTGACTCTGACATGAATGACAAATCTATGGAAGGGATATCTGATGGGGTCACTACAACAAAATAGGGTTTTAGCAACTATCTTTTAGGGACAGATATTTTTTTGGAGTCCAAAAAATTAGTGGGTCACAATTAAATCATCACCAAAAAATTAAACCAATTTGTAAGGATGTATAAATGGTATGTAAAGATTGGTCACATTTTCCTCTTTTTTTCCCTTATTTACACGTGAAAATCAGCTTATCTTGGAAAGAGAAATCTCCTCCAATTTGTACAAATCACCAAATTTCTCTTCTCGCTTTCGCACATCACCTTCCCACTGCATTGCTCGACCTTCTTCAACCATGACCTATCAATCTCCTCCAACCCTTTGCATCTGTGAGCGATTTACTCCCATGTCATTTCCTCTACTCTCGAAGTTCCTCCTATGTTGTTCCTTTGCACTACAAGTTCCTCCCACGCCACCGCTCCCCTGCCTTGCTAGTTTTGCCTTTCCTTTGTCCCGTGACATCCCACGCAACCACTCCTCTACCTTACGACCTGCCACACCGCCGCTCCTTTGCCTCGCGAGTTTTACCACCTCCCATGTTGCCATTCCTCTACCCTGTGAGTTCTAGTGCCTCCCACGTCGCCGCTCATCTGCCCCGCGAGTTCCACTACCTCTCATGCCGCTGCGTTTCTCCCAAGGGTTCCTCTCATGATGTTGAGACAACTATAGTTCCCATACAAAAAGCAAGCTCTTATTAAATAAATTTGTTCCATGGTGATAGGTAATGTGCAAGAATTCCTCTTTCCCTTTAGAAAGCTTATGATCTTTTAATTTCTTGCCAAGCATTAGAATATAGATTGCAAGTTTAGATGATTCTTGCAAATGTCTAAAAATATTATATGAGATGTATAGCTAATCCGTTTGATGTCTTCAAAGTTGTAATATTGAGGTTTCCCATATCTATGCTCATGAAGCCTGCTAAAGGAAAGATGTTCATTGCATTCTTAGAAATAAAATCTAAACTTCCTTGAGATCATATTTGGATTGTTCCAATATATATGGTAGTCATGAGATTTTCCTTTAGTTTTTTTAGCTAGTTGTAACACAATACAAGATCGAAATAGATTTGATTGCAATATTTTTTAAGGTCCTAAAAGTAATAAAATATCCTTGTATAATCTTCTGATGATATCAGTAGTCTAAAGTTTTATTTATATAATGATGTATACATACAAACACTTGTACTCTTAAACGATGTACAATAATCATCAAATCACTTCATGGATAAAAAGGCCAAGCATTCTCTATTATGATTGTTATAATTTCCAAGTTTATAGATCAACCAGAAATTAGCACTAAATATGCAATCCAAATGTTTAATGGTAGGAAAAAGTTAACTATAAACATAAGTTTCATAAGATGACTAGTTTTTATTCATTGTAAAATGAATGGTACTAAGCTTGCATAGTAGTTTGGCTAGGAATAGGGATCTTACAAATTCCACTACATAGATAGGGAACATTAGGACAAGATTATTGAAAACTTCTTCTCTTGAAATAAAAAACAAAATTGATTTACTAAAGTACTAAAAATATGTAAACTTAATACTAAACAGTTTCTTCATGAACAATAATAGTGAAAATTTATCTGACAATAGTGACAAGCAAGAATAAAGCAAAACCAAACCTTAGGCTCAATGTACAAAGCAAGATGCTAAAAAATAAGGAATAAAGACAGAAGAAGGGTAATTGGTACAAACACTATAGCACTTAGGACGGGCCAGCTAGGTAACTCTAAGTAGGAATTGAAAATATTGATTGGCTTCATTTTCACATTGTTTGCGCATAGGACTTTGAAGATTGGGCTCTTGGCTATCATGCACTTGAGGTGTATGCCCACCTCAAATTTATTTCCTATGAGACTTAAGCCTTGACTTTTGAGATGGCCTCATAGCAGTAAGGGGGTATTGAGGTGTCACTTTAGGTATGGGCTTGTAAATCACAAGTTTTCCTAGAGAGTCAAGTCCCTATATTACATTTTTATTACTAAATGCTACATTCTTATCAAATTCATTAAAATATTTTAAACTATGTTTATTGGAGGTACTGAAAGTGCCCTACATCTCTTTGGATGATTAGAAACCATTTCACCATGTTATTTTTTCAAAAATTATGTGGATTGTAACTATTAATCAACTACTTTCCTGAACTTCTTTCTTGCTTGCATGAGGTATTTTTGGTCAACCTAAAAAGACATTTCAATGTTAATGAAAATCGCTCCATTCAATTAGAATAAATAAAGAATATTTCAAATGTTTTCCTATGAATAGTTAGTACACATTTAATTTAATATGATTTTCTAATGCATTTTATTTTCATATTGTAACAACCCAGTTCCCGAGTCCCTACGAGACACGAGAACCGGACCGACTCGACTAATCCCAAGACCTAGTCGTCCAACGAGAAAGTAACCAAAGAGCAGTAAAATAAACCACATTCAGCATGAATATAACTAACAGTAAGGAAGTACAGCAGTAAGGGAAAGAAAACTACTACAGTAGATACCACCACAACAGTAGAACAACATTTATCATATAACAGGAACTGCAGGTAAAGAAAGTACAGCGGAAACAAGAAGTACTCACTATAACAGAAACAAAAGAGGTACAAAAGACTGTGGTAAACTCTACTGGACCCTACTCGGCCCAGCATCCTCGGCAGCCGCTGACCCTGGCTGCTCAACACCTGGTCCTGAAAAAGGTAACGAGTGTAACACGTCAGCAAAACGCTGAGTAGAGTGGCAAAATAACTAAAGACAACAGTAGAGTGTACAGTAGCTGTTATGTTCTATTACTTCCTTTATTCACATCTTTCAATTTTCTCACTATTTCATTTATTACTCAGATCCTTTACTTGATCTCGAATGTCCTCGTGGGAACGATCTTGATTGCAGTCTTTTCCAAAAGTAGAAGTAGCACGTGGTGCTCTCCTGGCCGGGAGAGTCCCCCGTGGTGATCCTACCCTCAGTCAACCACCCCAAGGTCACTGACAGACGTAACGGTGACTACGGCACACGCGATAAACGCACAGGTAGCTAGCCCGCACTGGCACGTGGTCAGTCATTTCCGTTAACGGGTGCGCCCAAAGCACAGCGCGGAACCAGGGCAGAGCCCTCTCAGTAACAGGGGTCCAACCTCTCCACAGTAACCAAACCGGGGCCTTGCCCCTCCACAGTCCGCGTACCCTCGCCTGACTACCCTGGTTTGCCCTAGTGGGCCTAACAAGTCGGTGAAGGAGGCTAGCAGAACCCCGGGGCCCGTGGGGTAGCTAGTACTCTCCTGACACTAGTAGCTCTCCTCGGTACTACGTACGCGAGGGCCAGCAAGTCGGTACAGAGTGGCCAGTCCTAACCCCGGGTCCCTGGGGCGGCTAGCTCCGCTCTGCACTAAACAGGGGGACACTCGCTCTCCTTGGTACTCCGTACTCAAGGGCCAGCTCACTTCCCCAAAACTATTCCATTCACTTTCCAGGAGTTCTACTCCTACTTCCCCGTAGGGTTCCATCCTTTTTACTCAAGATCCAGGTTTCACTTCCCAGTTTCACATTCTTACAATCCATGTTCTCAACCACGTTAGCTATTCACAACAGGCAGCTGTTAATTCAAAATTACAGGCAGCTTTATATTTCTTTCCATTTTCCAAGACTGCAGTATATACATTCCACTAGTTTTCCATCCTAGGATTCATGCCATATCCTAGGATCTATCATACAATCTAATTTTCCAGCCCTAGGATTCATGCAACACCTAGGAGCTATCATTCCATACGTTTCTCATTCCTAGGATTCATGCAATGTCCTAGATTCTAGTTAAGGTTCCATACTTTAACAGATTTTAATAACTTAAGCCACTCTACCAGGTACAACGGGAGTAATGGGGGCGTGATCGGGAATCCCGCGTGCCTCCGCGACTCCCAAGACTGCAACTGAACGAGGTCCTATCACAAGGATCAAACACAAGGGGTGTCTCAAAATAGTGTATAGCTACTGTAGACGGGTAGAGGAATTAATTCTGAAAATAACGCAACTCGAATCGCGAAAAACGGAGCCCGAACGAGCCCTAAACAGGTCGAAAAAGACGATACTGTGCAAAATCAGACGTCTGTAACTTCTTCCAGACGTCTTAAAAAGTGGATCAGAGAATTACCTGTTCAGCGTGGTTTCCCAGACGTCCAAAAGTCTGCGGGAACGTCTGGCCTAGCTCCCAGACGTCCGATGGTCACCCCGGACGTCTGGAGGTCACTCAAGCCGTCGGGTACAACTTCCAGACGTCTGATTCGCAAAGGATGGCGAATCAGCGAGCCTGCGCATAGCCAACTCCCTCCCTCAGTACGGTCAGTCGACAGGAAGGAAGAAGAAAGCGGAAAACTAACCTTTCAGACGTCTGTATGATCTACCAGACGTCGTCCTCGCCGTCTGCCTATCAACCCAGACGTCTGATTTTGGAAATTTTTTCCAGAATCAGGGCGCGACCCGTCCTCCGCTCGCGACGCCGCCCGCGTCGTACCTCGCGCGTCTGCTGCTCAGACTGCAGCAGGTCCCTCTCCGCGTCGCTCCGCGCCCCCTGCGCCCTCCGCCGACCGGCCAAGCCACTCCGGCGAGCTCGCCCTCACGGCAGAGCTCCGCTCTCGCACGCCGCAGCTCCTCCGCGCTCGCTGCGGCCGCAGCTGCCGCCCTCGCACTCGCGCTCACGCTCACTGGCTGAAGGAGAAGAAGGAGGAGACGGTGGAGACGGGAGGGGAGGCGTGCCCTTTTTAAGGCCCCGCGGAGAGGAGAGAGAAGGATTCGCGGCAGGGGAATCTGCAGCCGCAGGAGGGAGGAAAGGCGAATATGCGGTCTGCGCGCGCAGACGACTCGCGTGTGTCGAAAATAACAGATTTACAGACGTCTGGAAACTATCCCAGACGTCTGGTCCGACGTCTGGGACACATCCCAGACGTCTTAAAAGACGTCTGGGGCACGCGTTCGTAACACATATGTACTTAGGAGGATGGATTATTTAAATGATAGAAGTTGGATGTACTCCATCATTAATAGATTTCATAGTCAAACATTTCAATCTGTGGTTAGAAAGTTTATCAAGTTTGCAATGAAGAATTTGAAAGATCATCCAAAGGGGATCATTCATTGTCCTTGTAAGAAGTGTAAAATAGATACAATAACAATATTGATGTGGTTTTCGAGCATGTGGTACTAAAGGGGTTTACTTCTAATTGTCGAAGAACCTATCAATAAGGATGCAGAAATTTTTTTTGAGTTACTCAAAAAAGTAGATGTGCCCCTTTATGTTGGATGTGAAAAATACACTTAACTTTCATTTATTGTTAAATTGCTACATCTGAAAGTTTTGTATGGTTGGAGTAATAAAGCCTTCTTTGAGTCATTAAGTCTTTTCAAAGATGTGCTTCATAATGGATCAGAAAGCTTACCATCTTCTTATTGCAAACTAAAATATGTAGTTTGAGAGCTTGGCCTTCATTACAAGAAAAGTGATGCATGCCGTAATGATTGCATGCTATTTTGGAAAGAGTCTGAAGATAAAGAGATATGTGATCATTGTCAAGCTCCTAGGTATGAGGATGGGGCTGCATTGAGGGGGAAAAAAAGGATTCATGTTAAAGTTTTGAGACATTTTCCATTGATTCCAAGATTACAGAGGATGTTCATGAGTGAGAAGCTTTCTAAAGATATAAGATGGCATAAGGATGAGCGAGTAGATGATGGCTTGTTGTGGCATCCTGCAGATTCTCAAGCATGGAATGTAATGGATCACAAATTTCCAAGCTTTTCAGTTAATTCATGGAATTTTAGACTTGGCCTTGCAAGTGATGGATTTAATCCATTTGGTACTATGAATAATGCATATAGTATTTGTCCTGTCATCATCATACCTTATATTCTTTCTCCTTGGTTGTGCATGAAGCAACAAAATTTCATAATGACATTACTCATTCCTGGAGAAAGATCTCTTGGAAATGACATAAATGTATATTTGCAGCATCTCATTGATGAATTGAAAGAACTATGGGATCAAGGAGTGACAAGATATGATTCATATTCTAAAAGTAATTTTGTGATGTGTGCTATAATTTTGTGGACAATAAATGATTTATGGAGATTTATCTAGGTGGAGCACTGAAGGAAAACTTGCATGCCCTATTTGTCACAAGAATACACATTCCAACCATTTATGACATGAAAGAAAGGAGTCTTATTGTTTTCATTGTTGCTTTCTCAATCAAGGTCACATATTTCGACGTGATGCAAGAAATTTTGATGGCAGTAGAGAAGATATAACTACACCAAATAGGCTAACTGGATTAGAAGTGTTAGAACAATTGAAGGGTTGCAAAAATTATTTTAGTAAAAATGTTAAATATAGAAGAAAGTGTATATGAATTGAAATGGAGGTTGCTGACGTTCATCACCATCTACAATTTCCATACTCATGGAAGAAAATAAGTATCTTTTTTCAGCTGCCATATTAGAAGGATATTGAAATTAGACGTAATTTGGATGTAATGCACATTGAAAAAAATGTGTGAGAATATATTGAATACAATACTACAAATAAAAGGAAAGAGCAAAGATAATATCGAAGCACGTTTGTATTTGAAAGAGATGGGTATTCGAAGAGAGCTTTGGCCAAAACAAATAGACAATGGTTTATTATCATATTCATCTGCTTGCTATTAATTATCAACATCTGAGAAGGAAAGGTTTTTTAAAGTGCTCAAATTGGTAAAAGTTTGAGATAGCTACTCTTCAAACATTTCTAGAAAGACTAACTTGCATGACAAGATTGACCAGTCATGACTATCACATTCTTATGCAACAATTGCTTCCCATTGCAATCAGAGGCTTATTACCAAATAATATTTTCCTACCCATTATAAATCTTTGCTCTTATTTTAATAAGTTATGCTCCAAAGTTATCAATCGAGAAGAATTTTTGAAGATGGAATGTGATATTGCAGTATACTTATGTGAATTGGAAGGGATATTCCCACCATCATTTTTCACAATCATGATGCACTTACCTATTCATTTGTCTTATGAGGCAAGTATTGCAGGACTATACATTATCGGTGGATGCATCTCATAGAAAGATACCAATTCTAAAAAAATATGTGAGGAACATGAGTCATCCTAAAGATTCTATAGAAGAAGGAAATTTGGTAGAAGAGTGCTTGACCTTTTGTTCATGTTGCTTAAATGGTGAATCTAAATTAAATCGAGAAGTGAGAAATACTGATGAAATTGGAATAGGTGGAGGAACAGTTTGTTGGCTTTCCAGAACAACCTTGGAGCAAGCACATTGCTAGATTCTCTTCAATATTGATTCAATGAAACTATATCGAAGGTATCTTTAATTCTAAACATCTATGTTTAATAATAAGATATATAATTTAATTCTTGTAATGTGTTTTACTTTGTAGAAAGCACGTGTAATTTCTTAAGGATCATTATCCATGACTTTTGTCTTGTATTCTTGATAGGAGGCACCATTCTGAATTCTTGAATGGTTAAATGGACATGTATGTTGTAATTTATAGCTTGTACTACAAACTTCAAATGCTTTTTATTCAAGACTTTAACATTACAATTTCTTTAAAATAGGTCTTGACTTTGCATTTGGAAAAGAACGTGGAAGTGTCAAAAAAGGTCATATGGTTAGGTCAATGTCATTTATCAAAGGCAACTTCATATAATGGGTATGTCATTAATGGTTGCCGATTCCACTGTAAATGCATGGAGGCTACTCGTCAATCTCAAAATAGTGGAGTGCACTTGCCAGCAGATATAATTAATTATTCTAATTCAATTGGCCAGAGTTCAACTTTGGAGAAAATAACTTATTATGGCCAATTAGAGGATGTTGTTGAAGTATGGTGGAAGTAAAAAGATAGTGTTATTTGAATGCACTTGGTTTAAGGAAAAACCTAATAGAGGGTTGACTATAGATGATTACAGATTTATGTCTTTATATTTTTCACTTACAATGCATATGGATGACTGATTCATTATGGATACTCAAGCATAACAATGCTTTTATATCGTGGGCCAACAAAAAAAAGGATGGAATATCATAATCAAGGTTCCTCATTGATATTTTTGTGATATGCCAATTGATTGTGTACTTGGGAATGCAATAACGCAACCAAGTCAAGTTAGGATTGAAGGTGAAGTAAGAACTTGGATAAGAATAGATATACCGGGGCAATGTGTTTATCATGCTCAAGTTGAAGATGATGATCATAATTAATAAATTTGTAGGTATAATTTTTTTCATATAATTTCTTAGAAAATTTCTGTCTAGATTAATTTCTTTTATATGCTTATATTAATTTTTTTTATATGATTGTTTTGTTAGTAGTTGGGGTTTATATTAATGATGTTAACCCTTTCTTCTTTCATAATTTACAAGGCAATGAGGACAAGAAGATCATTGTTCCAATCTAGAAGGGAAGAAGTAAGGTCCTTTACATTAACTAGGGAACAAAATCTACAAGAATATGAACAAACTATTAGGGAGCAATCAACAATAGAACAAACAATAAGGGAAGATGGACACATGCAAGAGGAGGATGAACATGAAGAAATAATGGAATCAGAGGATTTAGATGATGAAGGTGGTGACCACTTGAAAAAAGGACGTGGAATTACTACAAGGAGTGCCTTTAACTCAAAGATGGAAATCCACAAGTTGTTCAATGGAACAAGCATGGTCAAGCAATGGGAGACATTGGAAAATGTTTAAGCTTGTGCTTTTTATGCTCACCAATCATGCCTTTGGCCACTTGATCAGAGATGGAACAAGATACGCGAGAGAGGTTTCAAGGATACATGGAAAATTTTGAAGGTAATGCTTAATTTTTACTATGATTGCAATGTTTTAAGTTGTGTGGAAATTCACGAAAATGATTTAGGTGGATTTTAAATTGGATGACCACTCAAATGCCAAAAAGTGGGTACTTGAACATCTCCATTCAAGATGGAAGTCTTGGAGAAACATTGTGAAAAGGAAGTGGATAGATCTTAAGGACCCTCAGAAGTTGAAGGCAGGCATTGAAAAGGATCCACGTATTAATGCTACTCAATTTGCAAGTTGGTTGATGATTGGGAGACACTAAAATCAAAGGTAAGGAAGATCCACTTATCATGATAACATAGAATGATGTGCCACATTATGTATTAAAAGGCTACATTATTTCTTATAATTCTTTCATATAGGAGAAGGCTGAAATAAATAGGGTGAATCATAAGCAAAAGAAGTTAAATCACAATTGTGGAACACTCTCGATTGCAAACATTTGTGATGAAATCGTATTATATATTACTGATTAATGTTCATTTTATACGAAAATATTCATTGACTTCATAAGTTCTTTCCTTTTTTAAACAAAAGAAATGGAAAGGGAACTGACTGATGTGGAGCTGATGAAAAGGATTTATCATAACCAGGAACTAGTGGTGAGTGTAAATGTTTATCACCGTGTGCATTACTGATGACTATAATAATATATATGTAATTACTTTTTCATTTTTTTCTTTAATTCAGTATGACATTGAAGATCATGTTGAGGAAGCACAACAAAGTATGAGAAACTTGTCTTCTGCACATATTGAGGATGAAGCATATAACCACGTCTTACAACCTAGAAAGAAGGACTACATTCGTAATCTTGGGATTCGACATGATAAATCACGTTGTCGATCTATTGATTTAGTACTTCAAGAATCTGATGGGATGTGCCCTGACGAGGAGGTTATAATGTTTAATTAATCATATTGGATTGTATTAATCTTACTAAAGTATAACTAAATATATATATTCTTGTTTTCTTTAATATAGGAAAAATTGAGAAAGCTTGAAGATCTTGTTGCATCCCAAAACATAGCAATCGAACAAATGAGAAAAGAACTTCAAGAAATGAGACAAAAGTCTTCTCACCTAGGTGATGCAGGGGTTGTTAATGTCTGTAGAAATAGTAACAATCATGGTGTAGGCAGTGACAACATTCCAAATGATCAAATGACCAACCGACATTCAAATCACCCATGCTATCCAGTTTCTTATTTTCTTCCATCACAGGTATGCTTTATTTTTTTTTTATAAATAAGTTTTACTTTTTACAGCAAGTAAATATCCATTTCATAAGGATTAGAGCATATGTAATAGGTGTAATATGACAAATAGCTGCAGGTTTGTTATATCAATCAAGGAGGTGGGATCTAATATAGTACACCTATGACTCATCCTATTTCATGGGTGATTTTAGTAGTTATCTTTAAATATTTTTTTCACTGGACTAAGCTTCATATTGCCTATTGATGTAAGTAGGTGCATCAAGCCATCAACGATCCATTTCAAAGTATGAGTCATGTGCCAAATTCAGTTGGAATACCAACACATTCTCAGTTATAGCATTTCTTAAAAAATAGTAATTGCATTCACGTTATAACTATTAACTCTTGTTTCATTGTGTATTCTTTTATAGGGGCAACAAGGGATTTGATGTGTAAAGAAAAAGTGTTGATGCAAGGAGTAGAAGTCAATCCTTTTTTAGTGTTCTTTTTTATAGACTTTAGTGTTTTAGATGGTATTGGTGTTATAGATTGACTTTCTTTCTTCATAAGTTTATTATAACAATCAAACAATAGAAGGGCTTTGAAGCCATAGTAAGACTAGGATTTTTAATAATGTTTTTTGTAACAAAAGTTTATATTGGTTTGGACCCTTATGGTCTTTGTTGCTATTGCTGCTATTTTACTATATTTTTAGTGAAAATTGGTAACTTATTCCTATTCTAAATCTCAGGCCGTTCCCGAATTGGTTGAGAATCCATAGAACTAGTGCAATTTTCTCTAATATGTTTTCTTAAATAGCAATGCTTTTTTAAATTAAATTTTGCATATCATTGATATAATATGCACCCATCAGATATCAAGTAGAGGCAAGCATTTTTATTTAGCAGGTAAGTATTTGTATGCATTATATTGGAATGTTCTTGTTTTGCATGCTAATTTTTTTATTTAAATGGTGTGCCTAATTGTAGATCTCTATCTTATTTTTCAACGAGTCATGATGGCTTTCTAGTTGAAAATGTGTTGGTTCTTATAGGTGGAATAATGATTGAAGTGGGTAGTGCTTTGAAGATATCCTCCTATGGTTGCAGCTAATCTTTCACCCCCTCTTGCAGTAAGCAATGAATTTAATAAGATCTAGTTCTATCTGGTCTTTGTAAGGATCTCCCACCTCCTCAACATAACTAACAGGTACACCATGTGCACTGAAGAATATCATTACCTCTTCAGGTTTGGAGAATTTAATAAGCTCTTTCTCTATTAAATTTTCCATGGATTTAATAGATCCTTATCGACTGTACCATGATTCTATGATTGAGACAGGCAACCTTGCAAGAAGTTGGGCCAATTGTTGCTGAAGCATCTCTCGGCCACTTAAGTTCAATAGCCGCTCCCCAACCTTATCCTTTGTCACATATTGATATGGGTTTCAGAAGTCAATAGTCCATCTTGCTTACGGCCTTTAATTTTTGACTACACCATAGTAACCATCAAATAAGTGTGCCCATTCTTCTACAATGCCAAAAATGGTCAAGTACTGAATTGCCTTAATAACCTGTCCAAATTTTCATCCATATTCAATTCAAGTAAAGCTCTTAATTCTATCTCCTAGTTCATCTAACTGATCTATTCTCAGCAAGTTCAATGGCAATAAATATCAGAGTGGCAATAGAGAAGGCACTTAAAAACCAAATTCTGATGAAGCCCAAGACACTTGTTGGAAAGAACTAGAATAATTCTATGGAGGGGTATGCCTCTACTTATAGATGTCACCAAAACTAATAGATTTAAGGATATAAGCAATTTCTTTAGAGTTATTCAATGTTTGATTTTATTTTATTTGCTTCTTTAGTCTTTCCTTATATATTCATATTTCCCTTTATGCACTTCAACACCCCTCTAATACATATTTCCCTTTATTCACCATGGAAAGGAGATCTCAACGAGTAGGATCAAGGAATTGATGAAAAGTTTCACTGCTGAGGATATAAGTAAATCTTGGGACCATTTTTTTTCATCCTTGTGATTGTCCATTAGCCTATGGCCCTTTTGGATCCACTCTGAGCTTAGTTAAAGCTTACAATACATAGGAAAGAATGGCTTACCTTAGGGGGTAAAGACTTTAGATGCGGTACCTTTGTTTTGAGATAACATTTATGTACCTTTGAGGATACCTTTCATATTTAAATGCTGCCAGCCTGGTCTGCATCAAGAACATTGTTAACCATGCATGCATGTTTTGATATTTGCTATGCCAAATAGTATTTCATAAATGTTGCATGTTTGAGGAGTTGAGAAGGGCTATTGAGTGGCTCGAGCAAACTTGAACAGGGTTCTTCATGGACTATTGCTAAACTCTAATTGCACTACTATGGTGCTTGAACTTTTTATTACTCTCATTGTTGTTCACCAGTAAGTAACTGATTGCACAGCAATCATAGGTTCTAATTTACCTGAATTAAGTTAGATCTTAGCTTAACTTAGGAATAATGCATGCATAAGCATCTTATTTTGCATCATAATCGATTTCTTAGCTTTGTAAATAATAATGCTATATTATGCTCTAATTGAGAGGTAATAATAATTGTAGATAATTCATCACCACGGATGATGAATTTGATCGTATGGATCTGCTCAGAACGATGACGAGAGTCCAATGCTTCTGAGATCATCTTGATCAGACTCTCATAGCATCCAATGCAGTCTGTGGAAGAGCAAAGGCCAAGAAGCAAGGTGACGAAAATCTAAACTTTAGATGCGAAATCCGACCACACAGATGGATCTGGATCAACGATATAGTCCAACGACATGAGAATCATCTCGATCAGAGCCCTATAGTACCATCTACAAAGCAAAGAAGATGGATGGCCATGATGGTGCCACATGGTGCCATCATAGCCGCCCAAGGCCGCCCCCCATCCACTGAAGAATGTTCTACGTGATGATCCAACGGCCACAAGAGTGCCACGTTGCCACTTCACCTGTGTTACGAACCGTGCTTTCAAACGTCTTTTAAGACGTCTGGTATCACTTCCAGACGTCTGGGATTCATTTTTCTGCGGCACGCACCATTGCGTCTGCGCGCCCGCACGTGCAGACCTACTCCGCCTCTTCTTTTTCCCTCTCCCTCCTGCGCCCTCTGTCGCGCTCTCTCTCTCCTCGTGCGGCCTTAAAAGGCCACGCCCTCCCCCTCACTCCCGTCACCTCCGCCCCCTTCCTCTTCTCCTTCCAGTCAGTGCGCGAGAGCGGGCGCGAGTGAGCGGCGGCGGCGACAGCCGTGGCGGGTGCGGGAGGAGGTGCTGCGTGGGGGAGGAGGCGTCGACCGTGAGGGCTCGAGCCTACCGGGGTAGCGGGAGCCGCCCGACGTGGGAGCAGCGGGCGCGGAGTGGCGCGGGAGGCCTGCTGCTGCTCAAGCAACAGGTGGAGCACTCGCAGCGCGGTCGTGTGTCGCGAGCGGAGGGCGAGTGGCGCCCTGATTTTGGAAAATTTTCCAGAATCAGACGTCTGGGAGTCTAGACAGACGACGTGGGTGACGTCTGGAGGACTGTCCAGACGTCTGAAAGGTGAGTTATTCCATCTTCTTCCTCTTCTTCGACTGACTGTACTAAGAGAGAGAGGAAATGGGTACACGCAGGTTCTGAGACTCGCATCCAACGCGAATCAGACATCTGGCTGTAGTGACAGACGACGGGAACGACTTTCAGACGTCCGGGGTGACCATCGGACGTCTGGGAACTAGGCCAGACACCCCCGCAGGCTTCTGGACATCTGAGAGACCACGCAGAGCAAGGTAACCCCTGATTCACCTTTTAAGACGTCTGGAATAAGTTCCAGACGTCTTATTTTGCACTGTTTCGTCATTTTCAACCTGTTTAGGGCCCGTTCGGGTTCCGTTTTCCGCATTTCGAGTTGCGTTCTTTTCGGAATTAAATTCTCTACCTGTCTACAGTAGCTGTATACTATTTTGAGAAACTTACTTGTGTTTGATCCTTGTGATAGGACCCCATTCCGTTGCAGTCTCGGGGGTTGCGAAGGCACGCGGGATTCTCGACCACGCCCCCAGTTCGCCTGTTGTAACCGGTAGAGTGGCATTTGAGTTTATTAGCATAATCTGTTAAATTATGGAACCATAAATAGAACCTAGGACATTGCATGAATCCTAGGAATGAGAAACGAGATTGAATGATAGATCCTAGGGTGTTGCATAAATCCTAGGGCTGGAAAACTAGATTGTATGATAGATCCTAGGGTATGGCATGAATCCTAGGATGGGAAAACTAGTGGAATATGTGAATACTGCAGTCTTGAAAATGTGGAAAAGAAATAATAGCTGCCTGTAAATTTGTTTAAACAGCTGCCTGTTATGAATAAATGAACATGAGTAAGAATATGGGATGTATGAACGTGAAACTGGAAAGGTGAAACCGGAATGCGCTGAGTTAAAGAGCTGGAACCCTACGGGGAATTAGGAGTAGAACTCCTGGAAAGTGAATGGAATAGAATTGGGAAGTGAGCTGGCCCTTGAGTACGGAGTACCAAGGAGAGCGACTGTCCCCCTGTTTAGTGCAGAGCGGAGCCAGCCGCCCCAGGGACCCGGGGTTAGGACTGGCCACTCTGTACCGACTTGCTGGCCCTCGTGTACGTAGTACCGAGGAGAGCTACTAGTGTAGGGAGGTACTAGCTACCCCACAGGCCCCGGGGTTCTGCTAGCCTCCTACACCGACTTGTTAGGCTCACTGGGGCAAACCGGGGTAGTCAGGCGAGGGTGCGCGGACTGTGGAGGGGCAAGGCCCCTGTTTGGTTACTGCGGAGGGGTTGGACCCCTGTTACTGAGAGGGCTCTGCCCTGTACTGGTTCCGTGCTGTGCTTTGGGCGCACCCGTTAATGGAAATGGCTGACCGTGTGCCAGTGCGGGTTAGCTACCCGTGTGTTTACCGCGCGTGCCGTAGTCACCGTTACGTCTGTCAGTGACCTTGGGGTGGTTGACTGAGAGTAGGATCACCACGGGGGACTCTCTCAGCCAGGAGAGCACCACGTGCTACTTCTACTATTCGGAAAAGACTGCAATCAAGATCGTTCCCATGAGGAACATTCGAGATCAAGTGAAGGATCTGAGAAATAGATAAATTTTGAAATAATAGAAAGATGTAAATAAAGGAAGAAAGAAAATTAAAACAGCTACTGTACACTTTACTGTTTCTTTAGTTTAGCTGCCACTCTACTCAGCGTTTTGCTGACGTGTTACACTCGTTACCTTTCAGGACCAGGTGTTGAGCAGCCAGGGTCAGCGGCTGCAGAGGACGCTGGGCCAAGTAGGGTCCAATAGAGTTACCATTGTTCTCTTGTACCTCTTTTTGGTTCCACTGTAGTGAGTAGTTCTTGTTTCCACTGTACTTTTCTTTACCTGCAGTTCATATTATGTTATGAATGTTGTTCTACTGTTGTGGTGGTACATACTGTAGTAGTTTCTTTCCTTACTGCTGTGTTTTCTTACTGTTAGTTATATTCATGTTGAATGTGGTTTATTTTACTGCTCTTTTGGTTACTTCCTCGTTGGACGATCAAGTCTTGGGTTTAGTCGAGTCGGTCCGGTTCTCGTGTCTCGTAGGGACTCGGGAATCGGGTCGTTACAACCTGCGCCTAATAAAGGAGGAGATCATCTTAGCCATTGGATCTCCATCCAATGGCTGAGGGTAGTCAAGTGGAAAAACCAAGAGCGTGACAATCTGCGCTCGTAGCGTGGTGGTTAGCGCGCTTGCACAAAAGCGAGCGACGTAGTGTCGAGGCGCGAGATGCGTGAAATTGAAGAGGCAGTGCAGATGGGCAAAATTAAGTTGCGCAATCTCAATCAAGCGCTGCAGCACAAGCCCTAAATGTGTCGGTGCAACGTATGCGCAAATGTACGCACGTGTCCACATGCTGTTGCAAGCGTGATCAAAGGCGGTCGTGAGTGTGAGTTTAAGCTGTTCGATCTCACGATCGAACGACTAAAATTGAATGTGCATGCGTGTGTGGGATTTCAACAAGGTGGTGGATCGGATGTCCGTACATGCGCTACGTGGTGCATTCTCAAGCATTGCATGCGTTGAAGGCATGTGGAAGGCTTTTTAAAGGTGCAATCTGATCCGTTGATCTCCCAATCTACAGATCTAATCGATCCAAGGTTGTTGCATGTTTTTGAGGGCCAAATACCTACTTTGCCCCTCATTTTGGCTATAAAAAGGACCCCGGACTCCCATCTAAAGACATCTCCTCCAGCATCTTCTCCTCCATCTCTCCCTTCAAACCTCTAAGCTTCTCCAAACTCCCTTTTCCCCTGAGGCACACATCAACACTACCTTGGTGCACCGCTACTGCTCTCCCCAACCTCGCCAAAGGCCACCAAAGACCACCCTTGGTGCCCTTATTCTAGTAGCTTAGATAGTTATTTCCAATTCTAATTTTAGTAGTACATGTTCTATTTCTAATTCTATTTGAAACTCATGATTAAACAATTGCTGATTTGTTCTATATCTATTGTGATCAGTATTTAGCTATAGATAGTTCTAAATCAGTATTACAATCAAATCATTTTTTGCCTCCCTGAGTTCGACTGAGACTCACATCTCGTCAAATTTTATTTGTCGACATGTTTTCACCCTATGCTATGAAAAATTATTTAAAAATGCGATTTCACGTCGAACAAGTTGGAGCTATTGCCGGGGAGGCATGGCGATTCTTGATTTTATAATTGATTTAGTGTATTTTTCTTTGATGTGCAGGCATGAAACGTGAATCTGTGCACGCATCAATTGTGGGTGAAGAAAATAAGGTGCACATCAGTAGGAATTTAGATTAGGATTTGATTTAGCATTAGGATAGGAGTTATTTGAAAAAGAAATTAGGATTAGATTTGTTAGTTAGGAATTTCTTTGCTTTAGAAAAGAAAAAAATATTTGGGATTGAAAAATTTTCTAGCACTATTTGTAGATACTTGGCAAGAAATTGAATGTGAATTTAAAAATTCATTTGCCATGTTTCTAATGATTGAAAAATTTTGAAATTCAAATAGGAACTAGATTTTCAAGTCATCTTTCCAACGCCACCATTCCCCAAAAAAAATTCAATTTGTGGAATTTTTAAAAAGTTATGGAGTACACAAGGGTCAGATAGACTAAAGTCAAATCTTTTGAACTTCAAAAATCGATTTTGATGAACACACAAATTTGATTGATCTGAAATTGGTTGGATTTGAAAGGTAATCAAGTTAGTGTTCATTCTCATATTTTTTCCAAATTTTTGGATCACATTTGCTACTATTTCAAAAAGAAAAACTAACACGGGGTCAAAATCTCATATCGACCCCTTGTTAGTTAAAAATTCATAAATATTTATTTGAGATAGTAAAAATTCTGAGAAAATATTTTCTCAAAAGTTTATTGAATAAGGAATCTTCTTGCTAATTTTCAAATCATTTGAACTCCAATTTTATGTAAGACTATTTCTTTGATTTGTGGTCTGAAAAACATAGAAGTGCATTAACCCTAGGACCACACTGGACTAGCCTAGACTTAATCGAGCCCAATGGTTAGTCGGTGAGTCGAGTCACCTTGTGGACCACTCGCCACATACCAAATTGAAGAGAAAGTTAAAAAACATAAAGAATATCTTAATAACCCACATTTGTCCTTTGACTACTAAGTGGTCTTAACCTCTTTTGCCAAACCTGGTCACTAAGCCTGCGGGGTAGTGTTAAACGACCACGTCTAAGGGGTACAAGGAATTGGAGGCGAAAGACAAAGGAAGAACCTTCTCTTAGTCCCCTCATAAACAGACTGGCCTGGTTAGCTTAAGGGGCAGGGATTATTTTCAGTCAGTTTCTCGACAAATCTTCTTCAATAATTTAAACCTAAATGAAAAATCTGGTCATCTGATTCTAAAGGACCAATTTGATTGCAAGGCCTTTGCCTTGTTCTACCACCAAGCCCTTGTAACTGGTATAAGGTCACTAAGACCCTCCTAGTGTCTTTTGACTGTTCTGATCATCCATATTCCTTCTCATCTTACCATCATCAGGGTTCTCCTCCTAACCCAACTATGATCCTAACTTCTTATGGGTGGGAGATTGCTCCTCATTACATTGATCACGATTCCTATACTCGTGCTCCTTGGGCTTGGGATATACCCACCTCACCCTCTTGGAGATCCACATATATGTCTCGATATCAAGGAACATCACAACCCTTAGAGACACTCTCCTTGCGAGATAGAGATTTCTTCATGATGGCTGATTATCTTGACTGGTCCTGCCAAAGGCAAGCTCCTACCCCTCACAAGAACTCCTAGATCGTTGAACTAATCCAAATAGTCCAGGAAGCAAAGGAGATCAGAAAAAGGGAATATGAGGACTTGAGAAAAGTAATTCAGGATGAATGACAAAGAACCCAAGACATCACCTCTAGGAGCCTTGAATTTAGTCGTAATGTGCCACAAGTTGATGGTGAGCCACTCAAGAATGAGGATTCGACCGCAACCTATGAATACACTGCATCCACCCACCACCCCTATGATTTTCCAGATCAAAGATATTATAACCCTTCATCTGACTCACATTTTGAAGACACATCCACACAGATCACCACTGAGGAGTTGCCAATGGACTCGCAACTACTTCTCAGGCTACAACAAACAGTAGCAAAGTACAAGAACACAGTTGTGAGATATCTATATCAAATATAGACCAGTACTAATCCAGGGCAGAGGCAAACTTTGATTACAACCGAAGAATCTCTAATGGAAGCCCTTAAAGAACAAGAATCCTTGGCTAGGATGAATCAACAAACTCACACACTACATGATATACTCCTTTTGCAGTATCAAATTCAGACTAGCTGATGGAAACACCATCATGAGCCCTAAATAGCTCATTTTGACCCAATGAAGAGAAAAAAACTCCTACATAACCAACTGAAGGTCCTAATTCACTACATAACCTTTCTGAGAGAAAAATAAGAAATAAGGGGTAAAAATACAATTTTACCAATGTAGTACAACAATAGATTTTCTAAAAGGCTAAACAAAGGTCAAAAGGTCTTAATAAGATAATGAGGGGGTTGGATCAAACAGAAAAGGGTTTGTGTGTGTCCTATGAATTAAATGACTTCTTAAAATCCTAAAACAGACCCACTTGATTAACTAAGGTTTTGGTCAAGATAAAATTTTCCTAAACCCTCTCAAAATCATAGAAAAATATTCTCTAGGATTTAGAACCTTTAATTTGGTCGTTGGAACCCATCTTGACCTAAAACAAGGTCTTAGATAGATATTTGCCCTAAATTGGGTTTTTGCATAAATTTTCTAGTCAAACATGGTCAAACCAAAAATCCAACTTCACCATTAGATTCCTTAGGTCCAAATTAGGTTTGTACCAAAATTTGAACCCAAGTTGAGTTTACCTTGACCTAGCTTGCAAAAAGGTCCAACTTGATTACATTTCTACCCCTAACTTTAAAAAACCCTTACAAACAACCCCCTAGCTTCTTCATCATTTTTGCAATTAGGCCCAACCGCCATTATAGCGGAGGAATTCTACTCCGGTGAGCTTTGGAAGGAGAGTTCTCCCTGATTGCTCAGAGTATCTCCTCCAAAATTGGAAGGGAGATTCTCTGAGAAAATCCCTCTAATCTGAACCCATCCCTAATCCCAGATTCCTTCCCAATCTCTCATGTGAACACATGAAAGACATGGGTATCCTAATGGATTTCAACTCCTGTGAGCCTTCCTTGCTTGGGAAGCTTGCTTCCCAAGCCCTAACCGACCTTCAAGGCTCTATTTAAAGGCGCCCAAACCCCTCAGATCACGGCAAGCTTGAATTCGACCGGTGACCCTCTCAAATTCTTCTCTCCTCCTCTGGTTGATTCGCTCTTCAAGATCCGGCGACCTTCCCTACTCTCCCTCGTCGTCTGATCACAATACCAGTGGTAGACTCTTCTTCCTTGCTTTCGTCTGCGTCACGCAGCACCCGTCGATGCTCCTGCCCTTCTTCATCCGCACCGACTATCTTTCTCTGAGCACCTTCGTCTTCGACGTTGGTAGTACGCGTCCGACACCATCTTCATCTCCCCTTCATCCACTACCACCCCAGATAAGTTCCTTGACTTCCCCTCTTCATTTTCAAATACTCACCACTTCATTTCGACCGCTAATTCACCTCACCGTCCTCCGTCTTCCACCTCACCAGCACACCTCCGGCGAGCTCGCATGGCCATTACACTCCACCAATCTAGCCACCATCCATCCCTACACCTCCGCCATGTCCTAGAGAGCAAAAGCCCTCTGGTCTTCGAGGCCATTATCCTCTCCACTGCACCCCCGAACACATGCACTCTAACACGCACATTCTGAGGTCATCAGACTTCCTCGCTCTACCGATCACCTCCACACCACCACGGTTATGTTTGTCATCATCCGATGACACTTTTGAATGCTTTTAACAGGGTCGAAAGACCATTTTTTGAGTTTCAGGTTTCGAGCTTTATCCGCCATTTCTGAAGCAGCTTCGAGTAAGCTCGAGCTACATTCTTGAGGTCTCATCCCCTAGCGCAGGTACTAGGTGATGCGGAAGTGATGTAAACACATTTACACTACTTAATATGTCTATTTATGCATGTTCTTAAGCATAGGATTGCATTTCATGATATAAATATTGCATAACATGCATCATCTTGCATTTAGAGTAGTTTGAATAAAATGGAGGTTAATTATCTCCTTTTATGTGCTTGGACAGGGCAAACATTTTATCGGGTCCTCGGATCGAAGATCCAACCGTACAGATGTGATCAGGGCGACAATTGGAGTTCAACGACTCCAAGATCACCCTAATCAGGCATCTGTAGCATTAGATAGTGACCGGGGAACCCTAGAAGATCAAGGGCCAGGATGGTGTAAATCCACACTTCAAATGACAAATCCTACCACACGGATGGATTTGCATCGACGATCACAGCCTAACGACGCAAAAATCGAGTCAATCCGACACCTGTGGCACCATCTACATCATCCAGAAGATGGACGACCAAGATGGCACCACGTGGTGCCATCTCGACCGCCCAAACGCCCGCACACACCCGCTGAAGCTCCTGCATCCGCTCTTCTCTGCCGTTGGATCAAGATCCAACAGTTGTGGACGCGACGCGTTGAAATCGTTCGCGTGACCTTTTGGGTGAGGTAACGTAGTGGTCCAGCGCCTTATCGCGAGGTGCTGGCGTGCGTTCGAGCCTCGCCATGCGAATTCTGAAGTGAGCGGGCACGCCATTATCGACTGTTAGATTACAATGCAATGGCCGCGCGTGCCCGATAGCGTTCACGTGCTATTGCACGCGCGGCGTAACGCGGCATCGCACACGTTGGGGCGGGCGTGCAGCGAGCGGGCAAAGGCGCAATCACAGCCGTCCGATCGCTGTGGATGGCTGAACGTGTGGCAGGCGTTGAGAGCGAGCAGCCGAGCAGGCACGCATGGGGAGTGGCCACTACGCCCACGTTGGGGCTTTAGCGACGGTTTTATCCATCACTAAAGACCCCTTATTTAATGTTTTAAAGATGTAATGACCAATTTGCCTCCACTCCTTGCAACTATAAAAGGAGACCCCCTCCACACGAAATTCTCATCCCTTCCTTCTCTTCTCTACCTCTCCAAAGCTCAAGAGAAGCTTGTCTCACACTCAGGATGCTCCTCGCGAGATAAAGTCCAAATTTTCATCCTCGTTCGGAAGTGGATCCCGCGACAACAACGACGTGTTACTTCGTTCCAGTTCTTCTGCTTCGTCCTCCTTTGTCCAGGCGTCGTCCCGTCTGGCTTGTCCTCCAAGCAATCGTCGAGGAGGATAACTTCTCTCTCCCATTCTTCTTTATAGCTTTTTTAGTGTAGAATTTTCCTGCTTTCTAGTGTAGCTGATTTCCCGCTTTCTAGTGTAATTTTTATTTGGTTTGATTGTTAAACATTTTGAAATATTGAATGCATGTTCTCTCTCTCTCTCTTCCTTTTAGTCTGATAGCTTCATTGTAATTATATCACCTCACTTTTCAAAAATTCTAAAAAAATATAATTGTGAATATAAATCGACGTACCTCCCTGTGTTTGACCCGAAATTCAAATTTCGGTACAAATTTTATTTATTGAACGCGAATTCTTCGCTTTCAAGCTACAACGACAAGGTTTTAAAACCAAACATGTTAGCGTAGCAATTCGTATGTTCATCAGGAAGCATCAGGAGAGCATCTCCAGCTGATCAAGTTGGACATTTGACCAACATTGAACGTGAATTGACCACGAGAGCTTCACAATAGCAGTAGGCAAAGAAGGGACTCACATAGTCCCACATCGTGGATTCTGAAGCAGCCGCAGTGATATAAGAGTAAAAAGTCTCTAAGGCTTATTGCCTTCGAGTCACTGGGGTCAAGTCCCTATCGCGCCCCTTGCACATGTAGCGCCCCACGTGCTCGCCCTCGCCCATGCTCACGCCCCACGGGCCTGGGTCTGATCTGATTACCCGGGTACCCTGGTTTTGTCTGAAGAGAGAGGATGAGAGATTGCACGGGGGTAGGGGAAGGTTTTGCTGTGGGCTGAAGAGAAGGAGAAGCTAAGTTAGAAGCTAAAGAAGAAGTGAAGGCCTAAAGAGGACGGAAAGGAGCTAAGGGCCAAGGCAGAAGAAAGGCAAAGGAAGAGAGAAGGCAGATAGCAGAGAAAGAAGAAGGAGAAGCTAAGGAAGAAGGAAGGCAAAGGCAGAAAGAAGAAGAGAAAGAGAAGGATCGTGGAGGCCAAGGAAGACAGAAGCCAAAGAAGAAGAAAAAGAGAAAGAAGAAGAAGGGCAGAAGCAATGTAGAAAAAGAAGCAAAGGTAGATCAGACACTTTAAGTCGTCTGATCAAAGAATCAGACGACAAATTTTAACCTTATTGCATATTTATATATTGAATCATTAGGTGATATTGTAGAAGTATTTGGTGATTTACATCACCATTTACTCCTATATTTTTGCACTTTGATACTGATAGTATTGCATATTTTTTTAAATTCTGAATTGTGATCTTAATTTCTAAATACCAATTTGCTCCCTGTGTTCAACCTCGGACTTAAAATTCGAGTAATAAAATTATATCTGTTTTGAACGCTTTTTTGGTTATATTACAATGCAATACTTTTAAACCCAATTCAGTGCTCTAAACACTAGCCTAGAGAAGTTTAGGGAACTTGACATGGTTGCACCAGAGACTATTTGTAGAGAGTCTTTGGGTTACACACCCAAAGTGGATGATGCTGATGTCTCAATTGATTATTATGAAATGAAAGAAGAGATATCAGAGGTGGTCAAGGGACATGTGTAAGGAATAACCTGAATGGACTCATCTGAGAGTCCTATTTGGGAAAGTGAAGAGGAAAGGGTCGGTATCCCCAATATGAATGTACAATTGTGGGAGACACTTGATGGAATCCAGGAAGAAAACCAACCTATGGATCTAGATCTTGGTGAATGCCTCGAGATGCAAACCTTTCATTTTGAAGAATTAATCAGTTGTGAGCCAGATTACGATTCCTTTATATTCAAGGATTCGCAAGGTAAGAATTCATAGGATGATTTAGATGTCTCAAACAATCTAGGGGAATTTAAGCAAAGAAAGGTTGGATTTAATGAAAATCAGGAGATTACTACCTTAAACATCATGGGTCAGGTGCACCTAAGTAATTCAAAGATGATTTTGCCTAGGAATTCCGATAATCACATGTGCCTTGATGAATCTAGAGTTGACACGACTACTTAGGGAAAGGAATCTATTTTCACTCCAACATCTTATGATTCACATTTTTCTCCTCCCAGTTACCAAGGTGATGAAGGAAACCTGAAGATTACATTCTCTACTCTTGATTCTGATTCCCAATTATCGGGGATACTCCTGATGATTTATCAAAGGAAGTGGAAAGGCCATCGGAAGTAGAAAATGTTGAGCAACCTAACACTTATGAAGGTGAAATATTGAGTACAATGAATTGGGGACCTACTCATAATCCTAGTCAATCTAATGGATGGCTCAACTCAGAGACTAAGACAGATTCTGAGAAATTTTAGATTAGTACCGATGAGGATGGGATGATTTCTGACGAGGATTTTAGTAATCTCTATACATAACTTCCAATTGCGCATACACCTTCATACAACCTAGGGTCTGGCGAGAACTTGATTTTCAATGTAAATCACCATTATGAAGACCCGTATGATCCAGACTCTGACGCTAATTGGCATTTCAACTTTCATATCAATCCACTCCCTCAGCAACTGCTCATATACTTTTGGAATGGAATCAATGAGTGGGATTGGAAACATGACCTTCATCCCAATCTTCCTCCTTACTTTATCCCTATTCTACACTTTACTATTGAGAAACTCTTTGGAATAGGAATTGATTGCGCAGCAATCATAGGTCTTAATTGACCTAAATTTGGCTAGGACATAGCATAAGTTAGGGTAATTCATGCATGCATAATCATTATCTGCATCTTTACTGCTTTCCTTTAGCTACGCATAAAATAATGTTATAATGTGCTGATTAAGTGCATTATGTCAATTATAGGTAATAAGCTGGATCTGGAGCTAAATCTGAATCTGGCATTGAAGTCGGATCAGGAATAATCAGTGTTGCAGCAGGACTGGAGCAGAAGACTTAGATTAGATATAGTGAATAATGATGTAAGGGAGTTAAGGTATGCTATTCAATTAAGTAGGAATAAAGTAGTAAAATGTGAAGAGCTTAGGTCCATCTTAGCCCTAGGATAGCCTAGAGACTTCCCCCAAGCCTTAGCCACCCTTAGCTTAGGTCACCTCACCCTAGGAAACCCTAAAACCCTAGTTCCAACCCATATCTGGACGTCCAAATGAATTATAGGATGTCCAGAAACCTTAGCCAACTCCCGCACACCTTAAACCCACTTTTGCGCACTTGGTCAGACGTCCAATTTTTGCAGAATACCCAAGACAAAACCTTGAATCCTTCCTGACTCTGATTGGACGTCCCGACAACAAGTCTGGACTTCTGATTTTTGAGTATAAGATGTCTAATTCTATTTTTGGACATCTGGAACTACTCTCCAGTTCCTATTTTGAGATTCAAGCCTTGATCTTGGATCTCTAGCTCCCTAAATCCAATTCCAACCCCATAGGAACCTAAATTAAGGTACCCTAACCCTAGCACATCACCTCTAGACCTCCCTAAGAACCTAATTAGGTCCTCACTAAACCCAATTGACTTAGATCATAGTCAATTACCATTACCTAAGTTAATTGGACTCATAGGGTCCAATTGAGCTCAGATCTCAACCCCCACAAGTCCAATTGGACTTAGTGATTGTCCAATTGTCCTAAGCCTGACCTAATTGAGTTATTTCACTCTCAATTAGGTTCACACTCATTCAATTAAACTTGGGTTAAGTTTAATTGCAATTCCTCCTTAGCAATTAGGGTTTGCAACCCTAATTTAAGGCCTACACCTACCCAAACCCCTTAGAAACTAACCTAGACCACTTAGCCACCTAGGGCATGACCACACACTCACACACACACACACCCATTCACACAGACACACCCACATAGAGTTCTCTAGAACTCTCTTGAAGTGGCGCCACTCTTGGTTGCCAAATTTAGCAACCAAGAGTCATTCAATTCTTAGATCCACTTTTTATGGATCTAAGAACTACCCTCTCTCTCACTTGGCCAGCCACTCATGGGACTCTCTCTAGAGAGTTCCACACTTCTCTAGAGAGACTCCCTTAGGTCTATAAAAAGACCTAAGGGATGGCCATTTGCACCCATCCCATTCTTGGCACTCATCCACTTAGGTTAGCTACATCTCCACCTCCACTCCACCTCCACGAGGAGCACCACCATGAAGGCCACCATCTCCACGCCAGGATGCTGGATCATCTCTCCAACCTCTCTCCAAGGGTCGGCCTAAGCACCATTGGCTGCCCCTCCTCCTTTCAACCATTCAAAGGCCATCGGAGCCCACCTCCGAATGCCCTTCTTTTCTGCTAGATTAGTAACTTAGCTCTTCATAGATTTATTGTTTTCATTTACTTCTTAGTAGTGTAGCTCTTATTCTTCCCCAATGATGCATGCAAAATCCCTCCATAGATTCCTATATGCGATCATTTTCTGCTAGCTAGTTTTATGTTTTCAAGCTTTCCTTTACAAGCTTTTCTCTACATTCCATGTTGCAAACATCCTCTGAATGAATGAATAAAAGATATATTTTTATATATATGTCTCTATGTTGGAAATCACCATGAAATTATTGGTTGCAATCTAATTTGTGTGATTCAAGTTGCCTGTTTTTCATTTATATATATACTATGCAACAACCATGTCGGTTCCATAAAATATAGAAGATCTAACTATAAATGCATTTTCTGTAAACAACCACGACATCACTAGTATTGTGCACATTGAAACTCATACTTTCACTTTCGTTATCTATCTGACACACGTGCTTGTAATCAGAATTCATAATAGAAGTGGCAAAACCTTAATCTGAAGATTGGAAACCGGCGTGCGATTTTAAATAAAGTAGAGTGATAAAGGATCGATTTCAAATTTGAACAAACGCCTCCCATAGACGAATGATTGGGACTCAAAGTCTCGTTATCTTTTTATAACTATTTTTGTTTGATTGTATTGCGTACTATACTACGACGCTTTTTCATTTCAAAATGCGCTTGACGACTATCAAACAGGGTTGCACCATCAACTGGTCTGCATGTGTGGACCACTGATCCTTGGAGTGTAGGAACACATCTTCCTTTTGATCTTGGCCTGCTCTTCTACAGTCATTGGTCCATCTGATGGAGTTTCTCCTAGCTAGAGGTGTTAAACTCAGCATTTAGGCATAGCATTTAGACATAGCACTTGCCTTATATATAGCATATTTCATTTTGCATACTGTTCTGCATATTGTGATCATCATTGTAGTATTGGCATATGCTAAATGATGAATCAAGAGCAATTCCAGGTGATTTCTACCCACTTATGGCATGTCTTACTTTATTTTTCTCTTATTCATGCATGAGGACATGCAAGAACTTAGGCATGGGGAGGTAGTACATATAAACTGAAAAATTTTCTGCTAACACTTTAGGAAATAGATCTTTTTATCAAGAAGTTTTATTAGGGATTTATTCTTTAGTTGATTCTTGAACTTAGAATCCAGTACAATTTCACATTTACACATAGAATTTATAATGGATCCACTGTGAAGACCGCTAGACATCTTTAGTTTGTCGAGACGAAGCATTGCTTCTTTTCCTGAACCTTTAGACAGTAATTAGGGAGTCAGGCAAACTATCTTCTAGTAGATCCACCAAAAATTGTGAGGTGAGAGTAGAGAGTCTACTGGTGCTCTAAGTCTAGTTCGAGGAATCTTAATTTCTGGGTAATTGGATAATGATACTTGGAGTTGGCATAGTTTTCGCTTTCAGTTCCTGCATACAAATTCTTTGTGTGAATCTTTAAGAGAGCCACCAAATAAGGTAAATACAGAGAGACCAGGTTCTAATAAAACAAGGACTAAGGTGGATGGCCATGACTGTCCTTTGCAGAATCCTCAGCTGAAGGAGGATATTAATGTCAAGGTTAGAAATATGTTATCCTATCCATTCCTTTCCTAGTGCCGATAGGAGGCACTTCCACCAAATAAGTCACCCGATATCCTCTTGAACATAACCAATCCCGAATAATACCTCGTGAATAAAAGTGCATATGTCATGTTGCATTGCGTTGTGTTTGGTAGATTTATATGAGAAAAAAAAAGAGAAAGAAAAAGTATCAAAAAAAAAGAATAGAGATTCTAAGGAAAAAAAAAAAGGTTGAGTTGCATTTATTTCATGTCGAGTACATCGATGCAATAATATCGTTCTTTTGAAACCATCTTTCAAATGGCACCGTTCTTTTGAAAAAATTCCATGTGTAAAATTTTTAAAAATTCATGAAGTGCAAGGGGGTTAGACTGACCTAGATTCGAGATTTTTCAAATTTCAAAAAGCAATTCTGAGCAATCCACGAATCTGTTTTGATTAAAAATGGTGGGATTTGAAAGATGATCTAATTGGCTTTATTTTCCATATTTTTACAAAATTGTTGAAGGTCATTTGATACTATTTTAAAGCAAAAAATCGACCAAGGGTCAAAATTCCAAATCTGATCCCCTGACAGTCAAAAGTCTCTAAAAAGTCGGTTGAAATAGTAAAAATTACAGAAAAATATTCTCTGAAAAAATAATTGAAAAGAAATCTGCTCACCAAATTTCAAGTTAATTGAATTCCAATTTTTGTCAGAGAACTGATTGTCATTTTTGTGGTCTGCTGAAGAAGAAAAAGTAAAACAAAAGAACACAACCCTAGAATTGCATGAACCCTTGGTTACACCTTTAGGGTTACAATTTAGAGATCACATTTGGGCTAACCTAGACTTAGTCAAGTCTAGTACTTAGCTGGTGAGTTGGTCACCTTGTGGGCCACTCACCAAAAGAAAACCCCAACTGAAGAAAACTGGCTAAAAATCAAGTCTAAAACATGAAATAAACCTGAATTCGTTGTCATACTACTGGGTGCTTTCAACCTCTTGGCTAGGTTAGCCGAGAGGTGGGAATCGCTTTCAGTCTGTTGTATGACGAATTTTATTCAGGAAATAGAACTTAAAATGAAAAATCTGGTCATCTGATTCATAAGGACCATCTGATTGACAGGGCCTTAGCCTTGTCTGGCTTGGCTACACTAACGCAGGGGTTGGGTGGTGTATGCAAGGAAGGAGGTCACTTAGACCTCAATTGGTTGGACCTTGGGAACCACTCCCAAGGAGGCAAGTCACCTCGCCAGGACCTACTTCTCCCCACACTTCTACTCCCGTAGCCACAATGGCTAATCCTAGACCTTGACCTAGACCAGGTCAAGATATTGATAATCTGGATCCGACGTCTCGTCTGGAAGCCCGGGTAGTGGAATCTGAGGAGTGGCATCAGCAGAGCATGGACCGCATTTTGACGACGCTTGATAGGATGCAGCATCCACTGCGAGGAGAACAACTGCGGGATTTCTATGATCCAGCCACACCAATCGTTGCACCTTTAGTCAGAATTCCCGTAGGAGGAGATGCGTTTAAGCTCAAGCCTAATGTGATCGGGTTGATTAGCACTCACTTCTATTGGAACTCAAGCGAAGATCCATTCCAGCACCTAGAGGACCTGAGTCGACTCGTAGAAACGATTCGACCTAGGAACATTGATCCTGGGATTGTTCTAATGAAGCTTTTCCCATTTTCTCTGAGGGACAAAGCTTCATACTGGTTCAAGACCATTGGGAAGCCAATTGGAACCTGGCCGGAATTACGACGTGAATTCCTGCAAAAGTTCTTCCCAATTGGTCGAACAAATGCGATGAGGCGTGCGATCACGACTTTCTCCCAAGGAGCTGGGGAGAAGTTGCATGAAGCCTGGGACCGATTTCACGACCTTCTCCGGAAATGCCCGCACCATGGTATACCCAGATGGCACCTAGCTCAAATCTTTTACCATGGGCTGGATGACACACATTGGTATCTGGTCGATGCATCTAGTGGCAGGAATTTCCTTGCAAAAGATGAGGATAGTGCATTTGAGTTGTTTGAATCTTTGGCAGAGAACTCGATGGATGTCGCGTCCATGAACTAGTTCTAGCGGCCTGGTCAGTAGCAGGTTGGTGTCCATGAGGCTCACACCGAGTTTATTCGAGCCGACATGGATATCATCGTCAAGCAGCTGGATAGAACAAACCTAATTGAGAAAAAGATTGACCATATTAGTCAGGGTCAATCTAACATGAACTTTGCCACTTCAAGACTCTCCTATGCACCCCAAGCCCCTCCTGCTCAAGTTAATCTACTCACTCGGGATGCATCTTCTCCTTATTTACGAGATCCTGCATATTAGGATCCCATAAACAATCCCAATCTAGCACCATACGACTAGGGTTACGCACTACCTGCAGATTATAATACGTATCCCCATGATGGATATACGTCTCAGACATCTTCGGCCTACGAGGATGTCAGTGCTATCCAAGGATATGGGCGTAATAACCCGTATTCAGAGACGTATAACCCTGGTTGGCGCCAGCATCCGAACTTCTCTTGATCTGGTAATTCACAGAGACCACATCAAGATCCACACTGCCAGACCAAGCAATACGGGAATGCGCAAAACACGTACCCTAGGCAGTAGCCATTCCCGCATCAACAGCAACCCCGTTCTTTATACTAGCCGCTACACCAAGCTGCCAATCACCCTCCAAAGCAGGTTGACCCTTTTGAGGCACTGAAAGAGGAGCTGCAAGAATCGATGAGAAAATCTACACAGGATAGCTTGCAGATTATGAAGGCGATGGCTGACTAGAAACAGACTATACAGAACACGTAAAACCAGCTATTGCAGGAGCATAGGACATAGGGAGCCTTGCCCTCCCAACCTATCCCGAACCCTCGATATATGCAGAACCAAGGCACCCCGCCTAGGTTTCAGTCACCATAGGGACAGGCACACGCCATAACAGGCACCTCCTGCACCACTTGGTTATGCTCAAGGCCAGCCACCTTTGCAGAACCCCGCATACTCTTCCCCTTCCGCTCCCCCACCACCTCATGGACAGCAAGCCGATGCACATGCTGTCTCTTTGAGGAGCGGAAGGAAGACATTCGACCCACCACATAGGTAGGCGGGTCCTGATTTTTCCCACCCTTCTCTGCAGGCGGGTTCGACTCCTTCCTCATCTCAGGAGCCACCTATGGTAGATAAGGGTAAGAGGCCACCCGACCCTGAGATTCCCATCCCTTTTTTTGAGGCTCTGACATGGAATGTAGTACGGAAAAAGGACACGTGGAATTTTGAGGACCTGAAATCAATGTTCAAGGAAGTACATATTCAGGTCCCCCTCCTCGAGGCAATTGATCACATTCCCACTGTCTCTTGGTTCTTCAAGGACTATTGTACCCCAAAGCGACAACCAAGAATTGGACGACAGGCGGTACTGTCAAAAGAGGCTAGTGCCATGATTCTGGCCGAGTTGCCACCGAAAAAGAAAGACCCTGGTACCCCACTTATATCCTGCTTCTTGCAGGATTCTCCATTTGATCGGGTCCTTCTAGATCTGGGTTCATCCATCAACCTAACTCCCACTGCCATATTTGATCGATTTTGATTTGGAGAGTTAAAGCCTACCTCAGTCATGATTCAGCTGGTTGATAGATCAGTTAAAACACCGAGGGTGGTGGTTGAGAACATGATCATGAAAGTCCGCGGATCTACTTTCCCGCTGACTTTTTCATTCTCAATATGGAAGTTCCTCCTAATCTCCGAGATGCACCAATTATTTTGGGTCGCCCATTTCTAGCGATAGCTCGAGCGAACATTGATTGTGCATCCGAGTGTATGGAGATAGCCCTAGGTAATGAGTGACTTCTACTTGACATATTCAGGGCAGCAAAGAATTTTGACTGTGGTCGAATAGAGGAGGATGGTGAAGATGAAGATTCGGCACACTATGGTAACATTGGGCTCCTTTGTGACGACCCAATGTCTCATTCATCTGCACTATCAAGGTTCTTGGACCTTGATCCACACAGGACTGAAACCATTGCACTACACATATCTCCCTGAGGACCTAACTGTTTAGGGTGTGCTTTTGACCACAGCACCCTTGAATCTAGCTATCCTAATCCACACATTGCTGAATCACCCCTATTGTTGCAGGAAGACGTGACCACAGCTAACGAGTTTCCCTTTAACGCAGTCACAACCGATTATTTCATAGGAAGCAAATCAACGAGAATTCACGTGCATACAGATCAGCAGATTCCCACCCTCGAGTTTGCTCCTCCCACTCCCATTTCTGACTCTGACCCACCCGTGATCGAATTGAAGCCCTTACCTGACTCACTTAAGTATGTGTTCTTGGGAGAAAGTGAGACATACCTAGTCATTATTAATGCCCACTTAACCCAAGAACAGGAGCATCAATTGATTTCTACGCTACAAGACCATAGGGCTACTATAGGGTGGAGTATTGCTGATCTCTGCGATATTCGCCCTCGTATTGCACTCATCACATTTACACGGATGAGGGGGTGAAACCTTTGAGACAACCTCAAAGATGGCTAAACGTGACTATGTTAGAGGTTGTTAAGAAGGAGATCATCAAATGGCTGGATGCAGGTATTGTATACCCAATCTCAGCTAGCCAATGGGTGAGCCTGATCTAGATAGTGCCCAAGAAAGTAGAACTCACCGTTGTGAAAAACGATGAGGGTGAATCCATCCCGACCCACACTATGACATCTTGGTGGGTCTGTATCAACTATAGGAGACTGAACATGGCTACCCAGAAGGATCACTTTCCTTTGCCTTTCATTGATCAAATCTTGGAATGGTTAGCCGGACGTAGTTTCTTTTGCTTCTTGGATGGATACTCCGGGTATAATCAAGTAGCGATTAGCCTGGAAGATCAAGACAAGACCACATTCACATGCCCCTTTAGAACATTTGCTTTCAAGCGGATGCCTTTGGCCTTTGCAACGCACCAGCAACATTTCAGCGTTGTATGATGGCCATCGTCTCTGACATGATTGGGGACTATGTGGAGGTATTCATGGATGACTTCTCCATTTTCGGAGATGATTTCGCATCTTATCTTGATAACCTCACCAAGATCCTGAAACGGTGTATTGAGGTAAACCTAGTACTATCCTGGGAGAAAAAGCCATTCACGGTGAGGGATGGCATAGTACTAGGGCACAGGACTCTAAAAATGGACTCGAGGTCGATCGAGCTAAATCTGAGATTATTTCCCACTTACCACCACTTAGCTCGATCAAGCAGATCAGATCATTCTTGGGTCACGTCAGCTTCTATCAGAGATTTATACGCAATTTCTCAAAAAATGCACGGTCTCTGACGAATCTCCTTGTTGCCGATGCCCCATTTGAATTCGACACCTCATGTCTCAGTGCCTTCGAGACTTTATGAAGCGCTGTCTCTGATTCCCCGATTCTCTAACCACCTAACTAGTCGCTTGATTTTGAGATGATGTGCAACGCTTTCGATTTTGCCGTTGGTGTTGTTTTAGGCCAACATTGGGAGAAATAACCCTTCATCACATACTATGCTAGCAAGATGCTGAATGAGGCTCAGTGCAATTACACTATCACCGAAAAAGAACTGCTAGCAGTAGTATTCGGGTTGGAGAAATTCAAATCGTATTTATTAGGGTCCAAAGTCATCGTTTTCACTGACCACTCCGCCTTTGTCATTTGTTGGCAAAGAAGGATGCTAAACCACGGCTCATCAAATGGATCCTTCTATTGCAGGAATTTTATATTGAAATCCACGACAAAGTCGAAAAGCAGAATGTTGTGGTGGATCACCTATCCAGACTGGACCCAGACCACATTCCTTATTCTCTACCTATCCACGAGCAATTTCCGGATGAATCTCTTTTGGCAGTTCATTTTGTTGAGTTCCCTTGGTCTGTAAATATCGTGAACTACCTTGCCGCAGGCAAGATTCTCATGAACCTATCCAACGACCAGAAACTCAAATTCACTGCAGAGGCCAAATTCTACCTCTGGGATGACCCACTACTCTTCCGCATTGGAGCGGATCAGATTATTCGAAGATGCATCCTAGATTTTGAGATCCCCAGTGTGTTATCCTTTTGCCACAACGATGCTTGTGGTGGTCATTTCTTGGGATGGAAAACCGCTGCAAAAATTTTGCAGTCGGGATTTTTCTGGCCAACCATTTTCAGAGATACACACAAATATGCCCAACACTGCAAACGTTGCCAGTCTGTCGGTTCTATGACCAGGAGAGACATGATGCCACTCCAGCCCATCATGGTCATAGAAGTGTTTGACGTCTGGGCATCGATTTTATGGGACCTTTTCCAAACTCTCATGGCTTCGAGTACATATTACTAGCCGTAGACTATGTCTCGAAGGGGGTCGAGGCCATCTCGGCGAGACAGGCTAACCATAGGACCGTCATTTCTTTCGTATGGCAGTACATCTTTGCGAGATTCGAAATACCCCGCGCTTTTATTAGCGACGGGGGAAGCCACTTCATCCATGCCCACTTCAGGTCATTATTAAAGAAATATGGGGTACATCACCATATAGCCACCCCGTACCACCCACAGACCAATGGGTAGGCTAAAGTGTCTAACCGTCAGATCAAGCTGATTCTTTAGAAGATGGTTGGACCAGACAGGAAGGACTGGTCCGATGAGCTAATTGACGCACTCTGGGCATATCGGACTACATACAAGCCCCACTCGGAATGTCACCATATTGCATGGTATATGTCATGGCCTATCACCTTCCTGTAGAGCTGGAACACCGTGCCTTTTGGGCGGTGTGAAAATGTAACCTTGACCTCAATGTAGGAGGTCAAGAACGGAAACTCCAGCTCAGCAAATTAGAAGAGATCCGGTGAGAGGCCTATGAGAACACATTGATATAGAAGGACAAGACCAAAGCCTTTCATGACCGCCACATCCGGAGGAAAGCATTCACGCCCAACTAGCAAGTCTAGTTGTTTGATAAACAATTAAAACTATTCGCAGGGAAGCTCAAGTCCAAGTGGACTGGCTTGTATATTGTGATTCATCCATATCCTAATGGGGCAGTCCAGATCAGGGACCCAAAATCTGGGCATATATCTACGGTAAATGGCCAGTGCCTCAAGCCATTTTTGGCCTAGGAACCTCCTCCACCTGACGAGATCATTCATCTTATTGAGGACGTGTGATTGAATTCTTGCCTAGCTGAAGGCGTTAAACTTAGCATGTATAGATAGCATATCCCACATTCCACCATCATCTTTACATAACAATTTTTATATATAACATATTTTTCTTTTAGCATATTTTCTTTCTGCATATTGCATACTGACAGGTTGGCCGGTGCTGAATGTATACTTTCAGGAGCAATCATAGGTGATTTCTACCCATTCTCTCCCTGCTATAATTATTTTCTTTTATATTCATGCATGAGGACATGCAAGAACTTAGGCATGGGGGGGTACATACAACAAAACTGAAAAATTTTTAAGCCAACATTTAGGAAAACCTCGGAGTTGCATGTAAAATGTACTTTAGGACCCTAGATAAAAGAACAACCGACTCCACCTCCAATGCTTGCATTGGAGCTAGAAATTATCCACAACAACCATTTACAACTCGCCCACTCACCTCTTGTTCTAAATTTAGGGTCAAGTTTAATGTAACCCGAAAGGGAAATTTTATGAAGTACGAATATAAGAGGTTAATTGTTTATAGCATATATACATATTGCACTCATGAATAAGATTATTTTATTAAGAGAATGCACTAGGGATTTTATCCTCTAGATGATTCCTGTAATCTGGAATCCAGTACAACTCTTCACATACACGTAGAATTTGCAATGGATTCACGGTGAAGGCTAATAAACATCTTTAGTCTATAGAGAAGAAGCAGTGCTTCTTCTCCTGAATCCCTGGACAGTGTTTTTGGAGTCAGGCAGAGTTTCCTCTAGAAATCCACCAAATAGTGTGAGATGAGAGTAGAGTGTACTGGTGCTCTAAGATTAGTTCAAGGAATCCAGAGTCCTAGATAATTAGGTGATGATACTCAGAGAGTAGACATAGTGTTCGCTCTCAGTTCCTCCATATACATTTTGTGTGAAATTTTGAGAGCCACCAAATAAGGCAAATACACGGAGAGCGAGTTTTCATAAAACTAGGGCTAAGGTGGATGGTTACGACCATTCTTTACAGAATTCTCGGCTGAAGGAGGGTATTGATGTCAAGGTCAGAAATACACCATCCTATCCGTCTCTCTCGATGCCGTGAGTTGGCACTTCCACCAAATAAGCCACCCAATGTCTCTTGAGTACCACTAATCCCTAATAATGCCTCCTCAATAAAGTTCATGGATGTGTGCTAGTTGTGTATATGTTGAAAAAAGAAAGAGAACTGAAAAGAGAAAAAAATTAGAAAAAAAAAAGAAAAAGCAAAGAAAAAAAGAGTGAATATTTAGTGTTTATTTCAGTTGCATTGAGTCAATACCACCAAATAAATTTGAGATCCACCAAATATGGCCTTAACCTATTTTTCTATGTTTCTGACCACCCGAATACTGGTTAAGGAATTCTGACTTAGTGTTAGAGTTATGGGAACTCAATTAAAGTGTTAATGCCAAGTGAGACCACCAAATACAGGTCATATGTGTGAATCTAGTGAGATTGTGAGCTCTAAGAACAAGAAAGAAAAGAAAAGAAAAATAAAAAGAGTAAGAGAGAATGAATACAAAGGAATCAAAAGGGAGAATGATTTTTCTTGTCTTTCTCTGAGTTGAGTCACTTACTAGCTTGGGAATCTAGATTCTGAAATACTAATCTCAATGTAGCACCAGTCGAGAGTGAGCCACCAAATATATAGTCTTTTCCCTAGGGGATTCTCTACCTAAGCCTAAAGCCTAAAGCCGAGGAGGAATTCATAGAATATTTTGAATACCCCGAGGGAAGAAGTCCGCCTATCCCACTAGAATTTTTACTAGGGGTCAATTACAGGCTTTAGAGGTGAATCAATTTTACACTCGAATCCATTGCAAAAGTTACATAGCTACACTTTCACGATTGTCTGGATTTCTAGAGTATAGGATGAAAACAAAAAGGAGAAAAATCTCTATGCATACACTTGATAAAATAATCAGTCCCTTAGGGACCCTTGCTGTAAATAATTTAGTCTTGCATTTGCTAGGGACTAGAAAGATTTAGGCATGGGGGTATGATTGCGTAGCAATCATAGGTCTTAATTGACCAAAATTAGCCTAGGAGTTAACATAAGTTAGGGTAATTCATGCATGCCTAAGCATTATCTACATCTTTACTGCTTTCCTTTAGCTATGCATAAAATAATGTTATAATGTGCTGATTAAGTGCATTATGTCAATTACAAGTAATAAGTAGGATCTGGAGCTGGATCTAGAGCTGGATCTAAAGCTGGATCTGAAGTTGGATTAGGAATAATTAATGTTGTAGTAGGACTAGAGCAAAAGACTTAGATTAGATATAGTGAATAATGATGTAATGGAGTTAAGGTATGCTATTCTATTAAGTAAGAATAAAGCAGTAAAATGTGAAGAGCTTAGGTCCATCCTAGCCCTAGGATAGCCTAGAGACTACCCCTAAGCCTTAGCCACCCTTAGATTAGGTCACCGCACCCTAGGAAACCTTAAAACCCTAGTTCCAACCCTTATCTAGACGTCCAGATGAATTATAGGACGTCCAGAACCCTTAGCCAACTCCTGCACACCTTAAACCCACTTTTGCAGTGTTATTGGACGTCCAGACACTTGGTCAGACGTCCAATTTCTGCAGAATACCCAAGACAGAACCTTGAATCCTTCCTGACTCTGATTGGACATCCAGACAACAAGTCTGGACTTTTGATTTTTGAGTATAGGACGTCTGATTCCATTTTTGGACGTCTGGAACTGCTCTCCAGTTCCTGTTTTGAGATTCAAGCCTTGATCTTTGATCTCTAGCTCCCTAAACCCAATTCCAACCCCATAGGAACCTAAATTAAGGTACCCTAACCCTAGTACATCACCTCTAGGCCTCCCTAAGGACCTAATTAGGTCCTCACTAAACCCAATTGACTTAGTCAATTACCATTACCTAACTCAATTGGACTCATAGGGTCCAATTGGGCTCAGATCTCAACCCACACAAGTCCAATTGGACTTAGTGAGAGTCCAATTGTCCTAAGCCCGACCTAATTGAGTTATTTCACTCTCAATTAGGTTCACACTCATTCAATTAAACTTGGGTTAAGTTTAATTGCAATTCCTCCTTAGCAATTAGGGTTTGCAACCTTAATTTAAGGCCTACACCTACCTAAACCCCTTAGGACCTAACCTAGACCACTTAGCCACCTAGGGCTTGACCACACACTCACACACACAAACACCCATTCACACACACACACCCACCTAGAGTTCTCTAGAACTCTCTTGAAGTGGTGCCACTCTTGGTTGCCAAATTTAGCAACCAAGAGTCATTCAATTCTTAGATCCACTTTTTATGGATCTAAGAACTACCCTCTCTCTCACTTGTCCGGCCACTCATGGGACTCTCTCTAGAGAGTTCCACACTTCTCTAGAGAGACTCCCTTAGGTCTATAAAAAGACCTAAGGGATGGCCATTTGCACCCATCCCATTCTTGGCACTCATCCACTTAGGTTGGCTACATCTCCACCTCCACGCCACCTCCATGAGCAGCACCACCATGAAGGCCACCATCTCCATGCCAGGATGTTGGATCATCTCTCCAACCTCTCTCCAAGGATCGGCCTAAGCACCATTGGCCGCCCCTCCTCCTCTCAACCATTCAAAGGCCATCAGAGCTCACCTCCGAATGCCCTTCTTTTCTGCTAGATTAGTAACTTAGCTCTTCGTAGTTTTACTGCTTTCATTTACTGCTTAGTAGTATAGCTCTTATTCTTCCCCAATGATGCATGCAAAATCCCCCCATAGATTCCTGTATGTGATCATTTTCTGCCCGCTAGTTTTATGTTTCCAAGCTTTCCTTTACAAGCTTTTCTCTACATTCCATGTTGCAAACATCCTCTGAATGAATGAATAAAAGATATATTTTTATATATATGTCTCTATGTTGGAAATCACCATGAGCTTATTGGTTGCAATCTAATTTGTGTGATTCAAGTTGCCTGTTTTTCATTTATATATATACTATGCAACAAGCATGTCGATTCCGGAAAATATAGAAGATCTAACTATAAATGCATTTTCTGTAAATAGCCACCACATCACTAGAATTTTGCACACTGAAACTCATACTTTCACTTTCGTTATCTGTCTGACACACGTGCATGTAATCAGAATTCATAATAGAAGTGGAGAAACCTTAATCTGAAGATTAGAAATCGGCGTGCGATTTTAAATAATGTAGAGCGATAAAGGATCGATTTCATATCTGAACAAATGCCTCCCAGAGACAAACGACCGGGACTCAAAGTCTTGTTATCTTGTTATAACTATTTTTGTTTGATCATATTGCGCACTATACTACGATGCTTTTTCATATCAAAACGCGCTTCACGAATACCGAACAGGGTTGCACCATCAACTGGTTCGCATGTGTGGACCACTGATCCTTGGAGTGTAGGAACACATCTTCCTTTTTATCTTGGCCTGCTCTTCTACAATCATTGATCCATTTGATGGAGTTTCGCCTAGTTGGAGGTGTTGACCTTAGCATTTAGGCATAGCATTTAGACATAGCACTTGCCTTATACATAGCATATTTCATTCTTGCATATTGTTCTGCATATTGTGATCATCATTGTAGTGTTGGCATATGCTGAATGATGAATCAAGAGCAATTCTAGGTGATTTCTACCCACTTATGGCATGTCTTACTTTATTTTTCTCTTATTCATGCATAAGGACATGCAAGAACTTAGTCATGGGGAGGTAGTACATATAAACTGAAAAATTTTCCGCTAACACTCTAGAAAATAGATCTTTTTATCGAGAAGTTTTATTAAGGATTTATTCTTTAGTTGATTCTTGAACTTAGAATCCGGTACAATTTCACACTTACACATAGAATTTATAATGGATCCACCGTGAAGACCGCTAGACATCTTTAGTTTGCCGAGAAGCATTGCTTCTTTTCCTGAACCTTTAGACAGTAATTAGGGAGTCAAGCAAATCATCTTCTAGTCAATCCACCAAACAATTGTGAGGTGAGAGTAGAGAGTCTACTGGTGCTCTAAGTCTAGTTCGAGGAATCTTAATTTCTGGGTAATTGGATAATGATACTTGGAGTTAGCATAGTTTTTGCTTTCAGTTCCTGCATACAAATTCTTTGTGTGAATCTTTGAGAGAGCCACCAAATAAGGTAAATACAGAGAGACCAGGTTCTAATAAAACTAGGACTAAGGTGGATGGCCACGACTGTCCTTTACAGAATCCTCAACTGAAGGAGGATATTAATGTCAAGGTTAGAAATATGCTATCCTATCCATTCCTTTCCTGGTGCTGATAGGAGGCACTTCCACCAAATAAGTCACCCGATATCCTCTTGAACATAACCAATCCCGAATAATGCCTCATGAATAAAAGTGCATATGTCATGTTGCATTGCGTTGTGTTTGGTAGATTTATATGAGAAAAAAAAAGAGAAAGAAAAAGTTTCAAAAAAAGAGTCTGAAAAAAAAAGAATAGAGAGTCTAAGGAAAAAAAAGGTTGAGTTGCGTTTATTTCATGTCGAGTACATCGATGCAACAATACCCACCACTCTCACAATCCACCAAATACAGCCTTGACCTACTTTTCCTGTATTTCTGACCGCCTGAATACTGGCTGAGGATTTCTGACTTAGTTCTAGGGTTATCAAAACATAATTAAAGTGTATTGCCATGGGAGACCACCAAACATATTTACAAATCTGGTTAGATGTGAGCTCAAAAAGAAAAAAAAGAAGAAAATAAAAGAAAAATGAGAGAGAATGAGTACAAGGAACTTAAGAAAGCATAGTTTTTCTGTTTCTCTCTAAGTTGATCTATTTGATAGTTTGGAAATCTAGGTTCTGTAGTACTAGTCTATATGTAGCACCATAGGAGTGCGAGCCACCAAATACAAATCCACTTGACTCAAACATCTTCTACCTAAGCCAAAAGCCAGGGCTAAATTGGAGATTATTTTATATCCCCGAGGGAAGAAGTTGCCTATTCTAATAGAGTTTTACTAAGGGTCAAGTACGAGCTTTAGATGTGGATTGACTTTTCGCTTGGATGTGTTGCATAGGCTACAATACTACACTTTCACGATTATCTGGATTCCTAAATTTTTGGATGAAAACAAAAGAAATTGATTTCTAGTCAAACTCTTGATAGAATGCATTTAGCCTTGCATTTACTAGGGACTAGTAAGATTTAGGTATGGGGGTATGATGCACAGCAATCATAGGTCCTAATTTACCTAAATTAAGTTAGATCTTAGCTTAACCTAGGAATAATGCATGCATAAGCATCATATTTTGCATCATAATCTATTTGTTAGCTTTGTAAATAATAATGCTATATTACACTCTAATTGAGAGGTAATGATAATTGTAGATAATTTGAGGTCGCGGATGATGAATCTGACTGTACGGATCTGCTCAAAATGACGGCTGGAGTCCAATGCTTCTGAGATTGTTTTAATCAGACTCTCGTAGCATCCTATGCAGTCCGTGGAAGAGCAAAGGCCAAGTAGCAAGGTGATCAAAATCCGAACTTTAGATGCAAAATCTAATCGCATGGATGGATTTGGACAACGATTGTAGTCCAACGATGCGAGAATTGCCTTGATCAAAGCCCTACAACACCATCTACAAAGTAAAGATGGACGGCCACGATGGAACCACGTGGCGCCAACATGGCCGCCCAAGGCTGCTGGCCCCATCTACTGAAGAATGTTCTACGTGCTTTGTGGGTCGTTGTATTGTCATCTAATAGCCAAAACAGAGCCACGTTGCCACTTCACCCACGCATAATCAAGGAGGAGATCATTTAAGCCGTTGGGTCTCCATCCAATGGCTGAAGGTAGCTGAGTGGAAAATAAAGAGTGCGACCATCCACGCTTGTAGCATAGTGGTTAGCGCACTCACACAAAAGCGAGCGACGCAGGGTCATGGCGTGCGATGCGTGAAATTGAAGAGGCGATGCGTGCAGGAGAAATTGAGCTGCATGATCTCAATCAAGAGGTGATACACGAGCCACACGGCACACAGACGGGCACTGGATGTGGCGGTGTCACGTACGTGCAGATGCACATGCGTGTCCTTGTGTCGTTGCATGCGCGATCAAAGGTGGTTGTGAGTGCATGTTTAAGCCATCCGATTTCACGATCGAACGACTAAAATTGAATGCGCACGTGCATGGGATTTCAGCGAGGTGGTGGATCAGGCGGCTGTGCATGCACCACATGGCGCATTCCGGAGAGTTGCATGCGTTGAAGGTGTTGGAACCTTGTTCCACATCTTGTTTTGGTGTTAACAAAATTATTATGGATTAATGTTTGCAATTAAGTGTTTTTCAGATTTAGGTGAAGGAGCTAGGCAAATAGGAAATGATGGAGGCTTGATGAGAAAGAGAAGATGATGATAAGGAGGCAAGATGACAACGAAGAATCGAGGAGAAGAAGATCATCTTCGACCTTTAGTTTCTTTTTGTTTAGATTTTATTTTCATAGATTGTATGCCTCTTAACAAGAAAATTTAACTTAGATAGTAAAAATCAATTAGAGATAAATTAGGATTTATATGACGTTCATTTTCAAAGTATGTAATTGATTAAATCACTTAAAACAGGTACTTGTAAGCAAGTACCGATACTGTTCATCAGTACTGGTATTTGCAAGGCATAGGTTTGAGAATTCATCTAAAATTGTGAGCAACAAGTACCGGTACTAACCATGAGTACCGGTACAGGTTGGTCACAGGTTGAAGGCTTAATTCTGGCTTGAACCTTACAAGTACCGGTACCCATGATGAGTACCGGTACATGTAGGTTACTGTGCCCATGTAATCTCAAACCTGGGAGTCACAAGTATCGGTACCTATGATTAGTACCGGTACTGGGACTCAGGTACTGATGGCAGTGAACAGCTAGTACCGGCACAGGTACTTTAGTATCGGTACCAGGTAGCCGTTAGCTTAATTCTAAATGGCTAGAAAATTAATTCCAACAAAGTGAATGTTGGGAATTAATTCCCAACGTCTAGTAGACGAATCCTTGAGGTCCTAAACTCTATATAATGACCCTAGGATGCTTTGTTTGCATACAAGAAAGATCAGAAATACAAGAGAAATTCCTAGAGCTATATTTCCCAAATTTCCACCATATTCACAAGAGAAGAAATCGTGTTTGTTGCTTTTCGTCATGCTACGCTTTTGCAAATACTTCAATGACGTGATTTCTTCACACATTGTCAAAACAATTCATGCTCATTCTAGGCTCTCAAATTGGTAATATTATTCTATATATTGTTGAGAGGCTTATGTTCTTATTATAAGAGTTTTCTTTCTTACACCGGTTTTCACTTGTATTTTGAGCATTTGCTCGTTTGGGTTGTAACAAACCCATTGTTGTAATTGGGTTGAGGTAACGCATTAATTACCTCTGATATTAGTAAATTGATTCTCTCGGGGTCGAGAGAATCGGGTTAAAAACCCTAAGCTGGGAGGCTTAGGTAGTGGAGTACCCAAGGGAAGGGAACCACTATATATCTTGTGCCAATTTTTGTGATTGTGTTTTGTGCAAATTATCTTTCTTGTTATTACTAATTTATTTGTTTAAGTTTTTTGTGCGCATAGCCATATTCCATCGATCCTACAGGTGGTATCAGAGCAGGTTGCGGAAAGAAGTAACAATTCTGTTTCGCAATGGCATCTCCAGTCAAGTGGACTGAAGGACAGTCATCCACATGTCCTCCCTACTTTGATGGGATGGACTATGGATACTGGAAGAGGAGGATGCAAATCTTCCTCAAGGCCATGGATGAGGACTCATGGATGCTTATGCAAGAGAAGTACATGGATCTGGATCCACAGGAAGGTGTTGTCTGGACTACAGAACAAAAGAAAAGGATCGTGGGAAATGCAAAAGCGATGAACGTACTCTATTGTGCGTTATCAAGGGAAGATTTTAACCGTATCTTCACATGCGAGTTTGCATACGAGATATGAAACACATTGCAAGTCACCTATGAAGGTACGAGTAAGGTTAAAGAAACACATATTTCTATTCTAACAGAAAGCTATGAGTGTTTCAGGATGCTGAAAGGTGAAACATCAAAGGGATGTACACAAGATTTGGAGAAATTGTGAACCCCATGAAGAATCTTGGAATCAAGGTAAAAGAAGAGCAGCTTGTAAGAAAGGTTTTAAGATCACTTACAAGTGATTGGTCTCCAAAGACCACAGCCATCCAAGAGGTGAAAGACCTTTCTACTCTCTCCTTGGATGATCTAATTGGAAGTCTCATGGCATATGAAGTCCAATTGGAGAATATGAAGAAGAATAAGGAGATGGCGAGAAGTAAGAAGAAGAGCATTGCTTTTAGAGCAATCAAGGAGGACTCGGATTCAAGCACCTCGGAATCTGAAGATGAAGAGATGAAGATACTCACAAGAAAGTTCCAGAAATTTCTTCAAAAGCAAGGTAAGAAAGTGAATAAAATTTCATCTGATATTGTTTGCTATGAATGCAAGAGAAAGGGTCACCTACGAAAGGATTGCCCCATAAACAAGGAGGACAATAGGAAAGAAATAAAGGAGCTCAAGAAGAAGAAGAAAAAGAAAGCGTTTAAAGTGACATGGGATGATAGCGACTCTGACATGGACACCGACTCCAGTAAATCGAAATCCGAAGATGAGGTCGCACATCTTTTCTTGATGGCAACTTCAGAAGATACGGACAACGAGGTAAACCCTGATTTTTCATTTGAAGAATTATTAGAAGCATATGAAGAGCTATATCATAAAGCTAGGTCATTTAAAAAAGAAAATAAGGTTTTAAAGAATAATTACCAAACATTAGAATTAGAAAAGTCATGTTTAGAAATAGAATTAGAAATGTCAAAAGAGACTAACTCACAATTGCATGCAAAAATAGTAGAACTAGATGACATTTATGAACATTTTGAGGGAACTTGAAATAATTTAAAAACAACAACTAGGTTAAATATAGAATTTTGTGATGATCTAAAAGCCAAGTTCAAGAATAAAAAGAATACACAAAATAAATCACATGCACCTAGACATGCATGGATTTATCAAAAGGTAAAGAATCCTAAGAATTATAGATCTAACACTAAAGTGATCTATAAATCTAAGGATTTGAAAGGTACTAACCATCAAGGACCCAAAAGAAAATGGATACCTAGAAAAAATATTTATTTTGCAGGAATAGATCAAAGAGATCAGTGGGTGTTCAAGGCACACAACGGAACATTTCAACCTTTCTATAGGTTGAATGAAGATAAAAAATGATGGTCTAATGGAGCTTGGTACCCATATTCATCATTTTGCTATTGGTAAACTTTACGGTATAATATTTCTTCATTTTTTGTGATTGACAAAAAGGCGGAGAAAGATAAAGGGCAAATAGTAATATTTTTAGGGGGAGCGTATATTGAGGGGGAGGATTAAAATGAAAATTTTTTCTTCATATAATATTTCTAAAAATTATTTTATCTATTTGCAAAATAGTTTTGTCAACACCAAAAAGGGGGAGATTGTTGGAACCTTGTTCCACATCTTGTTTTGGTGTTAAAAAAATTATTATGGATTAATGTTTGCAATTAAGTGTTTTTCAGATTTAGGTGAAGGAGCAAGGCAAACACGAAATGATGGAGGCTTGATGAGAAAGAGAAGATGATGATAAGAAGGAGGCAAGATAACAAGGAAGAATCGAGGAGAAGAAGATCATCTTTGACCTTTAGTTTCTTTTTGTTTAGATTTTATTTTCAGAGATTGTATGCCTCTTAACAATAGAATTTAACTTAGATCGTAAAAATCAATTAACGATAAATTATGATTTATATGACGTTCATTTTCAAAGTATGTAATTGATTAAATCACTTAAAATAGGTACTTGTAAGCAAGTACTAGTACTGTTCGTCAGTACTGGTATTTGCAAGGCACAGGTTTGAGAATTTGTCTCAAACTATAAACAACAAGTACTGGTACTAACCAAGAGTACCAGTACTGGTTGGCCATAGGTTGAAGGCTTAATTCTGGCCTGAACCTTACAAGTACCGATACCCATGATGAGTACTGGTACATGTAGGTTACTATGCCCATGTAATCTCAAACCTGGGAGTCACAAGTACCGGTACCTATGATGAGTACTGGTACTGGGACTCAGGTACTGGCGGTAGTGAACATCTAGTATCGGTACAGGTACTTTAGTATCGGTACCAGGTAGTAGTTGGCTTAATTTTGAACGGCTAGAAAATTAATTCCAACAAAGTGAACGTTGGGAATTAATTCCTAATGTCTAGTAGACGAATCCTTGAGGTCCTAAACTCTATATAATGACCCTAGGATTCTTTGTTTGTGTACAAGAAAGATTAGAAATACAAGAGAAATTCCTAGAGCTATATTTCCCAAATTTCCACCATATTCACAAGAGAAGAAATTGTGTTTGCTGCTTTTCGTCGTGCTATGCTTTTGCAAACACTTCAATGACGTGATTTCTTCACACATTGTCAAAGCGATTCATGCTCATTCTAGGCTCTCAAATTGGTAATATTATTCTATATATTGTTGAGAGGCTTAGGTTCTTGTTGTAAGAGTTTTTTTTCTTACACCAGTTTTCACTTGTATTTTGAGCATTTGCTCGTTTGGGTTGTAACAAACCCATTGTTGTAATTGGGTTGAGGTAACCCATTAATTACCTCTGATATTAGTAAATTGATTCTCTCAGGGTTGAGAGAATCGAGTTAAAAACCCTAAGCTGGGAGGCTTAGGTAGTGGAGTACCCAAGGGAGGGAACCACTATATATCTTATGCCAATTTCTGTGATTGTGTTTTGTGCAAATTATCTTTCTTGTTATTACTAATTTGTTTGTTTAAGTTTTTTGTGCGCATAGCCATATTCCATCGATCCTACAGAAGGCGCATGGGTGGCTTTTTAGAGGCGCTATTTGATCCGTTGATCTCCCGATCGACTGATCTGATCGATCCAAGGTTATTGCACGATTTTGAGGGCCAAATACCTACTTTGCCCCTCATTTTGGCTATAAAAAGGACCCCAGAGCCCCCATCTGAAGACATCTCCTCCAGCATCTTCTCCATCTCTCCCTCCTAACCTCCAAGCTTCTCCAGACTCCCTCTTCCTCTGAGGCACACATCAAGACCACCTTGGTGCACCGTTGCTGCTCTCCCCAACCTCTCTAAAGGCCACCAAGGAGCACACCTTTGGTGCCCTTATTCTAGTAGCTTAGATTGTTATTTCCAATTCTAGTTTTAGTATACATGTTCTACTTCTAATTCTATTTGCAACTCATGATCAAATAATTGCCTGATTTGTTCTATGTCTATTGTGATTAATATTTAGTTATAGTTAGTTTTAAATTAGTATTATAATCAAATCATTTTCTACCTCCTTGAGTTCGACTGGGACTCACATCTCGTTACATTTTATTTGTCGACGTGTTTTCATCCTATACTACGACAAATTATTTAAAAATGCGATTTCACGTCGAACAGTAACCATATTGAAAACTATTATTTAAAGAAAAAAGTCCTTCGTAATTTGTAATCCCTACGGAAGCAATCAATATGAAAATATTTAATTCAATACTTCATATGTGGTTTTCAGGTCATGGTTTTACACTTTCTCCCTATCAGATTACAAGTCTTTAGATTGTGAAACATGAAAAACTCTATGACACACCTTTTAATCAACGAGGTTTCTTTGCTAGCCACCTAGGGAATGGTTTACCTTCAAATTTTCATTTTCAGTTGTAAGAAATTGATCTCTTTGCCTCAATTTCTTTAATGCTACTTACATAGCCATCATCTTTGTTTGTCTTTTGCTTATGTCATCTAACCACCTATATCATAACCCAAAAAAGTTCTTTTTTTCCTTGAAAAGGTATAAAAGTTCAAAGAAAGAATTTTCAAAATTGTAAATATTTAGTGTGAATGCAATTGAAGCAATGCAAGCCTACCCTTGTCACTCTTCAATAAATTCATTGAGATGCTGCTTCAACTTATCAACTTCCTGCACCTGGAGCAATGAAAAGATTAGCTAACAACACCAGAATGACATTTGTCATAATTGCATTGATAGCAAACCTTCTCCTCAAAGTCTTTACTTCCATGAAAAGAAAACTCTGACTTTCTAGGGATGAATCACATACGACATGGTAGTAGCAATAGCAGTAGTGACATAGCAGCAGTAGTAGTAGGAAGGATTTGAAGTCATTTTTTGACAATGCTACTACAATTGGTCCATTTGCAATTGTATTTCCATGTATTTTTCTTTTTCTTCTATAAAAGAAGTATTGTGACCTCAATGGGGAAACACTTGTACTTGATTTCGAGTTTAATAAATTGGGGTAGCTCAAACCCCTAAGTTTATGTAACATATACTTTATATTTGAAATTCAATAAAAGTAAAGTCCTATGTTAAAGGTCAATTTTGTCAAATTGCTGTGCTTGGTTGTTATTAAGAAGAAGTAAAAATAATATTTCGATGGATATTTTATTACAATAATGTTATATCCACAAATCAAGTCACCTCCAAAAGATAATTAATTAAAGTCAATTTTTTCCATCCCCAAAAGTTGTAAAGACGGGATAATCCATCCCTAAAAAATTTTATGTCGTGACATCAACATGTTTTTGTGTCCAATCGATTGTAGCCAATTTTTCATCCTTGAGTTGTAGCGACAAAAAATCATCCCTAAAAGTTTTGGTGACCCTTATTTGGGTGACAAATTTTTGGGGATGGATTTTCTGTCACCTGCCCTGAAATCTGTCTCCAAAGATTATAAATCCGTCCTTGTAGGTTGTTGCTAGAACCCTATTTTGTTGTAGTGGGTCCTTGAAACTGATTGTGATGCATTTGAACTAGAATCATTTGAGAGCCCCATCCCAGAAAATGATGAAGAAAAGTTTAGCACCCCCAAGATTGATTTTCAATCCAAAGATCTTGACTTTTGGGAGATACATTATGGAATCCAATTTACATTATCTGATAACCCTATCATGATTAAGGAGGAAGATTCACTTCAGGAATTATATCTTGATTCAGGCCCTGAATTGCAATCATTCTATTTTGAGGAACCAATCTATGGTAGGCCTGAGTATGAGTCCTTTATGTTCGTGGAAGCACGGTTGGACCTTGAAGATGATTTGGAGCTAGATATCTCAAGAAATTTGGGGGAATTTGAACAAGATGAAGATTGTAAACAAGCAAAAGAGACCCCTCAAGAGGATAGGGGGATTGAGGATAGTGACACTCCCAGCCAGGCACACTTACATGGTTCTAATAAGATTTTGTCTGAGGTTTCTAATGATCATATGTGCCTGGATGATTCGATTATGATATTTGGAGTTTATGGTACTAATCATTCTGAGATACCCTAGATAGAAGCTGAATCTGCCTTCACTGTTGTATCATCTGATTCTCACTCCCCTTTTCCCATCCACTAGGGTCCTGAGGAAAAACCTAATTCTGCCCTCCCTATTCTTGACTCTGATCACCAACATCTTGAGATTGAACAAGATAGACAATCCCCCTATGAAAGAGATGTTCAAGAGATTGCAGAACTATTGGAGATGACTTATGATGATTTGCCTGAGGAAGTGATCAACTCATCTGAATCATGGAATTTCTAGGAACTTGATTTGATTAATGAGGAAAAGGAAGGCATTACCTCATAAGATGTAGTTCAAAATTGAGTCAATTGGGGTCAAACTTATAATCCTAGTAATTCTAATGGATGGTTTGATTCTAAGAGAGACAAATTTTGATGAGCATGAAATTATTTCTGATGAGGAAGAGATCATCTTTAACAAGGATTTTGAGGAATTCTACATGAAATTTCCAATCCCACAAGCTCTACCTTTATCCTCGTATGACCCGGAGAATGGAGAAATCATGATTTTTGATATCAATCACGATTATGAGGATCCTTATGATTCAAATTCTGAACTAGACTTGGATTTCAATCATAATTTCAATCCACCTCCTCTACAACCTTTCCTTGTACTATGGAATTGGATTAATAAGTAGGCTCTACGTCGTGAACCTTATTTTTGTTCTCATCTATTAGTCCCTATTCTACACTTCATACTAGAAAAACTCTTCGGAGTGGGACTATACCATCAACTGGTTTGCATTTATGATCACTGATTCTTAGGCTGCATGACCATATCTTTATTTTAATCTTGACTCTCTCGGCAACAATTATTAATTCTCCTCTTGACCCACAATATTGAAGTGCATATTTCTTTTGGGGTGTTGGTTTGGATAATGACGTAAAACTTAGCCCTGGCTAGGAGGTAACCCAGTATTTTGTACAGGTTTTAAGATCTTTATTTTTCTAAGCTGACTTGGAACAAAAAGCTTAGTTAGGTGATAACCCCTCTTCTTGCTTATTACATTTTGATTACTTTTATTTTGCATACATTCCAATGAGGACATTATAATGAATAGGCATGGGGGGGTGGACATTGTATGTCTTATTTTGATATGTCAGCTAATTCTATTAGTATTCCTATATATAGATTCATTTTAAGAAAAAAGGTGTTCTTAGTATTGTTGTTGAGATTCAAGCTAAGTAGAGTCAAGAAAATTCCCAATTTTGAAACTTTACTAGATTCCTCAAGTCTTTTTAGACTTAATTTTCTCAAGTATTTACCTAAATCTGGATTAATTTTCCTGAGACTTTGAAAGGAGTCTGAAAAAGTTAAAAGTATTAAGTCAAATGGGTGATGAGTGAATGACTTATCGTTTCATCCTTTGGTTTGGATAGTCTTTGAGTTCCAAGCATGTTCACTTGCACTTTGCACTAACTTGTCTTATGGATGATTTTGTTGAGTCTTTACTGGTCAATAAGATTTAGTCTTAGGGCAAGTAGATCCAAAGGACCTTGCCATGTTTCTAGCTCTTAAGACTGTTCCTGTTTGTAGGGGAATGCATTTAGAACAGATGAGGGAGAGCCACTTGCTTAGGAAAATGATTTAGAGAAAAAAAGAAATTCAACCTTGAAAAAAATGAGAAAAAAATGAAAAAAATATATATCTCACCAAATAAAGTAGCTCACTACAAATGGGTGCAATTCCACCTAATAAAAGCATATCACTACATATGGATGCTATCCTTTGCATTTCCAAAATAAAAACACCTCTCTACATAAGGGTGTTAGTCCTATGGAAAAAAGAAAAATACATAGAAAAAAATTAGGAATAAGAGACCTAGAGGTCCAGCTGGGGAGATATACACCTAGTGTGTTGACCTCGGGGTAGAAAAGTGGTGAGGAGAAAGCTGTCAAATCCTAGTATGGCCTAACTGAAGATAGGTTGTCTCAAAAAGAGCATTGAAACATTCTAAATCTTATTGAATATTAGGAATCAATTTGGTTGTCCGTCTGACGAGTAACATAAAAATCACACACAAGATGCTTATTTATTACATTCAATTCGAATCTTGGGTGGGCCAACTTAGTCAGAGAAAGTCACTTTGGCGACCTAAGTCTAATGGCTAGTAAGATTTCTAATTTGATTTGGGAGTCCAACTTAGAGCTTTTCTGATTCCTGGCTTTTATTCAACAAACGAGGTTTAAAGGGGAGGAACACATACGACAATTAATTCACAAAATGTTCTCACTAGATCCATCACTTTTCGTATCCTTGTTTGTGACTATCTGTGTAACCTGGGCTTCTTCCTATTATCATCACAGGTAGAGGAATTTGACCCATGTGTAAGGACTCATTCCTGAGAAAATTTGGAATTAGTGTGCTCCCATTTATGTCCCTACTTGAACTTATACTGGTAAGATATATTAAGATGAAGTGCCAGCCATTGCTCCTTCCATTCAACTAAAACAACCATGGGATTTCTTGCATTTAAGGCTTGGTGATTTACTCCATAGGTATACAGTAGGTGTTTCAGAATTAAAAAAAAAATCCTACCTTTCCCGTCGGTTTTTACAATAACCGACGGTGTTAAAAGTTAATTTTTTTTAACAAAGGTGACTGTCTCTCATTACTTATTACAGAAAGCAACAGGAAAAGTATTTTTGCCATCAATTTTTAAAATAATCGATGGCAAAAAAAGCTAAGTTTTTGTAGTAAATGAAAGGTTTTTGTCGTCGCTTATTTGAGAAAGCGATGAAAAAACTATGTTTACCGTTCATTGTATAACCGACATCATTTTATTTTAAATGATGGCAAAACTCGAAAAATTACACGTTGACGCAGGAGAAAGTATTGTAAAAATGTCATCACTTTTTAAATAAGTGACGGGAAATCTCATTGCCATTGGTTATAAAACAATGGCAAAAGATCCAATTTGTCCGCTGGGCGAATGATATTTCAACATCGGATGTTCCTTGTAACTGACGGGAAAAAGAAATAGTGACGCTACTTACACCGTCACTTTTTGGCATCGATTAAAAAGGCTTTGCCATTAGTTTTCAACCGACAACAAAAGCAGAAATTGTTGTAGTGTTTTGATGAATGGCAAAGATGCAAATGGTCGAAGCATCAAAATGGGGTGCATGCAACTTCAATAGTTTTGAGTATAGCTTTTTAGAACCAAATTATAGTAGCAGTAAGGATCTTTACACCTTTAGTTCAATTTCTATGATTGGTTGATTTAGATAAGAAGCCATCTATGGGTTTTGTGTATGGAGGCTTAGACAAGGCAAAAGAGGAGAAGGCGTGCTTTGGTGGCAAAGATAAAGAGTTGTCTTGTAAACCATTCGTGGATGCAATAGAGAAGCAAATGAAAGGATGACTTGATACATCTCTTCACATGGTTGCATATGTCCTCAACCCATGTTACTTCTACAAAAATTGTACAATGTTGGAAAAGAATGTAGAGGTAAAATCAGGATTAATATCTTGCATTGAGAAATTCTATCCTACTTTAGAAGTGCAAGATATCATCATAAGGAAGGAATTGATTAACTATAAGCTTAGCCATGGAATGTTTGGCAAGCCATTAGCTATGAAGCAAGGATCTATCAATGATGAACATTTTGATCCAGGTAATTCTATATTTCAATTCCAAGGGTTGTTTTTAATTAAATTATGGAGTTTACACTAATTGATTAATACTATTCATTCAATAGCTAATTGGTTGTCCCTATATGGAAGTTGTGATGACTCAGGTCTCATCAATCAAGTAAACCTGATGGACTCGGGTTGTTGAGTATAAAATATCAATCTAAACATAGGATTGCAGTCACCCAACGCATAATTATAAAAGAATAATAGCCAAACAAGTAATCATAAGCAATAATTAAATAAAATAATGAAGCACTAACAAGAATAGTTATCGCAAAACAAAAGTACGAAGACTGAGGAGATGCTCCCATGGTAATCATCTCGCTAGCTACAAGTACACTTGAGTACGAAACCCAAGGAACACGTCAGTAAAAATTGAGCAGAGTAGAACAACCATAACTAAGTAACAACAGTAACAAAGAAAGCAAGAGAAAAGGGTACTATATCATGAATTAATCCATTTATTAATCACCCCATTATCCGATTTACTTTATGCGTTAATCCCAACTTATTGTAGTCAATAACCCTTCAATCAATGCCTCGAGGCATGAGATGATCTCATGCGACTTCCTAAGATGTAAGACCAGTATAAGCCACCTCCCTGGAAGAGAAGGTGGCTTATACCCATCGAGTCACCTCGATTTTTCACCCTGGGGTCATCATAGAGAGAGGTGGCGACTACATCGTGTGGCGTGAACACATGCAAGCACTATGCACATTGAACTACAGACATCCAATGATTCCCCATTGATCGAGAAAAGAGCAACTCCAACCCTCGTGCCATGCATCCTACTACCCTAGTTGGCTGCTAAGCCTAGCCAAAGAGTTGTTGGGAGTCCAACAACTCCCTTTAAACCTCGTTTGTTGAATAAAAACCAGGAATCAGAAAAGGTCAAGGCACTCTGAGTGTATGGGCCAACCTGGATTGGTTTCACCAGTCCAATCATGAAACCAATCCCTTATCCTGAGTGAATACACTATAGTTTCATTTTCAGCATCAATCAGGCCAAAATCCCAAGTTCCAAAAACTTCCCAAAGATAAGAAAACGAACTCAAGTATGATAAGAAAACTTTTTCAAAATAATATGGATATAAAAGTTAGGCCCTAGCAACAGTATTCAATCTATGATTCTAACTCTAACCTAAGGAAATTAAAGGAGGAATATCTTATAATAAGCATGGAGAGATGAATAAAGAAGACTGCAGGCAACTAAGATGGACATTACACATTGAAAGACACTAGAGATAATCGAGTAAAAGAGATATAACTAATGATTGTGTGACACTTGCAAGATGACAGAAATCAAGTAAAAGATAGTTTATTTTACTTGCAAGATGTAAAATTAAGCATAAAAGTTTTAACGACATATGTCATAATTTTAAAGAGGAAAAAGAAAATCAAGCTTTGAGGAACAAAGACTAGCAATTTAGCTTGGGGATTCATAAGACTAGGAAAAATATACAACATAATGGCTAGGTCTGCATAATCTACTAGCCAACAACATAAAAAAGGAAAAACCAAAAAAACAAAAGGGGCAGGAACACAAAACATGGTAGATGGGCACCTTCGCTCTCATTGTTTCTACATCTGCTTTCAAAATCCTACTATTGATTGCAGCTACATTGAATTTCTGGTTTATTTTTGTGAAACGCTTCAGCAAAGCTAAATTTTTAACTCTTAGCTGTGAAACCTTCATAGGATAAATAGATGAAAGTTAGCAATTAGTAGATAACCAAATTACAAGATAAAGATGATGAGGCCAAACCTGAGCTTCAAGATCACTTAGATGTGCTTGTTTCCATCTCTTAGATTGTCGTGCTGACTCTCGATTTAAAAGCATCCTATATAATAGCAAAAAAGTCATAAAAAAATATCCTATGAATACACATGTGTAAGAACTTCATTGGGATAAAAAACAAGATCCACAGATAGACAGATGCAGCTTTCAGCATCTAGAATACACGTAGTTTTCACATATGAATTTGTTTGGATGGTGAACATCTAAGTACTCATATAATCTTCAAGAAAAATAGAGACAGATAGAACTTGCGCATGTATTCTCGACTGAAATGAGCATGCAGTTCACCTATCACATGAACCAAAGCATCTAATGACCCCTTTTAAGACCCAAAACCCCCCATTTCATACATCTAAGAACTTCATCACACCAAAAAAAAAAGATTAATGGACACTGACACTTCAGCAGGCAGTTAGCATGCATTTGATTTCATAAGAAATCAGTAAAGGTGCTCGTGCTCCCATGGAAGAAACACATTATTTTCACGATTGAGAATTTCCTTGATGAAATTGGAATTCAGGAAAAATAGCCTAATTCCTCCCAAGCAACAATGGTTTTTGAGATCTAAAAGCATCCCACAAAAAATCAGATTTTTATAGTTGTGTTAGCAGGATAAGGGAAACAAAATTATACCAAGTTCCAAAAAGGAAGGAAAAATCACAAAATTAGCTTACATTTCATTTCCAAATTATTGAAACATAGCATTACACAGAAGAAATTAACCAATACATCCCCAATAGCAAGGAAAAGACAATATTTTTCCAGAAGCGTGGGGAGCCAACAAATCCACAAACCAAAACACAAGCAGATGAAATCACAAGACATTCTCATGGGAACCCAAATCCCCACCCCATTCATTCAAAAACCAAAAGGGCACAGAACAAAACACAAACCGAAGCACCATTTTCTCCAACTAATTAAAAGTTATACTTCTTAGGAATACACTCTCTTCCCACTACAACATACTAGGAGATGGTGCACCATAGTATAGGATCTCTTACATGCATATCACAAGCTATGTATATCATACAATTTCTACAATAGAATAGGACTTTAAAACAATTTAAAGAATAGCATGTCAAACCAAGCAACTTACCTTGTTGATTAAGTTCATCTGCCATTGCATGGAAGCATATCTTCTCCACTTCCCAATTTCAATTGCAGAAAAATTGAAGAAATATAGACCATAACACTTAGCATAACATGTAAAAGTTATAGACTGTGATTGAAAGAATATAACCATATATGCAGAGAAAACTAAAGTTAACCTTTGGAGGCTGCAGCACATGAGCCTCAACTGGAGTGAATTGAATGTTAATTATAATTCCACAGGCACGCAACATTGGTTCAGAGTCATAATTATTGTTTTTCAGGGCTTAGGATCAACAAACCATTTAAACTAAAAGTAAGAAAAATTTAAAGCAGTTCAATTCGTAACTCATGAATAGGTTTATTGCAATGCAAAACATACATCGGTGAGAGCCCTCATTCTCTCTTGAGGATTTTGCCTTGATTTCTCAAGAAGAGTAGATCGTTGGAATGTTGAGAGTGCTTTGGCATATCTTTGCAGAGAAACAAGTGATCATAGCTATAGTTAAGAAAAGGTGTTAACAAAAACAATAGTCCAAACCATAGCCCAAGTCAAATCCTAAACCCTACCCCAACCCAACCACCCTAACCCCCACCCAACTCAAACCCTAAAACCCTAGCCTAAGCACCATATACACAACCTAATACCAAATCTAAGCAACATATATTAAACCCAACCTGACACAAACCAAACATCATCCAACCCAAACCCCAACCTTAAGCTAAACCCCATGCAACCTCATAGACATCATCCAACTCCATCCCAATCCTACGCATCATCTTACCCAAATCCTAACAAAACCTGACCATAACCTAATAAAACCCCAACCAACTAATATATTGAACATCAATGAATTTTAAAAAATTTTGACAGAGTTTCTCCTTAAATATTTCATTTCTCACATAAAGGTGCATTTCAAAACATCACATCACCTAATAAAAGTGGGCACACCCCACCATAAAAGTGTAACAAATAAAATGCATAAATGGATATGAAAACACATAAAAAATAATATGTTGGCACACCCTACATCTATTAAAATCCTAAATTGCCGTTCAAAACACAAATAAAAGTGGACACACCCTACCATCAATTTAATAGAAACATATAAAAGACAATATGTGGGCACACCCCACATCTGACATGATCCTAAAATATCATGAAAATAACTTTAAAAAATTGAAATATGTCTCTGAAGCATCCAAGAGTGATTGTCATCAACTACTTGCAATTTCAATAACAAAAAACTAATTAAATACCTTCCTATTATGGTTTTAATAACTTAAGTACTTAATTTAAAATTTATGAGATGGAAATTAAAGAAGAGGAGATGGAGATGGTAGGAGGGAGGGGATGATGGGGAGGGTGGTAATTGGGAAGTAGAGGAGGATGAGAGGAAAGAGGGGGCAGATTGTTGGAGGAGGTAGGGAGGAGGAGGTAGAGCAGGAGGTAGAGAGGAGGACGTGGAGCAGGAGGTAGGGAGGAAGGGAGGGGGAGGTGCAAAGGAAGAGGAGGAGGAGAAGGAGGAGGTAGGGAGGAAGGGAAGAGGGAGGAAGGGGAGGAGGACTTGTAGGAGGAGGGATGATAGGGAGGAGGAGGAGGGGCAGGAATCGGGGAGGAGGGGGAGGGGGTGGATCGTAGGAGGAGGAGAGGCAGCGGCGACTCCAAGAGGAGGACAAGGTGGAGGAGAGGCAGAGGGGGCAGGGAGGAGGAGGGGGGCGCTGGCGGATGAGGAGGGGGAGGAATTGGGGAGGATGAGTGGAAGGGGGTGGATCGCAGGAGGAGGAGAGGCAACAACAACTGCAGGAGGAGGATGAGAATGTGTTAAATGGGTGAGATTGATGTTTTTAAGGATGTAATCATCATAGCAAGTCGAAATTGCTCAAAAACAGATAATATTTATAACTCAGAATCTACAATGGAGTCTGAGGTCGAACATAGGGAGCGAATGTGGAATTCTCAACATTAATCACATTTAGAATTAATGTGCACAATTAATTGAGCATTAAATAGATATTCAATGAATAATAACTTGTCACATTAGTTATTCAATGAAATCCAATGTATCTAGAGGCAAAAAGAATGGAGAGAATCTAAAAAGTGGTGATTTGAATCACCAATTAAATCCTCTAATTAAGCATGCATCTCATAATCAATTTAACCTTAACCATAGTACTTAAATAATGCAACACTAATTCTCAAGTAATACTCAATCAGACGACAAATGTATCAATCAGACGACTTAAATGTGTAAAGCACAAGGCTTCTCAAAGCCTTTCTCTTCTTGTTTCCTTCTTCAGCTTCTCCTTCTTCTCTTCTTAAGGCTTTCTTCTTTCCTTCTGCACAAGCCCTCCTTTCTTCTTCACAGAGCCTAAGTGTCAGGCATTTTAGCACAACTAACACACCCTAAGGCACATGCACAGAGAGAAAAACCCTCCCCTACTCTCTCACAAATTCTCCTTTCTCTTTCTCAAATCTAGGTCTAATCGAATCCAGATAATTGGGTTATCGGGTCATAAGCATAGGGGACCAGGGCTACCAGGTGTGCAAGCATATGTGAGGAGGGACCCGACCCCTCAGTGCTTGGGTGAATAGCTCAAAGCACAAAAACAATTTATGCATGTGCGGGTGTTTCGTAGTGAATGATGTAGGACTATCCGCTCATGTCTTCTTTGTGCATCTGTAGTAGAGGTGAAGCCCTTTAATTACGGATGTTGCTACTGCTGGGAATCCAATTGGAGACACAGTTGGTGTCGTGAAGTGAAACTGCATCTCCTGATGTTAGAGGCAGATGGTTTGATTGCCGGAGGACTATGAACGAAGGCAGAGATGGAGGAGGTGGCTACGGAGGACGACTGGCGAAGGCCTAAAACAATGAATAAGGCCTCACAACCACATTAGAATACCTTAGGATGATCTCCAAAGCATAGTGAAGGCGGTCATGGTGTTTACATGGACCTTGGCGGCGTGTGGGGGTGTGTCGGAGTCAAAAAGGGTGGACGATGGAGGTGCTTAGGGGAGGTCATGAGTGGATGAATTGTGAAATCAGTTGAGGGGTTTTGTGTGGATATGAGCAGTGAAGCATGTGGAGGAGATAGCGTAGCGATTGGTGCAATGTAGTGAGCTTACGGCCTCGTCGAAGCTTTGCCGGAGCGAAGGAAGATGAAGGGGGAGGGCGGTGATCGTGGGTCGAATTGAAGGTTTAAAGGGATGAAAAGAAAGTATGGGGAGATAGTGACCTAACTAACCTAAGCTAACGGGACGAAAAGGGAGGAAGAGTGCCAGGCATGGTGTGGCCGACGCTGGAGAAGGAAGGACTCCGTTGAGGGAGAATGGTTAGAAAGATGGTGGAAGTTGGCACCTGCTAGTATTGCGAGATGTGGAGGAGCTTGAGGAAGAAGAATTGGTCAACTATAGTTTGTGGCGGCCGGTAAAGAAGGTGGATGGAGAAGCTCACTGGAGTTTGCGGAGTATTCGGCCAGAGAGGAGGGAAGAGGGTGGATTCCGGTCCAAAACCAAGCTAAGGAGGTGAGGTTTGCATCAGGGGTGTTTTTATAGGGCTTAGGGGGGCATTCCAAGCTTGGAAACTAAGCTTGGAAGCTTAAGATCTTCATAAAATAAGAAACACACATTTTCAAATCATTCGCCTTAGGTTTGGGGCAAGACTTAGAGCCCAAGATGTAGCTCAGATTGAAGAGGATCTTCTCAGGAGTTTCCCTTCCAATTTTGGAAGGGTTTAGGCATGAAATCAGGGAGAAATCCCAGATGGAAACTCGGCTGCAGGTGTGTTCACATGGAAATGGCGGAAGGGGCCTCTTGGTGAAGTTGATGACAAAGTTGGGGGCCTCTTTGCGAATATTTCAAAAGCTGAGGGGTTATTTGAGAGAAAAAGAATTAGACTGGACTAAAATGCAAACTAGGTCAAGATGATTTTTGATTGGGTCCAAATTTTAGTACAAACCTAATTTAGACCTAAGGAATCTGATGGTAAAGTTGTATTTTGGTTTCGACCAAGTTTGATTGGGTAATTTACGTAGAAATCTAAATTAGGGTAACTTCCTATCTGTGACTTTGTTTTAGGTCAAAATGGGTTCCAATGGTTATATCATGGATACCAAACCTTATAAAATATTTTTATATGAATTTTAGAAGGTTTAGGTGAATTTTATCCTAACCATAACCTCTGTTAATTAAGTGGGTCTGAAATTAGGATTTCGGGTGTTGTTTTGACTCTCGAAGTGCGTGAAAACTCGTTTATGTCTGCACGAACCCTCTTATTAGTTATTAATTTACATATGACATTTAATTAACCCTTGGGAAACTCAGTGATTATTCTACATTTATGATATGCTGTTAAAACTGCAGATTTAACCCTACTTTAATGCACTCTTCTAAGAAAGTATATGCAATGAATTATGACTCTCTGGAGATTATGTAGGAGCAGTTGTCAATTCATTCTGACTAATTAAAGCTAATTATGCCAAATGATGACATTGTCATCAATGAGGAGGAGGAGAGGTGGAGGGGGTGGGGAGGAGGAGGGGGCGCTGGCAGATGAGGAGGAGGGGGAGGAATTGGGGAGGAGGAGGGGGAGGAGAGGCGGTAGCCGTAGGAGGAGGACGAATAGGAGGAGAGGCAGAGGGGGCATGGATGATGGTCGAGGAGGAGAGGCGGAGGGGGCGAGGAGAAGGAACGGAGGAGGAGGGTCTCACCTGAGACAGCGAGGAGAGGCAGAGAGGAGAAGGGGGCTCACTAGGAGGAGGAGAGGTGGTGATGAGGAGGCTGAGGGGTAGTCACTTGCGAGGAGGGGGTAGACGCGAGGAGGAAGATAAAAAGTATGGGGGGATTGGGCTCTACCTGCATGTAGATGAACCGACCTTTGCCATCGATTTAATTAATAAGCGATGGCAAATGTCGCCTAAAAAAATTCACCGCTTACCCAAACATGTCGCTTTTTTAGCAAAGGACATTTGCCACCGCTTTATTAACCAAACGACGACAAATATACATATTAAATCTGTCGCTTCTCTTCTTTGTCAATGACAGTGGGGCATATTTACACTACCCCTTCACCATCGCTTAATAAGAGAAGCGAGGGCAAATCCTATATTTGCCATTGCTTGTTGAACCGACAGTAAGTAACCGACGACATAACTCATTTTTCTAGTAGTGAAAGAGAACATTCAGCTCAATTTTTTCTTCTTCACCAAGACACTTTGTAATGTAAGAAGTGTAGTGGAAAATCTCATTTACCTAAGTCTCATAATATCTTTTTGCTATGAGAAGCAATGCAACATGCTTAGAAACTGAGCATGACTTTATATGAATATAGTGAGATTTCTTGCTCTTGCAATTCCATTTCTTATATTGGGCTCTTTTCCAATCTCTTCCAACACCAAATCAATGGTGTGAGAAGCACATGAGGTCCAAAAAACTTGTGGACACTTTATCTTTAACAACATTGCAATAACTATTTTGTTTGAAGTATTGTTAGTGACAATTTGAACAACATTTTCCTCTCCAACCTCCTTAATGCATGCAATAATCAAGTTGTATATGTAACCAGCAATGTGTGAATCATTAGACATGTCAATTGACCACAGAATACTAACACCAAGCGGCTAATGCATGCACAAGTTCATGATGCTTCTTCTAAGCCTATCAGTCCATGCACCTGTCATGATGTAACTAGTGATTTTCCACATCTCCCTGTGATTATTGCATTCTCAAGAAATGGGATAGCGATCTCACAATGTGTAAGAGGCTTCATCCCTAGACCGCATCTCCTAATAGCCTCAACCATCTAATTCCAAGAATCATTCTCTACATTAAAAGGAATCATGTTGATGCAAGCCCATTCACACATATACTCACAAACCTTATCACTGTGGTACTTTACAAAAGCATCCTTAATTGTATTCTATTGCAAGTTATCCTTTGTAATGACTTGCACTTTTTCAATAGAATCAAATGCTCTAGGCTTCTTTCCTTCTGATCTACATGAAGATGTATATGTAAAAATGCATTTGTTGGAGAAAATAATCATGTAGATACTTTGAAATAAAATCATTGTCGAACTTGAAAATACGGATTTACGTATTTGAAATCGAAGTCTGGGTCATCTCATGCGGAGTCAAGCAGATATTCACGCTTTCCTAAGATTACTATTTTTTTTATCTTTTTCGGTTTTTATATGTTTTTGTAATTTTTGATATAAAGTAATAGTAAGAATAAGGCTAACAACTACTAAGTAGACAAAGATAGAAATAACTCTAACTATGAAACCAATAGAGAGAAGCAAAATCAAAGATGAATTTTTATTTCTAAGCAAGAAGTTTGATACAATCTATAAAGCTACAATTGAATGAACAATAGAGGAATGCTTAAAGAACAAGGAAAATAAACACAAAAGAACTCGAAACTAAAGTCGGCCAAGAAGGTATAGCCTTGTAAACAAAGTTGATGGAGAGGAAGCGGAGGAGAAGGCGCACCTAGAGAATCCACACCAAAGGTGGCATAGACTCACCTTGATCAAGGAGAAGGTTTCAAGATCAAGTTGAAGGAGAATGGTGGAGGGGAGGGGGGAAAGCTAGACTAGGGTTAAGTGTTGGTGGACTAATGCTAAAATAGAGTAAGTTGGAAATGGTGGAGGCTTAGGTTTATTTATAGAAGTGGAGAATAAATGTGGGCCATTAGATTTGATCAATGGTTAGGATAAGGCCATCACATCAAGTTTACAATGAACCGTTGGATGTGCATCCAAGGGAGGGAAATGGACCAAGGGGTGGCCGATCATGATGGATTTTAGAAAGCTCTTAGTATGGCTGACCATAGGTCTTTGGTTGTGCCCCTTAGATTTAGGTTGGAGGGTGGAGATTGGTTCATGGGATTTGGTTTAGGTTGAAGGTTTTAAGAGGGGATATGTTCTTCCAAATGTAGTCTTGGTGAAGCCACATATGTGGGCAGCTAAGGGGTTTCAAATGGAGCATTTAGATGATGATTGGAGGGTGATGGAGGACCATAGGTGGTCCACCACAAAGAAGCTACCATGGCCGGTGATAGTGGAAGGGAGATCATGGATCAATGGAACATAGGTGGTTTTTCTAAGATAGGTTTAAGACATAGGTTTGGATAAAATGGGTTGTCCTAAGGTGGATTTTGAGAAGGGGTTTGGGTGTGCCTTCTTGTCTCTTGTGTCCAAGCTCCTTGTCTTTATTTTTCAATGTTGCCTTTATTTTCAAGTGAGCTCATGTCCTTGCTTCTTATTGAGCTCCTTTATTTCATTCTATCTGCAAACTGCATATGTACAAAATACATTAATTAGTACATAATCAAATTAGTGCTAAATGCATGCTCTAAACCTAATATACAATTATTTACACTGAAGCTAGCTTAGGAAACTAACACAATCTACGAAACTTAGTATTAATAATTATGCATTTATCACACCCCTAAGCCTATCTTTTACTATTCCCTTAGCAAAATAGAAAATGAAAATCAAGCGGGAAATTAGAACACTAATTTGAACTAAGTTAGATTAAGAATATCGACAAGATTTTTCACCAATGTGAAGGAAATCATACACAATCTTGACGACGAAGACTCAATAGTTCTAGAGTATCAACTCAAATGCAGACTGCCTAAGTCTAATTAGCGATTTTTATTGGCCTAGGATTTGGGTCTCAAGAGTAATTTTTTATGGCTATGTCGACCCACCCAAGATTTGAATTGAAACTAAAGTATTATACATCTAGTGTGTGAAAAAGAATTTGACTCATCAGTCAGGCTACCAAATTGAACCTTAAACTTTCACTAAGGCTAAGAATGTCTCTTCGCTCTAATGGATACTATTTTTGGATTTGCTTTACTAAGGACTGGTAGCTTCTCCCTACCTTTTTCTATCCCGAGGTTAACCTTGAAGGTGTATCTTCTCAGCTAAACCATTTGGTTTCTTATTGCTACATCTCACTCTTTTTGGGTTTTTGGGATATTTGAATGAACACATTTTTGTTTTATTTTTGGATTTTCTTTTCTTCCTCCTATTACTTTATTTTTATTTTCCTCCATTTTTCACTCATTTTTCTAGGTAGGTGGCTTCTTCTGAATCCCATTCAAGAACATCACCTGGATAATGGCTCGAAAAGCTAAAAATGTAAAGTTGGGATCTGCACATCTTACAGTTGAGGAACATACATAGTGTAACATGCCAGCCAAACTCGTAAGGATCAATTGACCCTCAATTTAAGCCCTACTGATAAGTTAGGTTTCAATGGTAGGTCACCCAAAAGATGAGTCAATGTAAAACTACAAGTGAAGATCACATAATTTTCACAAAACTCTTCAAATTAAAGGATGGGAAGATAAGTATCAGGTTACGAAATCATTTAAAAAACACATGTAGTATGTGAAATTGAGTGACACTTTCACAAATTTTTTAATTCGAGCTCGAAAGCTACGTATTTTTAAATCGGAGTCTAAGCCATCTCAGGGAGGCAACTTGAATCGTCTTCCTTTACTAAGTGTAATTTGTTTTTATTTTTTCTTTTATGATTTTTTTTAGTCTTTTAATAATGACAAGACTATGAACTAGCAAAGGAAATAAAATAGACAAACAAAATAGATGAAAGTTTTTTTATTGAAATTGTAAGAACTATTTTACAACTAGGATGAAAGAAAATAGAAAAGAAATGATGCAAGTAAGTAAAATGGAGCCTCAAGATGAAGCCCTGTTGGAGAAGTGGAAGTCCGAAAGTGAGAGCGAGGTGGATGGATATGAAGTAGGCTAATTAAGCGATGCACTAATGTAAACGAAGGTAGAGAGAGTCGGTAATGTTTGGAGTGGTGAACTAGTCTTTTTATAGGAATGCAAGAAAAATATGGGCCCTTGGATCTTGATCAATGGCTAAGAGATTGCCATCAAATCAAGTGTGAAGGGAACCTTAGGATGGGCATCTAAGGGCTAAGGGAGGGGTCAGCAAAGAGGAGGTTACATGTGAGCCCTTGGTTGATGGATGAAAGGCTTGGATGAAGTGCAGTGATGTGGAGTAATTAATTACTAAGGTTTGAAATGGGCCATTGGATGGTAGATCTAGGGATAAGATTACACTAGGTTTTGGATAGGTTTTAGACTTGTCATCTAGGCCATCAAAAGGAAGATCAAGGGGGGAAAACACACTATGGTGGCTGGCCATTAAGCTTCTAAGAGAAGCTTCCTTGGTTGGCCACATGAAGTGGATAGGTTCTTTGGTTTCTATTTTTGGAGAAAGGGTTTAGGCCTTAGGATTGTTAACCAATGGTGGAGGTTTGTAGGTGGCTTTCCTAAAATAGGTTTAGGATGTAGGTTTTGGATAAAAAGGTTGTCCTAAGGTCTAAATGGTGGAGGGTTTAGGAGGGTGACATGTGTCTTCCCTTGCCTTTATTTCTTTTAGAGCTTTGTCTTTATTTCTTTAAGTTCTTCATTATTTGACTTCCAAAAGAGTTCTCCTCCAATAAGTGATTCTCCATATCCTTAGCTTGATCAATACCTACATTATTCATAACAAATCATAATTAGATGCAAGTTAAGTATAAAACATATGCATGACCTAATATGCATGTATGATTATAATGCAACATATGTACAACTGATGTAAACATGTTTATATTACATAAAAATGTCTATTTATGCATGTTCTTAAGCATATAATTGCATTACATACTATAAATATTGTATAACATGCATCATCTTGCATTTAGATTAGTCTGAATAAAATGGAAGTTAATTCTCTCCTTTTATGGTTAGGGATAGGGTGACTTTTTATCAGGGCCTCGGATCGAAGTTCCAACTGTACGGATCTGATCAAGGTGACGATTGGAGTTCAACGACTCCAAGATTGCCCTAATAGGATATCCGTAGCATCAGATAGAGATCGAGGAACCCTAGAAGATCAAAGGCCAAGATGGTGTTAATATACACTTCAGATGACGAATCCGATCACATGGATGGGTTCGGATCGACGATCGCAGCCTAATGGCATGAAAATCGACTCAATCCGATACCCGTGGCACCATCTACATCACCTAGAAGATGGACGGCCAAGATGGCACCACGTGGCGCCATCTCGGCCGCCCAACTGGCCGCACGCATCCGCTGAAGCACTTTGCACCAACGCTTTTCCGCCATTGGATTAAGATCCAATGACTGCAAGGCGTGTGCGCTTGAGTTAAGCGCTCGACATAAACGCGCTCGTAGCACTTTGGTCAAGCATCTTAACGCGGTGAGGAGGCATGGGATTGAGTCCCCGCACGCCTCAATTGGAGCGGGTGCGCGTGCGCGATCGACCGCACGATGGAGATCGAGCGACTGTGCTCACCTGATAGCATACACGTGCCATCTGATGCCCTCGCGTGACGTGAGATCTTACGCATTGAGGCACGCGGATGAGGCATGGTGAGGAGTGCTCTTAGTCGTTCGATCTCATGATCGAATGGCCAAGATCTGATGGACGTGAACGTGCGTTGAGGAGTGGGGAGGCGAGCGAGCGTGCGCACACCGCCCACAAAGGCCATGTTCAGGCCTTTAGTGATGGATTTTTCGTTCACTAAAGGTCCTGAATTAATGATTTTCAACATGTAATGACCAAAATGCCCTCACTCCTTGCAACTATAAAAGGAGACCCCCTCCATATGAAATTCTCATCCCTTCTCTTCTCTCACCCCTTCCAAAGCTCTAAGAGCTTGTCCCAAACTCAGGATGCTCCTCTAGAGTAAAAATCTTAATTTTTCCACCTTCGTCCCCCTTTGTGGAGCATCATGCAGTTGTCCTCTCTCTGCATTCAAGAAGCGGATCCCGCGACGACGATGATGTGTTGCTTCGTTCCCATTCTTCCTACTTCATCCTCCTTCTCGCTTCGTTCCCCATCTTCCAGGCATCGTCCCATCCGACTGACTCTCCAAGCGATCGTCGAGGAGGATATCTCTCTCTCCATTCTTTTTACTGCTTTTTAGAGTAGATTTACTGCTTTCTAGTGTAATCATTTCCTGCTTTCTAGTCATAATGAGTAGTGTAACGAATAACTTTTTGATAATGAAATCCACGTTTATTCTACATACCTTTTATTTTTATTTATAATATTCTCTCTCTCTTCTATTTATTATTTGTTAAATAGTTTTCAACCGGCTATTCTATTTCGTGACAAATAAAACAAATGAGTATTTTTAATCAAACGTCCGCTTCCTTGAGTTCAACCCGGGATTTCTATTCTGGTATAAATTTTATTTGTTGAACACGAGTTCTTCGCTATTCAAACTACAACGACAGGTTTTCAAAATCGAATTCGATAGCATAGTAACCTGTCGCTTCAACATTTTGGTGCCGTTGCCGGAGATCGAACCCGGGTTGCCCGCGTGATAGGCGGGAATACTCACCACTATACTACGACGCCAAAACCTGGGTCCCCGACAACGGTGCCAAACCCCGGGATGCTCCTCTAGAGTAAAAATCTTAATTTTTACACCTTCGTCCCCTTTCGTGGAGCATCCTGCGGTTGTCCTCTCTCTACATTCGAGAAGCGGATCCTGCGACGACGACAACGTGCTGCTTCATTCCCGTTCTTCCTGCTTCATCTTCCTTCTTCCCGCTTCGTTCCCCATCTTCCAGGCGTCGTCTCGTCTGGCTCATCCTCCAAGCGATCATCGAGGAGGATATCTGAGACGCTCTTTGATTTTTTTCATGTTTTCCAACTTATGAATCATTTACCTCACATCTCTCCTTTCTTATTGTGATTGCAGGTGCTCTTTTGAGATGAACAAAAGCGGTAGATTGGAGCAAAGTGCTGTTGAAGGTTCTGTAAGTTTTCCCCACCTCCCACCCATTAGTTTTCATTCCACCACGTAATAACATAAGCATAAATCAACCTAGGTGTTCTTATAAACTCTAAGGTTAGTTTAGTTTGTTTGTTTAACACCTACACCCGCCTCTACCTCCACATTTAAAAAGAAAAATAAAAAAAATCTCACAGAGGTACATAACCTCATATGATTTTCAAACTCAACTAGTAAACTGATCTTTGGAACCGGTACACACATCCAAACACATAATTGAGTAGAAATCAGATTAGGTAATCACTTGTGTGCCTAATTAAGTGGTGCAACAGGCCAATTGTTTGAGTTGATTGGGCCATACCACTTCAATTAAAAATCAACTCATCAAGTAGTTGTCGCATAGGTTCAACTCTTAGGGATTTACCAGGCTCCCCACATTCTTTTAAGTTTCAAAGGAAAACATCTTCACCTGTGCTTTCTAAACCTGGTGTGCCAACAAAACTTGTTTAAAAATACCTAAAGTTGAATCCTAAAAGCTACTAAGCAAGATTTGAACCCTAAAATTCACCTCATAAAAAATAATCTTGCTTAAAAACCACTGGTTGTGCACGCACACACACAACAATCAATCATTAAGGGCACAACCCAGATAAAGGGCCCATCACATTCCAAAGCACATTCAAACCTAGCCCTAAATAAAACAGAGTAGATGTTGGCCTTAAGGATTCGGCTCACTCTTCGGAGCCTAGAACGAGATTATTTTCGATTAGTCTGTTTCTACTGTTCAATCTGATTCTAGCTAGGGGAGCAGAATCAAACGATCACGGCTGGGAGGTACACTAGGAACTGGAGGCGCAAGCCGAAGGAAGAACCTTCTCCCCAGTCCCTCCTTCTAACTGGTTGGATTGAACGGACAGAAGTAGATCAAATAGTTTCCTTATCTCAAGATGGATTCTGGGAGTCTGTAGGTCTTTAGGCTATCCCACTTAAGGACAAGTTTGATTATTTGAATTGCAGGGCACCTTTCTTCCTCTCGTCTATCATGAATCCTTCCACATTTTATACGCATTCCCGCTCTTTCCCTCTTGTTATAAGTTATCATCAACATGATGATTATCCCGACTCGTACTGTAACCAACCATTGGTTAGTTGGGATAACTCGGATTGGGGATACAGTTCCAGACCTCCATGTTTAGGGTCTAACTCTGAACACTATAATTGTGGTTTCTATCCTTCTCAGAGCCACATCGATTATAGATCGCCACCTTTCATGGACAACCTAATACGATCTACAATCAAGGAGGATGCATTAATCCTTACCCATTCTCTGAATACACTGTCTTTAGGTCATCACCACCTTTCGAACAATCCGAAATGACCTATTGTCAGGAAGGGTACAACGAATCTCAATTTGTTAACTTCTCTGCATTGATCCCAAACCCGCCTAACCTTGAAACAAGTCATTTGGTTCAGGGTAACCAGGTTCAAGATAAGGTTTTGGCTAACTTGAGGAATACCATACAATCTTTAGAAGTTCAGCCAATACCTTGCATTGAAAAATTGGAGCCCCTGATTGAGATGATTGATGATTTGAATAAGTATTTGTTGGATTGGCTCCAAGATGTTAAGGATAAGAACCCAGGTGAGTTTCTACTTGAGAAGTTAGCGAAATTGAGAATGAGATTTGTGGTTGCTTTAATTCAATTGTGGGATGATTCCCAGGATGAACCCCTTTCAGGAGAGCCAATGTCAGAACCTTCTCAGGCACCTGTTGGGGGGGACACGTGTTATGAGGCTGACCAAATTGAATTAGAGCAACCAATTAAGGATGATCTGATTTCTTCACCTGAGATCCTTGAGCTAGGGTACGAGGAAACGTATGTCTCCATGGATCAAAAAGTGACAGATAATTTTGGGACATACATTAATATGGACTTTGATTTCTTTGATTCTGATGGTGAAGATTCAGTTTGTGAAGTCTCACGTGAGTTTACAAAACACGATTTCTAGGAGACGATTGGGCCTGAGGAATCTGATAGATCATTTGATAGCCCAATAATTGAGGAAATTGATCTTATTGAGGCTCACATAACGGATCCAGAATCACATTTTCTGGAAGATTCAATCCAATGCCCTGATTGTTAGTTACACCCAATTGAGCTTGCCGACGATTCTGTTTTTGAGATAACTTGACCCAAGTCAATTCTGATTCAACCACATCTTTTAGACTTGGAAATTTCAGATGGGGTGATTAATATGCAGGAGATCCCAGAATTTGACATTCTGAAAGAGGATAGGAGCTGGGAAATTTTGATTTAGGAAGTAAACTCCGGAGGAAGTAGAAGACCGAGTCTAAGGGTTCCAATTAAGTTGAAACCATCAAACCAGGACCCTTACGACGTTTGTTCTGAGGATGTCCAACCCAAGCACACATTCATTGATTATCCTTTGGAGCTTGATTTCTTTGTAACCTGACTTTTTGGTCTTGGTTTGCATCCTCATAAATCGCAGGCCTGACCCCGCTTGCATACTGATTTTAGGTTTTGGGTAATTTTTATCCAGAACCTTAGATATTCTCAATCATGGGGTATGGGTCTGTACCACAATCTGGTCCACATTTGTGGACATTTGCTGGCAGGTCCTAAAGGGAATCTTTTTATTCTGATTCTGACCTGTCATTTTGAATTCTTTACTTCTCTTCTTTGTATAGTGTGCCTAGTTGAATGCACTAAATTCAGCACATATACAATTTTTGTTTATCTCGGAGCGGACCTGTCATTCATGCAATTCAGGTGCTTTCTACTCTACTCCACTCTATTTTTTCTTTTTAATATAATGAGGACATTGCATTAGATAGGCATGGGGGGGTGGATATTCATCTCTGAATTAATTCGTAAGCTCCGTAGATTCATTTTATTTTCTTTTATTTATATATATAACCAAAAAAAAAATGAAATTAGAAAGGAATACTTGGACATTAGGACTTTTCAATCTTAGAAAATATTACATTAGGATCTGAACACAAAAGGCCCTTCAGATCTTTGGACTTAAACAGCCCGGGTATCGACTAAAATGTGGATTTATTTTCCGAGTCCTCACCAACCTGAATTCTATTTGAATTTGAGTAAATAAGTTTGGGTGATAAGTATACGACTTATCAACCCACCCTCTGATTTGAGGGAACTTTAAGTCTAAGCATCTACACACTGTCTTTTCACTGACTTGTTGATCGGTAGTTTTAACAGAAATTGGGTAGCTAATGAACTTTCTAGGGTAATATGGCTGGCAAGTTATCGTGGGTAATAGCCCATAGGTAGGTTGTCCAGAGCCTAGTCACTAGACCATTCTCTTTTTACTATCTTTAGGTAAATCTTAGACCAGGGAAGCCACCTACTTAAAAAAAAAGAAAAAGAAAGTCAAAAAGAAAAAGAAAGTCAAAAAGAAAAGAAAAAGAAAAGGAGAAAAGAAAAAGAAAACAAAAGAAATAAGTCACACTTCGCCGCACAAGTATGGTTGACTAGTTGTCGGTGGTAACAGCTCATCGGCTGGTTGTCAAGAACCCAGCTCAAGAAATGCACTTAAAATTTCCAAAACACTTAGGAAGAAGTGGAGAAGTAGAATAAACCGGGGAGATATACACTGGATTCACCCTTGTGTTGACCCCATAAAAATAAAACTAGGGAGAAAGCTACCGGTCGTAAAGATACACCTTTAGGCAGAACTCTCTTTTTAAGGTCACCTAGAGGTGTAGAAACTCGAAGTTTGTTCCAATTGCCGATCAATGAGTCTATCACATTCACAATAAGATGCTTCGAACTTAGGGTTCTCATCAAATCATGGGTGAGTTGAATGGCCGTAGAAAGCCACTCTTTAACCCTAAACTCAAAAATCCAAAAAAAATAGAAAAGAAGAAAAAGAGAGAAAGAAAATTTTCTTTGAATAAGACAAGGGCTTGAGCCGGTCTGCATTTTGGCAGATACTCGGGCGCTGTTGTGTCTTTGAAAGTTTAGATCCTAAGTAAAATTTTTTCTTAATGTTAAAAATAACTTACGCCTAAATAATCCAACCTAATTCTTTTATAAATAGCATGTAGTTTTTGCTAGGGACTAGCAAAAGATAGGCATGGGGGTGTGATGTAAACATGTTTATATTACATAAAATGTCTATTTATGCATGTTCTTAAGCATAGAATTGCATTGCATACTATAAATATTGCATAACATGCATCATCTTGCATTTAGATTAGTCTGAATAAAATAGAGGTTAATTCTCTCCTTTTATGGTCAGGGACAGGGTGACTTTTTATCAGGGCCTCAGATCGAAGATCCAACCGTACAGATTTGATCAGGGCGATGATTGGAGTTCAACGACTCCAAGATCGCCCTAATTGGATATCCGTAGCATCAGATAGAGATCGAGGAACCCTAGAAGATCAAGGGCCAAGATGGTGTTAATCCGCACTTCAGATGACAAATCCAACCACGCGGATGGATTCGGATCGACGATCGCAGCCTAACAACGTGAAAATCGACTCAATCCGATACCTGTGGCACCATCTACATCACCTAGAAGATGGATAGACAAGATGGCGCCACGTGTAACGACCCGGTTCCCGAGTCCCTACGAGACACGAGAACCAGACTGACTCAACTAATCCCAATACCTAGTGTCCAACGAGGAAGTAACCAAAAGAGCAGTAAAATAAACCACATTCAGCATGAATATAACTAACAGTAAGAAAGTACAGCAGTAAGGAAAGAAACTACCACAGTATGTACCACCACAACAGTAGAACAACATTCATAATATAATTTGAACTGCAGGTAAAGAAAGTACAACGGAAACAAGAACTACTCACTACAACATAACAAAAAGAGGTACAAGAGACAGTGGTAACTCTACTGGACCCTACTCGGCCCAGCGTCCTCTGCAGCCACTGACCCTGGCTGCTCAACACCTGGTCCTGAAAAAGGTAACGAGTGTAACACGTCAGCAAAACGCTGAGTAGAGTGGCAACTAAAACTAAAAGCAACAGTAGAGTGTACAGTAGCTGTTATGTTCGATTACTTTCTTTATTCACATCTTTCAAATGTCTCACTATTTCATTTATTCCTCAGATCTTTTTCTTGATCTCGAATGTTCCTCGTGGGAACGATCTTGATTGCAGTCTTTTCCAAAAAGTAGAAGTAGCACGTGGTGCTCTCCTGGCCGGGAGAGTCCCCCGTGGTGATCCTACCCTCAGTCAACCACCCCAAGGTCATTGACAGATGTAACGGTGACTACGGCACGTGCGATAAACGCACAGGTAGCTAACCCGTACTGGCACGCGGTCAGTCGTTTCCGTTAACGGGTGCGCCCAAAGCATAGCACAGAACCAGTCCAGGGCAGAGCCCTCTCAGTAACAGGGGTCCAACCCCTCCACAGTAACCAAATCGGGGCCTTGCCCCTCCACAGTCCGCGCACCCTCGCCTGACTACCCTGGTTTGCCCCAGCGGGCCTAACAAGTCGGTGTGGGAGGCTAGCAGAACCCCGGGGCCCGTGGGGTTGCTAGTACCTCCCTACACTAGTAGCTCTCCTCGGTACTACGTACTCGAGGGCCAGCAAGTCGGTACAGAGTGGCCAGTCCTAACCCTGGGTCCCTGGGGTGGCTGGCTCCGCTCTGCACTAAACAGGGGGACATTCGCTCTCCTTGGTACTCCGTACTCAAGGGCCAGCTCATTTCCCCAATACTATTCCATTCACTTTCCAGGAGTTCTACTCCTACTTCCCCGTAGGGTTCCATCCTTTTTACTCAAACATCCAGGTTTCACTTTCCAGTTTCACATTCTTACAATCCACGTTCTCAACCACGTTATTTATTCACAACAGGTAGCTGTTAATTCAAATTACAGGCAGCTTTATATCTCTTTCCATTTTCCAAGACTGCAGTATTATACATTCCACTAGTTTTCCCATCCTAGGATTCATGCCATATCCTAGGATCTATCATACAATCTAGTTTTCCAGCCCTAGGATTCATGCAACACCTAGGAGCTATCATTCCATCTATTTCTCATTCCTAGGATTCATGCAATGTCCTAGGTTCTATTTATGGTTCCATAATTTAACAGATTTTATTAATAACTTAAAGCCACTTTACTAGGTACAACGGGAGAAATGGGGGCGTGGTCGGGAATCCTGTGTGCCTCCGCGACCCCAAGACTGCAACAGAACGGGGTCCTATCACAAGGATCAAACACAAGAAGTATCTCAAAATAGTGTATAGCTACTGTAGACGGGTAGAGGAATTAATTCAGAAAAGAACGCAACTCGAATCGCGGAAAACGGAACCCGAACGGGCCCTAAACGGGTCGAAAACGACGACACTGTGCAAAATCAGACGTCTGGAACTTCTTCCAGACGTCTTAAAAACTGGATCAGAGAATTACCTTGTTCAGCGTGGTTTCCCAGACGTCCAGAAGTCTGCGGGGACGTCTGGCCTAGCTCCCGGACGTCCGATGGCCACCCCGGACGTCTGGAGGTCCCTTCCACCGTCTGGTACTACTGCCAGATTCTGATTCGCGATGGATGGCGAATCACCGAGCCTGTGCACACCCATCTCCCTCCCTCAGTACGGTCAGTCGACAGGAAGGAAGAAGAAGACGGAAAACTCACCTTTCAGACGTCTGGATGGTCTTCCTGACGTCGCCCTCGTCGTCTGGCTATCAACCCAGACGTATGATTCTGGAAATTTTTCCAGAATCAGGGCGCCACTCGGCCTCCGCTCGCGACGTCGCCCGCGTCGCACCTCGCGCGCCTGCTGCTCAGACCGCAGCAGTCCCCCCTCTGCGTCGCTCCGCGCCCCCTGCGCCCTCCGTCGACCGGCCCTAGCAGCCCCGACGAGCTTTCCCTTACGACAGAGCTTCGCTCTCGCACGCAACACCTCCTCCATGCTCACTGCGGCCACCGCTGCCGCCCTCGCGCTCGTGCTCATGCTCACTGGCTGAAGGAGAAGATTGAGGAGATGGTGGTGACGGAAGTGAGGGGAGGCGTGGCCTTTTAAGGCCGTGCGAGGAGGAGAGAGGACGCGGCAGGGCGTCTGTAGCCGCCGGGAATAAACAAATATGTGGGTCTGCGCGCTCAGGCACGCAGACGACCCGCGCGTGTGGAAGATAACGGATTTCCAGACGTCTGGAAACGATCCCAGTCGTCTGGTCCGACGTCTGGGCCACCTCCCAGACGTCTTAAAAGACGTCTGGGGCACGCGTTCGTTACAATATAACAAAATCAAAGGAAGTTTCATCCCCGAAACTTACGCCAACTAGGGTGCGGGAAAGGATGTCCAATTAACCATAACAAACTCAAAGGGGACCGAAGCTGGTCCGAAAAGACGTACCTGCGAAAAGCTCCGGGTACCGCTCCCTCATTGCTGCCTCAGGCTCCCAGGTAGCCTCCTCGTACCGCTGGCTCCTCCACAAAACCTTTACCAGGGGTACTTGCTTTCGTCTCAAACTGCGGACGGCTCGGTCTAGGATCTGCACTGGCCACTCGGGGTAGGTCAGGTCGTCGCCCACCTCGACGCTCTCGTGACTCAGTACGTGACTGGAGTCGGCTACGTACTTCCTGAGGTTAGACACGTGGAACACGTCGTGCACACCAGAAAGCTATGGGGGAAGGCCAAGTCTGTAAGCAATGGGTCCAACCCGCTCCAGGACCTCAAAGGGCCCCACAAACCTCGGCGCGAGCTTCCCTCTCACCCCAAACCGCTGTAAGCCCTTCATGGGCGAAACACGAAGGAAAATGTGGTCCCCAACCTCAAACCGCACCTCTCTGCATCTCCGATCCGCGTAGCTCTTCTGTCTGCTCCTGACAGTGCGGAGTCGTCTGTGGATCTGCTCAACTACCTCCTGACTCTGCCGGATCAACCTGGGGCCAACCTCCCACTTGGTCCCCACCTCAACCCAACTCAAGGGTGCCGTACACTTTCGTCCGTACAGAGCCTCGTAGGTAGCCATGCTGATGCTCGAGTGATAACTGTTGTTGTATGCAAACTCTGCCAGGGGCAGGTGCTCCTCCCAAGAGCCCCTCCAGTCCAGTACACAGGCACGCAAAAGGTCCTCAAGTGTCTGTATCGTGCGCTCAGACTGTCCGTCCGTCTGGGGGTGGTAAGCCGTGCTAAACCTCAACCTCGTCCCCAAGGCCTGCTGAAACTCAGCCCAAAACTGGGACGTAAAGCGGGTATCCCGGTCGGATACGATCTCTCGCGGAACTCCGTGTAGTTGTACCACATCACGGATATACCTCTCTGCCAACTGTGCTGGTCCCAAAGTAACTCGGATCGGTAAGAAACGCGCCATCTTCGTCAGTCTATCCACTATCACCCAGACTGCGTCGTGTCCCCGCTGGGTAACAGGTAAGCCCACCACCAAGTCCATGGTGATGCTCTCCCACTTCCACTCTGTCACTGGAAGTGGCTGAAGCAGCCCTGCAGGCCTCTGGTGTTCGGGTTTCACCTGCTGGCACACTAAGAACTGCTGCACGAACTCACCCACATCCCGCTTCATCCCTCTCCACCAAAACTCGCGTCTCAAGTCGTGGTACATTTTTGTGTTTCCGGGATGTATGGTGAATCTGGAACCGTGTGCCTCAGTCAAGAGCTCTCTCAACAGCTCCTCGTCTCTGGGAACGCACAACCGTCCCCTCAAGCGTACCACCTGGTTTGTGAAAGAGAAGTCCCCAGGGTCTCCTGATAGTACTATGTCGCGCAAGGACTGCAAGTACGGATCGGCCATTTGCCCTGTGATGATGCGGTCTATCAGCTCTGGCCTGGTCTACCGTGTCACCGTCACTGCCCCACAGTACCCTCGTAACTCTAGAGGTCGCCAACTGCCCACCTCCTCCAAAAGGCTCCAACTCTGTAACTGTAGACTGGCCAAGCGTGCGGGTGCCTTACGGCTCAAGGCGTCAGCTACCACATTGGCCTTTCCCGGGTGGTAGGAGATGCTGCAGTCGTAGTCCTTCAGGAGCTCCAACCAACGTCTCTATCTCATGTTGAGCTCCTTCTGATCAAAAAGGTATCTGAGGCTCTTGTGATCAGTAAAAATCTCGAAGGTCTCACCGTAGAAGTAGTGCCTCCAGGTCTTCAGCGCGAAGACAACAGCTGCCAACTCTAGGTCGTGGTAGGGTAGGTATGCTCATGGGGCTTCAGTTGCCGCGAAGCGTAAGCGACAACGTGACCCCTCTGCATGAGCACACCTCCTAACCCTTGCAAGGAGGCATCCGTGTACACAACGAACCCACCACTACTGTCAGGGATGGTGAGCACGGGAGCCGAGGTCAACCTCTCCTTCAGCTCCAGAAAACACACCTCACAAGCGTCTATCCAAGCGAAAGGCACGTCCTTCCGGGTCAACTGTGTCATAGGACGCGCAATCTGCGAAAATCCTCTGATGAATCGTCTGTAGTAGCCTACCAGTCCCAGAAAACTGCGAATCTCAGTGACTGAATGCGGTCTCTCCCACCTGAGCACTGCCTCGACCATGGCTGGGTCCACCGCCAAGCCGTCTCCAGAGATCACATGACCTAGGAAGGTCACCTCCCTCAACCAGAACTCGCACTTGCTGTATTTAGCGTACAGCCGGCGTCGTCTCAGAGTGTCCAGAACCATCCGCAAGTGCAGTCTGTGCTGCATCCGATCTCTAGAATAGATGAGTACATCATCTATGAAAACCACCACGAACTGGTCGAAGTATGGTCTAAACACCCGGTTCATCAGGTCCATGAAAGCAGCGGGGGCATTGGTCAGCCCAAACGGCATGACCAAAAACTCGTAGTGTCCGTACCGGGTGCGGAAAGCTGTCTTGGAGACGTCGGTCTCCCTGATCCTCAACTGGTGGTATCCAGACCTCAAGTCTATCTTGGAAAACACCGTGGCACCCCGCAACTGGTCAAACAAATCGTTGATCCTCGGCAGCGGATATCTGTTCTTGATGGTGACCCTGTTAAGCTGTCGGTAGTCCACACAAAGGCGTAGGGTCCCATCCTTCTTCTTCACAAACAGTACCGGGGCTCCCCAGGGGGACGCACTGGGCCTAACGAGGCCTTTCTCCAAAAGGTCCTGCAACTGGGACTTGAGCTCTCGCAGCTCAAGCGGTGCCATTCTGTATGGCGCGGTGGAGATGGGGCTGGTCCCTGGTACTAGTGATATCTCAAACTCAATCTCACGCTCGGACGGTAGTCCTGGCAACTCGTCTGGAAACACGTCGAGGTACTCTCTGACCACCGGAATGCTCTGGAAGTCTGCCACAGGGCTGGGCTCTGCCACCACACAAGCTAGGAATCCCTCACACCCCTGGCTCAAAAGTCTCACCGCCCGAAGTGCCGAAATGCACCTGAAACCTCCGTCCACTGGCTGTCCGTGAAACTCGAAAGAAGGCAACTCCAGAATGGAGAAGACGATCTTCCTCTCAAAATAGTCCACCAAGGCATGGTAAGCGGACAGCCAATCCATCCCCAGAATCACTCCAAAGTCCTCCATCTGTATCATAATCAGGTCAGCCAGCAGGCTATGTCCCCCGACGCTGACCTCGCAATTCGTGTACACCTCCTCAGCTACAAACAACTGACCACTTGGACCTCTGATTATGAAAGGATTCTCTAACAGTGTATAATCCCGGTTCAAACTAACTGCGAAACTGGCTGCGACAAACGAGTGCGTAGCGTCGGAATCGAAAAGCGTGTAAACGAGTCTGCCAGAAACTGAAACCATACCTGCTACCACCGATCCCGAAGCTCTGGCATCCCTGTGTGTGAGGGCGTTGACACGCCCCTCAGCTCTAGGTGCGGACGAAGCAGCCACACTCTGCGTCGGACGGGTAGGTACTGGCTGGTACCCTCCTAGCGACTTCTGTCCTCCTCCTCGCGCCTGGGAACCGCGGCCTCCTGTGCTCCCTCCAGTGCTCTACGCGGGGAGTATCTGCTAACCCCCTGCCCTAGATGGGCAGTCCCTCCTGACGTGGCCCGGCTGGCCACACTGGTAGCAGAGGGGAACCCGACTCCCGCCCTCAGTGGGTCCTTGCTGTCGGCTAGGCGGGGGTCCGGTGCTGGCGACTGGCCCCTGTCGAGGGCCCCCAAAGGCCACTGATGGCCCTGCACAACGTGACGGCTCTCCTGCAGACGCCACGTATCTTCGTTCTCGCCGGCCCTGCGAAAAGTCTGGCTGGAAGGGCCTCTTCCGCCTGCCGTCGGTGTCTCGCGTGGACGGGTTGGTCTCCTCGTAAGTCATTGCTGCCTCTACCACCCTCGAAAATGTAGGCAGCTTCAGGGGTTTGACATACCCCCGATCGCAGGCCGGAGCCCCTCGGTGAACCTCCAAAGGTGCTCCTCCTCAGTGGCTACCGCTGTCGCTGCAAAGCGGGACAGCTCCAAGAAACGCGTGCGGTATGCGCTCACAGTCATCGTCCCTTGGCAGAGAGTGTGGAACTCCCGCCTCCTCTGGTCCTGCCACGTCTGGGGAAAGTACTGCTCGCAGAAGAGGGTGACGAACTGGTCCCACGTTGGCTCGTCCCTCTCTTGTCCCCGGACTGCCCTCCACCACCGGTGTGCCGCACTCTCCAGCTGGTACGTAGCAAAGGCCACGCGGCACTCCACCGAGGGGCGAAGGGTATCGAAGATCTTCTCCAGCTGCTCAAGCCAGTCCTCTGCCTTGGTCGGGTCCTCATCCCCCTTTAAGGAGGGGGGCTTCAGCTTCCGGAACTGTCCAAAAAGCTCGAAGTGGCGCTGTAGGGGAGGTGCTGGTGCACCTCCAGGCGAAGGTACCTCGTGTACAGAGGTGTCGGAGGAAGGTGGGGGCGGCAGCGGCCCAACCCCTCCCTCGTGTCCAGCGCCGTGTCCGTCGCGTGGTCCCACAGAGGACTCCCCCTCTGCAGCCCCAGGAGGAGGTGCTCGGGGCGGTGGGTGGAGCTCCTCTCGTACAATGTCTTGTATCAGTCTGGTGAGGTCCTGGGCCTGGATGCTCGGGAGTGGTGGCTGGTCCACCTCGCCGACCTCGTCCTCGGCCGCGCCCGCGGCCAGCCTCACTAGTCTCGCAACGAGGCATCTCCTGTAAGGAGACGCGAAACAAAATGGAACACATCACTACGGAACGATACCGAACGGAAACGTCTAAGAACTCATGTCAAGAGATAGGTTGTGGTGGCTACTCTAGTTATAAACATGTGAATTGGTTATTTTCCAGTCAATTGATTCACTTCTCGGGACGACCTTGCTCTGATACCATCTTGTAACGACCCGGTTCCCGAGTCCCTACGAGACACGAGAACCGGACCGACTCAACTAATCCCAAGAACTAGTCGTCCAACGAGGAAGTAACCAGAAGAGCAGTAAAATAAACCACATTCAGCATGAATATAACTAACAGTAAGAAAGTACAGTAGTAAGGAAAGAAACTACCACAGTATGTACCACAACAACAGTAGAACAACATTCATAATATAATTTGAACTGCAGGTAAAGAAAGTACAGCGGAAACAAGAACTACTCACTACAATGTAACAAAAAGAGGTACAAGAGACAGTGGTAACTCTACTTGACCCTACTCGGCCCAGCGTCCTCTGCAGCCGCTGACCCTGGCTGCTCAACACCTGGTCCTGAAAAAGGTAACGAGTGTAACACGTCAGCAAAACGCTGAGTAGAGTGGCAACTAAAACTAAAAGCAACAGTAGAGCGTACAGTAGCTGTTATGTTCGATTACTTTCTTTATTCACATCTTTCAAATGTCTCACTATTTCATTTATTCCTCAGATCTTTTTCTTGATCTCGAATGTTCCCCGTGGGAACGATCTTGATTGCAGTCTTTTCCAAAAAGTAGAAGTAGCACGTGGTGCTCTCCTGGCCGGGAGAGTCCCCCGTGGTGATCCTACCCTCAGTCAACCACCCCAAGGTCATTGACAGATGTAACGGTGACTACGGCACGTGCGATAAATGCACAGGTAGCTAACCCGTACTGGCACGCGGTAAGTCATTTCCGTTAACGGGTGCGCCCAAAGCATAGCACAGAACCAGTCCAGGGCAGCGCCCTCTCAGTAACAAGGGTCCAACCCCTCCACAGTAACCAAACTAGGGCCTTGCCCCTCCACAGTCCGCGCACCCTCGCCTGACTACCCTGGTTTGCCCCAGCGGGCCTAACAAGTCGGTGTGGGAGGTTAGCAGAACCCCGGGGCCCGTGGGGTAGCTAGTACCTCCCTACACTAGTAGCTCTCCTCGGTACTACGTACGCGAGGGCTAGCAAGTCGGTACAGAGTGGCCAGTCCTAACCCTGGGTCCCTGGGGTGGCTGGCTCCGCTCTGCACTAAATAGGGGGACAGTCGATCTCCTTGGTACTCCGTACTCAAGGGCCAGCTCACTTCCCCAATACTATTCCATTCACTTTCCAGAAGTTCTACTCCTACTTCCCCGTAGGGTTCCATCCTTTTTACTCAAACATCCAGGTTTCACTTTCCAGTTTCACATTCTTACAATCCATGTTCTCAACCACGTTATTTATTCACAACAGGCAGCTGTTAATTCAAATTACAAGCAGCTTTATATCTCTTTCCATTTTCCAAGACTGCAGTATTATACATTCCACTAGTTTTCCCATCCTAGGATTCATGCCATATCCTAGGATCTATCATACAATCTAGTTTTCCAGCCCTAGGATTCATGCAACACCTAGGAGCTATCATTCCATCTATTTCTCATTCCTAGGATTCATGCAATGTCCTAGGTTCTATTTATGGTTCCATAATTTAACAGATTTTATTAATAACTTAAAGCCACTTTACTAGGTACAACGGGAGAAATGGGGGCGTGGTCGGGAATCCTGTGTGCCTCCGCGACCCCCGAGACTGCAACAGAATGGGGTCCTATCACAAGGATCAAACACAAGAAGTATCTCAAAATAGTGTATAGCTACTGTAGACGGGTAGAGGAATTAATTCAGAAAATAACGCAACTCGAATCACGGAAAACGGAACCCGAACGGGCCCTAAACGGGTCGAAAACGACGACACTGTGCAAAATCAGACGTCTGGAACTTCTTCCAGACGTCTTAAAAAGTGGATCAGAGAATTACCTTGTTCAGCGTGGTTTCCCAGACATCCAGAAGTCTGCGGGGACGTCTGGCCTAGCTCCCGGACGTCCGATGGTCACCCCGGACGTCTGGAGGTCGCTTCCGCCGTCTGGTACTACTGCCAGACGTCTGATTCGCGATGGATGGCGAATCATCGAGCCTGCGCACACCCATCTCCCTCCCTCAGTACGGTCAGTCGACAGGAAGGAAGAAGGAGACGGAAAACTCACCTTTCAGATGTCTGGATGCTCTTCCAGACGTCGCCCTCGCCGTCTGGCTATCAACCCAGACGTCTGATTCTGGAAATTTTTCCAGAATCAGGGCACCACTCGGCCTCCGCTCGCGACGCCGCCCACGTCGCACCTCACGCGCCTGCTGCTCAGACCGCGGCAGTCCCCCCTCCGCGTCGCTCCGCGCCCCCTGCGCCCTCTGCCGGCCGGCCCTAGCAGCCTCGGCGAGCTCGCCCTCAGTGCAGAGCTCCACTCTCGCATGCAGCACCTCCTCCGTGCTGACTGCGGCCGCCGCTGCCGCCCTCGCGCTCGCGCTCACGCTCACTGGCTGAAGGAGAAGAGGGAGGAGACGGTGGTGACGGAAGTGAGGGGAGGCGTGGCCTTTTAAGGCCGTGCGAGGAGGAGAGAGGACGCGGCAGGGCATCTGCAGCCGCAGGGAATAAACGAATATGCGGGTCTGCGCGCTCAGGCACGCAGACGACCCGCGCGTGTGGAAGATAACGGATTTCCAGACGTCTGGAAACGATCCCAGACGTCTGGTCCGACGTCTGGGCCACCTCCCAGACGTCTTGAAAGACGTCTGGGGACGCGTTTGTTACACCACGTGGTGCCATCTCAGCCGTCCAACCGGCGCACGCATCTGCTAAAGCACTTCACACCAATGCTTCTCCGCCGTTGGATCAAGATCCAATGGTTACGAGGTGCGCACACTTGAGTTAAGCTCTTGACACAAATGTGCCCGTAGTGCATTGGTCGAGCGTCTTAACGCGGCGAGGAGGCACGGGATCGAGCCCCCGCATGCCTCAATTGGAGTGGGTGCGCAAGCGCGATCGACTGTAGGATGATGATCGAGTGGCTGTGTGCACCCGATAACATACATGCGCCATCTGACGCCCCCACATTGAAGGTTCCAACACTATTAGGAGGGGTGAGATCAGCGTGACATAAAAAAGGTGGAAATAAAATATAAAGCAATCTCACCAAAGAAATCCAATCACACAAAATACACAAATGTTTTTAGGTGGAAACCCAAACCGGGTGAAAACCACCACCTAACCCTCTCGAGTTAGGATTTTCCGATCAACCTAGTTGATCAAATCCACTAACCGAATCACTTTAAAACGAGGGTGATTCAACCTCAGTACAACCACGCTACAAGTACGAGGGTAGCGTTCCTCAACCCCTTCTCTCCACGAGAAGGATTTTGTCCCACGAAGGAGACGGGAATTCGCAAAGCGAATACCCAACCAAAAAAAACAAAGATAAAATAAACAACAAGTCCTATAGAGCCAATAAAGAAATTATGAACCTAGCTTCTATAGGAATAAGGAAACTCCCCTTTGCAAGGAGTGCGTCGAGTTGGTGACGCGGTGCGTGTGCCACGCGACGGCGCAACTTCGCTCTCGTAAACAACGGCGGGAGAGTGGGTGCGTGAAGCTTGATGCTCTCTAGAGAATGGAACTAGAGCTTGGAGAGCAAGTGCTTCTCTTGGACACAAAAGAGTGGAACTAAGTTGCTTAGGAGTGTGTCTTGTTTCTCTTAGTGTGTATCTTGTGTCTCTAAGTCTATTTTTGTGTTGCAAAGGTTCCCCCCTATTTATAGAGGCCTTAGGAAGGCTTTGGAAGGCTTAGGAAGGGTTCTATAGCCGTTGGGTGCAAAGCCCAAGAGAATCAGGTCGAAATCAGGACAATGATTACATTTGACTGGGTGATCAGACGTCTAATTCTGGCATTAGACGTCTGGAAGGCCACTTTAAGACGTCTGATTTCAAGGTCAGACGTCTGATTCTATGCGGGTTTCCTCCTGACTTTAATCAAATCTAAACAGGGTTTTTGCGCAAGTCCATCAGACGACATACAGGACGTCTGGCACTATGTCTGGACGTCTGGAAACCTACTTTTACTGTGGGAATTGATTTCCAAACGTTGCAATGGCTAGAAAATCTCTGAGAAGAGATTTTGGGTCAGCCGTGGCAAAACGGTCATTTATCAGACGTCTGGAAAGGCCTAAGGACGTCTGATAAGGCTCTAACGGTCATATTCTGCAGTGCCTGCTAAGCTAGCCAACGGTCCACTATCTGGACGTCTGGCAAGTCCATCAGACGTCTCCTAAGACGTCTGGTCTAAGGTCTGGACGTCTGATTTCATCAGACAGAACTAGCTACGTGCAGCCTAACAGATATCAGACGTCTGAAACAACAGTCAGACGTCTTAAAATACTTTATCAGACGTCTGATTTGGGAATTAGACGTCTGGAAGTGCTGTTTGAACCCTATATTGGTTTTCTAAGTGTTCTACAGAAAACCTAAGTATCCTAGGGTTGTGCAGGTGTTCCTAGGACTACTGTTAGGGTACTTTGAGGCTCTTTAACATAATATTCTAAGGAAAATAAAAAGAGCAAGAAAAATAAAGACAAGAGATACAAGAAAGGATTAAAAAGAATCTATCATATTCTTCTTGTCTTCTATCTTCAATCTGTCGCTCCACGCGAACCTCCTCTATTCTTCATTAAGCTCCTCCAATCTGTCCTGGATGCGAGCTCGAGTTCCGTCTAAACACGTCCACATTTGCAATTGACCTGAAATCTAGGACTCAAATTGCAAATGTTAAATAACACGTGTTTTGTTATCATCAAAACAAATGATCGTGGTGCTCTAGCACCAACACACATGATGCGGGATCTCATGCGTTGAGGCGCGGCGAGAAGCGCTCTCAGCCGTTCGATCTCACGTTCGAATGGCCAACATCTGATGGATGTGAACGCACGTTGAGGCATGGGGAGGCGAGCAGGCACGCATGCGCCGCCTACGAAGGCCATGTTCAAGCCTTTAGTGACGGATTTATCCTTCACTAAAGGTCCTGAATTAATGATTTTCAATATGTAATGACCAAAATGCCCTCACTCCTTGCAACTATAAAGGAGACCCCCTCCATACGAAATTCTCATCCCTTCATCTCTTCTCTCACCCCTTTCAAAGCTCTAAGAGCTTGTCCCAAACCTGGGATGTTCCTCTAGAGTAAAAATCATAATTTTTCCACCTTCGTCCCCCTTCATGGAGCATCCTACTGTTGTCCTCTCTCTACATTATAGAAGCGGATCCCATGACAACGACGACGTGCTGCTTCGTTCTCGTTCTTCCTACTTCGTCCTCCTTCTTCCTGCTTTGTTCCCCGTGTTCCAGGTGTCGTCCCGTCTAGCTCATCCTTCAAGCGATCGTCGAGGAGGATATCTCTCTCTCCATTCTTTTTACTACTTTCTAGAGTAGATTTACTACTTTCTAGTGTAATCATTTCTCGCTTTCTAGTTGTAATGAGTAGTGTAGTGAACAACTTTTTGATAATGAAATCCATGTTTATTCTACATCCCGTTTACTTTTATTTGTAATATTCTCTCTCTCTTCTATTTATTATTTGTTAAATAGTTTTCAACCAGCTATTCTGTTTCGTGATAAATAAAACAAACGTGTATTTTTAATCAAACGTCCACCTCCTTGAGTTTGACCTGGGATTTCTATTCTGGTATAAATTTTATTTGTTGAACACGAGTTCTTCGTTATTCAAACTATAATGACAGGTTTTCAAAATCGAATTTGAAAGCGTAGTAACCCGTCGCTTCAACAACAGCCTATATACATTATGCTAGAATAAAGTAGGCAAGTTATCATCAATAATTATGTACTTATCATACCTCCATGCCTATCTTTTGCTGGTCCCTAGAAAAATAAAAAATAGAAATTAAGCGAGAATTTGATAACCGAGTTTGAGCATAGCTAGATTTGGAATGTCGATATGATTTTTCACCAATTCAAAGGAAATTGTACAAAAAACCTTCATGACAAAGACTCAATAGTTCTAAAGTACTAACTCAAATACAAACCACCTAAGTCTAATTAGAGATTTTGTTAGCTTAAGACTTGGGTCTCAAGAGCAACTTGTTATGGCTCTATCAACCCACCCAAAGTTTGAATCGAATGTGAAAGATTATAAGCATCTTGTGTGTGTAAAAAGTGACTCATCATATGGGAAACTAGGTTGACTCTAGGTATTCAATAAGAGTTAGAATATCTTTTCGCTCTAACGGACCTTGTTTTCGGGTCAACCGTACTACGACTTGGCAACTTTCTCCTCACCCGTTTCTATCCTGAGAACACTCTAGGAATATGTTTCCCTGGAAGGATCCTAGGTCTCTCTTCCTAATTATTTTATCTCCATATTTTTCTTTCTAAAAAGGTAACACCCATATGTAACAAGGTGCATTTTTATTTTTAATTTCCCTACTTCACAATTTTTTTTCTATCTTTTTTATATTATTCTCCAAATTATTTTTCCAGGTGAGTGGCTCTGCTTTATCTATTCAAGAGCATTTCCTAAACAAAGATCCAAAAGCTAAAGATGCGAAGTTGGGATTTGGACATCCTACATTTAGCAAGCATACCTAGTGCAACATGCTAGCCATACTCGCAAGGATCAATTGACGCTTAGACTAAACCTTATTGACCCCTAAGGTTGCAACAGAAGTCACTCAAATGATGAGTTAGTACAAGTGTAGGTGAAGATTTCTTAAATCTCAAAGAGTCTTCAAATCAGAGGGTGAGAAGATAAGTCACATAGTCATCACTCTTTTCGACTTAATACTTTCAGCTTTTTTCTAAATCTTGTCAAGGACTACGGAGACAAATCCATATTTTAGTAAATACTTAATATGATTAAGTCGGAAAACAACCTGAAGAGTCTAAATGAAAAGACTTTATTTGTACATTTCCTAAGATCGGTAAGTTGTCAAAATCAAAAAATTTCAATCTTTCTTATCTCAAACTCAAAAAACATCGATATTTTTTTCTTCTTTTGCAATTTTTTCAATTTTTTAAAAACTAATCTTCGATGACACAAAATATATACAAAAATCTAGAGACAAAATGTGACTCAATCATAATATCTACCCCCTATGCCTATTTCATACAACATCCTCAATGCATGCAATAAACATAAGTGAAAAATAGATATCCCCAGATAATTCAAGAGTTTTGAATAAATAAGTCTCGAATAACTCCAGACCTGAATCAATTTGCAAAATAAAAATAGATTAGCCTAATTCATTGGGTTGTATCCCAGCAAGCGCTGAATTTTATGTCTACTGCTAGACATAATCCAGACATTCAGAAGGACCAATATTACAATAAAGAAATATGAATCATCTAGTCCCCACAATTATTATTTGTGTGAAAGACGTAGCCTTGTAGCTCTGGTAGGAGGTGTCCCCAAAAGTGAATCAATTGTTGATGAAGCACCATTCTGGATGGTTGGGTACAGGACAAATAGATGTCGTGTAAATGTACCCACTGACTTTTAGAGTCAAAGTAATGGGGTGCATTTTTTGGTTTTGATACATGAAACTCAACTCCAAAAGTTTGGGCATTTGATAGATATATTATGAAAAAGGTTTGAGTCCAACAGTCATTAAGTTTGAAATGGTGATCTTGTGGTTGTGTAATCTTGGGTCCTTAGGAATTAGATTTGTAAAAGTCATAAGGGTCCTTGTAAGATGTTGGAGATTTCGCAAGTAAAGGTACCCTGGAAACCAAAGATTTGTTTCCTCTTGATTTTTCTCCCCAAATCATCTCTTCAGAATTTCCAATCTCCTTTTTAAAATCGAAATCCTTATTATGAAAGATCGCCTTCGAACTAGCTTCATCAAGTTCAAAATCAAGTTCAAGAATGAATGATTCTACTTTAGGGCTTTCAATACTTGATGAAAAAGTGAAGTTAGTCATCAAAATACCATCAATATCCATAATGGATGCCTTCACTTCACTTACTTCCATAATAGGATTTTTATTTAATTCAAACACAAATTGTCATATTTATGCTCACATTGAGATTGATACTCAAAGTAAATGTCACATATTTAGGTTCGTTTTCAGTCCTCAATTCTTCAATTGAATCTTTATTCTACATTGAGACATTTTCTTTTCTTTTCATCTTAAGATCAACACATTCATCTTTAAACTCATTAGCTCTCCAAGTTTTATCATCAACATCCTCTATCTTTTTAATTTCCTTAATATACCCACAAATTTCATTTAAAGTATTAATTACCTTGAAAGCTTTCAATTCCATCTCTTTGTCTCCAAAGGTAATTTTTAAATTCCCAAATTCACAATTAATGTTGGCCTTGGTCGTATCCAAGAAAGGTCTTCCTAGGATAATTAGGGCCCTTCTCATATCTTCGTTAATTTCCATATCTACGATGATGAATTACATAGGATAATAAAAAACATTTATTCTAACAATGGCATCCTTAATTACTCCCCATGGACTTTTCAAGGATTGGCAAGCTAGTTGGAGCATGACTGAAGTGGGTTCAAGCTCCTCAAGTCCAATTCTTTCATAGATTTGTGTGAGTAGGAGATTGATGGAGTTTCCCAAATCAATTAAAACCCTATTAAAGGCTAGATCACTGATCTTGCAAAAAATCAAGGGGGACCCTAGGTCTTTCTTCTTAGAAGGGAGGTTATTAAGGATGATGGAGCTAGTTGAAAGTGCACTAGAGGGGGGCTGATTAGTGCTAAAGGTGGTAAACAAATTGATAATTGCAAATAATGTAGATTTAAAATAAACTCAAGCAAACCACAAATGAACACAAGGATTTACAGTGGAAAATCAACCCTGGGAAAAATTACTACCTAGATCTCCCAATCTAGGATTTTTCCTTGAGTCCAACTCAAAATACTAACCAATACTGATGGGGTACCAAACCCTTTTACAAATCCTATTGATCCCAATCAAGAGCAATGGGTACCAAACCCACTTTCAATCCCTCTTGATATTCCAATCAAGAGTAAACCCTCCTTTCTCAAGAGGAAGGGAACCCACAACCTGGGCTCTCATATTACAAGTAGATTAAGGAATAAAATAGAATTAAAACATAATTTACCTCCTATGGATAGCCCCAATAAGATATGCAATAAATTATATGAACTAGTTATCTAGGAGACTAAAAAGAACTCCCATAGTGATTGTAAGAAGATGATACTGCTAGGAGTTGAAGTGATGAAGCTTCAAGCATGTGTGAGTTGGAGAATCAAAGCTTCAATCACTTCTTAGAACACCAAATGTATGCTTTAGCAGAATGTAGACTTGAATGCACTTTAGAGTCAGTTTTAAGGTGTTCTTCTACTTCAAAGAGTGGGAAATCATCTCATATATTTAGAGTGGCGAATGGAGTAGTTTAGGTGTGCATAAAGCCCCTCTTCAACGGCTAAAATGTTTCCCAATTGGATTTACCAACGGCTAACTAATATGCTGTAAAAGTGTTTTATCTAATGTTAGGTAAATGTCATCTAACATTAGGTGAACTATCTAATGTTAGGTACTTAGTTAGGTGCAAAGATCGTTATCTCCTGGAGGTGTTCAATTTGTCCTAAAATAGCCTACCTAACATTAGGTAACCTCTATCTAATGTTAGGTCAACTACCTAATGTTAGGTATAAAGTTTAGTGCAAAGTTTGTTATCTCCTGGAATCCTCAAGTTGTCCACAGGCCAAATACCAATGTTAGGTAACTTATACCTAATGTTAGATGGATTGTAAAAGTCCTCCAACTTTCCAAAACCAAATTTGTTGATCCTCTGGGGTTTTAGGATGACCTATTAACCCTTAAGAATATGTTTTATCATATTTTTGACCAAATTAGACTTATACAAGTGATGCCCTAATAGTGTGGATTAATGTTAATCTAATTGGGGCTTGCCTTACATTCTAAGAAATATGAAATTACAACTCAATTCCTAAAAATACAAAGAGACCTAAACTTGATCTCCTCTATCTTCTTGGCTTCATAATTCATCAAGAGAACTTCAACCTGAAATTAATCTTGCAACAACTATGCATAACATATAATTTTAATCTCAATCACTTGATATGCTTGTTGTCATCAAAACCATCATTAAAGGCTAATGTGGTGCTTAATTATGCACCAACATTCTCCTCCTTTATGATGATGACAAAAATTCAATGGAGAGGTTGAAAGCCCCCCCTTGTCTAAGTGCTCTCCTAAATAAAATCTAAGAGATGATACACAAGGAGCACATAGCACATAATGTCATAACAAGATTTTAGCAAAATTCAAGTATCATGATCTCAATATTTATTCAACCCCTATTCAACCTCTCATATATTATCCTCCCCCTTTTAACATCATTAAAAAAAATCAAAGAGGCATAGCATGTTCATATTTCAACATATGAGAATATAACTAAATGTAACATTCAACATATCAACAAGTTCATATGACAAGATACATAACTCACATATAGCATCATAGACACTATCATATATAGCTCAACAAGATAATAGGAACATCAAAACCATGAGCTTTAAAAAAGTGCAAGTTGCAACAAGGAAATATAATTATTGGTTAATGCATGCCAAGGATATAAGCTAGAAAAGTTTGTGCAGCTCATGTTCTTACAAGTACATTAAATGCTGAAGCTAGAGTACTAAGAACTAAAGTCAAGTTCTTTTTTAACTATTTTATCCTATACTCCCCCTTAAAAATCGAAACATAGCTATATTCATATTTGAAACCTCCCCCTACTTAAAAGAGTTCAAACATATAGGAAAAGCTTATATATCTCCCCTTTAATGATGGACATATAGCATATAACACATTTTTATCTCCCCCTATCAAAATGTTATTTGTTAACATAAAAGAGAGGGTAAATGGTTTACCTCATTTACCAAGGCCAATAGAATGACCCAAATGGAGGTTTATGCCAAAGTTGATGGGGCTCCCATCCGAAATTTGGAGGTTCAGGCATTGGTGCTAGTCTCCAACCAAACGGTTGATGCATGGACGTTCGATTACCCGCTGATTGTCTTGTCCTCTTCTTTGGTCTACTCCTTGGTCCTCACAATTTGAGTTGACCATTCTTCAATTTGTAGGTCCAATCTTTGACATTGAAATCTTCATTTAAACCTATAAAACAAGATTCTAATTCTCTCTTCGGTATCCAAATCAATTTGGATTTGGATGTGTTAGTTGGTCTCCTAGATGGAGATCCTTTCTCAACCTTTTGTTTTTGAGTGTTATGGCTAAAAGCATATGCATTGTAAGATTGTTTTTGACCCTTATGGATATACAAGTATGCATGATAAGTTGGTTTTTGAGCCTTGGGTGGCACAAAGGTGTTTTCTCCTTTGAGCTTCACAAAGTTCATTAGCTTCTTGGTTGTAGATGAAGATTCAACATAACCAAGACCATACCTAGAGGTAGATAGCAATTGACTTGCAAGCATCTTTTGTAAGTTCTTGCTACCATTAGTAAACTTAGTTAAGTCGTTAATCAGCCTATTTGTGTTTATGCTAAGCTCATCCACATCTTTCTTTAAGCAAGTAATTTTATTTTTCAATTCAATAGTCTCTTCCATCAATATGTCTTTCTTAGTAAGCATGCTAGTGTTAGAAGCAATAACATTTTCATTTGATCTAGTCAAGTTCAAACATTTAGTTTTTAGATTTCCATTTTCCTTTTCTAGATCTAATTTCTCATTGATAAAAGCTCATATTTGTTTAGCAAGTCATTTTATTCTACTCTAAGCTTTTTCAAGGCTTTATTTTCATGTTTTATTTTCTTGCATTCATGGAAAAGTAGAGTCTTGTACCTCGGTCTCATTTGCCATGAGACACACGTGTACAACTTCTTCCTTGCTAGAGTCGGAGTCGAAGTTGGAGTCAGTGCTATCGCTTGCACTCTTTTCCGAGTCATCCCATGTTGACGCAAATGCCTTCTTCTTCTTGAAGAATTTCTTTTTTGACTTGTCATTGGTCCTTGGCTCCTTTTCCTTCCTTTCCTTCTCCTCCTTGTCTTTCTTATCCTCATTGAGTAAGGGATAATCTTTTAGTATGTGGCCCTTCTTCTTACATCCATAGCATGTAGGAGTCTCATAATCTCTCCTTTTTTTGAATTACTTCCTCATTCTCACATATTTCTCAAATCTTCTAGAGATCATGTCCATCTCTTCATCATCTTCACTTTTATCATCTTCACCAAGTTTGGAATCACTCTCAATTTTGTCTTTGAATGCCAAACTCTTCTTGGATCTAGAAGTTCATTTTCGTCCTTCTTAGATAGCTCAAGCTTCACTTCATGAGCCATTAGACTTCCAAGTATCTCATCCATGCTAGTGTTCTTCAAATCCTTTCCTTCCTCAATTGCAGTGACCTTTGGCTCCCATTCCATGGTTAGAGCCCTCAAGAATTTGGACACCATCTCATTTGAGGGATAACTCTTCCCAAGCCCCTTGAGAGGGTTGATGATGTTGGTGAATCTTGTGGTCAATTCCTTTATGCTTTCACCTGGGTTCATCTTGAACATCTCATACTCTTGGGTTAAAAGACTAATTTTTGTCTTCTTCACCCTTGAGGTTCCTTCATGGGTCACTTCAAGGCATTTCCAAATTTCATGTGTTGTCTCTGGCTACGAAATTCTATTAAACTCATCATTAGAAAGGGCACAATATAATATGCTCATAGCCTTACAATTGATTAATATCTCCTTCTCATCTTCCAGTTTGTAATCTCCAATGGTGGCATCTACTTTCGGCATTTTGAATTTTGGTCGCTGGTAAGTGGAAGGTTATGGTGGTGGTGGTTGTGAGTTTGGTTGAGTGTAGTGACCGGATGAAGCTCGCTGGAGCTTCGCTGGCCGCGAAGGTAGATGGGAAGACGGTGCTCTGGCGGTTGAATTAAGGTTTAAAGGACTAATTCCTAATCTTGGGAGAGAGACGAAGAGATAGACCTACTATAACGGATGAAAGGAGGGAGGATCTGTGCCGGCATGGATTGTCGGACACAGAGGGTGATTAGCCCATATTTGTGGGCTATCTAAGTATGTGAATTCCTAGGCATTAAGATATCTTTAGCATTTAGTTAACATACATTAGGATGTAAATAAATTAATTTATATTTTTAGCTTGATTGCATAATTCATGAATTGCATTCATATCTCATTACATTTAGAATTGACCTAGTTAACCAATTAGGTGCATTACATGCATTGTTTTGGGTTTAACATAGAAGTTAAGGGATTGTGCATAAATAACCCTAATATCTTATTTTATTCTTCTTCTTCACAAGGAATGGCTTTGCTTCCTCCATGGCCATTCACTCCAGCCATGAAATCTCCTTAATGGCCATGGCCGTGAGAAGTGGATCTGCTCCTACCTCTCCCATTCAAATCCAAGCAATGCAGCTACAAAGGGAGAGGGGGGTCTGCCATGCTCGAGAGGCCACCACACCCCCATTCACCATTGTGTAGAGCTCAAGAGCTCATCCATCTCACCACCGCTGGCCTCGATTGCGGCAATGAGTTTTCACCACCATAGGCGTGTGGCATGACAGGCCACACCGCTGTCTGGAGCTCGCTTTCATCACTGTGCTTCTTCACTACAAAACACCACCAACACCCCCACCGCATCTTCTTCTTCACCTTCTTCTTCTTCCATTGCAACACAAGAACCCGTCACACCCACCATTTCTACTTTCGATAGCTACCAGCTGCTGCCTTCTCCTTCACACGTGAAGCCACCATCCACGCCATCACGTATGCTCGCGCCTTCCCCTCCCACGCACGGCCAGCACACCTTTAGAAGGCCAGCAGCACACTCCCATGAGCTGCCAGTAGTGTGCCTCCCCTTGTCGAGTCTCCACCCGCATGCAGCAGTGTGCCGGCGTGCACCTCCAGCAACCCGCAGGCGCAGCCGCACACACCTCCAGCAATCTCTCTTCTCCACGCACCCAAGCACACCTCCTCACACCTCCTATAGCCAGCATATAGAGCAGCCCCACCGACCACCCACCACCTTCAACTACGCCATTCAATGAGCTCCAGCCACCTCCCACTACGCTTCCACCACTGCCGTGTAGCCCTCGGCTCAATGGACCTCTGGCGAGCTTCACGCCTCCAGTCGTGGTCTCCTTCATGCCGGAGGCAAAAGGGGAAGATTTCCCCTATTTTGTGTTGCAATAGTTTTTACATTTAATTCCATTACCACTTTTGATTTTTGAGTTTATTAATTAAATGTTGTGGTGAGTTTATGCAAATGACCTCCCTCTTTCTCATAAATGCTATTTTAGCATTAGCTCTTGTTGTTTACTTAATTTGAAAGCTGTTTTGATTTAGTTTCTTGATGAAATTAATCATGAACATTTGTTTTTGACCATTGCAAATTTTAATAGGTCAGTGCCTCCCTGTGGATACAACCCGCTCCTCATTGAGTGGTTAATTTTAATTCAATACTTTGATTAGTCGATTTTCCATCACTTAGAATACAAACGACAAATCATTTTAATTATCGTCTTGTTAAGTGAAAATCATCTTTTCAAATGGCACCGTTACCATGGAGGCAACGAGCCTATTAAACTCACATTTATTTATTTATTTGTTCACATTTACTTAAGGCATATTTCACTTCGATTATCTATTTGGTGCAAGGTACATGTATCTCGAGATGAGTTGTTGCACCAGCCTCAGCGATGCCGAGGTGGACCTTGTTTCCACAGTTTGAAGGACATGGGGAACTCCATTTCTAAAGGTAGGAGATCAATGATTAGTCCATAGTTGTGGGCTATTTAAGTATTTAAGTGCCTATACATTAGATTAATTCTAACATTTATTTAGCATAAATTAGGATGTAAATAGATTAATTCATAGTTTTAATCTAATTACATAATCCATACATTGCATTCATATCTTAAGTGCATTTAGAATTAACTTAGAATAGCATTCATCTAATTAGATAACCAATTAGGTACATTATTTTTATTAACATAGAAGTTGAGGGTCTGTACATAAATAACCCTAATATTTTAACAATATTTTCTTTATTCTTCTTCTTTCAGAACGGCTGGCTGCCGCTCCAACGCCCGGCTGATGCAGTGAAGAAGCCATTCAAGGGGGAGCGGATGTGGTGGATCTGGTTGGGCGGTTGATTTCAAACTTGTGCAAGCCACTACAAAAGGAGGGAGGCAGCCAAACTCGGGAGGCCTCTGCCATCGACCCACCACTGTGCAGAGAGAACCTCTCTCTTCCACTCCACACTGCCGGCCTCTACTGTGGCGACGAGTCTCCATTACCATGGGCGTGTGGTGTGACAGGCCACACAGCCATCCGGAGCTCGCCGCATCACCGTGAGCACCTTAGCGTGCATCCTCCTCACCGTCATCGCCGACCACCATCACCGAGCTACTGATTCAGCCACCCTCTCAGTAACTTAAGACGTCTGGGGAATTTCCCAGACGTCTGAAGTTACCCGCTCACCTCCACCCACTCGCCTGCGTACCCATCTCAAGTCCACCCGCAACTGCTCTCCACGCAGCGCCCTCTTCCCGCACCTACAGAGTCGCCCGCAGCATCCTCCAACAACGCCTGCAGATCAGCCCACGCCACCTTCCTCGCGCCCATCAGCCTGCAGCACACCCGCACCCACCATCAGCCTTCGTCAACCACGCACGCCCTCCTCAGCCCGCCGCGCTCTCCTCCAGCGCTTGCAGAACCGTACGCAGCTACAGAACGCCAACCACTCTTCCCGCGCGCCCGCCACCAGCAACAGCCACGCCCGTGCCTGCAGCTTGCACACCTGCTCCCGCACCTGCAGTACCATCCGTCCGCGCTTGCAGAACCGCCTGTAGCGCCCTCTTCCCCGCGCCTGCAATCCATCGCTCACCACGCCTGAGCTCCCGTGCCCACGCCAGCCGCAGCAGCGCCCACGCCAGCAGCAGCAGCCACCCCCGCAGCAGCAGCGCACGGCAGACTTCACGCCAACAGGCTGCACCCACTCAACCACCTGCAGCCGCCACCAGCAGCACCTCTGTCGGAGCTCGTCCGGCCACCTCCGGCCGCCGCGCGACTCGCCGCCACCACCGATTCGAAGCTCTTGGTCCAAGGGACCTCCTCCGAGCTTCCCGCGCCCAGTCATCTGCTCCTCGTCGCGCAAGACAACGGGGAAAAATTCCCCTGTTTTGCTACAGGAAACCTTCAATTAAAATTTACATTTTCTGCCATTGCCAAATTTTAGTCATATTTTATTGACTCTGCATTGTGGAAAATATCCTATAGTTTCTCATAATTGCCATTTCAGCATTGTTTCTTGCTTAAACCTTAATCTAAAGGCAATCTTGGCTTGGTTCTTGTCCAAATTGACTACGAACAAACATTTTTAAGTGGCACGAATTTTAATGCGTTATTGCCTCCCTGTGGATATGACCCGCTCCTCTGCGAGTGGTTATTTCTTGTTAAAAATTGATTAGTCGATTTTTCCACCACATTAAACTACAAACGACTTAAAAGCGAAAGATCGACCAGTGAATCGATGCGCTGTGGTGGACCTTGTCTCCACCACTGAAGGAGGACATCTGTTGTGATATCTTCATCTCTATCAATCTTTTTCAGTAGATAGAATTTAGCTTCTAGAACTTTATTATTCTTTATTTTCTTGCACATTCATTTGGTTTGCGACCCTTGTTCTGGGGTACATTTTAGGGGTTTGTTCCCCGACCTTCTTTTAGGCTCGTGTTGGGTAATTTCTAGAGAGCATGTTCCCTTTTCTTTAGATCTAGTTTTCATTTTATTTTGTGGTTGTTTATCCTTTCCTTTGTTTGTGCATAAGTAGGTAAAGAAACAAATAACAAAAAAGAAGCACGAGCTACCTACTAGAAGCTACCTACCCCTAGGGACGACCATTTAGGATTGTATGAGTAGCATCTAGACTTTATTTTTTGCATTGCGTGCATTCTTGCATCATTGAATGCTAGAAGTAAGGTACGCATCCTCTTACTTTGCATCCATATCTTGATCACGCATTTGCATTTGGACTTAATTCCTAGATCACATAATTTGTCTAGAAATGATCTAACAAGTGGTCACATTAAATTTCTGAAAAGGACTAATTAAAGGAGGAGCACATTAAAACCCAAGGAGTTGATTTGAGACTTTGTATTGTGGTTCAAAGTTAAAAAAAAATTTTTTGTGAATGCACATGTGTATGACATTTTTTGCACTAAAGCATGCACTCTAGACACTTCTAGGTTGGAACCTATAGGAAAGAGCCTCCTATTGCTGGAAACTGAGGTGACCCAAACTATATTCCAAAAGTGAGGTTGCCTTTAAACCTTGCGAATTGAGGGTAGTTAAGAAGCACCATGGAAGCAACGCTTCAAAGGAAGGGCTTGACCCTACTTGCATCCCTCTTTACTGTGTTTGGAAGTGTCTAAACTTTTTGGTCTTTAGGGAGGATCTCTAAAGTTCCAGTTAGGTCTTTATTAAGGCATTCCGTAGGCCGACAATAGGAGCATAATTGATTGGGCAATTTGTATTGTCACCTACAATCTGAATTAAAGTCGAAAGCCTAAATCTTTAAAGACCTAACAAGTCCTTTTGAATTGTGTTTTTAGTGCATGCCTGGTAGGCGATCTCTTAGGAGAGAACTTGTGTTTGATCCAGAACCTGAAAGAATCCTAAGAAGAAACCACCCAAGGGAAGAAATGGTTGGTCAAAGGAGACTTATTGAATTGTGAGTTTGGTTGAGTATAGAGACTGGGCAAAGCTCGCTGGAGCTTCGCTGGCCGCAAAGGCAGATGGGAAGACGGTTCTCTGGCAATTGAATTAGGGTTTAAAGGACTAATTCCTAATCTAGGGAGAGAGAGGAAGAGATAGACCTGCTCTAACAGATGAAAGGAGGGAGGATCTATGCCGGCGTGGCTTGTTGGACATAGAGGGTGATTAGCCCATATTTGTGGGCTATTTAAGTATGTGAATGACTAGATATTAAGATATCTTTAACATTTAGTTAACATGCATTAGGATGTAAATAAATTAATTTATATTTTTATCTTGATTGCATAATTCATGCATTGCATTCATATCTCAATGCATTTAGAATTGACTTAGTTAACCAAGTAGGTGTATTATAACATTATTTTGGGTTTAACAAATAAGTTAAGGGTTTGTGCATAAATAACCCTAATATCTTATTTTATTTTATTTTTCTTCTTCACAGGGAATGGCTCCATTTCCTCCACGACCATTCACTCTAGCCATGAAATCTCCTTAATGGTCGTGGCCGTGCGAAGTGGATCTGCTCTCGCCGCTCCCATTTCAAATCCAAGCAATGCAGCTACAAAGGGAGAGGGGGGTCTGCCATGCTCGAGAGGCCACCACACCCCCATTCACCACTGTGTAGAGCTCAAGAGCTCATCCATCTCACCATTGCCAACCTCGACTGTGGCAATGAATTTCCACCACCGTGGGTGTGTGGCATTATAGGCCACACCGCCATCCGAAGCTCGCTTGCATTACTGTGCTTCTTCACTGCGCAACACCACCAACACCCCCACCGCATCTTCTTCTTCCACTGCAACCACAAGAACCCATCACACCCACCATTGCCACCTTTGATAGCTACCAGCCGCTACCTTCTCCTTCGCATGCGTGGCCACCAGCCACGCCACCATGCACGCCCATGTCTTCTCCTCCCATGTGAGGCTAGCAATGTGCCCGTGCACACCTCTAGTAGCCCACGTGCATGGCCACACACACCTCCAGTAGTCTCTCTTCTCCTCGTGCCCGTGCACACCTCCTTGCGCTGCCTGCAATAAGCATACAGAGTAGCCCCACAGGCCACCCACCACCTTCAACTCCACCGTTCAACGAGCTTCGACCGCCTCTCACTGTGCTTCCACCACCGCTGCGTATCCCTTGGCCCAATGGACCTTTGGCGAGCTTCACACCTCCAGTTGTGGCCTCCTCCGTGTGCGAGCAAAAGGGGAAGATTTCCCCTATTTTGGGTTGCAATAGTTTTTACATCTAATGCCATTGCCACTTTTTATTTTTTAGTTTGTTAATTAAATATTATGGTGATTTTACACAAATGATCCCCCTCTTTCTCATAAATGCTATTTCAGCATTAGCTCATGTTTACTTAATCTGAAAGCAATTTTGATTTGGTTTCTTAACAAAATTAATCGTGAACATTTGTTTTGGACTAGTGTGAATTTTAATAGGTCAGGGCCTCCCTGTGGATATGACCCACTCCGCATTGAGTGGCTAACTATAATTCAATACTTTGATTAGTTGATTTTCCACCACTTAGAAATACAAATGACAAATCATTTCATTTTATCATTTTGTTAAGTGAAAATCATCTTTTCAGAGGAGATGAAACCATCGGTGAGCGAGAGGGCAACAAGGAGAGGGGGAGGAAGTTCTCGCTTTGATTGGCAAGTAGCAGACAATGCTGAGGATGAAGGGGGTACTGCCAAGTTGACCATGGGAAGCAGTAGGAAGACAGAGGAGGGTCGTCGGAGCAGCGGCGGAGGTGGTCGGATGATGATAACATCATCATCAGCCATAACTAGCTTTAATTAGTCACAATCAATTGACAACTGCTCCTACATAACCACTAGAGAGTCATAATTCATTGCATATCCTTTCTGAGAAGATGTAACGACCCGGTTCCCGAGTCCCTACGAGACACGAGAACCGGACCGACTCAACTAATCCCAAGACCTAGTCGTCCAACGAGGAAGTAACCAAAAGAGCAGTAAAATAAACCACATTCAGCATGAATATAACTAATAGTAAGAAAGTACAGCAGTAAGGAAAGAAACTATCACAGTATGTACCACCACAACAGTAGAACAACATTCATAATATAATTTGAACTGCAGGTAAAGAAAGTACAACGGAAACAAGAATTACTCACTACAACGTAACAAAAAGAGGTACAAGAGACCGTGGTAACTCTACTGGACCCTACTCGGCCCAACGTCCTCTGCAGCCGCTGACCCTGGCTGCTCAACACCTGGTCCTGAAAAAGGTAACAAGTGTAACACGTCAGCAAAATGCTAAGTAGAGTGGCAACTAAACCAAAGACAACAGTAGCTGTTATGTTCGATTACTTTCTTTATTCACATCTTTCAATTGTCTCACTATTTCATTTATTCCTCAGATCTTTTTCTTGATCTCGAATGTTCCTCGTGGGAACGATCTTGATTGCAGTCTTTTCCAAAAAGTAGAAGTAGCACGTGGTGCTCTCCTGGCCGGGAGAGTCCCCTGTGGTGATCCTACCCTCAGTCAACCACCCCAAGGTCACTAACAGACGTAACGGTGACTACGGCACGCGCGATAAACGCACAGGTAGCTAACCCGTACTGGCATGCGGTCAGTCGTTTTCGTTAACGGGTGCGCCCAAAGCACAGCACGGAACCAGTCCAGGGCAGAGCCCTCTCAGTAACAGGGGTCCAACCCCTCCACAGTAACCAAACTGGGGCCTTGCCCCTCCACAGTCCGCGCACCCTCGCCTGACTACCTTGGTTTGCCCCAGTGGGCCTAAACAAGTCGGTGTAGGAGGCTAGCAGAACCCCGAGGCCCGTGGGGTAGCTAGTGCCCTCCTAACACTAGTAGCTCTCCTCGGTACTACGTACACGAGGGCCAGCAAGTCGGTACAGAGCGGCCGGTCCTAACCCCGAGTCCCTGGGGTGGCTGGCCCCACTCTGCACTAAACGGGTACAGGTACTTCCCTTGGTACTACGTACCCAAGAGACAGTACACAACTACATCTCAGTTCCATTCCTTTCTCTTTCCAGGAGTTCCACTCCTAATTCCCTCGTAGGGTTCCATCCTTTTTACTCTAACATCCAGGTTTCACTTTCCAGTTTCACATTCTTACAATCCATGTTCTCAACCACGTTATTTATTCACAACAGGCAGTTGTTAATTCAAATTACAGGCAGCTTTATATCTCTTTCCATTTTCCAAGACTGCATTATTATACATTCCACTAGTTTTCCCATCCTAGGATTCATGCCATATCCTAGGATCTATCATACAATCTAGTTTTCCAGCCCTAGGATTCATGCAACACCTAGGAGCTATCATTCCATCTATTTCTCATTCCTAGGATTCATGCCATGTCCTAGGTTCTATTTATGGTTCCATAATTTAACAGATTTTATTAATAACTTAAAGCCACTCTACCAGGTACAACGGGAGTAATGGGGGCGTGGTCGGGAATCCCGCGTGCCTCCGCGACCCCCGAGACTGCAACGGAATGGGGTCCTATCACAAGGATCAAACACAAGGAGTATCTCAAAATAGTGTATAGCTACTGTAGACGGGTAGAGGAATTAATTCCGTAAAGAACGCAACTTGAATCGTGGAAAACGGAACCCGAACGGGCCCTAAACGGGTCGAAAACAACGAAACTGTGTAAAATCAGACGTCTGGAACTTCTTCCAGACATCTTAAAACTGGATCAGAGAATTACCTTGTTCAACGTGGTTTCCCAGACGTCCAGAAGTCTGCGGGGACGTCTGGCCTAGCTCCCAGACGTCCGATGGTCACCCCGGACGTCTGGAGGTCGCTCCCGCCGTCTGGTACTACAGCCAGACGTCTGATCCGCGTTGGATGGCGAATCACCGAGCCTGCGCACACCCATCTCTCTCCCTCAGTACGGTCAGTCGACAGGAAGGAAGAAGAAGACGGAAAACTCACCTTTCAGACGTCTGGACAGTCTTCCAGACGTCGACCCCGCCATCTGGCTATCATAACAGACGTCTGATTCTGGAAATTTTTCCAGAACCAGGGCGCGACTCGCCCTCCACTCGCGACGCCGCGCCTCGTCGCACCTCGTGCGCCTGCTGCTCGAGCTGCAGCAGGCCTCCCGCGTCGTTCCACGCCCGCTGCGCTTCCCACCGGCCGGCCCTGGCAGCCCCGGCGAGCTCGCCCTCACGGCTGAGTGCCGCTCTCGCACGCAGCACCCCCTCCGCGCTCACTGCGGCCGTCGCCGTCGCAGCAACCCCGCGCCCGCTCTCGCGCACTGGAAGGAGAAGAGGAAAGGAGTGGAGGCGACGGGAGGGAGCGCGTGGCCTTTTAAGGCCCCGCGAGGAGGAGAGAGAATCGCGGCAGGGCGTCTACAGCCGTAGAGGGAAAAACGAATATGCGGGTCTGCACGCTCAGGCGCGCAGACGACCCGCGCGTGTCGAAAATAACTGATTTCCAGACGTCTGGAAACGATCCCAGACGTCTGGTCAGACGTCTGGTCCGACGTCTGGGCCACCTCCCAGATGTCTTAAAAGACGTCTGGGGCACGCATTCGTAACAGAAGAATACATTAAATTAGGGGTAAATCTACAGTTTTAACATCTATCTTAAATCCATAGTAATCATGGGGTTTCCTAGGGGTTAAATGAATGTCAAATGAGCATTAATGGCTAACAAGAGGGTTCATGCAGACAGAAACAGGTTTTCAAACATTTCAAAAATTATTGGACATCCGAAACCCTAATTTTAGACTCTCTTAATTAACTAAGGTTATGGTCAGGATAAATTTCACCTAAACCTTCTAAAAATCATATGAAAATATTCCATAAGGTTTGGTATCCTTGATTTGACCATTGGAACCCATTTTGACCTAAAATAGAGTCTTAGACAGGAAGTTGCCCTAATTTGGGTTTCTACGTAAATTACCCAGTCAAACTTGGTCAAAACCAAAATCCAACTTCTCCATCAGATTACTTGGGTCTAAATTAGGTTTTTACCAAAATTTAGGCCCAATCAGAGATCATCTTGACCTAGTTTGCATTTTGGTCTAGTTGGACTCTTTCTCTCTCTTACATGGCCCTAGCTTTTAAAATCTTTGCAAATAGGTCCCTAAGTTTCTCATCATTCTTTGCAAATGGGTCCCTACTACCATTGGTGTGAACACACCAAGCTCCGTCAAGATTCGAGTGAGGATTTCTCACTCGATTCTCAATCAAAAAGTTCCAAAATTGAAAGAGAGATTCCTTGAGGAATTCCCTTCCAAATGGACTCGGCCATGATTCCTAACTCTTTCCCAATTTTCCATGCGAATGCATGGATGATGTGGGTATCCATTGTGCATGAATTGGCCAGAGCTTGAAAGCTTCTTTCCATACTTGGAACCCCTCTCTAAGACCTATAAAAGACCCCCTGATGCAAACCATACATCCTTAGCATGGTTTTGAGCCACAAGTATTCTTTTCCTCTCTCCAGCTCGCTCCACATTCGCTTTGGCAAGCTTCTCCCTCAGTCACCCTACGGCCTCCCAATGGCCAAATTGGGAGTTCTACATTCCTCCCCTCCTTTTTTCGCTCCTTGACGACCAACTCAAGGGTTCCTAGATCTCCCTCTTCCTCGCTGCACCTCCATCGAAGCATTCTCTTCCACGGTGCTGACCAATCACAGCCGGCACCCTCCTGACCCTTTCGACCACTAAAACTAGGTTCCCTCACCTCCTTTTCCCCTCTACTCTCTTTCCCCCTCACTATCCTCTTGTTTCAATTGCAATTCATGCCTCATCCCCTTTGTCTTATTCCGTTTCAGCAAAGCTCCGGCGACACCCCCACAACTCCACAAGCCACCGCACGCCTCACCATGGCTCTCATAAGCATTTCCATCCTCCCTACTATAAAACCCCTCACCTAATTCCTCATTTCACCTACCAAATCTCCCCACCGAACACACTCACCTCCGCTCACCCTCTCTGTCACTGTTCGACCTCCACGACCACTCTCACGTTACGTAACCACCACCACCATCTTGGCCATCACCTAACAATCCTCCTGAGGTATTTTAATGTGGCCGTGAGGCCATCCTTTATGTTTCAGGTCATTAGCGCCCACCGCCATTGCCGCCGTCATCTCCGACCCTTGCTTGCAGTCCTCCGGCAAGTTCAGAGCCTGGTTTCACTTCCAAAAGACGCAGGCTACATCTGCATCTCCAGCTGCAGCACCAATTGAAACCACGAAGCACTCTAGCAAGCGCAATTGACAAAGTCTCCTCTGCAGCTGCATGCAAAGGAATGTGGCACTGATAGTGCCACATTGTGGATTGTTAACGTGGCTTGATCGTGTTTTTGTCAGTTAGTTATGTCATAGTATAGGTGATCAAGCGTTGTCAACAAATAAAAATTTATTACTCGAAAACCTAAGTATCCGAGGTCGAACACAGGGAGCAAATGGAATTTATTACTAATCTCAAGAATGTAATTGAACACTTAATTACTCAAAACTTAATTCAAAATATATATATGTATGAGTTTAAAAGTCAAATGTGGCAAAAATAGAGAAATTAGACGTCTGATCCCATGATCAGACGTCTTAAAAAGATGTTTTCTCCTGTCTGCTTCTTGTTCTTGTTCTCCTGACTTTTGACTTTCCTCTATTCTTCTTTGGCCATGTGCTTCTTCTTCCTTGTTTCTTTCTCTACAACTCCTTCCTCTACTCTTGCCCTTCTTTTTCTTTCCTCTGTCTTTTGCCTTGCCTCTCTTCTGCAGTTTCTTTCTCTTTCTTTTCTCTACGAGTCTTCTTCTTCTTCCTTCCTTGGCTCTGCTTCCCTTGGCTTCAGCTTCTCTTCTTCTTCTTCTTGTCTTTCCCTTTCTTTATCTCTTCTTCCTTCTTAAGTTCCCCTTCTCTTTGGCTTCGCTTCTTCCCTCTACCTTGCCTTTCCTTTTCTTTTTCCTCTACGAAGCTTCCTTCCTTCTTCTCCTTCTCTTACAGTGGCAAAGTTCCTGTTTCCTTCTCTTCCTCCTTCCCTGCACAAATCGAAGAGAGCAAAACCTACCCCTCTACCCACACCTGCGTCTCTCTCTCTCTATATCACTCTTCAGCACGCTCTCCCAAAGCCGGGTAATCGGGTCGGGTCGCGCAGCTGGGTCCAGGCGCACCGGCATGGGTGTGGTGTGCGAGGAGTGCTCAGGAGGGTAGTTGGGTCGGGTCACCAGGTCCGCGTGATGAGCACATGGACGAGGCGCGTGCATAGGTAAGGAGGGACCTCACCCCAGTGTATTAGAGGCAACCCAACGGTAGCACAAAATCAATTTAAAGTACTCAAGTGCCTTGTGACTTACCGAGGTGGGACTAATGCTCCACCGCTCTTTCTCGCACGCCCACAGGAGATCGTTCTCCAATTACAGCGCTGTAGGCCTCGCAGCGCCACTTTCTGGAACAGATGACTTCGCGAGATCTCCCTGAATCTGCTGCACCTGGAATCCTGAAGTCCTTCAACCTGGAGCGAGCGTGCAACTTCCTCGAGTCACCGCTAATGGCGGCTGAAGCTCAAACCTTGCTCAACACAAAATGAAGCTTGCAGCTCTATTAGACCACAGGAGGACCCTCGCCGTGTCACGGCGAAGGTGAGGTGGTAGATGGCAGGCCACGAGGCGGCCTAGGTGTGCGTGCCTAGGTCGCTCTGTGGCCGGATGTATGGGTTAGGTCGAGGGGCAGTTGTGGTGGTGTAGGAAGTCTGTGGAGGAGTGGAGGATGTTCAGTGGAGTGTGGAGGAGATTGTGAGGTGGGTGGTGAGACGTGTGGGGGTGCGGAGTGATGGAGGCATCTCACCGGAGGGTGGCCGGAGATGAGGAAGCTGGTAGTGGATAGTGGTGGTCGAGTAGCGTTTTGTAAAATAGGATGAGGGAAATGAAAGAGGGGATAGAGACAAACAGTTCTAACCTAACTAAGTGGATGAAGGGGGCGAGAGGGTGGTTGGCAGTACCTGCTGTCGTCGGAGTGGAAGGCATCCAGTGGAGGAAGATGGCGGCGACGACAGAGCTAGGGAAGCGTGCGCGGGTGCTGTACGACATGGAGGAGGATGGGGAGGACAGCTCTGCCACTGGTATTGTGGCAGAGCGATGAGAAAGAGGAGGGGGGCTTGTCGGAGCTCATTGTACCCCTTAGCTGGAGGAGAAGAGGAAATCGAGGTGGAATTTCAGCCAAGTCGAGCTGAGGAGGTGCGGCCGGAGTTGGGGGTCAATTTATAGGCACTGGCAGGGACTCCTATGCTTGGAAGCCAAGCTTCCAAGCACGGGAATCCTTGCTGGAGATAGAAGTCAGTTAGGTACCCAAATCTCTCGTGTGTTCGCACGAGGGATTGGGTGCAAATCTTAGATTAGGACCACACTCAGATGGAAGGGAATTCCTTAGAGAATTTCCCTTCCAAATCTGGGAGGAGATCTCTGAGGAATCAGGGAGTATTCCCCCTCTATTCCTCGTAGGAGTAGGATTTCTCCCCATTAATGGAGGAGGGACCTTCTTGTAAGAGTGGTGAGGAAGTTAGGGGGGTTTATGCAATGGCTTTCAAAAGATAGGGATCGGAATGTAATTGGGTGTACTAATTTGCAAAGTAGGTCAAGATGACCTCCCCTTAGGTCCAAATTTTGGTACAAACCTAATTTGGACCTAAGGAATCCAATGGTGAAGTTGGATTTTAGGTTTGACCACGTTTGAATGGATATTTTGTGCAAAAACCCAAATTAGGTCAATTGATGAGTTAGGACCCCAATCTAGATCAGACTAGGTTCCAAAGGCCAATTTAAATGTTCTAAACCCTAGGGGATATTTTTCCATGAATTTTATAGGGTTTACTTGATTTTTATCCTGACCAAAACCTTGTTGTATTAAGCGGGTCTGTTTTAGGGTTACAAGATGTCATTTAATTCCTGGTTTGCACATAAACCCATTTCTGATTAAACCGACCCACTTTTTATCTTATTCAGACAATTTGACCTATGTTCTGCCTCTGAGAAATCTCGTTTATGTACTGTAATGGTAAAATTGCAGTTTTAACCTTTATTTCATGTTTTCTTCTCAGAACACTTATTCCTTCAATTAAGCCCTCCTCTAAGTTATGTAGGAGCTTTTATTCTCTTTCTTAGGTCAAAATGAGCTAGTTATGGCTCATGATGAGGCTCTCATCATGGATTAAGAAGAAATCACACACATAAATTATTTTTATGCTCAGGCTCTATCGCCCAAGCACAGGGGGTCGGGTCGCCACATCCCCTTTCATTGATTACCCGACCTATTAAGCTCACTCCTTGGTCACCACCCACGCCAGTGACCCTGGACACTATACATGACCCGGTTACCCATGTATGGATCCGAATATGCTTTGGGTCTGTGAGAGAGAAGAGGAGGAAGAATTATGAGAGAGCGAGGGAGGGTTTTCCTGTGTGTGTCTCTACCTTGTGCTGAAGAGAAAGAAGTCTCTGTGTGACACTTAACCACTAAAAAGGAGTCATGCTTTAGTGCTTGAGGAAGGCTTTGCAAGGGAAGGAAGCTGAAGCAAAGAAGAAGAAGAAGAGAAGGTTCTGAAGAGGAAAGAGAAACTTGTGAAAAAGAAAATTAGAAGAAAGGCTCTCTGAGAGCCTCTGCATGTGACACTTAAGTCGACTGATGATACATGCCATACGTCTGATCATTGTAGTGTTCAAGCTACTATTGGGTTATTTGGTTTAATTGAGATATCTGATATGCATATTTGATTAGGGTTAGCAATTGGTGATTCAAATCACCATTATTTTGTCTTAATCTCTTTTTATTATAGTGAACTCTTGAAATACTTTTTGCTTATTATTGAATATCATTTGAGTAGATTGTTATTCATTTAATATCATGTATCTTGCTCCATTACTTCAAATTAAAGATTAGTGCGTGAATTTCATATTTGCTCCTTGTGTTAGACCTCGAACTCTTCTGTAGATTCTAAGTTATAAATTTTATCTGTTGATCGAGCTATCCAGGAGGCTTTGCTATAACGAAATGACTTAAAAACTCCTCGATAGTGTGTTTAACATTTTGGCACCATTGCTGGGGAGCAATGCGCAATTCACACATTAGTCTTATATTTCTCTATTGTTATCTGAGCACTAAGTTTCCCTGTTTGATTTGATTATGATTTTGCGAGGTACATCACGAGGAGATCTTCCATGCAAATCAACCACTCCAACGGTAGGTAATCTCTCTTCTTCCCTAATCTCCTAATCCTTAGAAGAGAAAAAAGGAAACAAAACACTTAGGATTCACCTGCCTTACTTTCTAGTAATCATAATTTAAAAGGCAAGTTTCTTGATTTGCAAATTCAAAACAATATCCGATTGAAGTTGAGATGATTCTATTTTAGAGATCCCTACCTAAATTGCTTTTACCTACTAGGGATTTACGCTTTAGTTTAAACATCTTGGACTACTCACCTTCTTGTTTGAAGTCCAAGGTGTACATCTTAAGATTTAATTGGACTTGAATAGAACCAATTAGGGTTTCTACATTAGGGTTTTGAAGTGATAGTTCACAATTGCCTGCATTAAAGAAATTCAAACTTCCTGCATTTGTGTGCCACCCAAACCCTTGATTGAAAAGATCTAACTAGAAGAACCCTAAAATCAGGCTCTAAATCTCACTTGAATCCTAAAATTGTGGACCTAATAAACTAAGAGTCAATTCAGGGTGATCTGTGGGTCTTGACTCAGATTTCATTTTGCATCTTTTAGGGCAGGTCAGGTGAAGTTGGTATACTTTGTAGGTCAATCAACCTCCAAATTAGGTCACAAATTGAATTAACTTCTAATCAAGTAAAATCAAAGGCACAAATTAGGAATAAAATAGGTAGACTTAAGGTCTCAATTCACACATAGTAATCTACTTAGAACCACAATGACAAGGAAGGTCGAGTGGGGGAAACCCAGTAACCCATGGGGACGCTCTACCGTGTAGGGGTCTTTGTGGGCCTCTCCCTTCCTGGTTGCCCAGGTAATTCTTGGGTGTGTAGATTTCTAATTCAAAGGTATCATCCATCTTGATACAACCTTAGTCATCCAAAAATCTTTGGGTGCCTCAATTGGGTCCAATTCATATCCAGTCCCTCATCCCTTCTATAGAGCACATATCAGGAAGGTCAATAGGTTTTTAACCAAAGATGCCTCATTAGATCTTCTATAGGGATTTCTGATCTAATCTGATTACTTCAATCTGAACCTGAGTTTGATTCTACATCCTGATCCACCACCTAATTTGAAAATGCAACCTGGCAATTTGGGAAGACCAATTAGGAAACCTGAATCACGAATGTCCATGAAAGATAGAATGATTGAGGATGTCCTTAAATATTATGAAGATTATGCGAGAACCTCAAATCCAATTATCAAGATTTCAGTTAATGTTCTTGAAACAACAACCCAAATTATGAACTAAGTTGGAATGCTATTTACACAAATCTTACATGGTTCAACCCGGGACAATCTTTTATCAGAATATAGTGAATTGTGGAGGGTACACAATATTGAGTATATACAATGTTTGTCAGATCCACAACTTTGGGAAATGTACCAAGGTCTCATGGAGAAACGTGGGTACATGCTAAATACATTACAATAAGTAATTCATCAACGATACCCAGACATTCCTTCAGAATATGATGAGACATCTTGGAATAAGATTGAGGGTCAATTTGATTTCCTAAATCCTAGGTTCAAGAATCGAGGTTGTTGTGGACCCTAACACAGGTGGAATCTGATTCAAATTATGTGTAGATTTATATGCCTGATCTTGAGATGGGTTGGGAGGATTCGATTGTAGGTGTTCTCAATTCTGAACCAACCTTAGAAAATCATGAATCTAGTTCACTAAGCCTTGAATTCCTAGACACTTGTGATGACGAGATTGAGTCAAACCTCTCGAGAATGTAAATTCCGCTCCTTATTCTGATAAGGTGATTCTCGAGAATGATTCTGATATCCCAATAGAGCCTAGCCTAAATTCTAGTAATCCAATCCTTACCTTTAACTTAGAATATGGATTCGAGCCTCTTTAGGATAATCATGAGGTCCAATGTGATGAGAATCAGATTTTGAATCTAGATTATGATTGTGGGCCTATAATTTATGAATATACCTCTCCAGAGTCCTCTGAGATACAAATTGATTTTTCAAAAGTCACCCCAATTTATGGTACAGAGACCGAGGGGTTGGAAGAGTTTGGATTCGATTGGGTCTATCCTAGGAACTAAGAACTTGAGCCCATGCCTAATAAGGACACCTCTTTGAGCTTAGAATTTGAAATTAGGTTAGATCCAAGCCAGGTTGCTGATTCTACACATCTTGGTTCATTCTATGGTGGAACTCCGGATCTAGAATTAGGTTTAGAACACGATCTTTGAAAATTCTCCGATGGTTTTGAATCTTACTCTGATTTTGGAGAACCCTTGTTTCCTAATTATTACAATCTGGTTTATGATCTCAGCATCCAGGGTCCATTCCTTGATTCTGATGCTGAGGTCAATGATTTGGACCTTAAAGAAGCCACATCTTTTGATCCACATACAGAGCCTTCCAAAACCCATTCTCAACCCTGACCTGCCACTGGAATCAACTACTCTAATTCACCTTTCTTTGATCTGGTCACGTATGATTCTCTTCCATCGATTGATCGGGTTTCAGACATTGACCAGATCGATAATCACTTCCCATCCTTTTTTGATCCTATCAATAGGGTTCCTATATCCTTTTCAAATCCATTTTCTTTTGAGGACCCCTAGTTTCACCAGGCTGAATCGACTCAGCCAAACCCTAGATTTACATTTCCACATCCATTTGAGCCTCAAAATATCTGGTGGGCTCCGCATCTACTGATTCACATCCATCAACCCACCAGACTGATTGGGTTTGGGCAGCATCATCAACCTGTAGATTTGAACAAGCACCTGCTTGGACCAATCAGGCTATTGATCAAGGTGCTTATTCTACAACACTCCTCTGATTTGACCACCCCTTCTCCTTGATCACCTTCTGCTTGGTTAAAGGCATTGAATTTAGCTCTTAACAGGAGGCAACCCGTCATTCCAAAAAATTGAGACCCTTCTGATCATCCTTTTGAGATACACTCCTACTGTACTTAGAGTTTAGCTTTAGAACAACCGACTCCACCTTTGGTATTCATATCAAAGCTTGAAATTGTCCACAGTAGTCATCCCGAGCCATTCACCCACCCTTTGAACCTGTTCTAACCCATGAACCAAGCTGATTTCATACACTCCAGTTTACAATGAGGACATTGTAAAACTTAGGCATGGGGGGTGTTAAAGTACAAACATATAAAAATTCAAGTTTCTACAGGGTTCTCACAAAAAATACATATCCAAAAAACCAAAAAAAAAAAAAAAAATATATATATATATATATATATAAAATTGAAAAAAATAAAAAATTGAAAAGGGAGGAAAATTTTGAGAATTGATTGCATATCATTCATGAGGAGGAAAAAAGAAGAGTTTAAATGTAAAAAAGGAGCAACATTGAAGAATAAAAATGATAGTCGTTAGCACTTGATTATGAAGATTACTTAAGTTCTAGACCTAATCAAAGAAAATTTAAGTTATGAAGTAACAACGAGACAAAGAGATTAGTATGAGCACTAATCTTAAGCCTCTTGGGCTTGTTTTGGGGCTTAAACATTCACATACCTGTTAAGATCTGAATTAGTCCTCAAGAGGTTGAGGAAAGTGCGAAGCTGATGTATTAGGTCTAAGGCTTAGGGATTATTTGGCCCCATTACTTGCCCTTTGGTTTGTGTGACTTGGTAACCTAAGCACCCAAAATCACACACTTAGTCTGGTTCAGTGTGCTTAATAAAGAAAAATCTGCCAAAAGTGTTCTGTTATGAAAAGTCATCTCAAAGATCTAAGCTTAGGAGTGGCTCGACAACACAAGTTGATTTTGGATGAGTTCCCAGTGTGGAGAGGTGGGAAATTTCCCTCGAATATGCATAATAACATATATTCTCCTCGGTGCTTGTCCCCTAGGATATCTAAATATCCTATTAGGGGCATGTAAGCACCTTGTGCTAGTTCAGGTGCTATGGGCGGGAATATCCTGAAATGTCGATTGTGAGGGCTTGAATTTAGCTACAAAACTCCATGGGCAGCACTATCTCGAAGTGTCGAAAGCTAGGGTTCTAGGGGTTGTCATGTACGGTGCTATCCCGAAGCATCGAAAGCCAGAAAGCCTTCAAGGATTGATGGTGGGGACAAGGAAATTGATACAGATCGTGTTTAGCGTCATTTCAAGGCTGGATCTAGGGAAATCTAAAAAGAAAAGAGAGAGAAAACTCTCCAAATAAAAAATACACTTCTATCTCTCTCTCACAAAAAATTGCACTGGCAAACTGAAGTTAGACTTGTTACTTTTATGCGTGGGTGCTTTGACCGCTGGGTTCAAAGAACCTCTAGGTAATTTTTACAGGTCTTAGAAACCTTTGTGGCAAACTTAGACTGAAGCTAGTCAGGTCTGGATCTTGATTGATACTTGAGTACCTCTAGGCCTACTTTAGCATTCTGACCTAATTTCTAGAAAATGGAACATCAATGCATGGTTTAGAACTCTAGTTCTTTTCATAAGATTTTGTTAAGGGAATAGCAAAAGTTAGACATGAGGGCATGATGATAACATCATCATCAACCATAACTAGCTTCAATTAGTCATAATCAATTGACAACTGCTCCTACATAACCATTAGTGAGTCATAATTCATTACATATCCTTCCTGAGAAGAATACATTAAATCAGGAGTAAGCATGGGGTTTCCCAGGGGTTAAATGAAGGTCAAATGAGCATTAATGACTAATAAGTGGGTTCATGCAAACAGAAATGGGCTTTTGCACATTTCAAGAATTAATGGATATCCGAAACCATAATTTTAGACCTGCTTAATTAACTAAGGTTCACCTAAACCTTCTAAAAATCATATGAAAATATTCCATAAGGTTTGGTATCCTTGATTTGACCATTGGAACCCATTTTGACCTAAAATAGAGTCTCAGATAGGAAGTTGCCCTAATTTGGGTTTCTTTGTAAATTACCTAGTCAAAGTTGGTAAAAACAAAAATCCAACTTCACCATCAGATTACTTGTGTCTAAATTAGGTTTTTACCAAAATTTGGGCCCAATCAGAGATCATCTTGACCTAGTTTACATTTTGGTCCAATCTAACTCTTTCTCTCTCTTACACGCCTCTAGCTTTTGAAATCCTTGCAGACAGGTCCCTATGTTTCTCATCATTCTTTGAAAATGGGTCCCTACCGCCATTGGTATGAACACACCAAGCTCCGTCGAGATTTGAGAGAGGATTTCTCTCTTGATTCTCAATCAAACAGTCCCAAAATTGAAAGGGAGATTCCTTGAGAAATTCCCTTCCAAATGGACCCGACCATGATTCCTAACTCTTTCCCAATCTTCCATGCAAACGCATGGAAGATGTGGGTAACCCTTGTACGCAAACTGGCTAGAGCTTGAAATCTTCGTTCCATGCTTGGAACCCCTCTCTAAGACCTACAAAAGACCCCTTGATGCAAACCTTACATCCTTAGTAAGGTTTTGAGCCACAAGTCTTCTTTTCCTCTCTCCGACTCGCTCCGCCTTCACTCGGTGAGCTTGTCCGTCCGTCACCCTACAACCTTCCAACGGCCAAATTGGGAGTGTTACGTTCCTCCCCTCATTCGTCTGCTCCTCGACTACCAACTCAGGGTCTCCTAGATCTCCCTCTTCCTTGTCGCACCTCCACTGGAGCATTCTCTTCCACGGTGTTGGCCAATCATAGCCGATGCCCTCCTGACCCTTTTGACCACTAAAACTAGGTTCCCTCACCTCCTCTTCCCCTCTACTTTCTTTCCTGCTCATTATCCTCTTGTTTCGACCGTCGTTCACTCCTCATCCCCTTTGTCTTCTTTCGCTCCGGCGAAGCTCCGATGATGCCCCCACAACTCCACAAGCACTGCATGCCTCACCACAACTCTCATATGCATCGCCATCCTCCCTTCTACAAAACCCCTCACCTAATTCCTTGTTTCACCTACCAAATCACCCTACCAAACACACTTACCTCTACTCACCCTCTCTGTCATCATTCGACCTCCACGACCACTCTCACGTCACACAACCACCACCACCTTTTCCATCACCTAACGATCCTCCTGAGGTATTTTAATGTGGCTGTGAGGCTAGCCTTTATGTTTCAGGTCATCAGCGTCCACTGCCATCACCGCCGTCATCTTCGGCCCTTGCTTGCAATCCTCCGGCCAGTTCAGAGCCTGGTTTCACTTCCAGAAGATGCGGGCTATGTCTGCATCTCCAGTTGCAGTGCCAATTGAAACCACGAAGCACTCTAGCAGCCACAATCGACGATGTCTCCTCTGCAGTTGCATGCGAAGAAATGTGGCACTGATAGTGCCACATCGTGGATTGAGAAGAACTCATGCGCACATAAATTGTTTTTGTGCTTAGGCTCTATTGCCCAAGCACATAGGGTTGAGTCCCCATATCCGCTTTCACCAATTACCCGACCTATTAAGCTCACTCCTTGCTTACCACCCACATCGGTGACCCTGGACACTGTACATGACACGGTTACTTGTGTATGGATCCGAATATGCTCTGGGTCTGTGAGAGAGTAGAGGAGGAAGAATTGTGAGAGAGCGAGGGAGGGAGGTTTTCCTGCGTGTCACTACCTTGTGCTGAAGAGTAAGAAGTCTCTATGCAACACGAAGCCTCTAAAAAGGGGTCATGCCTTAGTGCTTGAGGAAGGCTTTGCAAGGGAAAGAAGCTAAAGCAAAGAAGAAGAAGAGAAGGTTCTGAAGAAGAAAGAGAAACTTGTGAAAAAGAACAGAAGAAGAAAGGCTCTCTGAAAGCCTCTGCATGTGACACTTAAGCCGACTAATGATACATGCCAGACATTTGATCACTATAGCGTTCAAGCTATTGTTTGTCCTACTTGATCGGGTTTTAAGAATGTCACATTGTAATATAGCCGAAAAGGCATTTAAAACAAATACAATTTTATTACTCGAATTTTAAAGTCCGAGGTTGAACATAGGGAGTAAATTGGGGTTTAGAAATCGAGATCACAACTTTAGAATTTAAAAGAATATGTAATAATATCAATGTCACAGTGCAAAAAGTTAGGAGTAAATGTAAGCACAAAATGCTAAAGAACTCAATGTATGTAAATTGAACTCAAAATTGGATGTCTGATTTGTGAATCAGACATCTTAAAATGCTGATGCTACAAGCTCTTTCTTTCTTCTGCTTCTTCTCCTGTTCTTCTTTCTCTATCTTTGCTGGCTGCCTTTGACTTCAGTCTTTCATCTTCTTTCTTTCTCTTCTTCTTTATCTTCCTTCTCTGTTCTCAGCCTTCTCCTTTCTTTCTTCTGATTTTGCCTTGGCTTCTTTCTTCTTCAGCTTTGCTTGCCTTAGCCCTTAGCTTCCTTTGCCTTCTTCTTCTTCTTTGGCTTTCTTCTTTCTCACTCTCTTGCCGACTGCCTTTCCTTTGCCTTTAGCTTCTTCTGGCTTCAGTTTCTTCCTTCCCTTCCATTCTCTGCCTAGGCCTCTCTACGGCTCTTCTCTTTCCTTCAGCTCCTTCCTCTTCTACTTCAGCCCTTAGTGTTCTCCTTCTTCTTCCTTAGCTTCTCTTCTCCTCCTCTTCAGCCTGCAGAGAAAAACCTACCCCCTACCTACGCGAACTCTCTTCTTTCTTCTCTCTTGGGTTCCGCTCTCTGAGAGCCACTCTTCTTAGGTAATCGGGTCGGGTACGCACCTGGGACCAGGCCCACTAGTGTGTGGTGGTGGGTGAGGTGTGCTAGTCGGGTTGGGTCACCAGGTCCATGGGGCATGGTCGCAAACGAGGTAGTTGGGTTGGGTGAGAGAGGGACCTCACCCCGTGAGTTGGATGCGATAAGCCTCTGACAGGAAATCAACTTATGCAGGTGAAGCGCCTCAAAACTTTTCGTGGTGGGACTATCTTCCCACCCCCTTCGCACGTGCCTGCAGCAGATAAGCTCTCTTCAATAGTAGCTACAACTACGGCTCTTGGCTTCAATTTGATGCCTGGAGTTGTTTGCAAAAGTGCCCCGTGCAGCCTGGGACTGCGACCTAGAGCGGGCATAGCCTGTAGCTTGCTGCAAGCAAGCTTCAAGCTGTGCGTCAATGGCGGAAGGCTCTTGGACTTGAAATCACCACAATGGCCTTGCAGCCATGTTAAAACACTCAGGGAGCTTCGCCAAGGCACAGCGAGTGTACAGGGGTGGTCGGCGTGGCATGGGAATGCCTGAGTGAGCATACCTAGGGCACACTGTGGCTGTGTGTGTGGGTGTGTTCGAGGGTGTGTTTGGGTGATTGGTGGAGTGATATGAGTAGGGGGTTATGATCAGGGGATCGAGGCGATGCTTATGAACTGGTCGGTGAAGAGGGAAGTGGTTTGTGGTGGTGGAGTGAACACGTCGGAGTTGGTGGCTAGAGGTGAAGGAGGTGATGGTGGTGGAGTGCGGCAGTAGTCGAATAAGGGAAATAAAGAGGGGGAAAGATTGTAGAGAGTGAAGGAGACTTATCTAGGAGGTGAAGAGACGAAGATGAGATGAAGGTGGCATCTGGCGCGTATTGCCGACGCCGGAGACGAAGGTGCTCAGAGAGGATGGTCAACGAGGATGAAGGGGAGGTAGGTGCGTCGGCGGGTGTTGCGCGATGCAGACGAGCATGAGGAAGAACCTGCCACCGGTATTGTGGCTATGCGACGAGGGAGAGTAGGAGAGGTTGCTGGAGCTTGATGAGCGAGTCGACCGGAGGAGGAGAGATGAAATTGAGGGGGTTCTCCGGATGATTTCAAGCTTATGAGATGTGGGGTGAACTGGGGCTCCTTAAATAGGCCTCTGGGGAAGGGTTTGTGCTTGGAAGCCAAGATTCCAAGCACGGCAAGGTCACCGGCGATGGCATCTCGAAAGAGACTCGAATCTCTCATGCATTCGCATGAGAGATTGGGTACCAAGTAGGGCATCAAATTGGGTTCACATTGGAGAGAATTTCTCAGAGAATCTCCCTTTCAATTTTGAAGGGGATTCTCTGAGAAATCAGGGAGAAATCCCCTTCTAGAGCTTGCCAGAGTAGGATTCCTCCGCTATAATGGTGAAGGGACCTAATTGCAAGGAATGATGAAGAAGGTAGGGGGTCAAATGCAAGGGTTTTTGAAAGATAGGGGTAGAATTGTAATTAGGCTGAACCTATTTGCGAAGTGGATCAAGATGAGTTCCCCTTGGGTCCAAATTTTGGTACAAAACTAATTTAGACCTAAGGAATCCGATGGTGAAGTTGGATTTTGTGTTTGACCACGTTTGACTAGGCAATTTATGCAAAAACCTAATTTAGGGTAAATGTTTGTCTGAGACCCCATTCTAGGTCAAAATGGGTTCCAATAGTCAATTTGAAAGTTCTAAACCCTAAATAATATTTCTCTATGAATTTCAGAGGGTATAGGTGAATTTTATCTTGACTAGAACCTTGTTTAATCAAGTGGGTCTGTTTTAGGGTTACAAGAAGTCATTTAATTCCCAGAACTCACATGAACCCTTTTATGTTTGATTCAACCCACTTATTATCTTGTTAAGACCATTTAACCTGTGTTTAGCCCTTGAGAAAGCTTGTTGTTGTATTGTAATGGTAAAATTGTAATTTTACCCCTTGTTTCTTGCTTTTATCTTGGAATGATTATTTAGTGAATTAGGACCTCCAGTTGGTTATGTAGGAGCTTTTGTTCTCTTCATTAGGTCAAAATGAGCTAGTTAAGGCTCATGATGGTGTTCCCATCATACCCCCATGCTTTGCTTTTGCTAATCCCTTAGCAAAATTTTAAGGTTTTAACTTTGATTCTAGACCATGAGTTCCTTTGATGTTCACAAACTATGATGTGTGCCTTTTTTTGGAGATTAGGTTAGAATGCCGATAGTAGGCCTAAAGGTACTCAAGTACCAACCAAGATTCAGACCTGACCAGCTTTAGCCTCAGTCTGCCACAAAGGTTTTTAAGGCCCACAGGAACTATTCTAAGGTTCATTGGACTCCGTGGTTAAAGTGCCCATGCTTGTAACATATTTTAGCCTCGGTTCAGTTTGCAGTGTGTTTTTTGTAAGAGAGAGACAGAAGAATTTTCTTTGTTTGGAGAGTTTTCTCTCTCTTTTCTTTTTATTTCTAGCTTCGGATTGGCTTCTCAACACAATCTGTATCGGATTCCTAGTCCCCATCATCAATCCTCGAAGGGCCCCTAGCAATCGATGCTTCATGATAGCACCGCCCATGGAAACCCCCAGAACCTTAGCTTTCGAGATTTTGAGATAATCCTACCCATGGCGTTCTGTAGCTAAATCCAGACCCTTGCAATCGACATTTCATGATAATGCCGCCCATGGCATCTGAACAAGCGTAAGGTGCTTACATGCCCCCAGTAGTATATGTAAATATCCTAGGAGACAAGCACCAAGGAGATGATATGTTATTGCGTATCTTCAAGGGGAATTTCTCGCTTCTCTGTGCCGGGAACTCGTCCAAATCAACTTGTGTTTATCGGCCGCTCCTAATCTAAGCGAATTTTTTTGGAATAGTTTAAATGCATTTGCGTGATTTTTACTTATGCGCACTGAACCAGACTGTGTGTGGATTGGGGTGCTTAGGTTACCGAGTCTCGCAAACCAGAGGTCAGTTAACGAGGCTGAATACTCCCTAAGCCTTAGACCTAATATTTAAGCTTCGCATTTTCCCCAACCTCTTGAGGACTATCCAGATCTTAACGGATACTTGAATTTTTAAGCCTAGGAGTATATCCCAAGAGGCCTAAGATCAACGTTCCTACTAATCTCTTCTATGTTTCCTTAGCACTATTTTCCTTTCATTTTCTTTTTCTTGATATGGTCTAGAACTCAGTTAATCCCTTAATTTCTTACTAATGACTATCTCTTTTCTTTTTCTTTTCATTTTGTGCTCCTTTTTTTGACATTTTTCACTTTTCCCCTTTTTTTCTCCTCAAGATTTGTATGGCCTCAAAATTTTCTCTCACCTCAGAATTTTTTGTTCTTTTTCAAGAATTTTTCATTTTTTTGGTATTTTTGGGATATGTGATTTTTTTGTTGAAACCTTTTCATGTGAGATGATTTTCATGGCATTTTGCACTTCATAGCCCCCCATGCCTGTGATTTGCAATGTCCCCATTGTAAATTAGGTGGGTTCGAGTTTAGTTTAGATCATTCATTAGAACAGGTTTTGGGTGGGCGAAAGGGTCGAGGTGACTGTTGCGGACGATTTCAAAACTCGGGTACGAGTACTTAAGGTGGGGTCAACTGTTCTGATGGATGAACCCTAAAGTGCAATATGAATTCAACATAGGAATGTCAAGAAAGGTTTTGGGTTTTTCAAAAATGAAGGGTTGCTTCCCGTTAAGCTCTGAGTTTTACGCCATAGGCTAGGCGCAATGAGCTCAGGGAGAATGGAGGGTAAAGGATGTCTCAGCCAAATTTGTATTGGTGAGGTAATGAACGGTTTGAGTCTCTGACCGTTTGTGATGAAAGGTTCTGAATCGTGGCTGAGTGGACTGATCTCGATGGCTCCATTTCCAAAGATTCGTCGGACGAGGTAAGGTTCGATCCATTTTGATCGTAGTTTTCCTAGGAACAGTTTGAGCTTGGCATCAAAGAGTAGAACTTTTTGACCAAGATGAAAGATCTTTCTGGATATGTTCTTGTCGCGAAAGGCTTTAACCCACTCTTTGTAAATTTGCGAGTTCTCGTACGTGTTGTGTAATTCATCGATCTCGCTCATTTGAAGCTTTTTGTGGGTTCCTGCCTTAGAAAGATCTAAGTTGCAGGTCCGTACTACCCAATAGGCTTTGTACTCCAATTCGACGGGGAGGTGACATGCCTTATCGTACACCAATCTGAAGGGAGACATACCTAATTGGGTTTTGTGGGTGGTCCTATAAGCCCACAAAGCTTTCGGAAGTCGGGATGACTAGTCTTTCCTGTTAGGTCGAACAGTAACCTAGAGGATTTTCTTGATCTCCCGATTTGATAGCTCAGCTAGACCATTAGTTTGGGGGTGGTAAGGAGTAGAGATTCGGTGTGCCACCCCGTATTTGGTCATCAGTGACCTGAATTGAAAATTAGTGAAATGGGTCCCTCCATTAGAGATTATAATACGTGGAATCCTGAACGACAAAAAGATGTTCTGATGAATGAATTTGATAACCACCTTATGATCATTGGTTAGGGTCAAAATGGCTTCAATCCATTTCGACACGTAGTCAACAGCAAGTAGAATGTACTTGAAGCCGTCTGAAATAGGAAAGGGTCCCACAAAATCAATCCCCCATACGTCGAAGATTTCTCATATGAGAATCGGCTGTAAGGGCATCATATCACAGTGGCTCATGTTGCCTAAGGTCTGGCAACGAGTGCACGCCCTACAGTGATTGTATGCGTCTTTGAAAATTGTGGGCCAATAGAAGCCGCACTGGAGGACTTTCGCTACGATTTTATGACCTGAGAAGTGTCCACCGCATGCCTGGTCATGGCAGAAGGACAATATGTCTTGAATTTTTGCTCCCGCGACACATCGTTGAATGATTTGATCAGCACCGATGTGGAAAAGATACGGGTCTTCCCAGAAGTAGTACTTGTCATCGGAAAGCATTTTGTCCTTCTTGGCCTTCGGCCAATCGGACGGGATCTGATGTGATGCCAGGTAGTTTACTATATCAGCAAACCATGGAAGCCATAGTCAGGAGGTGCTCATCAAGAAAATGTTCCATGATGGGTCTGGAAGGGTCGATAATCTCAGAAGGAAGGTGGGACAAATGATCAGCTACTACGTTCTGTTTTCCCGCTTCATCGCGAATCTCGAGGTCAAATTCTTGCAATAGCAAGATCCAGCAGATTAATCGAGGTTTCGCATCCTTCTTTGCAAGGAGATGCCTCACAACTGTGTGATCAGAGTAAATGATAACACGGGAACACAGGAGATATCATTTGAATTTTTCCAAGGCAAATACTAGCACTAGGAGCTCTTTCTCAGTAATTGTGTAGTTACGCTGAGCCTCTTCAAGTGTCTTGCTAGCGTAGTATATGACCACGGGTTTCCAGTCAATTTTCTGCCCAAGTACCGCTCCTACAGCGAAATCAGATGCATCGCACATGATCTCAAAGGGTTGAGACCAATCAGGGGACTGCAGGATCGGAGCTTGGGTAACTCGATCATGGAGGATTTCAAATGCTTGAGTGCATTCCTTGGAGATTTCGAAAGGAACATCCTTAGATAGTAGAGTGGTCAGGAATGAATCGATGGTAAAACTCAACGTACCCCAGAAAAGATCAGATGTCCTTGATCGAGCTAGGCATAGGGAGTTTGGAAATCATATTCACCTTGGCTCGATCGACCTGGATGCCCTTTTCTAATATGAGATGTCCCAGGACAATTCCTTCAGGCACCATGAAACGGCTCTTTTCCCAGGAAAGAACCAGATTCACGTCAATGCACTGCCGAAGGATTTGACCAAGTGCCGGAGGCAATCGTCAAATGATTCTCCGAATACTGAAAAGTCATCCATGAAGACTTCCAGATAATCACCTACCATATCTGAGAATATGGAAAGCATGCACCGCTGAAAAGTAGCAGGTGCATTGCAGAGACCAAACGGCATCCTCTGGAACACGTACGTTCCGAAGGGGTAGGTGAAAGTGGTCTTTTCTTGGTCCTTAGGATGGATTGCAACCTGGTTATAACCAGAGTACCCGTCCAAAAAGCAAAAGAACTTATTTCCCGCTATTTTCTCGAGAATCTGATCAATAAATGGTAGTGGGAAATGATCCTTCTTCATGGAGGTATTGAGTCTTCTGTAATCAATGCAGACTCTCCACAAATTCGCCACAAGGGTCTGTATGATTTCTCCGATTTCAGTCGTGATCACGATGAGACCTGCCTTCTTAGGCACAACCTGGATTGGACTCAACCACCGATTGTTGGAGATTGGGTAGGTGATCCCTGCATCTAAACACTTGATAATCTACTTTTTCATGACCTCCTGCAGATTAGGATTTAGACGTCTCTGCATTTCAAGGGAAGGTCATGTGCCCTCTTCAGTGTAGATACGATGTGTACAATAAGAGGGGTTGATGCTAGTCAAATCATCGAGAGTCCATCCAATGGCTCTTTGATGTTGCTGGAGAACAATAATTAGATGGGATTCTTGATCAGGTGTGAGTCTAGAGTTGATAATCACAGGAAACGTCTGATTAGAACCCAAAAAGGCATACTTCAGATGATCGGGAAGAGGCTTGAGTTCAAAAATAGGGTTATCAGTAGCAGCGGGCGGTTCAGAGTGTGTATCAGGGACAAGGGAGGGAGTTACAGGTGTGTCTAGGTCAAGTTCAGACTCCTCTGATTGCAGGTTTTGATCCTTTTGTGGTTGATCAGAAGTCATCAGGTTTTCCTCAATGTACAGATCATCAATCACAGCTTTGATATCACATATTTGTTATATAACATCGCAATTAATCCCTTGTTAGGCCTTAAAGATGTTAATCTTTAATGTTTGGTTCCCAAATTTTAGTTCAATTTGTCCCTCCTCACAATTTATGTTGGCCCTAGTAGTGACCAGAAAGGGTCTCCCTAGTATAATTGGTGTATCCCTTGGGTTTTTTGGAGCATCCATATCAAAGACTACAAAGTCCACCGGGAAATAGAAATCCCGCACCCTAATAATGACATCCTCAAGAACTCCTTTAGGTGACTTAATAGATCGATCAGCTAACTATAGTGTCACTTCTGTCGGTTTAAGCTCAGATTCCTCAAGGTGGTCAAGTAGGGATGTAGGTATTAGGTTTATGGAGGCTCCTAGATCTAATAAAGCTCTATCAAATTGGGTATCACCAATGGTATAAGAAATCAGGGGAGTACCTGGGTCTTTTGCCTTAGGTGGGAGTTTGCTCAAAATTACAGAGCTGGCTTGCTCTGACAGTACAATTGGACTCCCACTTTTGGTTCGCGGCTTACGCTTAGCTATACACTCGTCTTTCAAAAATCGAGCGTAAGCCAGTACGTGGTGGATCGCATCCATCAAGGGGTTGTTTATATGGACTTGTTCAAAGAGCTTGACTAGATCCTCCTCAGGTGCCACGGGTTTGTTTATCCTCTTTCCCTTGGTCAAGGCCTCGGGAAATGGAACCTTGGATGGTTCCTCTAGAATAGGTCCAGGTTCTTGATCTGGGATAGGGGTTTCCTGGATAACTATCCTAGGGTTTGGGTTACTACCAGGCTGAAAATGGCTTGGATAAGGTAGGTCTTATGTTGCTTTGCCACTACGGGTTGTAATAGAATTCAGTCTTGCCTGGTTTTGGTTTGGAGTCGATAAAATAGGTGGCTGCTGCTGAAATCCCACATATGATGTCGAAGCTTCCATCCCGTTGAGTGATGGAATAGAAGGGGCCTGATAAATTATGTGGGCTTGGCCTGGATTTGGGTTCATAACATGCCTCTGGCTTAGCATGTTATTCGGATTCGGCAGAGGTTGTGAAGGGAGTGTGCCAGGTTGGCAAGAATTCGCCATCTGGGCGAGTTGATTTCATACCTTTGTGATCTCGTCCTTATGCTATTTTTGCATAGCCGCATTTGTCTTCTGAATGTTAGCCAGAGTCTGAAGGATGAGAGTCATCTAATCTGTCTGAATTAGCCTAGATTGATAGGTGGGGTTGGGTCGAGGCTGAGGCGGCTGATATGGACCAAGAGCTTGTGGATGGGGTTGATATGGTGGTCTTTGATTATTTATCGCCCATAGGAAATTGAGATGATTCCGCCATCCAGGGTTATAGGTATTAGAGAATGGGTCATTATGGATGGCATTGAGGTCCTCGCAGGTCTGAGGAACCTCAAGAAAGTCAGAGTACGAGGGTTCAGAGTTCCCCCAACTAAAGTAGGTAGGATCGGAGTTTCCTCCGATCCTAGAGTCAGACGAGGGTGGATATGGGTCCATCCCCTGAGAAGATTGGTGATAGATGTTATGCACAGCTTCCCTCCCAGAGGGTGGCTATGCAAATGGGTTTTGCATAGAGGTGGCTCACTACAGATGTCGAGTCAGCTGATCCACCTTCTTCTCAATGATAGAGACCTTGTCCAACCGACTAGCCATCAATTCCAAGTCGATTGATGCGGACAGGCCCTGCATCTCATGTGCTTCCCTTGGATTCTTCGATACGTGGGCATTTGTCTGGTCGAATAAGCCCATGGAGTCATTATTGATGGAGTTCTCGCACATATTCTCAAGAATCTCTCACACAGTGTCTTCGTGTTGACCCATGATATTTCCTCTGCAGGTTGCACTGACGAATAAGCGGATATCTTCACGGAGTCCCTAATAAAAAGACTGGACTTGTTCCCATTTAGGAACTCCATGATGGGGGCACTTTTGCATGAGATCCAGGAAACGGTCCCATGCTTCGTGAAGTGGTTCTCCAGACTGTTGGGTGAAGTGCCTGATCTGGTGTCGTAAGGCATTCGTCCAACCAACTGGGAAGAACTTTTTCAGAAACTCGGATTGTAGTTCAACCCATGTGTTGATTGGATGCGTTTGAGTCTGATACCAGTGAGCTGCTTTGTCCATGAGAGAGGAGAACATCTTCATGAGAAGAATATCCCGATTTCGGACATCTGACCCGACGGTTTGGGCCAGATGTTTGAGTTTGATGTGTTGGAAGTATCCTCTAAATTAAGCCCATGAAACTTTGGAATAGCATTAATCATATTGGGCTTGAGTTCAGAATCAGGACCTCTAGCTGGGATTTGGACTCAAGGTTTGATCGCCACCACAGCGGGATTATAGTGATCTCGCATCATAGGACGATGCGGTGGGTTTACAAAGGCTTGAAATAAATCATTAAGGCACTGAAGTTGGTTCTCAAGGTTATTCTCTTCTATTAGTTGTGCCATGATGATTGAAGATGGAGAATTGGGTTCAGATGAATCAGAGGAGATGTCTATGTGGTGGGGTTGCTGCACAAACACGGAAGTTGAGGCCTGGCCTTGATGGGAGTGAATTACTAAAGGAGGCCTCAAGGATGGCCTTAAGAACCTCCTACCGAACATGCACTGATGGTCTGGATGAGAATAGAATGTGATGGATCCAATCAAGACACCCAAAAATTTGGATGACTATAGAGGTTCGGGGCGGATGATACCCCTTAGTCAGAAAGCCATCCACTTGAGAAATACGTGGGCAGCCAGAGAGGGAGAGTCCCGCGAAGACCCCTACACGGTAGAGCACCCCCACGAGTTACAGAGTTCCCCCCCCCCCCCGACCTCTCTTGTCACTGATGTTCCAGGTAGACCAGAATGAGGACTTTGACCTCTTAAGTCTACTAGTTTTATTAAAGAGCAAGGGTGCTTAAGATTTCACTTGAACTTTAGATGTATTGAGTGCAAAAAGTGACCTAATTTCAAGGTTGGTTGACCCAACAAGGTGGGCCAACTTCACCTCTTTGTCCTTTGAGAAGTTTTAGGTCCCTTCTTTTAGGATTCAAGTGAGATTAAGAGCCTGAATTTTAGGGTTTTCTTGAATAAATCTCTTCAATTAAGGCTTAGGCACACCTCTTTTAGGAGAATTGATTCTTGCTTTTGAAGGTGTGTCTCTAAAACCCTAGATTGAAATCCTTAATTTTGCTCTAACCTTGGTCTAATTTAGTTTGTCCAATGTGGTATCTAGGGCTCAATCAAGAATGTGGTAGCCCTAGTTACCTTAAATGGGTGCACAAATCAATATTGTTGTTGAAATCAAATTAGGCAACTTGGTGAATTAGGTAGAAATGGAAAGCAGGTAGCCCTAATTGTTTTATCTTTTTTTCCTTTTCAGAGTAAGGGGCTTAAGAGAAAGAGATTAATCAGAAATTACCTACCCCTGGGTGTGTTTGATGTGCGCTGTCTTCCTTTGAATCTTCTCCCGTAAAATAATCACAACAAAAAGAGATATAGCAAGTTAGTACCAAATCAGCAATTTGTAATCAAGAATTCTAAATCGCCCGTTGCTCCTAGGTAATGGTGCCAAAATGTTTGTTGCGCTTGATCGGGTTTTAAGAATGTCGCGTTGTAATATAGCCGAAAAAGTGTTCAAAACAAATACAATTTTACTACTCGAATTTTAAAGTTCGAGGTCAAACACAGGGAGCAAATTGGGGTTTAGAAATCAAGATCACAACTTTAGAATTTAAAAGAATATGCAATAATATCAATGTCACAGTGCAAAAAGATAGGAGTAAATGTAAGCACAAAATGCTAAAGAACTCAATGTATGTAAATTGAACTCAAAATTGGACGTCTGATTTGTGAATCAGACATCTTAAAATGCTAATGCTACAGAGCTTGGCTCTTTCTTTTTTCTGCTTCTTCTCCTGTTCTTCTTTCTCTGTCTTTGCCGGCTGCCTTTGACTTCAGTCTTTCTTCTTCATTCTTTCTCTTCTTTATCTTCCTTCTTCTCTGTTCTTGGGCTTCTCCTTTCTTTCTTCTGATTTTTCCTTGGCTTCTTTCTTCTTCAGCTTTGCTTGCCTTAGCCCTTAGCTTCCTCTGCCTTCTTCTTCTTCTTTGGCTTTCTTCTTTCTCTCTCTCTTGCCAGCTGCCTTTCCTTTGCCTTCAATTTCTTCCTTCCCTTTCTTTCTCTGCCTTAGCCTCTCTGCAGCTCTTCTCTTTCCTTTAGCTCCTTCCTCTTTTGCTTCAGCCCTTAGTTTTCTCCTTCTTCCTTAGCTTCTCTTCCCCTCCTCTTCAGCCTACAGAGCAAAACCTATCCCCTACCTGTGCGAACTCTCTTCTCTCTACTCTCTTGGGTTCCACTCTCTTAGAGCCATGCTTCTCAGGTAATTGGGTCGGGTACACACACGAGACCAGGCGCACCGGTGTGGGGTGGTGGGTGAGGTGTGCTAGTCGGGTCGAGTCACCAGGTCCGCAGGACGTGGTCGCGGACGAGGCAGTCGGGTCAGGTGAGAGGGGGACCTCACCCCTTGAGTTGGAGGTGATAAGCCTCTAACAGGAAATCAACTTATGTGGGTGAGGCGCCTCAAAACTTTCCGAGATGGGACTATCTTCCCACCCCCTTCGCGCGTGCCTGCAGCAGACAATCTCTCTTCGATTGCAGCTGTAGCTACGGCTCTTAGCTTCAATTGGATGCCTGGAGTTGTTCGTGAAAGTGCCCCGCGCTGCCTGGGACTGCGACCTGGAGCGAGCATGGCCTGTAGAGCCCAGCCGTGATAAGCCTCCAAATTAGGTTTGTACCAAAATTTGGACTCAAGGGGAACTCATCTTGACCCACTTTGCAAATAGGTCCAACCTAATTACAATTCTACCCCTACCTTTCAAAAATCCTTGCATTTGACCCCCTATCTTCATCATTCTTTTCAATTACGTACCTCCGCCATTATAGCGGAGGAATCCTACTCCGGTGAGCTCTAGAAGGAGATTTCTTCTTGATTTCTCAGAGAATCCCCTTCAAAATTGAAAGGGAGATTCTTTGAGAAATTCTCTCCAATGTGAACCCAATTTGATGCCCTACTATATAACTCCGCTAATCACCCAAACAATGTGAACCCAATTTTGGTACAAAATTAATTTGGACCTAAGGAATCCAATGGTGAAGTTGGATTTTGAGTTTGACCATGTTTGACTAGGCAATTTACGTAAAAACCCAATTTAGGGCAAATATTTGTCTGAGACCCCATTCTAGGTCAAATTGGGTTCCAATGGCCAATTTGAAAGTTCTAAACCCTAGATAATATTTCTCTATGAATTTCAGAGGGTATAGGTGATTTTTATCTTGACCAGAACCTTGTTTAATCAAGTGGGTCTATTTTAGGGTCACAAGAAGTCATTTAATTCCCAGAACTCACACGAACACTTTTATGTCTGATTAAACCCACTTATTATCTGGTTAAGACCATTTGACCTGTGTTTAGCCCTTGAGAAAGCTTGTTGTTGTATTGTATTGGTAAAATTGTAGTTTACCCCTTGTTTCTTGCTTTTATCTTGGAGTGATTATTTAGTGAATTAGGACTTCCAGTTGGTTATGTAGGAGCTTTTGTTCTCTTCATTAGGTCAAAATGAGCTAGTTAAGGTTCATGATGGTGTTCCCATCAGCTACTGTTGGGTTATTTGGTTTAATTGAGATATCTGATATACATATCTGATTAGGGTTAATAATTGGTGATTCAAATCACCATTATTTTGTCTTGATCTCTTTTTATTATAGTGAACTCTTGAAATACTTTTTGATTATTATAGAATATCATTTGAGTAGATTGTTATTCATTGAATATCTTGTATCTTGCTCCATTACTACAAATTAAAGATTAGCGCGTGAATTTTATATTTGCTCCCTGTGTCCGACCTCGGACTCTTTTGTAGATTTTGAGTTATAAATTTTATCTGTTGATTGAGATATTGAGGAGGCTTTGCTATAACGAAATGACTTAAAAGCTCCTCGATAGTGTGTTCAACACCGGAGAAGGGAGGAATTGGGGGATTTAGGCTAGAACCGGGCTAAAAAGCACACTCAGATGTCGAGGAGTTTAAATAGAAGTGCATGGGCCTTTGAATTACACGAAATTAGTGTAATTTCCTTGTGAAATTCGCAAGGAATTTGCACTAAAAATCATGGATTCACTAGGGTTTTAGGAGGTGAATTAGTTTTTGAGATTAGGTTTAACAGAATGGGTAACTCCACTACAGCAATCCCTCCAAATTTAGAGGGACTTGGTTGAGGAATCAATGAGAAATCCTTAATTGAAGGTAGGCAGGTTTGGGTTCACACCTCTAATGGTGGTAGGGAACTGTTTGAAGAAAATGACAGGAGGTGAAGGACCTAAATGTAATAAATCTAAAAGTTAGGGGCCGATGGTGAGAAATAGAGATTCTAGGGACTAAATTGCAAACTAGGTCAAGATGGACTCTGATTAGGCCCAAATTTTTGTCCTAACCTAATTTGGACCCAAGAAATCTAGTGGTGAACTTGGATTTGAATTTTGACCATGTTTGATTGGGTAATTTGCAGAGAAGCCTAAATAAGGGCAAAATCCTGTCTGAGACTGTTATAGCTCAAAATAGGTTCAAATGTTCAAACCAAGGGTACAAAATCTCTTAGAATATTTTTCTATGAATTTTAGGAAGTTTATATGAATTTTATCTTGATCAGAACCTCTTCAATTCAAGCAGGTCTGAAATTAAGTTTTTATGTACTATTTTAATTCTTGAAATACGTGAAACCCTGTTTCTCTTAGTGCTAACCCACTTTCTAGTCTTTAAAGCTCAAGTGACCTTTAATTAACCCCTAGGTGACCCGTGGTTACTCTGCATTTGTGATGTGATGTTAAAACTGCAGAATTAGCCCTTTTTATTTTTTTCTCCTCAAAATGGATTTGAGTGGAATTATGGTCCTCTAGCAATCAATTAGGAGCATTATCACTTGATTCTAACTAATTCAAGCTAGTTATGGTGAATGATGGTGTTACTATCATACCCCCATGCCTAACTTCTGCTAATCCCTAGCAAAATCTAATGGAACAAATTAGATCTCTAGACGATGTTTTGATGTTTAGATGCCTAATTTGTACTACTCTCTAGAAATTAGAATAGAATGCCAATAATAGACCTAGAGGTACTCAAGTACCAGCCAAGATCCAAACCTGACCAGCTTTAGCCTTGGGTCTACCATGAAGGTTTCTAAGGCCCGCAAAAACTGTCTAAAAGTTTGTTGACCCCACTAATTAAAGCACCTATGCATACAATGTATCAAGTTCAGGTTCAGCTTGCCAGTGCATTTTGATAAGAGAGAGATAGAGAATGATTTTTTTCATTTTGAGAGTTTTCTCTCTTTTCTTTTTACATTTCCCTAAATCCAGCCTTAGATTGGCCCTAAACATGATATGTATTGGATTCCTTGTCCCCACCATCAATCCTTGCAGGGTCTCTAGCTTTCGATGCTTCGAGATAGCACTGCCCATGGCAACCCCCAGAACCCTAGCATTCGACACTTTGGGATAGTGCTGGCCATGGTGTTTTGTAGCTAAATTCAGGCCTTGGCAATAGACATTTCAGGATAATCTCACCCATGGCACCAGAATCAACATAAGGTGCTTACATGACCCCGGTAGGATATTTATATATCCTAGGAGACAAGCACCAAGGAGATGATATATTATTACGCATCTTCGAGGGGAGCATTTTTCATTCCACCTCTCTACGCCGGGAACTCATCCAATCAATTTGTGTCTTCGAGCCACTCCTAAACTAGATCTTTGGGATGAGTTTTCAGAATAAAACACTTTGGCATTATTTCTTCGTTAAGTGCACTAAACGAGACTAGTGTGCGATTTTTTGGGTGCTTAGGTTACCAAGTCCTGCAAACCAAAGTTAAGCAACGGGGCCAAATACTCCCTAAGCCTTAGACTTAATACATTAGCTTTACACTTTCCTCAACCTCTTGAGGACTAATCCAGATCTTAATGAATACGTGAGTGTTTATGCCCTACAATAAGCCTAAGAGGCCTAAGATTAACACTACTTACTAATCTCCTTGTCTCTAGCTCTTCAGGACTTAATCCTTATTTAGATTTGGTCTAGAATTTAAGTAAATCTCATAATCAAATACCAAGACTATCAATTTTTTTCTTGATGTTTGCTCCTTTGGACATTTCATGTTTACTCTTCCTTTCCTCCTCAAGAATCAGTTCTCAAAATTTTCCTCCCCTTTCTCTATTTTTTTTCGATATGTATTTTTTTGTGAGAACCCCTTAGAGAATTGAATTTCCATTTGTTTGCACTTTAATACCCTCCCATGCCTAAGTTTTGCAATGTCCTCATTGTAAACTAGGTGGGTACGAATTCAGCTTTGTTCAAGGTTTAGAACAGGGTCAAAGGGTGGGTGAACGAGTTGGGATGACTGTTGCGGACGATGTTTAATGCACTGAATCAGTTTTTTAAAACCACTTCATCGTAATATAGCCGAAAATAGTGCATCAACAAATACAATTTATAGCTAGAAATATATCTGAGATCGAATGTAGGGAGGAAGTGTTGCAATAAATCTCAAAAATTGCAATTCTATCACAAGATATCAATATATGATGAAATTTCTAAACTCAAATAATATGTATATAAGAACCAATGTTGATAGAGCAAAAAGATTAGGGTAAAATGGTGATTTGAATCACCAATTACCCTAATTGCAATAATATCAAATATCCCAACAGTATCAATCAACTTTAATCCACGTAGGATAAGTGCACAGTGCACTCCCTATCAGAGATCAGATGATGGAGCTCTCAACCAGACGGCTTAATTGTCCAACTGCTACACTGCCAAGAGGGCACCCTTCTTCTTCCTTTCCTTTCTCTCTTCCACTTCTGCCTCCTTAAGCTCAAGAGAAGGCACAACACAGAGCTCAGCACAAATACCAGTAGAGGCAAAGGCCTCCCTCAGAAATCACTAAGTGTCGAGAGGTGGCAAGCAGAGCAAAACTCCCCTCCTCTATCTCTCTTTTCTTCTTCCTTTCCCTTTCTTTCTCTTCTCTCAACAACAATCGGATCCAGGTATACGGGTAAACGGTTCAGAGCCTAGACTCGTGTGGCGTGGCCACAGGCGAGGGCGTGTGTGGGCACATGAGAGGGGACCTCACCCTGTTCTACTAAGGCGAACAGTTGAGGAGTGAAATACAATTTATGTAGCGCGGATGCTTTAGCTATTTCTGAGGTGGGACTATCCTACCCGCTTCTTTCGTGTGAAGTTGCAGAGGAGACTTCCTTCCAATTGGCGAGGGCATTGTAGCTGAGGCCTCCAATTAAGGTTCTGGAAGGAGTCTTGGGGTGCGTCCTCATCTCCTGATGCTAAGACCTGGAGCTGTAGACTCAAGAGCATGATGAAAGCTTGCTTAAAGCACCTACGGCAATGGCGGCGAAGGTCTTGAACCTAAAAGCCAAAGAACAGTCATTCGACCCTGTTAAACCAGCTCAGTAGTGTTGTCGGACGACGATAAACTTGATGGTGGCCGTGCGATGGTGTTCGGTAGGGTGAAGAGGTGTATGACCTCAAAACATGGGTGCGGTGAGCGTGGAGTTCGGTGGCACTATAGAGCAAGCAAACCCCTTGATTTCTTGAGGGGCTTTGCTCACGAGGATGAGACGAAGCTTTTGGGATAGCTAGCGAGGCTTATGTTCTGGTGTAGCAGATGGAGAACCTTACTGGAGTGGTTGCCGAAGGTAGAGAAGATGGAGATGAATATGAGTGGTTGGCAGTTGCGTATGTGTTGTGAGTGTGGGAGAGAGAAGTAGAGGGAAATAGGAGGACGTAGAGGGCCTTAGGAGTGGAGGAGATAGGTGGAAGGCTCCAGTTGTGGCTGACCAGAGTCGGAGAAGACGGCGAAGCGGTGATGATGACTAAGGTAGAAGAATGCCCTCCCTTTGACTAGGGAGGTGCACGAGGTCGAGGGGTGGAAGATAGGCCATCCAATTTGATTGTTGGATCGCCAGAAGAAGGGGATCGAAGGTGGTCGTCAGAGCAAGATCTGAAGGAGGTCAGAGAGGGAAGAGAAGAGGGTTTCTCGAGCCAAGACTTGATAAGGAGCTCGGGTTCTTACCCCTGCTCCTTTTATAGGCCATTAGAAGGGGTTTTAAGGCTTGGAGACCAAGCTTCCAAGCTTGGTAGGCTTGCTAGCGAAGGATACCCTCATCTCACATGCATTTGCATGAGAGATTGGGAAAGAATTGTTGCCCACGAATTTATTTGATTTGAAGGCAATTACTTGGCGAATTTCCCTTTCAATTTTGAGAGGGATTCGTTAAGTAATTGACAAGTTCTTGCCAATCAAAGCTCGCCGGAGTAGGATTCGTTCATGAAAATGGTGGAAGGACCTATTTGCAACAAGTGAAGACAAAGATAGGGGTTTTTTGTAATAAATTCAAAAGCTAAAAGGTTATTTGGGATAAAAAGAGTACTTGGACTAAATTGCAAACTAGGTCAATGCAATCTCTGATTTGGTCCAAATTTTGATACAAATGTAATTTAGACCTAAGAAATCCAATGGTGAAGTTGGATTTTGGTTTTGACCTAGTTTGACTATGTAATTTATGCAAAAACCCAAATTAGGGTAATAGTCTGTCTGTGACTCTGTTTTGGGTCAAAATGGGTTTTGATGGTCAATTCAAGGATGCCAAATCTTAGAGAATATTTTTCTATGAATTTAAAAGGGTTTATGTGAATTTTATCTTGACCAGAATCTCAGTTACTTAAGCAGGTCTGTTTTTAGGGTTTCAGATGTCCATTAATTCTTGAAATGCGTGAAAATGTATTTCCGTCTGCATGAACCCACTTATTAGACTTTAATAACTAAATGACCTTTAATAAACCCCTGGCATACCATGTGGTTTTTCTGTATTTGTGATAAGATGGTAAAATTGCAGAAATAACCCTATTTTCAACTTTTCTTCTCAGAACAACTCTTCCTGCTCTAGAGACCTTCTGACTGATATGTAGGAGCTTTTATTGACTTTATAAGACCAAATTAAGCTAGTTATGGCTCATGATGGTGTTCCCATCATACCCCTATGCCTAGCTTTTGTTAGTCCTTTAGCAAAATTTTATGAATCGAACCAGTTATCTAGGTTGGATGTAACCGTCAGGATGCCATACTAAGCCGCATCTCTAGGAATCAGATCTTATTACCAACAATAGGCCTAGAGGTACTCAAGTACCAGCCTAGATCCAAACCTGACTAGCTTTCGCCTCAGTTTGTCGCGACGGTTTCTAAGGCTCGCCAGAACTAACTTAAAGTTCGTTGTACCCAATGGTTAAAGCACCCATGCTTGAAACATGGTTAGTCCAAGTTCAGCTTGCCAGTGCATTTTGTAAGAGAGAGATATAGGAGAATTTGATTTGTGGAGAGCTCTCTCTCTTTTTCTTGTCATTATATTTTTCCTTAGATCCATTTTCGGATTAGCCCTAAACACGGTATGTATCGGATTCCTTGCCCCACCATCAATCCTCGTAGGGTCCTTAGCCATCGATGCTTCGAGATAGCACTACCCATAGCAACCCCTAGAACCCTGGCTTTAGAGATTTTGGGATAATCCTGCCCATAGTGTTCTATAGCTAAATCCAGACCTTGGCTTTTGACATTTCATGATAATGCCGCCCATGGAATCTGAACCAGCACAAGGTGCTTGCATGCCCCCGGTAGAATATTTAGATATCTTAGGAGACAAGCACCGAGGAGACGATATGTTATTGTGCATTTTCGAGGGAAAATTCTGACCTCTCTACGTCAGGAACTCGACCAAATCAACTTGTGTTTTTGAGCCGTTCCTAATCTAGATCTTAGGAACTTTTTCAGAATAGATTAAATGCCCTTTGGCATGATTTTATTATTTAAAGCGCACTAAACCTGACTGCGTGTGATTTAGGGTGCTTAAGTTATCGAGTCCCGCAAACTAGTGGTTAGTTAACGAGGTCGAATACTACCTAAGTCTTAGACCTAATACACAAGCTTTGCATATTCCCCAACCTCTTGAGGACTAATCCGGATCATGACAAGTACGTGGGTATTTAAATCCAATCAGATCCAAGAGGCCTAAGGTCGGTATTCTCCACTAACCCCTTAAGTTTTAGCCTTTTAGGTCTTAATTCATCATTTGATCCAACCTAGAAGTTAGGTATGTTCCATATTACTTTGAAGGGACTCCATTTTGTTTATCTTTTTGCTCCTTTATTTTCTTTTCAATTTTTTCTTCCTTCCTTCTTTCAAAATGGCTCTCCTTTTTCCTCAATCCTGCCTTTTTTTTATGATGAAATATATAATTTTTTGATGAAACCCTTTTTGTGAATTGATTTTCACGATGTTTTTCACTTTCATACCCCCCCATGCCTATGTTTTGCAATGTCCTCATTGTAAATTAGGTGGGTTCGAGTTCAGCTTAGATCGTACATTGGAACAGGTTCAAAGGGTGGGTGGACGGGTCAGGATGATTCTTGCAGACGATTTCAAGCTCTGGTACAAGTACCAGAGGTGGAGTCAGTTGTTCTAATGGATGAACCCTAAAGTGCAGTATGAGTTCAACAATGAGATGTATCAAAAGGGTTTTAGGTTTTTCAAGAAAATAACAGGTTGCCTCCCGTTAAGCATTTATTTTAACGCCATTAGCCGGGAGCAATAAGCTCAAGGAGAATGGAGATCAAAAGATACCTCAGCCAAGTCTGTATCAGTGAGTTCAATGAATGGCTTGAGTTGCTGGTCATTCATGATGAAAGGTTTAGAATCAAGGCTGGGTTGATTGATTTCGACAGCTCCATTTCCAAAGACTCGTTTTACCAAGAATGGTCCAGTCCACTTAGATTTGAGTTTGCCTGGGAAGAGTTTGAGCTTGGCATCAAAGAGTAAGACTTTCTAACTAGGGTAGAAAGATTTTCACACAATGTGCCTATCATGGGAGGCTTTGACCCGCTCTTTGTAGATACATGAGTTCTCATATGCATCATTACGTAGTTCCTTGATCTCACTCAATTGCAACTGATGGTGTATTGCAGCCTTCATGAAATCCACATTGCCCTTCCGTACTGCCCAATAGGCCTTATGCTCCATCTCTATGGGAAGGTGACACACCTTTCCGTACACTAATTTGAAGGGAGACATGCCTAATTGGGTCTTGTGGGTGGTCCTATAGGCCCACAATGCTTCCAGAAGGCGAGTAGATAGGTCCTTCCTATCAGGCCAAATAGTGACCTGAAGGATCTTCTTGATCTCTCGATTCAACAATTCTGCCAGTCCATTAGTCTGGCGGTGGTAAGAAGTCGAGATATGATGCGACACCCAGTAGTTTTTCATCAGGGACTGGAAGTGCACATTGTCGAAATGAGACCCGCCATCGCTAATGATGGCCTTAGGAACCCCAAATCTAGTAAAGATGTTCTCCTGAATAAATCAGAGGATAATTTTATGATCACTAGTTCTTGTGGGGACAGCTTCGATCCACTTGGAGACATAATCAACAGCGAGTAGCATGTATTCAAAGCCGTTGGATCTGAGAAAGGGTCCCATGAAATCGATTCCCCATATGTCAAAGATTTCTTACACAATTATTGGGTTTAATGGCATCATATCCTGAGGGCCCATGTTGCCGAGGGTCTGACAACGAGCACATGCCCTACAATATGTTTGTGCATCTTTGAACATCATGGGCAAGAAGAACCCACACTAGAGAATTTTCGCTGTAGTTTTACGCCCAGAGAAATGGCCACTGCAGGCCTGGTTGTGATAGAATGAGATCTCTTCATTGACCTCATTGTTAGGAATGCATCTCCGGATCACCTGATCGTTGCCAATGTGGAAGAGATATGGTTCCTCCCAAATATAGTACTTGGCCTCGAAAATCAGCTTGTCCCTCCTGGAAGTCACCCAATCTGGCGAGACTTTCCCCGTAACCAAGTAGTTTACTATATCAGCAAACCAGGGGAGACTGTGAATGGCAAGTAAATGTTCATCCGAAAAATGCTCGATGATCGATCCAAATGGGTCAATGACTGAAGAAGGAAGACAAGACAAATGGTCAGCTACCACGTTCTATTTTCCCACTTTATCACGAATCTCGAGATCAAATTCTTGCAACAGCAAGATCCAACGGATTAGTCGAGGTTTCACGTCCTTCTTCGTGAGTAAGTGCCTCACAACGGTGTGATCCGAGTAAATGATGACACTGGAACCCAAGAGATAAGATCTGAATTTCTCTAGGATAAATACTACAGCCAGCAGCTCTTTCTTAGTAACTGTATAGTTATGCTGAGCCTCGTCTAATGTCTTGCTGACGTAGTAGATGACCATGGGTTTCCCATCGACTTTCTGCCCAAGCACTGCACCCACTGTGTAGTCAGATGCATCACACATGATCTCAAAGCATAGAGACCAATCAAGGGATTGTAGGATTTGTGCTTGAGTAACTCGATCATGCAGGCTCTCAAATGCGTGAGTGCACTCATTGGTGATCTCGAAAGGGACATCCTTCGAGAGAAGATTAGTTAGGGGGCATGCGATTTTCGAAAAATCAAGAATGAAACAACGGTAAAAACTGACGTGTCCTAGAAAAGAACGGATGTCCTTGACCAAGCTAGGCATGGGTAGCTTGGAAATCAAATTAGCCTTAGCTTGATCAATCTGGATGCCTTTTTCAGAGATGAGGTGACCCAGGACAATTCCCTCAGGTACCATGAAATGGCTCTTTTCCTAGGAAAGAACCAGATTCACGTCAATACAATGCCTGAGGATTTGGACCAAGTGTACGAGGCAATCATCAAAAGATTTCCCAAATACCGAGAAGTCATCCATGAAGACTTCAATGTATTCACCTACCATATTAGAGAATATGGCAAGCATGCACTGCTGAAAGGTAGCAGGTGCATTGAAGAGACTGAAAGGCATCCTACGGAATGCATATATTCTATAGAGGCAGTGATGTAAACACATTTATGCTACTTAAGATGTCTATTTATGCATGTTCTTAAGCATAGGATTGCATTGCATGCTATAAATATTGCATAACATGCATCATCTTGCATTTAGAGTAGTTTGAATAAAATGAAGGTTAATTGTCTCCTTTTATGTGCTTGGATAGGGCAAACTTTTTATCAGGGCCTCAGATCAAAGATCCAACCGTACAGATGTGATCAGGGCGACGATTGGAGTTCAATGACTCCAAGATCGTCCTAATCAGGCATTTGTAGCATCAGATAGTGACCAGGGAATCCTAGAAGATCAAGGGCCAAGATGGTGTAAATCCACACTTCAAACGATAAATTCGACTACATGGATGGATTCGGATCGACGATCGCAGCCTAACGATGCAAAAATCAAGTCAATCCGACACCCGTGGCACCATCTACAACATCCAGAAGATGGACGGCCAAGATGGTGACACGTGGCGCCATCTCAACCGTCCAACTGGCCCCCAGCACTGTCTCACCTTCTCTTCTTCAATCAGAGCGCCGCTTCTCCACCGTTGGATGAAGATCCAACAGCTGTGGATGCGGCGCCCTGAATTCATCCGCACGACCATTAGTGCTCCGCAACGTAGTGGGCGGGGGAGTTATCATGAGCAGCGGACACGAGTTCGAGCCGCAGTGAGTAGGCGAAGGGTGCGGGCGAGCGGGCATGGGCGTGCTTCAGATCTTGATCGGGCAGCCGTCCACTCTCAATAGCGTTGACGCGCTATCGCACGCCCACACCTCACGCGGCATCCCATGCGGGTGGGCGCGCAACGAGGCAGGCGGAGGTGCATCTTAAGCCGTCCGATCGCTGAGATTCGTTGAACATGCGGCGAGCGTTAGGCGCGAGCATACGAGTGGGCGCGCGCGTCCAATGCCCACTACGCCCACGTTGGGGCTTTAGCGATGGTTTTATCCATCACTAAAGACCCCTTATTTAATTTTTAAAGATGTAATGACCAATTTGCCCCCACTCCTTGCAACTATAAAAGGAGACCCCCTCCACATGAAATTCTCATCCCTTCCTTCTCTTCTCTACCTCTCCAAAGCTCAAGAGAAGCTTGTCCCACACTCGGGATGCTTCTCGCGAGATAAAGTCCAATTTTCGTCCCCCTTCAGAAGTGGATCCCGCGATGACGACGACGTGCTGCCCCATTCTCGTTCGTCCGCTTCGTCCACCTTCATCTAAGCATCGTCCCATCCGGCTCGTCCTCCAAGCGACCGTCGAGGAGGATATCTCTCTCCCTATTCTTTTTACTATTTTGTAGTATAGATTTACTACTTTCTAGAGTAGTTCTGCTCGTCCGTCAAGCGACCGTCGAGGAGGATATTTCTCCCTCTATTCTTTTAATGCTTTCTAGAGTAGATTTATTACTTTCTAGTGTAATCATTTTACCACCGCTTTCTAGTGTAATGAACAATCGTTCTAATGATAAAATTCTATGTTTATTCTACATCTCATTTTGATTTCTGTTTGTAATATTCTCTCTCTCTTACTCTCTCTCTTCTATTTACTGTAAATAATTAAGTAGTTCTAATCAATTGAATTATTTCGTGACAAATAAAAACAAACACGTTGTTTTTAAATCAAACGTCCGCCTCCCTGTGTTCGACCCGAAATTTTCATTTCGGTATAAATTTTATTTGTTGAACACGAGTTCTTCGCTTTCATACTATGATTATAAGGTTTTCCAAAATCGAATATGTTAGCGTAGCAATTCGTGCATTCAACATTTTGGCACTGTTGCCGGGGAGGCGACGCACTTTGATTTTTCTTCGCGTTTTCTAACTTACAAATCATTTACCTCACTTCTCTCCTTTCTTATTGTGATTACAGGTACTCTTTCGAGACAAGCAACAGCAGTAGATTGGAGTAAAGTGCTGTGGAAGGTTCTGTAAGTTATCCCCCACCTCCCACCCATTAGATTTCATTTCACCACATAATAACACAAACATCAATCGACCTAGGTGTTCTTATAAACTCTAAGGTTAGATTGTTTGTTGTTTGACACCCACACCCGCCCCAACCCCCACATTAAAAGGAAAATTTAAAAAAATCTCACAGAGGTACACACCTCATCTGATTTTCAAACTCAACCGGTAAATCGATCTTTGGAGCCGGTACACACATCCAAATACATAATTGAGTAGAAATCAGATCAGGTAATCATTTGTGTGCCTAATTAAGTGGTGCAACAGGCCAATTGTTTGAGTTGATTGGGCCGCACCACTTCAATTAAAATCAACTCATTAAGTAGCTACCACTTAGGTTCAACTCTTAGGGATTTACTAGGCACTCCACATTCTTTTTAAGCTTCAAAGGAAAACATTTTCACCTGTGCTTTCAAAACCTGGTGTGCCAATGAAACTCATTTGAAAATGCCTAAAGTTGAATCCTAAAAGCTACTAAGCAAGATTTGAACCTTAAAATTCACCACATCAAAAATAATCTTGCTTGAAAACCATTGGTTGTGCATGCACACACAAATCAATCAATCATTAAGGGCACAACCCATTTAAAGGGCCCATCACATTCCAAAGCACATTCAAACCTAGCCTTAAATAAAACAGAGTAGACGTTGGCCTTAAGGATTGGACTCGCTCTTCAGAGCCCAGAACAAGATTATTTTCAATTAGTCTATTTCTACTATTCAATCTGTTGTCTAGCTAGGGGAGCAGAATCAAACGATCGCGGTTGGGGGTACACTAGGAACCGGAGGCGCAAGCCGAAGGAAGAACCTTCTCCCCAGTCCTTCCTTTTAACTGGTTGGATTGAATAGACAGAAGTAGATCAAATCGTTTCTCTATCTCAAGATGGGTTTTGGGAGTCTGTAGGTCTGTAGGCTAACCCACTTAAGGACAGGTTTGATTGTTTGTATTGCAGGGCACCTTTCTTCCTCCCATTTCTCATGAATTCTTCCACATATAACACGCATTCCCACTCTTTTCCTCCTGTTTTGAATTTTCAACATGGCAATTATCCCGACTCGTACTGTCATCAACCATTAGTTAGTGGGGATAACTCGGATTGAGAATACAATTCTGGACCTCCGTGTTTAGGGTCTAACACTGAACACTTTGATTGTGATTTCTATCCTTCTCAAGGCCACATCGATTATAGATCATCATCTTTTCATGAACAACCTAATACGATCTATAATCAAGAAGGATACACTGATCCTTACCCATCCTCTGATTACACTGCCTTTAGGTCATCACCACCTTTTGAGCAATCTGAAATGACCTATTATCAGGAAGGGTATAACGAATCTCAATTTGTTAATTCCCTTGCTTTGAACCCAAACCCGCCCAACCCTAAACCAACTCATTTGGTTCAGGGTAACCTGGTTCAAGATAAGTTCTGGCTAACTTGAGGAATATCATTCAATCTTTAGAAGTTTAGCCAATACCTTGCATTGAGAGATTGGAGCCCCTAATTGAAATGATTGATGATTTGAACAAGTCTTTGTTGGATTGGCTCCAGGATGTTACGGATAAGAACCCGGGTGAGTTTCTACTTGGGAAATTAGCGAAATTGAGGATAAGATTCGTGATCGCTTTGATTCAATCATGGGATGATTCCCAAGATGATCTCCATCCAGGAAAGCCAATGACAGAACCCGCTCAGGCACCTGTTGGGGGGACACGTGTTACGAGGCTGACCGGATTGAATTATAGCAACCAATTAATAAAGATCTGATTTCTTCACCTGAGATCCCTGAGCTGGGGTACGAGGAAACGTATGTCTCCTTGGAACAGAAAGTGACAGATGATTTTGGGACATACATTGATACGGATCCTGATTTCTTTGATGGTGAAGATTCAAGTTGCAAAGTCTCACACGAGTTTACAGAACATGACTTTTGTGAGACGATTGGGCCTGAGGAATCTAAAAAATCACTTGATAGCCCAAGAACTGAGGAAACTGATCTTATTAGGGCACACATTATGGATCTAGAATTGCATTTTCTGGAGGATTCAATTCAATGCCCTGATTGTCAGTTACACCCCGTTGAGCTTATAGATGATTCTATTTCTGAGATAATTAGACCCAAGTCAATTTTGATTCTACCACATCATTTAGACTTGGAGATTTCAGATGGGGTGATTAATATACAAGAGGTCCTGGAATTTGACATTCTGATTGAGGAGGATAGGAGTTGGGAAGTTCTGATTTGGGAAGCTAACTCCGGAGGAAGTAGAAGACTATGTCGAATGGTGCCCATTAAGCTGAAACCATCAAATCAGAACCCTTACGACATTTGTTTTGAGGATGTCAAACCCAAGCACACATTCAATGATTATCCTTTTGAGCTTGAATTCTCTGTAACCCGACTTTTTGGTCTTGGGTTGCGTCCTCATAAATTGTAGGCCCGACCCCGCTTGCATACTGATTTTAGGTTTTGGATAATTTTTATCCAGAACCTAAGATATTCTCGATTATGGGGTATGGGTCTGCACCACAATTTGGTCCACATCTGTGGACATCTACTGACAGGTCAGAGGATTCTTATGTTTATTCTGATTCTGACCTGTACTTGTGAATTCTTCATTTCTCTTCTTTGTATAGTGTGCCTAGATGAAGGCACTAAATTCAACACTTAAACAGTTCTTTTTAGTTTTCATCTTGGAGAGGACCTGACATTCATGCAATTCAGGTGCTTTCTTCGCTATTCCACTTTGTTTTATGACTTTTTAATACAATGAGGACATTGCATTAGATAGGCATGGGGGGGTGGATATTCATCTCTGAATTCATTCATCAGCTCTCTAGATTTGCTTTATTTTCTTTTATTAAAAAAAAATAAAATTAGGAAAGAGAACTTGGGTTTAAGAAAATTTTCAGTCTTAGGAAATACTACATTATGATTTAAACAAAAAGACCCTTCAGGTCTTTGGACTTAATCAGCCCATGTATCCACTAAAATGTGGATTTGTTTTTCGAGTTCTTGCCAACCTGAATTCTATTTCAATTGGAGTAAATAAGTTTGGGTGATAAGTACACGACTTATCAACCCGCCCTATGATTTGAGGGAACTTTGAGCTTTTAGCATCTACACACTTTCTTTGCACTAACTCGTTCGACGATTTTAACGAAAATTGGATAGCTAATGAACTTTCTAGGGTGATATGGCTGGCAAGTTACCATGGGTAACAGCCTATAGGTAGGTTGTCCAAAGCCCAGTCACTGGACCTTTCTCTTTTTCCTGCCCTTCGGTAAATCTTAGACCAGGGAAGCCACCTACTTAAAAAAAAAGAGAAAAAAAAAATCAAAAAGAAAAGGAGAAAAGAAAAAAAAAGAAATAAGCCACACTTCACCGCACGAGTATGGCTGGCAAGTTGTCGGTGGTAATAGAGCATCGACCGATTTTCCAGAACCCAGCTCAATAAATGCACTAAAAATTCCCAAAACACTTAGGAAGAAGTAGAGAAGTAGAATAAATTGGGGAGATATACACTGGATTCACCCTTGTGTTGACCCCGTAAAAAAATAAAAGTAGGGAGAAAGCTATCGGTTGTAAAGATACAACTTTAGGTAGAATTCTTTTTTGAGGTCACCTAGAGGCATAGAAATCCGAAGTCTGTTTTAACTGCCAGTCAACGAGTCTATCACATTCACAATAAGATGCTTAGAACTTAGAGTTCTCAACAAATCTTGGGTGAGTTGAATGGTCGTAGAAAGCCACTCTTAAACCCTAAAGCTTAAAAATAATAAAAAAAAATTAGAAAAAAGGAAAAAGAGAAAAAGAAATTTTTCTTTGAATAAGGCGAGGGCTTGAGGCGGTCTGCATTTTGGCTGATACTCAAGCACTATTGTGCCTTTGAAAGTTCAGATCTTAAGTAGACAATTTATTAATGATTGAAAATAACTTATGCACAAATAATCCAACCTAATTTTTTTATAAATAGCATATAGTATTTGCTAGGGATTAGCAAAAGATAGGCATGGGGGTATGATGTAAACACATTTACACTACTTAAGATGTCTATTTATGCATGTTCTTAAGCATAGGATTGCATTGCATGCTATAAATATTGCATAACATGCATCATCTTGCATTTAGAGTAGTTTGAATAAAATGGAGGTTAATTGTCTCCTTTTTGTGGTTGGATAGGGCAAACTTTTTATCAGGGCCTCGAATCGAAGATCCAACTATACAGATGTGATCAGGGCGACGATTGGAGTTCAACGACTCCAAGATCGCCGTAATTAGGCATCTATAGCATCAGATAGTGACCGGAGAACCCTAGAAGATCAAGGGCTAGGATGGTGTAAATCTGCACTTCAAACGACAAATCCGACCGCATGGATGGATTCAGATCGACGATCGTAGCCTAACGACGCAAAAATCAAGTCAATTCGACTCCCATGGCACCATCTACAACATCCAGAAGATGGACGGCCAAGATGGCGCCACGTGGCACCATCTCAGCGGTCCAACCAGCCCCCAGCACCAATGCACCTTCTCTTCTTCAATCAGAGCGTCACTTCTCCGCTGTTGATCAAGATCCAACAGCTATGGATGCGGCACCCTGAATTCATCCGTGCGACCATCCGCGCTCCGCAGCGTAGTGGGCGAGGGAGTTATCATGAGCAGTGATGAGTGGCTACTCATCATGGCTAAAAAGCTGAAGTTAAGCTTGACACTAAGTAAAACAATATCAAATTAATAGATAAAAAGGGTTAAGTGTGGGAATTAAAGAAAAAGACCTAAAACCTTTACTCTGTGTTAAAACTTCATAATTAGGTCACAAAATAAGATATTCTGAAAGCAAATGATGATCCATGCGTCAATTGAACACATAAATAAGTTTGAAAGGCCAAATTAGAAGTATAATCAATGTCTTAAATGTTCAATTAAGCACATATAAAAATTTGAAGACAATTGGACATCATTTAGGTTATGAAATAGGTAGTTTACACTTAGGTCCTTCATGCATTACACTCTTTCCCTTAAAAACTCCTCTTTGGACCTATTTGTAAGTTGCAGGGACCCTTTTGAAAGGCTGCAGGGCCCTTCCGGTTGTAGTTCTTTTCACTTACGAGCCTGCATGCAATTCTTCTACCTCTTCATTCAAGGGTTTGTCAGCAAATTATCCTTTATCTCAGAGAGAGGCCTGCTGCTCTTCGCACGCACTGTAGCGAGCGAAGAACACGGCTAATCTCAACCGTCCGTCGCTCTTCATGATCTTGATCTGCGGTTAGATTCAAATGGAAGTTTCGCACGATTCGGCGCGTGCGATCACCCCTCTCCCCACATCTCATCTGACGGTCAGATTTTGTGCTTAGCTCACCGCGCGCTCTGCCCCTCTCATCCTCGCCGCCGGTTGCATCTTGATTATCCTCACTTGTGCGGTGATCTCAGCCACTGAGCATGCTACTTAAGCACCTCAATGGTGTCGCGCGCAAGGGATCGCTCTCTCCTACACCTCTTAGCGATCATTCGTCCACTCCAGTCCCTCCTCCCCATCAAGCCTCTGATTTCACAGCCATCGGCTGTGAAATCATCATCTTCTCTCGACCTACTCGTCACTAAGGACTTCGTAGCACCTGAGGATGACCCTGGAGCCTCACTAGCAGACTCTTCCCTCCGCTGGAGTCATCTTCCTCCTTTCTTCCTCCTTAGCCACCAGCTAAGGACCCATAGGTCCCATTCTTCCTGTTAGATTAGGTTTATAATTCTGCATATTAGTTTTAGCTGTAGTTAAGTAGTTTAGAGTAGAATTAGTATAATTGTTAATGTTTAATTTCGCCTTAGGATAAAGTAGCTGTAGTAGTAGAATTAGGCTTAAATACTCCCCCCATCACCTCCTCTGATCATTCCAGATCAGAGGGGAAGACTTCATAAGACCATATTTTCAAATTATCTCCCTCTCCATATTTTCATGTCCAGTTCTGATTTTCCACGATATGTTTTCTCATCTTCCACCCATACACTCTGACCCAATTTCAGATCTGGTTGGTTTTCAATCTCAGATCTGAAATTGGTGTCAACAAGCACTTAAGGGGCTTCCCACTCACCTCACTCTTGGTCACAAAAGCCCCTGATTTTGGGTCAAAATTTTTAGTTTGTCAGATTTCTCCTCAATGTGGATTTTAAGGATTTTTCTTTTTGGTTTTACTGCCTGATCTGACGAATTGAATGAAGTTGATTTGAATTCCTTGTTGGCAAGGAATCTGAGAGGATTTCTGGTGATAGAAATCATCTCAGAAGAGCCATACATAAATCTGATTTGATAATGTCTTGAATGCATTGAATGCAAGTCAGATCTAAGGATAATTACTGTGGTAATTTGAAGTCTGATCTCACATTCATAAGTTTTGTTAATGGTTGTTTGGTGATTTCCTAACCTAAGGAGTTCTCAATACTCCTTAAGGTTTCATGAAACTGGGATCTGAATTAAGGGCTTTAATTGATTGAATTGATTCTTCCTTCATGCTGTCTGTAGCATTAGGAAGAATTAATTCAGTGATATTCGTGGATTTCATCTGAAATGAAGTTTTTGATGAGGGTTTTTGGCATTTGAATTGGGGTATTTAGTGATTTAATGAGAAATTAAACCCTTGTCAGATTTGGGATTGGCTGATTTTCTTTTCAGTTTGGATTTGTTTGACTCTGATCCCAGTAAACAAAGCAAGGTGCTGCATCTTGCAGCTACATGTTTTTTCTCTCCAAACTCACATTTCTTCTCAAATGGACTAATTGCAGCAGCAGTTAACCCATTTGGACAGTGACTTAAGCTGCTGCAGAGTCTGGAAGGTCTTGTGCTGCTACTGTCTAGTTATTATAGGTTGTAACAGCTAGGTTCTAGTGTTAAACCTTGTAGACTCTAATTTGATCTTAGCTGATAGTAGATTATATTTCATCTAATATGTAAACAAATTTTCTTGTTCAATACTTAAGCTCTAATTACAGTACATACATGTCTACTCTTTCTCAACTTTGTTAGCTAGTTTAGTCAGAAATCACCATCCTAAACATGTTTTAAAAGAGAAAACTGAACTGAGGACTCTCTCCTCAGTTAACTCTTCCCTTCTTCACTCCTACTTCTGTTAAACCTATAACAATAGTAAACTAATTAGAATGAAACACCCAAAAGAGAAATAAAAATATTTATATATCTATACATGTAAATATATATATTACTTTGTATAGTAAGTATACTTATAAAGACTTAAGCTATATATTAGGCTACATATGTAAATAGATAGTGTAAATATATATATATATACTGTATACTGAACTATGTAAATATAATACTGTAATTTAGGTTTTAGATCTAGTTTAGACAATAAATACAATAATTATATAACCATATATAAATTGAACTAAGTTATATGTAATATTAAACTGAATAGATCAGTAAGTAGTTTAAACTATAAAACTGTATATATATCTATGTATATGTAGATTATAAGTAAATAAAATCTTTTATCTTAATTTAATCCTTTATAGATAATAAATAATGAACTCCGCCTATGTTGAGGTTCGTGTGCCTTTTCATTGCCGGTCCCAAGCCCGGGTAAAGGAGGAGGGTTGCATTAGGTAGTCGACAGCTAGCGTAAAATTTGTCGGATCTTTAAACATGGATTCTAGCAAACACTCTGATTTCGTTGGGGCGTTCCCTACTTGCGACGCGCTGCATCGACGCCCGGGTGTAGTGATAAATGAGCAAGGGTTCTCGCATGAGGAACGCATGCGAGTAAAGAAGTTAGTTCTGCTACATCGCTGCCTGGATGTAGTCCAAAATGAGCAAGGGTTCTTGCATGAGGAACGCATGCGAGTAAAGAAGTTAGTTCCGCTACATCGCCGCCCGGATGTAGTCCAAAATGAGCAAGGGTTCTCGCATGAGGAACGCATGCGAGTAAAGAAGCTAGTTCCACCACTTCGTCATCGAAGTGTGTCACAATGTATGCTGAGATTCGGTAGTTGGAATATTGGTACCTTGACCAGCAAGCTCATGGAGATTGTGGATACAATGGTAAGGAGAAGGATTCAAATTCTTTACCTTCAAGAGACTAAGTGGGTTGGTGAAAAAGCAAAGGAAATTGAGAGAACATGTTTCAAACTTTGGTATTCAGGAAAGGACAAAGGTAGAAATGGCGTGGGTATCATAATTTATAAGGATTTGAAGGAGAGCATGGTTGAGGTTAAGAGATTGGGTGATCGAATTATTTTGATAAAATTAATCTTAGAAGAAGAGATCTTGAATGTCATTTCAGTTTATGCACCTCAAGTTGGTCTAGAGGAAAGAATAAAGAACAAATTTTGGGGAGAGCTTGATATGATAATTCAAGGAATCCCACAGACAGAAATAATTTGCTTGGGTGGAGATTAAATGAGCATGAGGGAAAAGATGCTTTAGAGTATGCAGGAGTGCAGGGAAATCATGGTTTTGGTATTAGGAATGAAGAAGGGAAGGCGTTCCTTGATTTTGCTATGGCTTATGATCTTTTCATAGCAAATATTTTCTTCAAAAAATGGGAAGAGCATTTGATTACCTATAAAAGTGGCTTAATGAGAACGCAGATCGATTACTTTGCTTTGAGAAGAAGGGATCGTTTATCTTGTAAGGATTGCAAGATTATTCCAGGGGAGAGTTTAACTGCTCAACATCGTCTTTTGGTGTTGGATGTTCATCTGAAGAAGGCAAAGAAGAGAAAATTAGTGTCTAAGAATTTGAGAATTAAATGGTGGAATCTTAAGAAAGAGCAAGTGAGATTTAAAGAGAAGATGATGCAACAAAAGGCTTGGGATCTTGATGGTAGTGCTGATGAAATATGGTTAAATATGGCAAACTGTATTAGGAAGGTGGCAAAGGAGGTGTTAGGCGTGTCTAAAGGAGGTGTTCCAGGACAAAAGGAGGCTTGGTGGTGGAGTGAGGAAGTGCAGGAGAAGCTTAAAATTAAAAGAGCCTGTTTTAAAGCCTTATATCGAGATAAGACCGATGATAATATGGAAGACTACAAAAGAGCAAAGAAAGAAGCAAAGAAAATTGTTAGTGAAGCACAAGCAAAAGCTTGGGAGCATTTTTATAAGAAACTTGATTCTAAAGAAGGTGAAAAAGATATTTTCAAGTTAGCTAAAGCAAGAGAGTGGAAAGCAAAGGACCTTACGCATGTAAGATGCATCAAGGATGAAGAAGGAAGGGTGCTTATAGCTAGTGAGGATATAAAGACAAGATGGAAAAGATATTTTCATAAGCTATTTAATGAAAAATAAAAGAATGATATCATCTTAGGGGAGTTAGTTAACTCAGAAGAGTATGTGAATCGATCATGTTATCGAAGGATACAAAAGAAAGAAGTAGAGGAGGCTCTGAAGATGATAAAAAGTGGGAGGGTTGTTGGGCCTGATGATATTCCTATAGACGTCTGGAGAATGACGGGAGAACGGGGTATAACTTGGCTCACAAATTTATTTAATACTGTGTGGAGAGGCAAGAAGATGCCAGAGGAATGGAGGAAAAGTTTTGTGGTACCTTTATACAAGAACAAAGGTGATATACAAGATTATTCCAACTATAGAGGTATTAAGTTGATGAGTCATACGATGAAACTTTGGGAAAGAATAATTGAAAGAAGGGTGAGGCAAGTCTCTATGGTAACTGAAAATCAATTTGGCTTTATGCCAGGCAGGTCTACTATTGAGGCAATACACCTCTTGAGACATATGATGGAGACATACAAAGTGAAGAAAAAGGATTTACATATGGTTTTTAGTGATTTGGAGAAGGCCTATGATTCTGTCCCAAGAGATATCTTGTGGAGAATTTTGGAGAAAAAACAAGTGCCAATTATATATATCAACCTCATAAAGGATATGTACTATGGAGCTATAGCTTGTGTAAAGACTAAGGATGATTTGACAGACTACTTTGATATCTCCATTGGTCTGCATCAAGGTTCGACTTTAAGCCCTTATCTTTTTGCCTTGGTTATGGATGAGTTGACGAAGCATATCCAAGTTGAGGTGCCTTGGTGTATGCTTTTTGCTGATGACATTGTGTTGGTTGATGAGACAAGAGATGGAGTGAACAGAAAACTTGAGCATTGGAGAGAAGCCCTGGAAGATAAAGGATTACGCATAAGTAGGACGAAGACTGAGTATATGGAATGTAAGTTTAGTAGTAGAGGGAACAATAAAGGGATTGATGTAAAAATTGGAGAAGAGTGCATTCCAATGAGAGATATTTTTAAGTACTTGGGATCCATTTTCCAGCATGATGGTGGAATTGATGGAGATGTTACACATAGAATTAATGCAGGGTGGTTGAAATGGAGGGGTGATTCTGGTGTTCTCTGTGATAAGAAGGTTCCTTTAAAATTCAAAGGAAAATACTATCGAGTTGTGGTAAGACCAGCCATGTTGTACGGTTCTGAATGCTGGGCTATAAACTATAGGCATGTACAGAAGATGTCTGTGGCAGAAATGAAGATGTTAAGATGGATGTGTGGTCATACAAGAAAGGACCGTATTTCAAATGAATTTATTAGAAACAGGGTTAGGGTGGCACCGATAGAGGATAAAATGAGAGAGGCCCGTCTAAGATGGTTTGGATATTTACAAAGAAGGCCACTAGATGCTCCAGTTAGGAGATGTGAGAAGTTGGAGGCTGAACCCGCTAAGAGGGGGCGAGGAAGACCAAACAGGTGTTGGAAGGAAACTATTAAGTATGACCTCAATTACTTTAATTTAATTCCTAAAATGGCTGAAAATCGATCTGTGTGGAGGTAAAGAATCCATATAGCCGACCCCACTTAGTGTGGGAAAAGGCTTGGTTGTTGTTGTTGTTGATAGATAATAAATAATGAATTTATTAAGTTTATAGCTAAGTTGTTAAATTAAATTAGTTAAATCAGTAATTTAAAATTATAATTAAGTTAAATTGAATCAGTATACTAAGACTAAAATACTTTAAGTAATTTAAGCTAATTTACGTATATTCATACTTGATTACATTAAGTTTAACTTAATTTATAAGCAGAACAACTGAAACTGCTATTTAAATATAAATAACACATATATTAATTTGTAAAAATATAATAAAAATGTCTATAAAATACTTATGTATGTATTCTAACTCTGTATGAGGTCAATTAGACCATTCACTAACTAATCTATAAGTAATTAACCAAGAAAACACCAAAATCAGTGTATAAAAATAGTCTACTTTAGTAAATTTATTTATATAGTAAATCTAATTAAAATTTAAAATTAATTGAACAATTATATAGTATTATGTAAATACATTATTTTCCATAATTTATTTTTATTTTTAAATAAATTATGGCCCTCGAATTGAGGGCCAAAATTGCTTCAAGCCCACAGCTGCATGTGATTTCCAACGCAGATGTGGCGCTCGAATAGCGCCACATCGTGCACTGCAAACCGCACGCAGTGGTTTATATCGAATTTTTGCATATGCCTTTCAGTCGTCACAGGCGCTGGGTGCCCGAAACAACCTATACATCGATACTTCTGAGCATTCTGAACATGATTTGTGTGGGGCCGAGGGCCCAGAGAGGCGTGTGTGCGTGGGGTTGTGAAAGCTCTGTTCTGAGTTAAGAAAAACATAATTAAGCGGCCTAATGAGAATTAGGGCACGCTTAGTAGAGGTTTGGTCCCACCCTCTAGGTGCTGTCTATCCCTCGAAAAGTGCGCCTGCAAATTAAACACATTTTAATTAATTAGAGTTAATGATGATTGTTAACCGCCTCTCAGCCACGATGTTAAACTCACTACGGCATAATGAAAACACAAAAGAAGAAGTGCATCTAATGAAGATTGGTGTGAAGGAGAAGAGAGAGAGATGATGTATATACGTAAGTAAATATATATACAATAAAAATATAAATATATATATATATGTATACGTAGTATAGCCAATTATTTTTATAAATAAACCCATATATTTACTAACAGAATAAAATGTCACCATAAGTGTCGCTACAGACCTCAGTTTCCCTCCTTAGGTTTGTATATAGTGTTTTCTGGGATCTAGCGACGCTTACGTCTGTCACTAAAACTGCTGTATGTGTTACAGTAGATAACAGACTAGTAAGTTAAGTTAATATACTATGTCATCTTACTCTATTGTGTACTTTCATGTAAGTATTAATACTATAACTTGTAAAGACATAGTTTAAAGTATAGTGATAAATTGTTTGGTGCTTGTTTATAGTTAGTTAGTTTTTGCAAGCATTACAATTAATTCTTAGTAAGTAGGCAAACCATGTCCACATTCATTCATTCTTTAATAAGATGTAAGGATTCTTTTTGGAATTAGAGGATAATTTCGAGATCAAAGAGCGATGTAATTCAATAAATTGCCTCCCAGTGAACGACCCGGAATAAAACCAGTAAAAATTAGATAAGTAAATAATAATGGTTGTAATGACTGGTATTCCATACAACTCACCACAATGACACTCATGGTATCTCAATTACTACAACACCACATACAATATCCACATTATCTATTATCACATTACTACCACAACCAACCATATAATCATTATTAAGCTGCGGACGCGAGTTCGAGCCGCAGCGAGCAGGCAAAGGGCACGGCCGAGCGGGCGCAGGCGTGCATCAGATCTTGATCGGGCGGCCGTACCTCACGCGGCATCGCACGCGGGCGGCGCATAGCGAGGCGGGCGGAGGTGCATCTTAAGCCATCCGATCTCGCGATCTGACGGTTGAGATTCGTTGAACGTGCGGAGAGCGTTAGGCGTGAGCAGACGAGCGGGCGCGTGCATCTAACGCCCACTACGCCCACGTTGGGGCTTTAGCGACGATTTTATCCGTCACTAAAGACCCCTTATTTAATGTTTTAAAGATGTAATGACCAATTTGCCCCCACTCCTTGCAACTATAAAAGGAGACCCCCTCCACACGAAATTCTCATCCCTTCCTTCTCTTCTCTACCTCTCCAAAGCTCAAGAGAAGCTTATCCCACACCAGGGATGCTTCTCGCCAGATAAAGTCCAATTTTCGTCCCCCTTCGGAAGTGGATCCCGCGATGACGATGACGTGCTGCCCCGTTCTCATTCTTCCGCTTCGTCCTCCTTCGTCCAGGTGTCGTCCCGTCTGGCTCGTCCTCCAAGAGACCGTCGAGGAGGATGTCTCTCTCCCAATTCTTTTTACTATTTTCTAGTATAGATTTACTGCTTTCTAGAGTAGTTCTGCTCGTCCTCTAAGCGACCGTCGAGGAGGATATTTCTCCCTCTATTCTTTTAATGCTTTCTAGAGTAGATTTATTGCTTTCTAGTGTAATCATTTTACTGCTTTCTAGTGTAATGAATAATCGTTCTAATGATGAAATTCTATGTTTATTCTACATCTCATTTTGATTTCTATTTGTAATATTCTCTCTCTCTCTTACTCTCTCTCTCTTCTATTTTCTGTAAATAATTAGGTAGTTCTAATCAATTGAATTATTTCGTGACAAATAAAAACAAACGCGTTTTTTCAAATCAAACGTCTGCCTCCCTGTGTTCGACTTGGAATTTTCATTTCGGTATAAATTTTATTTGTTGAACACGAGTTCTTCGCTTTCATACTACGATGACAAGGTTTTCCAAAATCGAATATGTTAGCGTAGCAATTCGTGCATTCAACAGGCAGGTGAAGGTGATCTTCTCTTGGTCCACAGGATGGATTGCTACCTGGTTGTATCCGAAGTACTTGTCGAAAAAGCAGAAGTATCGATTTCCCGCTAGTTTCTCGAGTATCTAATCAATGAATGGTAGTGGGAAATGATCCTTCTTCGTGGAGGCATTTAGTCTTTGGTAATCAATACAGACTCTCTACGAGTTAGCTATACAGGTTGGTATAGTCTCTCCGGTTTCAGTCGTAATGACTGTGAGTCCTACCTTTTTAGGCATAACCTAGATTGGACCCACCCAGTGCCTGTTGGAGACCGGGTAGATGATCCCTGCATCTAACTACTTGATCTCCTTTTTCACGACCTCCTACTGATTGGGATTTAGATGTCTCTGAATTTCACGGGATGGTCGTGAGCCCTCTTTGGTGTAGATATGATTCGTGCAATACAAGGGGCTGATGCCAGTTAGGTCATCGAGAGTCCACCCAATGGCTCTCCGATGTTGCTAAAGGACAGAAATCAAGTGGGTTTCCTGATCATAGGTAAGGTGGGAATTGATAATCACAGGAAAGGTCTGATCGAAACCCAAGAAGACATATTTGAGATGGTCAGGGAGGGGTTTCAACTCCATGACTGGATTTTTAGCAGTAGCAGGTGGTTCAGGGTGAGGTTTAGGAGCAAGGGCAGGAGCTAAAGGTATTTCTAAGTCTGGTTCAAGCTCCTCTAAGTGTGGGGTTTGATCCTCTTGTGGTTGAATATCAGGGATAAGTGGGTTTTCCTCGATAAAGGGTTCTTCAACCATGGATTCGATATTGCAGATCTGCTTGATAACCCCACAATTAATTCCTTTTTGGGCCTTAAAGATGTCGATCTTTAGTGTCTTATTCCCAAATTTTAACTCAATTTGGCCCTCTTCACAATTGATATTTGCCCTAGCTGTGGGCAAAAAAGGTCTCCCCAAAATGATCAATGTGTTATTCAAATTATCAGGAGCATCCATGTCCAAAATTATAAAGTCCACAGGGAAGTAGAAATCACATACCTTAACTACAACGTCCTCGAGAACTCCTTTAGGTGACTTAATAGATTGATCAGCTAACTGTAATGTCACCTCTATCGGTTTAAGCTCAGATTCTTCAAGGTGGTTAAGTAGGGATGTAGGTATTAGGTTTATGGAGGCTCCTAGATCCAATAATGCATGATCAAATTGAATATCACCGATTGTACAGGAGATCAGAGTGGTACCGAGATCTTTTGCCTTAGGCGGGAGTTTGCTCAAAATGACGGAGCTGGCTTGCTCCGACAGTACGATTGGGTTCCTGCCTTTGGTTCGCGGCTTACGTTTTGGTGTACATATATCTTTTAAGAATCTTGCGTAAGCCAGTACATGGCGAATTGCATCCATCAATGGGATGTTTATTTGGACCTACTCAAAGAGCTTGACCAGGTCCTCCTCGAGAGCCATGGGTTTGGGTTTCTTCTTTCCCTTGGTCAAGAACTCGGGAAATGGGACCTTAGTTGGTTCCTCTAGAATTGGCTCAGGTTCTTTATCAGGGATTGGGGCATCCTAGATGACCAATCTAGGGTTAGGGCCTACAGTCTCAGGCAAGTTGTGGCTAGGAAAAGGTGGGTCCTGTGTTGCTTTGCCACTACGGGTGGTGACGGAATTTATTCCTGCCTGATTCTGGTTTGGGCTAGGGAGGATAGGTTTCTGCTGCTGAAATTCAGAATAAGAGGTTGAAGCACCCACCCCATCAGGGGATGGATTAGAAGGGGCTTGATAGAAAAAGTGGGCTTGGCCTTGATTTTTATTCATAACACGCCTTTGGTTAGACGCATTATTTGGATTCGACAGAGGCTGAGAAGGGAGTGCACCTGACTGACGAGCACTTGCCAGCTGGGCCAATTGATTTCGCAACTCAGAGATCTCTTCTTTATGTTGTTTTTACATGTCAACCAAGGTTTGGAGAATCAAAGATGTTTGATCTTCTTTAGGTGGTCCAAATTGGAAGTTTTGATTGGGCCTTGGTTGAATGGGTTGATAGGGACGCGAGTTTTGTGGACCAACAGAGTGCTTACATGCCCCCAGTAGGATATGTAAATATCCTAAGAGACAAGCACCAAGGAGATGATATTTTGTTACGCATCTTCGAGGGGAATTTCCCACCTCTCCGCGCTGGGAACTCGTCCAAATCAACTTGTGTTGATCGGCTGCTCCTACTCTAGGTGTGATTTTTAGAATTTTGCGACGCTTCTGCGTGATTTTGATTTTTACGCTTACTGAACTAGGCTATGTGTGGGGTTAGGGTGCTTAGGTTACTGAGTCTCGTAAACCAAAAGTTAGTTAACGAGGCCAATTACTCCCTAAGCCTTGGACCTAATACTTAAGCTTTTCATTTTTCCTCAACCTCTTGAGGAATGTCTAGATCTTAATGGGTACTAAGAGTCTATCCAGGAATGCCTAAAGTTTGCATTCTTACTAATCTCACTATGCACTTTTCAGTTCTTTTCTTGAATGAGGTCTAGAACTTAGGTTACTTCTTTAGTTTCTTACTAAGGACTATCACTTTTCTTTCACATTTTTGTACTCCTTTTTCATTTTGTTTCTTTTCCTTCTCCCACAAAATTTCCTTTCTCCTCTTATTCTATTATTCTTTTTCGAAAATTTTTTAATTTTTATGGTGTTTTTGGTATATGTAAATTTCTTTGTTTGAAACCTTTTCTTACAAGTTTTGCACTTTCATACCCCCCCATGCCTAAGATTTGCAATGTCCTCATTGTAACCTAGGGGATTTTTATTCAACTTAGTTCATACATTAGGACAGATGTTTTGATGAGTGAATGGGCCGAGGTGGCTGTTGCGGACGATTTCTAATCTCAGATGCAAGCACCTGAGGTGGAGTTGGCTGTCTTAAAGGGTGAACCTTAAGTGCACAAAGGTGTCAAAAAAGGTTTCAGGTTTTCAAGGAGAATAACTGGCTGCCTCCCGTTGAGCACTAAATTTGACGCCTTCAGCCAAGCAGGAAAATGGAATGGGGAGGGGATGGTCAAATCAGCAGAGTTTAATATAACAAGCACCTTGATTAAGAGCCTAGTTGGTCCAACCAGGTGCTTGTTAAGATCAACAGGCTGATGATGCAGCCCAAAACCAATCAATCTGGTGGGTTGATAGATGTAGATCAACAGATGTGGGACCTACCATATGCAATGTGGCTCAGATGGATGTGGAAGTGTGAATACAGGGTTTGGCTGAGTCGAATCAGCCTGGTCAGAATAGGGACCCGTAGAATAATGAGTGAATGACACGGAAACCCTACAGGGGTGATCAGAGAATGATGGAGCATGGTCTGTAGTCTGATCGGTGTTCGAGACCCGATGTGGAAATGCAATCGGCTCGGTGAGAAGTGAATCTGAATAGAAATTGAGTCTGGTTGCGGGTCGGGGTTGGGAAGAGGTTTTGATTAGTTCTATGTGTGCGGATGAGGTGGCAACTGTGTATGAGGGCTCTTCTAGAAATGAATGACAAGTGGTTTTCTGTAGAGAGTCCTCTGGGTAACTATCAAATGCCTGAAGAGTGTCTGTAGGATGAAAGAAATCTGATTCGAGAAAAGATTTGAATTCTGGATTGTAATCACTCTTGGCATTTTTTGTTTTTAGTTCCTGAGGATCGAAAAGGAATGATTTTGTGTTATCAGTGATCTTGGGAACCAGGACCTTAGAGTCGGAGTCAGAGAATGAGTCATGTAAACTGAGGTCATAGATGGGCTTGGTGTGTTCAGGAAGGAGAGTCTCTTCGAAATTATAGTCAGATCCAAAGTTGTTGGAGAGTTTGCGAAAATTGAGTTCTAAATGAGATTCTTGATCATGAATTCCACCGTAGCATAAATCATCAGATGTGGAATCAGCAGCTTGACTGGGGTCTAGCCTATATGTCAATTCTGGACTTAAAAAGGTGTTCTGTTTAGGCTCAAGCTCCAAGTTGGTAGGATAGACCCAATTGAAACCCCACTCATCCAACTCCTCAGTTTCTGTATCATAAATTGGCATGTCTTCTGAAAAATCGATCAGATTTCCTGAGAATGTTGGAGAGGGATATTCATCAAATAGAGGCCCGGAATCATATTCTTTAAAAATTTGATCTTTCTCATATGGGGCCTCATAATCTTCCCAATAAGTTTCGGATCTAGATTCTAGGTTTAGGATGTGGGTAGGATTACTAGAATCAAAGTCCGAATAACCTTCGAAGGTCACCTTATCAAAATAAGGGGCGGAATTTATACCCTCAAAAGGTTCAGTTCTGATCTCATTATTTCAGGAGTTTTGGAATTCTAAGCTTGGCAATTCATGGTCTAGGGTCGATTCATCATTGTGTCTCCTGAATATCCCAACCTAATTCAATGTTGTCTTCTATCTGGGTTGGGAATCCACAACCACCCTGTGCCTCAGTCCCGAGATCTGGGAAACTGGATTGATCCTTAATACTGTTCCAAGATGGTTCATCCTCTATTTCTGGTATATACGGGTATCTTTGGTTGATAATTTGTTCCAGTGATCTCATCATTTCTACCCGTTTTACAAGGGCATCTTGGTGTTGTTCCCAAAGTACAGGATTTGTTAAGCATTGAAGGTATTCAGATTTGTGTAATTTTTCTATCTCAATGTATCCTGTTAGGAGTATTTCTCGTGTTGATCCTTTTATGGCTTCTGTTAATAGAGTTTGGGCACAGTTTATGATGAAGGCTGTGGTTGTTGGAACATCAACCTGAATGTTTTCTATTGGTTTATATTTGATTCCATAGAACCCAAGGGTTTCCTCAATCATCCTATCTCTCATGGATCTTTGAGATTTAGGTCTCTTAAAGGGTGATGCTAAGTAATTAGGCTGCATATTTGAATCAGGTGGTGGAATCAAGATATAGAATCAGAAGTTCGATGTAGACTCAAGTTGTGCCAAGATGGAAGAAGGGAGACTTGGTTCAGTATCAGAGGAAAGGACTAATGTGGTGGGGTTGCATAAACAAGGGCATCGAGGCTTGGCTTCGACGAGAGTGAATTTCTAAAGGAGGTCTTAAGGGTGGTCTTAAGGACCTCCTACCGAACATGCACCGAAGGATATGATGATATTAGCAGGTGCTGGACCCAATCGAGACACCCAAAATGTTGAGTGACTATAGAGGTGCGGGGCAGATGGACCCCTTGATCAGAAAGATCGCCCACCTAAGAATTACCTGGGTAGCCAGAGAGGGTGAGTCCCGCGAAGACCCCTACACGGTAGAGCGTCCCCACGAGTTACAGGGTTTCCCCCACTCGACCACTCTTGTCACTGCAGTTCCAGGTAGACCAGAATGGGGACCTTGACCTCTTAAGTCTACCTTTTTTACTTTAAGATCAAGGTTCTTAAGGTGCTTAAGGTTCCACTTGAACTTTTAGGTATTTTGAGTGAAAAAGTGACCTAATTTTAAGGTTAGTTGACCCAAGGGATCAACTTCACCTCTTGTTCCTTTGAGAGCTTTTGGGTCTTTTCTTTTAAGGTTCAAATGGATTTAAAAGCCTGATTTGCTTAGGGTTCCTCTTGTATAGATCTTTTCAAACAAGGTTTAGGCACACCTCGTTTTGGAAAAACTTTTTTCTTTTTTAAGAGAAGGTGTGTCTCTAAAAACCCTAGCTTTTCAATCCTTGAGTTGGCTCTAGTTGGTCCAATTTAGTTGCCTCAAAATTTAGTATCTAGGACTCAATCAAGAAAGTTTTAGCCCTAGTTACCTTAGTTGGATGAGCAGTTAAAAATGTGTTGAAATGAAAAATTAGGCAACTTTGATGAATTACTAAGTATGACACAGGTAGCCCTAAGTTGATTCTTCTTTTGTTCCTTTTCAGACTTTGAGGGAGTTAAGAGAGGGCTAATGAAGATTACCTGTTCCTTGGAGTGTGTTGTGCAGCAGCTTCTTGATTTTCCTGTACCTGCACACAATAAGAGAAGAGATTAATAGAAACTTACAAATAGAGATTTTATAGCTTCTAGAATAGCCGTTGCTCCCCGGCAACAGCGCCAAAAATGGTGATGGTCCACCGCGGCGCTGTTTTTGGCATCTTTATGTTTATTATAGTACAGTCGTTGTAGTATAAGACAAGACAACTACGGTTGTCATTACCATAGAATTTTTTTTACTCGGAAATAGTTTTCTCGAGGCCGAACTCAGGGAGCTACTGGAATTCTAAAGTACAAAGTTTCTCTATTGAATTACAAAAATAAGAGAGGGAGAGAGAGAGAGAGATTTTTGTCTTGGCTTCTTCTTCTTCTCTTTGTGCTTTCTCTCTGATCCTGTCTTCTTCCCTCTTCTTTCTTCTTCTTCTCTTCTTTCTCTTTTCTTCCTTTTCCTTTCTCTCTTTCTTTCTGGCGACCAAGTCTTCTTCTTTCTTTTTCTTCCTGGCTGCTTGTCTTCTTCTTCTGCTCTTCAGTTGTAGAGTCTTCTCTTCTTCCTTCTCTTTTCTTTCTCTTTTCTTCAGCTGCAGAGCCTTCTTCTTTCCTTCTTCTTTGTTTTATCTCCTCTGAAGGCTGCTCATTCGTCGTCTGATACAGCAGTCAGACAACTTAACTGCAGTCTGCTACAGTGCTTCTCCTCTTTTCCTTCCTTCTCTTTTCTTCTACACGGCCTCTCTTCTTCTGCTTCTCCTCTCCTTCCTGCGGCTAAGTACTTAGCCTTTCTCCTTTGTGCTCTGTTCCTGCACACAAGACACAGCAAAACCTAACCCTTCCCTCTACCCGCACGTTTCTTTCTCTCTGTAAATCGCTCACAGGAAGCTATCCCAGAGCCGGGTTAACGGGTTAGATAGCGTACCTGTGACCAGCGCATTGACGTGTGTATAGTGCGCAAGGTGTGCTCGGTAGTGTCAGGTCGGATCTGCTAGGTCCGCGAGGTGAATCCGCGGACGAGGTGGGGGTGAGTGGGCGAGGGGACCTCACCCCGTGTTTTGAGGTGATAAGCAAGAAACACAAAAATAATTTAAACCGGTGCGGCGCTTCGTAATCTTACGATGTGGGACTATTTGGTTGCTTCACCTCGCGCGCACCCGTAGGAAGACCTCGGCCTTGCTTCCGCAGCTGCAGCGTCGATCCCCTTCGCTTGCCAGCTACCTGCCTTCACACAGCTCGCCCGCCTTCGCAGCAACTGATAACCTGGAGCTCTGAAGCCTGGAGCGCGCTTGGGAGCTTCTCAAGTCGTCGTCAATGGCAGCTGGGGAAGCAGACCTGTCAAGCACTAAAACGGCCTCTCGGCCTAATCAAACCATTGGGGAACCTTCTCTGTGGCACGGCAAAGGTGGTGCGAAGTGCAGCAGGCCACGGGATGGCCTAGGCATGCGTGCCTAGGTCGTCCTGTGGCCGAAAAAGTGGGTGTGACCGGGGGTGAGTTGTGGAGTTGTAGAGTGGCGGAGGGTGTTTAGTGTGATGAGGCGGAGCTTTTGCGACGGTTGGCGAGTCGTATGGAGTTGCGAAGTGACGAGGGCGACTCGCCGGAGGTTGGCCGGAGGCGAGGAAGGTGATGGTGGACAGGCATGGTCGTGGGGCAATCAAGTGAAATAGAGTGGGGAAAAGAAAGAGGGGAAGAAGGGGAGTAAATGTAACTTGCCTGCAGGGACGAAGGGGGCCGGAGAGGCGGGTAGTCGTATTGACTGTCGCCTGAGAAGAAATACCCAGAGGGAGAGAGCGGCGACGAGGAAGTGGGCAGGGAGGTGTGCGCTTGGTGCGGCGCGACGCGGGAAGATGAGACGAAGCTGGCTCTACTGCAGGTATGGCAGTAGAGCGACGAGAAGGAGGAGGGGCGGTCGCCGAAGCTAGTGGGTTTCCTGTCGGAGTGGGGAGAGAGGAAATGTTGAGGGTTTCTCCGTCAAGACAGACTGCTTCAAGCGGCTGGTCCTGGGGTTTCTTTTAAAGGCGCCAGCAGAGGGGCAGATGCACGGAGGGTGAGCGAAGCTCTCACCGGAGGTCGCCACAGGTACAACACCCATACCTCTCGAACGTTGCACGAGAGATATGGTGCGAATCAGGGCATGGGGAGCTGCTCAGGCGATAGGGGACTTCACAGGGAACCCTCCTTTCACATCTAAGAGTAGCTCCCTAGGGAAGCGAGGAGAGATCCTCCTCGAAACTTCGTCGGAGTACGGGTCTTCTACTGCATTGGCAGAAGGACCGGAATGCAGAAAGTGACAACAAAAGTTGGGGGGGCTTTCGCAAGAGTTTTCAAAAGTTAGGGGCCAGAGTGTAATTGGGTGGACTATTTTGCAAAGTAGGTCAAGATGACCTTCCCTTAGGTCCAAATTTTGGTACAAACCTAATTTGGACCTAAGGAATCCAATGGTGAAGTTGGATTTTAGGTTTGATTACGTTTGCATGAAAATTTTGCATAAAAACCCAATTTAGGTCAATTGATGAGCTAGGACCCTAATTTAGGTCAAACTAGGCTCCAAAGGCCAATTTGAATGTTATAAACCTTAGGGGATATTTTTCCATGATTTTTAGAGGGTTTACTTGATTTTTATCATGACCGAAACCTTGTTGAATTAAGCGGGTCTGTTTTAGGGTTACCAAATGTCATTTAATTCCTAGATTGCACATGAACCCATTTCTGATTGATTCAACCAACTTTTTATCTTGTTTAGACCATTTGATCTATGCTCTATCTCTGAGAAATTCCGTTTATGTACTGTAATGGTAAAATTACAGTTTTAACCTTTATTTCATAGTTTCTTCTCAGAACACTTATTCCTCCAATTAAGCCCTCTTCTAAGTCATGTAGGAGTTTTTATTCTCTGTATTAGGTCAAAATGAGCTAGTTATGGCTCATGATGAGGTTCTCATCATCGGGGTTGGAATTGAGGTCTTGGATGTGGGTTATTTCCTGACCACTCAAGGTTTGGATGATTATGCCATACAAGGTTGTAGGTATTAGAGAAGGGATTGTTCTGAATGGCATGGAGATCCTCGTAGGTCTGAGGATCCCCAGAATAATCAGGGTATGAGGGTTCAGAGTTCTCCCAACTGTGGTAGGCTGGCCCAGAGTTTCCTCCGAAGCCTTAATCTGATGGGGGTGGATACGCATCCGTCCCCAGAGAGTGGTAGATATTGTATGCAGCTTCCCTACCTGAGGGTGGTGGTGTATATGTGCTTTGTGATGCAGAGGTTGTCATGTGTAGATGTCGAGTGATGTCATCCACCTTCTTCTCAATGATGGAGACCTTATCCAATTGACTGGCTACCAACTCCAAGTCAATAGATGTGGAAAGGCCTCTAGATTCGTGTACCCCCCAATTTCTTGTCAATGTGTGGGTGGACATCTGGTTGTACGCACCCAGTGACTCATTGTTCAGGGAGTTCTTGCACATATTCTCGAGAATTCCCCAAATCTCGTCTTCATGCTGACCCATGATGCTGCTACCGTAGGTTGCATTGACAAATATCTTGATATCATCATGGAGCCCGTGGTAAAAGGATTGGACTTGTTCCCACTTCGGGACTCTGTGATGGGGGCATTTGCACATGATCCAAGAAACGATCCCATGCCTCATATAGAGATTCTCTTGCTCCTTGGGAGAAGTGCGTGATTTGGTGTCGCATAGCATTTGTGCGACCAATGGGATAAAATTTTTGAGGGAAGGCGGTTTGAAGTTCTTCTTATGTGTTGATTGCGTATGGATAAGTTTGAAACCAGTAGGTGGCTTTGTCAGCTAGACAGAAGGAGATCTTTAAGAGCAAGCCGTCTCAATTTTGCATGTCTACCCCAAAGTTGTGGGCCAAATGCTTTAGATTCTTGATGTGTTGGAAAGGATCCTCGGAGTTCAAGCCATGAAATTTTGGAGTCATGTGAAGCATACTAGGCTTGAGATCCACCTCGGGTCCTCCTGCAGGGATATTGATTCATGGTTCGATCTCCACTGCCTCGGGATTGTAGTGATCTCGCATTTGAGGACGCGACGATGGGTTGATGAAGGCATTGATCTGATCTCTGAAATCAAAGAATTGTTGTGGTTCAAAGTTAGGTTGTTCTAGTTGATCTATGGTTGTGATTGGAGGTTCGGGCTTAGAATCAGAGGAAGTGTCAATATGATCAGGTTGTTGCACAAACATGGAGGTCGAGGCCTTACCTCGACGAGAGTGAATAACTAATGGAGGCTTCAAGGTTGGTCTTAAGGACCTCCTCCCAAACATACACTGATGGAGAAGATGAGAGATAGAATGTCAAATGGACCCAATCGAGGCACTCAAAGATTTTTGGATGACTATAGAGGTTCGGGCTGGATGATACCCCTGGATCAGAAAGTTATCCACCTGCGAATTACCTAGGCAACCAAGAAGGGAGAGTCCCCCAAAGACCCCTAGACAGTAGAGCGTCCCCACGAGTTACAAGGTTTCCCCTACTCGACCTTCCTTGTCACTGAGGGTTCAGGTTGACCAGAATGGTGACTTAACCTCTTAAGTCTACTAGTTTTAAGTTAAGAGCAAGGTGCTTATGATTCCACTTGAACTTTAAGATACTTTTGTGCAAGGTGACCTAATTTGAAGATTGGTTGACCCCACAAAGTGGGTCAACTTCACCTGTTTGTGCTTTAATATTATTAGGTCCCACTTTTCAAGATTCAAGTGGATTTAGGGCTTGATTTTAGGGTTTGATTAGGTAGATTCAATCAAGGCTTAGGCACACATTGTTTGGAAAGGTTGATTCTTCATTTTAAGCAAATGTCTTTCTGAAACCCTGAGATGGAAACCCTAGTTGGCTCTAATTGGTCTAATTAATTGATTCCAAATGTGGTACCTAAGGTTCAAGCAAGAATGTGATAGCCATAGATACCTTAAATCCTAAGTAGGTGCAAGAGTTATGGTTAGGGCTTTTCTACTCAAAGAGTCAAATCAAATCAAATCAGGCAACTTGTGATGATTGATTCTAAGAGTGGAATGCAAGTTGATCCTAATTGATTTTTCTCTTTTTTTTAGCTTTTTAGAATCAGAGGTTTAATGAGGATGGAAAATGAGATTACCTACCCCTAGCTTGGCTGTTGTGCAGTTGACCTTACTCCTTGGCTAAATTCCTTGCACAGATCACAGCAAAATAGATAGAACAAGTTAGTATCAAATCAGATATTGCAATCAAGAGATCAAATTGCACGTTGCTCCCCGATAATGGTGCCAAAATGTTTAACGCACTGAATCAGGGTTTTAAAATCACTTCGTCGTAATATAGCCGAAAATATCACATCAACAAATACAATTTATAACTCGAAAGAAATTCGAGATCGAACGCTGGGAGCAAGTGTTGCAATAAATCTCAAAAATTGCAAGTCTATCACAAGATATCAATATATGATGAAATTTCTAAAGTCGAATAATATGTATATAAGAACCAATGTTGATAGAGCAAAAAGATTAGGGTAAAATGGTGATTTGAATCACCAATTACACTAATTACAATAATATCAAATATCCCAACACTATCAATCAACTTTAATCCACGTAGGATAAGTGCACAATGCACTCCCAGTTAGAGATCAGACGATGGAGCTCTCAACCAGACGGCTTAACCGTCCAACTACTGTAGTGCCAAGAGGGCACCCTTCTTCTTCCTTTCCTTTCTCTCCTTCTTCTGCCTCCTTAAGCTTAAGAGAAGGCACAACACAGAGCTCAGTACAAACACCAGCAAAGGCAAAGGCCTCCCCCAGAAATCACTAAGTATCGAGAGGTAGCAATCAGAGCAAAACCCCCCTCCCCTGTCTCTCTTTTCTTCTTCCTTTCCTTTCTTTCTCTTCTCTCAGCAACAATCGAATCCGGGTATACGGGTAAACAGTTCAAAGCCTAGACCCGCGTGGCATGGCCGTGGGTGAGAGCGTGCAAGGGGACCTCACCCCGTGCTATTGAGGTGAACAGCTAAGCAGTGAAATTCAATTTATGTAGCACGAATGCTTCAGCTATTTCTGAGGTGGGACTATCCTACCCGCTTCCATCGTGTGAAGCTGCGGAGGATACTTCCTTCCAATTGGTGATGGCATTGTAGCTGAGGTGTCCAATTAAGGTTCTGGAAGGAGTCCTGGGGTGCATCCTTGTCTCTTGATGGAAAGACTTGGAGCTACAAACTCAAGAGCATGATGAAATTTCACTTGAAGCAGCTGTGGCAATGGCTGCGAAGGTCTTGAACTTGAAATCCAAATAAAGGTCTTTCAACCCTGCTAAACCAACTCATTAGCATCACCAAACGATGACAAACTTGATGGTAGCCGTGCGGTGGTGTTCGGTGGGGTGAGGAGATCGTATGAACTTAAAATGTGGGTGCGATGACTGTGGAGTTCGGTGGCACTATAGAGCAAGCAAACCCATCAATTTCTTGAGGGGTTTTGCTCATGAGGATGAGACGAAGCTTTTGGGATAGGTGGCGAGGCTTATGGTGTGGTGTAGCGGACGAAGAGCCTCGTTGGAGTGGTTGCTGAAGGCGGAGAAGACGGAGATGGATATGAGTGGTTGGCTGTTGCGTACGTGTTGTGAGTGTGGGAGAGAGAAGTAGAGGGAAATAGGAAGACGTAGAGGGCCTTAGGAGTGGAGGAGATAGGTAGAAGGCTCCGGTTGTGGCTGACCAGAGCTGGAGAAGATGAAGATGACGACGAAGCGGCGACGATGACTGAGGTAGAAGAATGCCCTCCCTTTGATCAGGGAGGTGCGCGAGGACGAAGGGAAAAAGATAGGTCATCCAATTTGATGGTTGGATGGTCGGAAGAGGGGGATTGAGGGTGGTCTCCGGAGCAAGATCTGAAGGAGGCCGGAGAGGGAAGAGAAGAGGGTTTCTTGAGCCAAGACTTGCTAGGGAGCACGGGTTCTTACCCCGCTCCTTTTATAGGCCATTGGAAGGGGTTCTAAGGCTTGGAGACCAAGCTTCCAAGCTTGGTAGGCTTGACAAAGGATACCCACATCTCTCATGCGTTCGCATGAGAGATTGAGAAAGAATTGGAGCCCACGAATAGGTTTGATTTGAAGATAATTACTTGACGAATCTTCCTTTTAATTTTGAGAGGGATCCGTCAAGTAATCGCCAAGTTCTTGCCAATCAAAGCTCGCCGAAGTAGGATTCTTTCACAAAAATGGTGGAAGGACCTATTTGCAAAAAATGATGACAAAGATAGGGGGCTTTTTTGTAATAAATTCATAAGTTGAGGGGTTATTTGTGATAAAAAGAGTCAGACTTGGACTAAATTGCAAACTTGGTCAAGGAAATCTTTGATTGGGTCCAAATTTTGATACAAACCTAATTTGGAATTAAGAAATCCAATGGTGAAGTTGGATTTTGTTTTTGACCTAGTTTGACTGGTAATTTATGGAAAAACCCAAATTAGGGTAATAGTCTGTCTGTGACTCTATTTTGGGTCAAAATGGGTTCTGATGGTGAATTCAAGGATGCCAAACCCTAGAGAATACTTTTCTATAAATTTTAGAGGGTTTACATGAATTTTATCTTAACCAGAACCTTAGTTAATTAAGTGGATCTATTTTTAGGGCTTCAAATGTCCATTAATTCATGAAATGCGTGAAAACCTATTTTTATCTGTATGAACCCACTTATTAGACTTTAATGACTAAGTGACATTTAATAAACCCCTAGCATATCCCGTGGTTATTCTGTATTTTTGATAAGATGGTAATATTACAGAAATAACCTTATTTTCAACTTTTCTTCTCAGAAAAACTCTTCCTGCTCTAGAGACCTTCTGACTGATATGCAGGAGCTTTTATTGACTTTATAAGACCAAATTGATCTAGTTATGGCTCATGATGGTGTTCCCATCAGATCATTTCAAGCTTTGATACAAGTACCAAAGGTGGAGTTGGGTGTTCTAAAGTTAAACCCTAAAGTGCAGTAGGAGTGTAGATCAAAAAAGATGATCAAAAGGGTCTTGGATTTTTGGAATGACGGGTTGCCTCCCATTAAGTGCTAAATTCAATGCCTTTAGCCAAGCAGAAGGTGGTCAAGGAGAAGGGGTGCTCAGATTATAGGAATTTTGTAGAACAATCAACTTGATGAGTAGCCTAGTTTGTCCAACTAGGTGCTTGTTAAGATCAATAGGCTGATGATGAAGATCAAACCCAATCAGTCTGGTGGGCTGATGGATGTGAATCAATAGATGTTGAGCCCACCAGATGCTTTATGGCTCAAAAAGATGTGGAAATACAAATCTAGGGTTTAGCTGAATTGGTTCAACTTGATCCGAGTAGGGGTCCTCAAAGGATAATGGAATTGTGAAAAATGTAGGAACCCTAATGATGGGATCAAAGATGGATAAGACATGATTGTTGGTCTAATCAGTGTTCGATTCCCGATCAAAAGGTGGAGGTGAATTATATGCAACCGGCTCAGAAAGAGGTAAGTCAGAGTAGAAATTGATTCCGATGGCAGGTCGGGGTTGAGATCGAATTTTGAAAGGCTCTGTGAGAGGTGTGGCTTCTTTGAGGTTTAAATCATCAGCCTCAGAATCAGAATCAAAGAATGGATCATGGATACTGAGGTCGTAAACTAGCTCATAATCATTTGGAAACAAAGGTTCTCCAAAATGAGAGTATGATTCGAAATCATCAGAGAATTTGCGACAATCATCTTCTAAACTTGATTCCAGATCAGGATTTACGCCCTAGGATAAATCATGATGCATGGAATCAACAACCTAACTTTGATCTAACCTAGTCTCAAATTCCAAGCTCAAAGAGGTGTCTTTATTAGGCATAGGCTAAGATTCTAGGCACCTAAGGTATATCAAATCAAATCCCAACTCTTCCAACTCTATTTCTGTATTGTATATCGATGCAACTTCCAAAAAATCAACTCATTCCTCTGAGGAGTCTGGAGAGGTATAATCATCAAATATTGGCCTAGAATCATAATTCAGATCTAAAAGCTGATTCTCATCACATTGGGCCTCATGATCATCCCAAAGAGGCTTAGATCTAGATTCTAGGTCAGGGGTAGGAATTGGGTCACTAGAATCTGGACATTATTCTATTGGGATGTTAGAATCACTCTCGAGGATTACCTTAACAGGATAAGGTACAGGAATTACATCCTCAAGAGGTTCTGACTCAAGCTTTTCACAGGTGTTTGGTAAATCAAGGCATGATGGACTAGCTTCATGGCTCTCAATGGCTGGTTCATCGTTAGGAACACCTGCAACTAGATCCACCCAACCCACATTTTGATCAGGTATATCATCATGCACAAATTTTGAATAGGATTCCATTTGGGTTGAGTGTCCACAACAACCTCTATTTTCGAAATCAAGCTCTAGGAAATCATATTGATCCTCAATATTGCTCCAAGATGTCTCATGAATTTCTGAATTTTGATATGGGTATCTGATTGCACATGTTGCGTGAGTTTGAAATCAGGGTTACAAGTAACCCGTCGTCGTAGTTGCAAAACGCGTCTATCAAATAAAATTTATACTAAAATTCCAAGAGAGTCCTGGGTCAAACATGGAGAGGCGAACGTTTGGTTTTATGAAATCCGCACTTCACTTTTATTTCTTTTTGGTCATTTTTATCTTTTCTAATTTTTTTGGTATTTTTAACAAGCAAGAGATTAGGTCGATGAAACCTTTATCTACTTGCAAAAATATAAGAGAGAGAGGGAGAAACAATCATCTATTCATGAACAACTGTTTGTTACAACTATGAAAGCATGAAAACTACACTACGAAAGCGTAAAAAGATAGAAAGAGGTGAGAGAAATCCTCCTCGACAGTTGCTCGGAGGATGACTCGCTCTGACGTCGCCTGGAGGAAGGTGGTGAGGAGCGGGATGAAGGAGGATGGAGCTGGAGGACAGAGGATGGGGAAGGATAGCATCGCGGCAAGGATCTTCTTCCTAAAGGGCGATGAGAGGATGGCCATGGGAAGCTCCATGAATGGGGGTGAGGGGAGGGAAAACTATTTGGTTTTATACTCTAGAGGAGCATCTCAGGCTTGGGACAAGCTCTCTCTAGAGCCTTGGAGGTGGTGAGAGGAAGAAAGGAAGAGATGGTTCAGAATGGTGGTGGGTAGGTCCTTTTACAGTGGAGGATGAAGAACAACTTCGCATCTGGGTCATTATTAACATCCATAAATGTCGCTACAGCTGTCGCTGAAGATCCGCCCTTCAATTCCTATTTCCAGCATGCGCAGACCATTAGTGACAGCTGTAAGCGTCACTAAAGGCCTGCGTCACTGAAGATCCGCTCCACTGGTGTGTGCATCGCGTGCTGAGAGCTTCACGTGCCCATGCTCCCCGTGCCATGCTCGTGCGAGCGCTGGCATGAGCTGCACTGCTACTGTACCCGGCTATGATTGTGCTCGGTGCGCTGCACGTGGCTGTGGTTGTATGCATGCTCTACTGCTGGACGGCATTGGGTGGCCTGGATGGCACCATGTGGTGCTATCTGGGACATCCATTCTTCTTTCTTTTGTAGAGGGTGCCACGGTGCTCAGATTGAGATGATTCCCGTGTTGCTGGATTGTGATCGTTGCTCCGGATCCATCCGTACAGTTAGATTTTCCATTAGAAACTCGTATGGATGTCGCATTGCCCCCTAGATGTTGATCCTCCTCAGACTTCGTATGATGCTATGGTTCTTCGATCTAGGTGATTTCAGTGGTGTTAGACTCCGATCGTCATCTTAATCAGATCCGTATGGTCCGATCATCCATCCGAGGCCCTGAAATAAGTCTTCTTCTCTTCTGATCGTAAAAAGAACCTAATTAACCTAAAATATATACAACTACTCTAAGCGTAAAATGATGCATGCTATGCAATATTTATAACATGAAATGCAAATCTAAGCCTAGGAAGATGCATGAATAGGCATTTTAACCTAAATAGATGTGTCAATATCATACCCCCATGCCTATCTTTTGCTAGTCCCTAGAAAAATTAAACTACATGCTATATATAAAATAAAAATTAGGATTAGATCACTTAGGCCTAAGTCGTTTATTAACAATAGAAAATTTCAACTAAGGTCCTAAACAACGAAAACTTAACAGTACTCGGGTGCCTGCCAGAACGCAGATTGCCCAAATCCTCGCCTTATTTGAAAAGGTAAAATACATTTTTTTATTTTTCTTCTTCTCTAATTTTTTTGTACTTTTGGAGTTTGAGAGTTCCGAGATAACTTTTTACGGCTACCCGACCCACCCAAGACTTGAAAAGGACTCCAAGTGCTAAGCATCTTGTGAAAATAGTGAAAGACTCATTAGATGGCCATTAAAATAGACTTTGGGTTTCTACGACCCTAGGTGACCTTGCCTAAAGGTTTATCTTTTCGACTGGTAACTTTATCCCTACTTTTATTTATGGGGTCAACACAAGGGTGAACCCAGTGTATATCTCCCCGATTTATTCTACTTCCCCACTTCTTCCCTAAGTGTTTTGGGAATTATTGTGCATTTTTTTGTGAGCTAGGTTCTGGACAACTAGCCAATGGGTTGTTACCCACGGTAATTTGCCAGCCATACTTGTGCGGTGAAGTGTGGTTTTATTTTTTATTTTTTCTTCTTTTTCTATTTTTTTCTTTTTCTTTTTGTTTATTTTTTTTTCCTTTATGTAGGTGGCTTCCCTGATCTAAGATTTACCAAAAGGTAGTACAGTGAAAATGGTCTTGTGACTGGGCTTTGGGTAACTGGCTGATGAGCTGTTACCACTGACAACTTGCTAACCATACCACCCTAGATAGTTCATTAGGTACCCAATTTCCGAAGAAACTGCCGAAAAGTTAGTCAGTGCAAAGGAAAAGTGTGTAGATGCTTAGGCTTAGAGTCCCCCTAAATCAGAGGGCGGGTTGATAAGTCGCATACTTATCATCCCAATTTATTTACCAACTTAAAATGAATTTTCATTGGCGAGGACTCAAGACTAAGTCCACATTCGAGTGGACACCTGGGCTAATTAAGTCCGATGACCTGAAGGGTCTAAGTGTTTAGGTCCTCTCGTATCATTTCCTAAAGTTAATAACTTCCAAATGCCTAAGTTCTCTTTTCCTAATTTCTTTCTTTTTATATCTTTTTCAAATTCTCAATTTTTTTTTAATTTTATAAGAAACTAAAAGAAATTCTATGGAGTTAACATAATGATTTTAGGAATTGATTATCCACCCCCCTATGCCTAAATGATGCAATGTCCTCATTGTAAAAACAATGACATGAAAAGGGTAGAGTAAATAGAATATCACTTGAATTTTGTGAGGAGTTTGGCCAGCTTCACAGAGAACGTGAAATATAAACACATGCTAAATTTAATACCTTCAGTTAGGCATAAAATACATACAAGGAAGAAATTGAAAATTCATAAGTGCATGTCAGAATCAAAATAAAAATATTGATCCTGAAACCCGCCAACAGAAGATGTCCATAGACGTGGACCAGATTATGATGCAGACCCATACCCCAGGGTTGAGTGGTTCTCAGGTTCTAGATGAAAATCACCCAGAACCGAAGGTTGTTGTGTTTGCGAGGCTGAGCTTGCGGTTTAGTGGTGTGCAACCCAAGACCAAAGTGTCGAACAATAGGTAAAGATGGTTCAATAGGTGCGATTGTCCACTTAACATCTAGCTCAGAAAAATAATCAGTTATTTCGAGCTTGGGTTGCACGTGAAAAATATCGTAAGGGTCCTGGTAGAAAGTAGGTGGTTTTAGGTCAATAGGAACCCTTAGATCCAAACTTGTTTTTCTCTCAAAATTAACCTCCCAAATTTTCATTTGAACATTCCTATCCTCCAACATCAAGTGCTCAGGCTCCGGGACCTCTGCATATTGTTCACCCCATAAGATTTACCCAAGTCTAGAAATCGTGGCCGACTCAGAATTGACTTGGGTACAATGATTTCCAAATCAAAATCAATCCCTTTAGGGTGTGGTTGAGGAATGGGGCTATTGATTGAATCTTCTAGTAATTGAGTATTTGAATCCTCCAAGTTAGCCCCAACCAAATCCAAATCTTCAATAATTGGGCTATCAAACGGTTCGTCATATTCCTCAAGCCCGTTTTTCTTACTAAAATCATCTTCCTTACGCTTAAGTGAGACTTCACTAAGAGATTCTTCACCCTCAGAATCAAAGAATCCATGATCCTCATTTATATATGTCTCAAAATCGATTGTCATTTCCTGGTTCAAAGAGACATTTTTCCTCGCTCCCTGGCTCTGGGATCTCAGGTGAATCAATTAGTTCATCCTCAATGGGTTGCTCTAGCCCAACCTGGTCATCCCTGGTCTCAAAAAATGTATTCCCCCCAATAGGTGCCTGAGTGGGTTCAGACATTAGCTCTCCTGATGGGGGTTCATCTTGAGAATCATCCCAAGATTTGACTAGGGCAACCACAAATTTCATCCTCAACCTCGACATTTTCCCAAGAAGAAACTCACCCAGGTCCCTATCCCTAACACTTTGGAGCAAAGCCAATAAAGAGCTATTCAGCTCATCGATCATTTTTATCATAGGCTCAAATGCTTTAGTGCATGGTGTTGGCTGAGCTTCTAAAGATTGTATAGTGTTCCTCAAATTAGCCAACACCCTATCCTGGTTCTGGTTCACCTGAACCGACTGGTTCGATTCAGGTTTGGGTGGGTTTGTGTTAAATCTAGGGGAGTCAAGATGTCGAGGTTCTTGGGTCCCTCCCTGAAAGTAGGTCATTCTAGGTTGTTGAAAGGATGGTGACAACCTATATTCAATGGAATACTGGGGAGGGTAGGTGTTATAATCATTATATCCTTCCTGATTATAGATCAAGTTGGTTTGGTCATCAAAAGATGGAGATCCATTATCATTGTAGGTTTGGGAAGGATAGCAATCATAGTCTTGTTGTCCAGGGTTAGACCCTGGACACTGAGGTCCAGATTTGTATCCCCAATCAAAGTCATCTCGGCTAGTGGATGGGTAATTACAAGTCAAGCCGGAATAGTAATCATCTTGGGGATAAGTGGTAGTAGGAGGATAGGATGGGAAATGTGTGTAAGAAGTGGAAGGATACATGGTGAAGTAAGGATGGAAATCAGAAGAGAGAAAGGTGCCCTGCAGTACAATCAATCAACCCTGTCCTTATGTGGGTAGCCTAAAGACCTACAGACTCCCAGGACCCATCTTGAGATTATAAATGATTTAGTCTACTTTTATCTGGTCAATCCAACCAGTTAGAAGGAGGGACTGGGGAGAAGGTTCTTCCTTTGGCTTGCACCTTCAGTTCCTAATGTATCCCCCAGTTGTGGTCGTTTGACGCTACTCCCCTAGCTAGACATTAGATGGACCAGCAGAAGCAGATTAATAAAAAAAAATCTTAGTCTGAGCCCCGAAGAGCGAATCAATCCTTAAGGCCAACGTCTACTCAGTTTTAGTTAGGCTTAGGATGATCGTGCTCTTAGAATGTGATGGGCCCTTTAGATGGGTTGTGCCCTTAATGATCAATTAAAATGTGTGTGTGTGCACAACTAGGGTTTTCAAACAAGGCTATTTGATGATGTGTCTTTTACGATTTAACCTTGTTTAGTAGCTTTTACAGTTTAATTCTTAGGTTGGTTCAATCAAGGTTTAGTAGAACACTCCAAGTTTTGAAAGCACGGATGTAGATATGTTCCTTTAAAAATAAAAAATAATGTGGAGTGCCTGGTTCAGCCCTAAGAATCAACCCTAAGTGGCAAGCTACTTGATGAATCGCTTTTATCTTAAGTGGTGCAGCCCAAATAATTCAATCAATTGGACTATTGCACCACTTAGTTAAGGCACACAGAAATGTTTTACCTATTCAGATTTCTACTCACTTATTTGTGTGTTGAGCTAAGTGTACTGGGTCCACAGGTTAGATCCCGGTTAAGTGGTAGAATCGATGTGATTGTGCACCTTAGGGTGAGAAGTTGTGGGTGTTAAGTGTGTAGCTCTCAGAAAATCCCACAAGAGAAGAGTATATATTTTTTTATTTTTTATATATGCAGGGGTGAGATGAGTGGAGGTGGCAAATAAACAACCAAATCTATCCTAGGGTTTATAAAAAGCACCTAAGTTGATTTGAGTTTGAGTTATTAGTGTGGTGAAATGAGCTAGTTGGTGGGGGTAGTGGGGATAAACTTACAAAACCTTCATTTGCACTTTTCTCCGATCTAACCGCTCTAGCTCTCCTCGGATGAGTACCTGCAATCATAGTAAGATCAGAGAAAAAGTGAGATAAAAGTTAGGTAAGGTGGAAAAACACAAAAAAAAAACAAAGAGTGTTGCCTCCCTGGCAACAGCACCAAAATGATCACACGTGTTTCGCGTGTTTGAAATCGGGGTTACGAGTAACCCTTCGTCGTAGTTGCAAAACTTATGGTCAAATAAAATTTATAATCAAAACTAGAAAAGTGAGTCCCGGGTTGAACATGGGGAGGCGAACATTTGTTTTAAAAATCTGCACTTCGCTTTTATTTGTTTATTTCATTTTTGTCTTTCCTCATTTTTTTGGTATTTAATCAGGCATGCAAGAGATTCGGTCGATGAAAACTTTATCTACTTGCAAAAATATAAGAGAGAGGGAGGGAGAGAGATAGCGAGAGAAACAATCATCTATTCATGAACAACTGTTTGTTACAACTATGAAAGCAAGAAAACTACACTACGAAAGAGTAAAAAGATAGAAAGAGGTGAGAGAAATCCCCTTCGATGATTGCTCTGAGGATGACTCACTTTGATGTCGCCTGAAGGTGGTGAGGAGTGAGACGAAGGAGGATGGAGCCAGAGGATGGAGGATGGGGCAGGATGGTGTCGCGGCAAGGATCTTCTTCCCGAAGGGTTGTGAGAGGATGGCCATGGGATGCTCCATGAATGGGGGTGAGGGGAGAGAAAACTATTTGGTTTTCTACTCTAGAGGAGCATCCCGGGCTTGAGACAAGTTACTTAGGCATCCAAGAAGGGAGAGTCCTGCAAAAACCCCTACATGGTAGAGTGTCCCCACAAGCTACACGATTTCCCTCACCTAGCCTTCCTTCTCACCGCGGAACCAAGTAGATTGGAATGTACGAATTGAGACCTTAAGTCTACCAATTTTATCCCTAATTTGTGCGTTGAATTTCACTTGATTTAGAAGTTGATTGAAATTGTGACCTAATTTGTAGGTTGGTTGATCGACAAAATGGACCAACTTCACTTGACCTGCCCTAAGGTTGAGGATGAAATTTGGGTCAAGACCTAAATCACCCTTAATTGACTCTCAGGTTATTAGGTCTCAAATTTTTAAAGTTCAAGTGAATTTAGAGCCGTGATTTTTAGGGTTTACTTGAATAGATTCGTTCATACAAGGTCTTGGGTGGCACACAAATGTGGGAGGGTTAGTTTCCTTTATTGCATGCAAGTGTGTACTAACACTTCAGAACTCTAACGTGGAAACCCTAATTGGCTCTATTTTCAAGTCCAATTTGATCTCAAATATGGCACCTTGGACTCAAACAAGAATGTGAATAGTCCAAGATGATTAGAAATTTTAATGCAAATCCCTAATAGGTACAGGAAATCATGATAGGGGTCATTAATCAAAATCGTCTCAGCTTCAATCAGATATCAAATCCATTTCACAAATTAGGAAACTTACTAAGAAAATATGGCAAGTGGATCCTAATTTATTTTGTTTCCTTTTTAACTTTCTAAGATTAGGAGGTTGATTTAGGGAAGAAGAGAAATTTTACCTGCCCCTGGAGAGGTTCATTGTGTCGAAGATCACTTCATGATGTACCTCGCAAAATCAAAGTAAAGTAGATAGGGCAAGTTAGAAATCAAATCAATCATGAAAGATAAGACTAGTGGTGAATTGCGCATTGTTCCCCAGCAATGATGCAAAAATGTTGTGTGTGAAAATCGTCATTTTAAGAATAGTGTCATAGTATAGTGACAAAAATTGCAGCAACATTTAAAATTTATAAGTGCTTGAAAATCACAAGTGAGTCCGAGGTCGTTCACAAGTGTTTAATGCGAAATCATCATTGTTTTAGATCTACATTGTAGTATAGTTAACAAAATCACAAAAAACACTTAAATTTATAAAACTTAGAATCTACTTGGAGTCCGAGGTCGTTCGCAGGGAGAAAATATGGAATTCACGCACTAATCTCTATTTAGAATAAATGAGCACAGTAAGTTGAGCATTGGATAAAAGATATGCAATGAATAATCTTCTTAGAATGATATGCAATCATAGACCAATATATCTCAAGAATAATAGGATAAAAAGAATAAGAGAATAAAAAAATAATGATGATTTAAATCACCACATAAATCCTCTTAATTAAGCATGCATCCCAACTATTCAATTCATTCAAATAAATCAATCAGTGCTCAATCAGATAAACCACGTCAGACACTTAAAAATGTTTTCACAGTATCAGAATCAAAGACTCAATCAGGCGTCGCCCATGTGTATCAGATGACTTAACCTTTACAGCACAGCTCCATAGTAAAGACACAAGGGCAAACCTTCCTAAGGCATAACAGCATTAAGGTACTGCCTTCTCTCAAATGCACACAAGGGCAAGCATTATCCCTCAGAGGCTAAGTGTTAAGGTTCTTCTTTAGCACGCACCCTGAGGTGTTCGAACGTGAAGCAAAACCCACCCCTCCTCTCAAAAATCCTCTTCTCTCTCTCCAAAAAGGTTTAATCGAGTATTCGGGTCATTAGGTCATGAACAGTGGCCAGACCCATGTGCGTGGATCGCGAGAGAGGGGTGCTCGAGTATGTGTGCGAGCAACCCGACCCCCCAGTGTCTTGGGAAAACAGTAACTATCACTTTTTCACTCTATACTGCTGCAACTGCTCTTCGTCTTATGATGTGGGACTATGTCCCATGTGCTTTCTTCATGGAATTGTAAGAGGTGAGCCTTCCCAAATTGATGCACTGTTATGGCTTCACGTCTCAATTGAAGCCCTGGGAAGGCTCCTACCTGGATGTGGTAGCAAGGCTAGAGCGGGTCGAAGCAAGGTGATCGGAGGTGCAGACGATGACGGCGATGGCGAGCTACGATAAAGACCTGAAATCATAAGTACAACTCAAAAGCCCCAATCAGATAGCTTTTGAGCTTTGCCAAGTGATGGCGAGGTTAATTTGGCGTGTGGGTGCGTGTGGAGGTTTGTCGAAGTCAGGGAAGGTGAGCGGATGATGGTTTGTCCGGTGGGAGTTTTGAGTGGGTTTAACGTGAAATAGAAAGAGAAGCTTTGATTGCGACAGTGAGGCGAAGGTTGTGGAGGTGACGTGAGGGTGTTTGGTGGACTGTGGAGTGTAGACGGCTTCGCCGGAGCGCTACCAGAGTGGAGGAAGATGGAGGGGGAGAGCAAACTGGCAGTCGAATCTGATACCTAAAGAGAGGGAAATGATGTAGAGAGAGGGAGGAAGCTAAGGGACCTAAACTAATGGAGGAAAGGGAAGAGATGGCGTCGACTTTGATTGGCCGACGCTAGAGATGGTGAAGCCTCCGGTGAGGGAGAACGGCGAGGACGAAGGGTTTGGAGAGCCCTCGCTGGTATTGCGAGGAGTGGAGAAGATTCCCGCTACCTATTGTATGTGGTAGTGGGCTAGGAAGTTGGGGAAGAAGACGTCACCGGAGCTATAGTGGAGGTGGCCAAAGAGAGTGATTTTGTGAGGAAGTGCAGTCAAATCGAGCTAAAGAGCACAATACGATGTTCAAGAGCTTTTATAGAGCTCCTGGGCAAGCTCTAGATTAGGAAAGAAGCTTGATTGAGGTTCGTTAGGAATTAACAAGAACCCAAGAATTCCATGTGTTTGTACGACCTTTCTGGTGCAAATCAGAGCCCAAGATCCATCTCAATTACTTTATTATAGCGTGAACACCAATCTCACCAATTTTGGTGAGATTTGGTGATGATTTGAATAGGATTTGAGGTGGTAAAAGTTGGCCTCAAGATCGATTTTACCTTCAATGGTGGTAGGGGCATTTTTGCAAGGAAGATGAAAAAGTTGGGGGCTTTCTGCAAATAATTCAAAAGTTGGAGGCTCGATTGAGAGGAATAGAGTTTAAATGGACTAAAATGCAAATAAGATCAAGATGGACTTTGGGCCCAAAATTTGGTACAAACCTAACTTTGACCCAAGATATTTGATGGTGAAGTCAGATTTTAGTTTTGACCAAGTTTGACTGGGTAATTTGCCTAGAAACCTAAATTAGAGTAGAAATCTGTTCAGGACTCTATTCAAGGTCAAAATAGGTTCAAATGGTCAAACCAAGGATACCAAACCTCTAGGAATATTTTTATATGAATTTTAGGAGGTTTAGATGAATTTTATTTTAGCCAGAACCTCTTCAATTCAAGTAGGTCTGAAATTAGGGTTTTTTGTTATGAATCAGTTCTTGAAATGTGTGAAACCCTGTTTATGTCTGTATGGACCCACTTATTAGATTTTAATGCTCATTTGACCTTCGATTAACCCTTGGGAAACCCTGTGGTTACTCTGCTTTCATGATGTGATGTTAAAACTGTAGAATTAACCCTGATTTAATGTTTTATTCTCGGAATGGATCTGAATGGAATTACGGCTCTCAGGCAACTATGTAGGAGCATTTGTTAATTAATATTGATTAAATAAATTTAGTTATGGCTCATGACGGCGTTACCATCAGTAGGGAGCAAATTTGGAATTCACACACTAATCACAATTAATACATAATGAGCACAATAATTAATAATGAAGGTATGCAATGAATAATAACCCACAATTTAATAATGAGTCATTATTTTCAAAAACCAATGGAATAAAAAGAATAATTAGGACTTAAAAATGGTGATTTGAATCACTAGTTATATCCCACAATTAGGCACATATCCCAAGGAAATCAACCAATTCTATTTCTCAACAGTGGTCCTTGAACCACTTATTTTTAATATCCATGTTAGCATTAGAGCCAAATAAGTCCATAGTATCTCAATCAAGGCCAAGTCAAACGTCAGCCACAACCACAAGATGACTTAAAGCCGCCTGCCCTAGGGTGCCAAGCATAGAGCAAAGACCTCAAAGATGCCAAGTTTTGAGAATATTGGCATGCATCTTGAGGCATAGGGCACAAATCCCAATGCAAAACCACCCCCTCCCTCCACAGAAATTCTTCCTCTCTCCCCAATCCAGAATTAGGTATATGGGTGTGTACAATAATGGGTAATCAGGTCCAGGCAGAGGGACCAGGCCTGCGGGTATGGGTTACGGGAGAGGTGTGGGGAGAGTGAGTGATAGGAGGGACCTCACCCCTCCGTGTGTCAAGGAGTATAGCTATCAGCATGAAATCATTTTATGTTCCGCTCTCGATTTGGTGCCTACAATGTGGGACTAAACAATAGTGTTTTCCTCACGCACACAGCGAAGGTTGAAGCTCGAATTGGAGCTACTGTCAGGGTTTGTTGCTCGATTAAAGATGTAGCAGTCCTCATGAGGTGAGGCCGCGTCGATTGATTATGGTGGTGATGGTGATGATGGACAAAGGACGGTGGGCGAAGGAGATGTATGGTGGTGATCTGGTGAGCACCTGTGAAGAAGAATATGTGCTATTTCCCTCAATTAAAAAGCTCATGAAGGTTGCCAGAGTGCGTGGAGCTCATTGGCGCTGTTGGGAGAGTGTTTGGAGTGTCGTGGTGGCCGGATAGGGTCGAAGAGGATGGCGTAGGTATGGGTTGTCTGGTGGAGCGAAGGAGTGAGCGGAAGTCCCAATAGGTTTAGGGCTTTGACTCGTGATGGTAAGTGGAATGTTATAGTGGAGGTGATTATGAGTTTGATCGAGTGTAGTGATGGGAACACCATCATGAGCCCTAACTAGCCCACTTTAGTCTGATAAAGTTGCCAAATGATCCTACATAACCATCAGAGGGTCCTATGTGCATACTATTCTATTTTAAGAAAAGAGAAGAATATAGGGTTATTTCTGCAATTTTAACTACATTTCATAAGTATAGAATAACCACAGGGAATTCCAGGGGTTAATTAAAGGTCAAATGGTCATTAACGTCTAATAAGAGGGTCCATGTAGATAGAAATGGGTTTTCACATATTTCAAGAATTAATGGACATCTGAAACCCTAATTTCAGACCTGCTTAATTAACAGAGGTTATGGTTAGGATAAAATTCACCTAAACCTTCCAAAACTCATAGAAAAATATTCCATAAGGTTTGGTATCCTTGATTTGACCATTGGAACCTATTTTGACCTCAAAAACATCTTAGATAAAATGTTGCCCTGATTTAGGTTTCTAAGTAATTTACCCAGTCAAACTTGGTCAAAACAAAAATGTGACTTCACCATCAGATTCCTTGAGTCCAAATTAGGTTTGTACCAAAATTTGGGCTCAATTTTAGATCATTTCGACTTAATTTGCATTTTTGTCTAATATGACTCTTTCTCTCTCATTCATACCCCCAACTTTCAAAATCCTTACAAAAAGTCCCCTAACTTCTCTTCATTTTCTTTAAATGGGCCCCTACCGCCATGGCAAGTGTGAACCCAAAGATGCCAAGCTTCAATCAGGGATACCTCCTTTATTTGTCAATCAATCCCTTCCAAAATTAGAAGGGATGATCCTGAGGTTATCCTTAAACAACTAAACCTAAATTTAAATCCCAAATCCACCCAGGAAGCCCATGCAAACTCCTTGAAAGCAAGAATCCCAATCCTTGATTTCTCAAGCTTTCAAGATTTTTTCCAAGCTTGGAAGCTCATCCAATGGCCTATATACGACCCTCCTCTCTTGCCTTACCTCCTTAGCGAGTTTTTGGGCCATAAATATCTTCCTTTCTCCCTCTCCGACCTGCTTGAAAGCTTGCTCTGGCGACTATCCTTCCCCATTCACTTCACCAGCCGCCACATACTATCGGCGGTCGGTTCCAACTCCCCTCTTCATTCCGTGCCTCGCAATACCGGTGAGGAGCTCTTTGACCTCCTCTTTGTTGTCATACCCTTCCCCGGTGTATTCCTCTTCTCTAGTGTCGGCTCATCACGGTCGACGCCTCCTCCGCTTCCTCCTCATCCACTAGCTACCCTCGACGACTCCCCTACTTCTACTGATCATCACAACAACTTCAGATGTTCGCTTTGGCCATGAATTCCCCTACTCCAACTCCATCTTCCACCTCTTCGGCATACCTCTAGTGAGACATTCCCACTGCCATGGACCACTAAGCCACACACCACCAGTCCCTACAGCATCGTCGAACCCTCAAGAGTAAAACCCCTCAAGAAATTTAGGGGATTGCTCACCCTAGCCCTCCACTGAACACCTTCACGTGCTCCAACCTTCTTCGCCTTCGCCACGCTCACACATGCACTCTCACAACACGCCACCGCCACCATCACCTTCACCGCACTCGCACGAAGCTTCTGAACTAGTTTGACTTGGCCAAGAGGTTGTATTTTCCCTTTTAGGTGTTTCAATGGAGCTCCGCCACCACGTTGTCTTCTTCGACTTTGCCTTCAATCCTCCAGCTACATTCACTCCAGATTCCACTCTTAAGCTTCGCAGGCGACTCCCAGCCATCTTTCCAGACCCTTAGTTCCACACCAAGAGCTTGCCATCGACCTCAATTGGAGGCTTCTTCACCAGCTGCTGCTCACGTGAGGAATAGAGGGAAAGTTAGTCCCACATCATGGGATTGGGAGTAGATAGCACGTCATATATTATTTTTCTACATTGGACCCCTTGCCCAGTACATGAGGGGTTGGGTCCCTCCTCATGCCATCTTCACACCTCGGCTACCACTCACCCCTGGTAGCCCTGGTCCCCTTGCTAGATTCGTATACCCACCTGGATACTCGATAAGCGACCCAATTACACAGGTCTGAGAGAAAAGAGAAGAAGAAAGAGAGATAGGGGGTTTTGCACTGCCACCCTATCTCTCTACACTTAGCTGCTGAGAGGCCTTTGCCTCTGTGTGACGCTATTGTGCCTCTGCTGAGGCTTGAAGGAAAGAAGGAACAAGGCCCTTGAGTGTCTTGCAGGCACTGCAGCAAGCTATACTTAAGCCATCTGAGGCTTGAATCTATCATCTGATTTGGTTGGTTCTGTGCTTCTGTGGTTATATTGGTTACTTAAGTGATGTGGAATATCTAATTGAGTTTACTATTCATTTATTTGAGATTATTGTGAGCATAATTTCAGGGGTTAATTGGTGATTTCACTACTAGGGAAGGGAGATTTGGTGATGGATATTTGGTGACGGTTTTGGGAACTGTCACCAAAAGTAACCTATGGTGACAGTTCCACTCAAAACCATGACCATAGAGGCAGAGTGAGATTTGCTTTCTGCTTTGGTGACGATTCCAAGTGGGACCATGACCATAGTATACCTTTGGTGACGGTTCCACGTGAAACGTGACTATATCCTTTCCTTTGGTGATGGTTCCACTTGAAACCATCACCATAGCTTTCCCTCATCCTCTCTGCATATCCCTTTGGTGACAGTTTCAAGTGAAACCATCACCACAGCCTTCCCTCGCCTACCCACCCCCTCCTGCATTTCCCTTTGGCGACAGTTTCAAATTTTTCGCATCCCTCCCGCGCACCCTCCTCCAAAATTCCTTGCTGCCGCCTGTCCTACCCCCATCACCTTCTCCCTCCCTCGACTCCCCAGCCCCCTCCTCGACGGCGTCAGCCCCCTTGACCATCGCCTGCCCCCTTCCCTCTCCCGACGACGGTACTTGTCCTTACTCCCACTTAAGGTCACCTGCAACACCTCGCCTACCCCTCAAGATCGATCACCATCGAAAACCAACTCCCGTTGCTATTATTTCAAGCTTGGAAAGTGTGGCCCTTCATCTAATTTGAAGCTTGGATCTAGGCAACGTCCCTTGGCCACATCGATAAGGTTATGGAAGAGCATCTGAGCAGCAGAAGAAAAAAGACAAATTGACTTGGATCTTTTGATATGCATTAGGGTGGACCATGCATCTAATATTCTGTGGGTAAAGGGTATCTGTCTTGCAATCATGTATTGGATGCAAATGAAAATTTGTTCTTGCTTATAAGGTCTGAATACAATTTTCCCTAAAGTTCACGTAATATGATCCAAGTGACCACTATTCTAAAAAACATATCCTATCATTTGATACAATTCAAATACTTCTTGATTTGGTTGGATTTTTTTGGTCAATTAAAACAAAAGAACTTGTTTCCTTTGTTTTCTTTCCCTAATGTACATCATGAACTTTTTAAAGTTTATGAATGTTATTGCTACATTTACATTATCCCGATAGAATTGTCAATGTTGGGAAGAGAGGGTGGAAGAGAGGAGCATCATTATCCAGGTTGAGTAGGATAGGTTGAGTTAGGTAAACTGGTGGCTCAACTTGGATGGGCAAACTGGCATGGGAGGTGTTACGCTTGAGAGGGTTAAGCAATCTTGGATGTTTTAATTTAGGTCCAGTTCCATATTATTCTAAATAAGAATCCATATAATCATCCTTTTAACAAGTAGATCTGGATCGAATCTACTTCAAATTGACATAAGAAGATATTCCATTCTTCGTAGTAGTACGTTTATGATGCTGACTTATGTTATTATTATTCTTTTCTTTGTTAGTATTTATTTATGCAATTTGTAGATATCCACACTTGCACGACCTTAGATGCACTCGATGACAAACAATAGGAAATATAACCCTTAGGGTACAAGTTGAAAGAGTAGGAAAAATTGTATTAATATACTTGGTCATTCAAGGCTTATAATCATGTCATACGGATAATGCATTAATGTATGTGTATCTCACATACATGCATGATGTGTTGTCTTTATAATATGTCATAAGTTTTGATCGTCCTTAGTTCGGTAAAGTTTCGAACTAAGGAGGGTTCTTGAAGATTTGATCACAACTTAGGTGTTACTTGTTACATGTACTTTGTGATTGGACAAATCTCGGTGATATCTTGATGCTCTTCTTTGGTATACTAACTAAACTTACCTAGATTTCTTAAGCACCTTAAATTGGGTGTTAAAGGAATCTAGTTGAGGTTAGTCTTAGGGATATACTGGAGAAGCACCTTAAATTTTATCACAACTTAGCTGTTAAATATCTGATGTTTCTTTATGTAACTTACTTTCATTGTTTGTGGGTTTATTTGATTATAGGTTTCCATGGATAAGTCTTGGATTAGTTTGAGGATTTCTGATTATTTTCGATATAAGAGCAGAGTTATTTCATTCTTAGATTGGGCATTCCATGAAGATAGGAAGCAATTTAAAAGAGGAGACTTCTACGAGAGAATTTGTTGTCCATGCAAAAGTTGTTTGAATGGATTCATGTATGATCATAGCACAGTACCTGAGCATCTAATTTGTACTAGTTGGTGGCCTCACTACACAGTCTGGACCTCTCATGGAGAAGAAATCACTTATCCTTCTATTGATAATGATGTTGAGAATCGCATGGAAGATATTGGAGGTGATAATGTTGTAGAGATGTTAGAAGAGATGAGAGCTGCAAATGCTGATAGTCATGAACATGATAATATGTTTGGAGATTGTAATAATTTTTATGATGCACTGAAGGCAGTAGAGGAACCCATTGCTCCTGGAATTAATTCCATGTTAAGGTTGTCATTTCATTTGAGAATGTTTCAAATTAAAGTGATGAATAAGGTAACATCTAAGTTAATGTCTGATGTCCTTAAGTTCATAGAAGAGTTGTTAAATAATCCCAAAGATTTTCCTCAGTCGTGGTATGATGCAAAGAAATAGTTTCGCATACTTGGCTTGAAGTGTGAAAAGATTGATGCTTGTAAGAATGATTGTATGCTATACACTAAAGAAAATGCATGCTTGAATAGTTGCTTGCAATGTGGAGAAGGAAGATATGAAGAAAATACCAGTTCAAATGCACGAGAGAAGAAATGATCAAGGAAGGTACTGCGTTACTTTCCTTTGATTCCTAGGCTATGTCTTTTTATGTCAAGTAAGATTGCAAAGTGGATGACATGGCATTATAATAACAAATCACGAGATGGACTTATGCGTCATCCGATAGATTCTGACGAGTGGGATGCATTTGATGACAAACATTCTCAATTTGCAGAGGAAACACGTACTGTTAGGCTTGGTCTTGCAAGTGATGGATTCAATCCTTTCAAAAATATGCATTCATCATATTCAATATGGCTAGTGGTGTTATTTACATAAAATTTGCCACCATGGATTTGTATGAGATCTTCGTTTATGATGTTGATGCTTCTCATCCCTGGGAAGAAGGCACCAGGAAATGCAATCGATGTTTACATGCAACCACTCATCGATGAGTTGAAATTGTTATGGTATAACGAGGTTAAAACATATGATGTAGCTACAGAACAATTTTTTAAGATGCATGCAGCACTGTTGTGGACTATTAATGATTTCCTAGCTTATGGAAATTTATTTGATTGGAGTACTAAAGGCAAGTTGGCATGTCCTGTATGTATGGATGATACTCATTACTTGCGTTTACCTAAAAGAAAGAAATTGTGCTATTTATGGCATCGTAGATTCCTACCAATTGAACATAGATGGTGACAATCCAGGTTTAAAGACAAATTTGATGGTAAACCATGCTGCTATTCATCCAAAAATCCAAAAATTTTTGAAGAATAGATACAATCAGGTTGTCAGGATACAAGATAATGGAGAAGTTACAACAGATTGGTAATATCTGATTGGGTCGTCAATTTTAGAAAGATCTTAATGACCTACGTAATTCTAAATTTAAAAAGAAAAGCATATTCTTCACGGAGCTCTCTTATTGGTAAGATCTTACGGTTCGTCACAATCTTGATGTAATGCATATCGAGAAGAATATTATAGATAATATTTTAGATCTGCTAAACTTAACAGATAGTCCAAAGGACACGTTGAAGACCCGTACTGATTTGAAGATGTTGGGCATTCGTCCTGAGTTGCACATGAATCATAAAGATGATGGCAATTATGACTTTCCTCAGGAATTATATACTTTGAAGGATGAGCAACGACTGAAGATATTATCTTTTCTTAAAAATATCAAGGTTTTAGATGGATTCTCGTCACAACTTTCGACATTTGTAAGTGAAACATTGAAGAAGGTAAGTGGGTTAAAGAGTCATGATTGCCATGTTTACATGCAGATATTGTTGTAGATTCGTCCCTAACAGGACGGGTGACGTAATAATTGCGGAATTGAAATATAAACAATCTCACAAAATATAATCACACAAAGTACACAAATATTTATAGGTGGAAACCCAAACCGGGTGAAAACCACCACCTAACCCTCTTGAGTTAGGATTTACCGATCAACCAAGTTGATCAAAATCCACTAAACGAATCACTTTAAACGAGGGTGATTCAACCTCAATTACAACCATGCTACAAGTGCGAGGGTAGCGTTCCTCAACCCCTTCTCTTCACGAGAAGGATTTTGTCCCACGAAGGAGATGGGAATTCGCAAAGCGAATACCCAACCAAATAACAAAGATAAAATAACAAATAGTCCTATAGAGCCAACAAAGTAATTTTAAACCTAGGCTTCTATAGGAATTAAGAAACTCCCCTTTGCAAGAAGTGCATCGGCGACGCGGATGCGTGAACAACACGACGGCGCTACGTCGCTCTTGTGAACTACGGCGGGAGAGCAGGTGTGCAAAGCTGCTTAATGCTCTCTAGATGAAGAATTAGAGCTTGGAGAGCAAGAGAGACACAAAATGGTTTGAAAGTGTATTGCAAGGTGTGTCTTGTGTTTTTCTGGTGTGTAAAGGCTCCCCTCTATTTATAGAGGCCTTAGGAAGGCTTTGGATGGCTTAGGAAAGGCTCCATAGCCGTTGGGTGTAAAGCCTAAGTGAATCAACCCGAAATCAGGAACAATCATTGCACTGACAGGGTTATTAGACGTCTGATTTTGGCATCAGACGTCTGGAAGACCACTTTAAGACGTCTGAAAATAAGGTCAGACGTCTGATTTTGGACGGGTCTCTTCCTGACTTAAATCAGATCTAAACAGGGTTCTTGTGCAAGTCCATCAGACGACATATAGGACGTCTAGCACTATGTCTGGACGTCTGGAAACCTACTTTTTCTGTGGGAATGGATTTCCAAACGTTGTAACGGCTAGAAAATCTCTGAGAAGAGATTTTGGGTCAGCCGAGGCAAAACGGTCAATTATCAGATGTTTGGAAAGTCCTATGGACGTCTGATAAGGCTCTAACGGTCACATTCTTGAGTGTTCGCTAAGCCAGCCAACGGTCCACTAATTGGACGTCTGGCAAAGACATCAGACGTCTCCTAAGACGTTTGGTCTAAGGTCTGGAAGTCTGATTTCATCAGACAGAACTAACTATGTCCAGCCTAAATGTTATCAGACGTCTAAATCAACAGTCAGACATCTTAGAACACATTATCAGACATCTGATTTTGGAATTAGACGACTGGAAATGCTGTTTGAACCCTATATTGGTTTTCTAAGTTCTCTACAAAAAACCTAAGTATCCTAGGGTTGTGCCGGTGTTCCTAGGACTACTGTTAGGGTACTTTGAGGCTCTTTAACATAATTTTCTAAGGAAATAAAGAGCAAGAAAATAATGACAAATGTACATGAAAGGAATAAAATGGAATTCTATCATATTCTTCTTGTCCTTCCATCTTCAATATATCGCTCCTCACGAATCCCCTCTGTTCTCCATCAAGCTCCTCCAATCCGACCTGGATGCGAGCTCCAATTCCGTCTAATCACGTCTCCATTTGCAATTGACCTGAAATCTAAGACTCCAAGTGCAAATGTTAAACGACACATGTTTTGTTATCATCAAAACAAATGATCGCGGTGCTCTAGCACCAACAATTGTTTCCATTAGTAATCTGTGGAGTGCTTCCTCAACCAGTGGTTGACTCTATGATGGAGATAAGCCGATTCTTCAAGGTTATATGTTCAAAGACATTGGATTCTCAACTGTTAGACTATTGGAACAAGGAAATTGTGATCACACTATGCAAGATGGAGCAACTTTTCCCTCCTGCATTTTTCTATGTCATGGTACATCTTATACTTCTCACTTAGCGAATGAGGCAAGGATTGCTGGACCAGTTCAGTATAGGTGGATGTATCCAGTTGAGCTCTTCTTAAAAATATTAAAAGACTACGTCTTCGATAAGGCTAAGCTCGAAGGTTCAATTGTCGAAGGGTATCTTGTAGAAGAATGCATCAACTTTTGTGCGATATATATGGATGGTCCAGATAATCGATTCAATCGATTGGAAAGGAATGATGATAGACAAAACAATGAAAATGTGGAAGATTATTTTTTTGTATTTGATATCCTAGGAAGGCCAATCATACGAACGGAATTTAAATCAATGTCTGAACATGATCGACAATTAGCTCATATATATATATTAAAGCAGATTTCGGATTTTTACGATGAATTTCGACAATCTTCGCACATTTGTAGATGTGAAGAAGACTTCATTAATTGGTTCAGAACTCATGTGCAAGAAATGAAACAAAATAATGATCCACAATGGATAGAAGATTTTGATGTAATGATGAACATACCTTTAATTTATGCACATTATCACTCTGGATATATAATAAATGGGTTCAGATTTAGAGTGCAATCAGTTGATTATGTGAAGGCTACACAACATTTAGGTGTTATTGTGAAATGTGATGGCATACAAACTGGTTGTGATGGTTACTATGGGAAAATCAAAGAGATTGTGGAAGTCAGCTATAGTCATGATTGCCGAGTCGTGTTATTTAAGTGTGACTGGCTTGATATTTTTAACAGCAAATATGGTGTTCAAGTTGACAAAGATACTAGTTTCATAAGTTTGAACAAGGATCGTATAATTCTTCAAGCATCTGAACCTTTTACATTATCTTGTCAAGTTGAACAAGTTTTTTACTCACCTGATAATAATAGAAATGGCTGGATAGTACCAATAAGAACAATGCCGTGTGATTATTATGATATAGAACATGATAAAGATTTTGACTTTGATTCTGAAGCATACCAAGATGTGCTACAAGATGGAGGAATAGGTCATGGTGCAATGGATATTGATATTTGAGGTAAACGTTTTCAATTAAGCTATTTTGCAGAGTTTAATTATTTCTTTATTAAAATTTTTTTCATATATTTTCTCCCTTGCAGGTTTTCTTATTGTATTGAGTTGATCTTTTACTTAATTTGGCATACTTCTTTCATTATATTTGATTATATAAAAAGTATGACATCATCCTTTTATAATTTGTAGCTCCTCTCTTATTTCATATAACCAAAGTTATGATTTTTTTTGAATGAATCATATAAGAGCAAGCTTTCTATTTTCAAGTTTGTGCTTTCCATACATAGTGGCATGAAGTATAATCAAATTGAAATTATTCTATTGGAATAATCAAAGTGAAATTTAATACAAAGTGGCATCAAGTTGGAGTAAAAAAGTTGGTCACATTCAGTAGTAAATTTTCTATTGTATTTTCTTTAATTAATAATTTCTTTTTCATTTGTAGATGGCACCTAAGAAGTTGATGGCATACAAAAAGCATCGTCTTGATTCTAGATGTGATGACTCTTCATTTGAGCCAGATGACCAGGTCCAAGGACATGAGGGTGGCATCGACAGCCAGCCTGAGCCCCAACATGAACCTCAACGCTACTCACAGCATGACAATCAACTCAAGTTGCCTTCCCCCATGCCACTACCTCATACTTGACTTTGATCTCATACTCGACATGCTATGATCCCACCTCATACTCTTACAAAATCTAGGCCTCAGTATAAACCTCAACAAAATGCACAGCCTCACTCTCAGCTTCCACCTAGCCACACACACCCTCAGCCCTTATGCCCTCCCCTGAGCCAGTCCCAGTAGCTAACACCAGCTCAGCCCCTACACCCTCCCCAGAGCCAGTCCTAGCAGCAGACACCAGCTTAGCCCCTACACCCTCCCCGGAGCCAATCCCAGCTACGGACACCAGCTCAACCCCAACACCCTCCACAAAGCCAGTCCCAGCAGCGGACACCAGCTCAGCCCCTACACCCTCCATAGATCCAGTCCCAGCAGCCGACACCAGCTCAGCCCCTACACCCTTCCTGTAGCCAATCCCAGCTGCAGACACCAGCTCAGCCCCTACACCCTCCACAGAGCCATTCGCAGTAGCCGACGCCAGCTCAGCCCCTACACCCTTCCCATAGCCAATCCTAGCTACAGACACCAACTCAGCCCCTACACCCTTCCTGTAGCCAATCCCAACTGCAAACACCAGCTCAATAAAGGTTTGCTAAACACCAGGCTGCAAATTAACTTTCCTGGTTAATCAAACATATTACATGATGATGCAGGAGCCTTGCAAGGTTTGCTGGTGCTGCTACTGGAGTTGCTGATGTTGTTGGACCTGCTCCTTTTCCAGATCAACCAAGTGCTTGTTTGCAGCCTTCAGCTCCTCCTTCATATCATTCAACTCAGCAATGCAGTAGTAGAGATGCAGCAGAGATGCTCCTCCTTTTCAGTGGTCTATTTCTTAGGTAGATAGATAGATTTTGGAGCTTAATAGGTATTATATATATTTTGTTCTTCTCCATCCTTATTCCATAAAGAGTCACCTTCCCAGATGTAGCAGTAGCAGCAGCAAATGCAGATGCAGCTGTAGTAGTAGCAAATGCAGCAATAGCACTAGCAGATGTAGATGCAGCAGTAGCAGTAGTAGATGTAGCAATAGTAGCAGCAGATGCAGCTGGAAGTGGAAGCTCCAGTAGTAATTCACCTAAATCTTAAGTTCTATTTTTTTGGATGGAGCTCGTTCTTGGCATGAGGATTTTTGAAAGGATTATTCTTGGCATGATATCTCTAATTGCAGGTAGTTCAGTCCAGTGTCCTACCAGACATGTTCAGAAGCACCTATGAGGCCATCACAAAGGGCAACCCAATGTAGAATTAGGTACAAGTTCCAGAGTCGAAGCTATACTCATGGGATCCTAAGTCAACTTACATTTGCCAATATTCGCCTTGTTAACAAGCTGCTAAAGGGTGAAGTAGGACCAAAGACAATTCACATTTCTTCAGGGGAGAAACTTTATGTATTTGATGGTGCAATGGTTAGTATGAAATTTTATTCTCAATTCGATGTTGATTTTTAGTTCAAAATAGAAAAGGATATATTTCCCTGATGTATTTTTGGATTTTTGAATTTTATTTGAAGTGCCCTATTCAGGAAAAAAAAACATTTCATTTGAAATGCCCTTTGCATTATGTTGATTGTTTACATAACATCTTGCATTGATTTAGGGATATGATAAAATACCCAGCACATTAAGAATTTTACTACCATTAATGAAATAGTCTCCCCTTCTCTCACAACTTTGCATCTATGTATCCATAAGGGGTGCAACAAATATACTATCAGTTCTTTTTTTAGCCCTGCCAGTTGGAATAGCTCGATCAATTTTTCCATCCCATCCATCCAGCCATCTTGCTTAGGCCATGCTGTTATACCCTAATAAAACCAAATTGCCTTTGCAAAGTGGCGATTTTTAATCATATGCACCTAATCCTCTATGATCGATCTTAAGGAGTAGGCGAGGTGCTGCTGGCGACCTTGAGGGGGAGTTAGGACAAGCACCATCGTCGAGAGAGGGAAGGGGGCAGGAGATGGTCAGGGGGGCTGACACCGTCAAGGAGGGGCCCGGGGAGTCAGGGGAGGGAGAAGGTAATGGGGGTAGGACAGGCTGCAGCAAGGAAATTCGGAGGAGGGTGTGCGGGAGGGATGTGAAAAATTTGAAACCGTCGCCAAAGGGAAATGCGGGATGGGGCGGGTAGGTGAGGGAAGGCTATGGTGCCGGTTTCACTTGAAACCATCACCAAAGGGATATGCAAAGAGGGCGCGCTCACGAGGGAAGGCTGTGGTGATGGTTTCAAGTGGAACCACCACCAAAGGAAAGGATATAGTCACGGTTCCACGTGGAACCGTCACCAAAGGTATCCTATGGTCATGGTCCCACTTGGAACCGTCACCAAAGAAGAAAGCAAATCTCACTCTCCCTCTATGATCATGGTTTTGAGTGGAACTGTCACCATAGGTTACTTTTGGTGACAGTTCCTAAAATCGTCACCAAATATCCATCACCAATTCTCCCTTCACTAGTAGTGTTAGGAGGAAAGTCAAGCTCAGGGTTATAATACCCAGGAATTTCTATCCAACCATTGGAATTAAAATCATTTAAGGAGAGTGTGTTGGGTTTGTCTAAAGTGTGTTGCATATCATAGAAGGTGTATCCCACTCCTAGATTCTGCTCATAATCACAGGATTGGGGATTAACTATACCAATGCTCCTATAGTAGGAGTAGAAAGGATCCCATTGTTCATCAGGATATCCATTAGAGGATGGATAAATGTGAGTCATGGGATTGGAATGAGGTGTTTGAGTGTTAGGGTAAGAAGTGACATAGTTGTAATCCATTTGAAAAATAAGTCTTGAAAAACATAACCCTAATCAAACACAAAGCAATGATTCTCTCCTTTTGTTTGACGATCGATTAGGTCTTTAAGCTATCCTCCAAACTACCCCTTAAAGTTGCCAAATGGGGGTCAAGTTTGTGCCTATCCGTTCCCACTATAGTGGTATAAGAGGGCGATATGACTTGAGATCCCTCACAAGCACTTTGGAGAAGAAGGGAGGACAATTTTGTTGTTTCTTGGTGGCCAAACAAGTCTCCTAATCAATTACACATCCTAGGCTGACTTTCATTAGTGCCTTAAGACCTACTCGAAAAGAGATTTAGCCACGAATCGAGACTTCTCACAACGAACTCCCTGGGGTTGCGTGATGAGACAAACTTGTTGATCATTGGCTAACTCTCTTTGTGGTACAAGGAGATGAGGTAGAAGGAAGTCTCTAGCATCCCTTAGTGAAGTGCTCCGTGGTGCTTGTGTGCAACACATTGAAAATCAATTTTTTTTGAAAAGAAACGCATGCAAGTTCTTTTGTCCAATCAAGTGTGAATTCTCTTTTTAACCCCAATCTGATTAGCAGCCCCAATTTTTAGAAGTCAACCACTTAGGTAGATTCAATCACAATCAGGTGGTCATTGAATTTAGTCCAAATGCAATGCATGAACAGGAGCTGGATGCAATGACAGAGAAAGTATACCCTACTCTAGCAATCTCCGTGCAGGTAATGTTTGCAATGTAGATAAGTAAATCTAATGTGCTGCTCAATCACTCCTCAAATGCACACACTTAAGGTTATGCAATTTCTAAGCAGGCAGCTCGATAGTTTTTTTTTTTTTAAAAAAAGGCAAGAATGCAAGAAACAATACTAGCTAATCCTAAGTCTTCCATGCAACAGTCCACAGCATGGACGAATAACCTGTAGGAAACGGCGGCCCTAACAGGAGGGGGTGACATAATAAAATGCGGCAATAAAATATAAACAATCTCACAAAAAATCAATCGCACAATGTACATAATAATTTTTAGGTGGAAACCCAAACTGGGTGAAAACCACCACCTAACCCTCTCGAGTTAGGATTTTCCGATCAACCAAGTTGATCAAATCCACTAAGCGAATCACTTAAACGAGGGTGATTGAATCTCAATTACAACCACGCTACAAGTGCGAGGGTAGCGTTCCTCAACCCCTTCTCTTCACGAGAAGGATTTTGTCCCACGAAGGAGACGGGAATTCGCAAAGCGAATACCCAACCAAATAACAAAGTAAAATAACAAATATAGTCCTATAGAGCCAACAAAGATTTAATCCTAGCTTCTATAGGAATTAGGAAACTCCCCTTTGCAAGGAGTGGATCGAATCAATGACGCGGGTGCGTGAGCCACGCGATGGTGCAATGTCGCTCTCGTGAACTACGGTGGGAGAGCGAGTGCGCAAAGGCTTGATGCTCTCAAGATGTAGAGCTTGAGCTTGGAGAGCAAGAGCTTCTCTTGGACACAAAAGAGTGGAAATGCTTGTTCTTAGTGTGTCTAGGTATGTGTTTGTGTCTTTAGGTGTATCTTAATGTGTATATGTGTGCAAGAGGTTCCTCTCTATTTATAGAGGCCTTAGGAAGGCTTTGGAAGGCTTTGGAAAGCTTCCATAGCCGTTGGGAGCAAAGCCCAAGAGAATCAGGCCGAAATCAGGAACAATGATTGCACTGACAGGGTTATCAGACGTCTGATCCTGGCATCAGACGTCTGGAAGATCACTTTAAGACATCTGGGAACAACATCAGACATCTGATTTTAGGCGGGTTTCTTCCTTACTTGAATAAGATCTAAACAGGGTTCTAGTGCAAGTCCATCAGACGACATACAGGACGTTTGGCACTATGTCTGGACGTCTGGAAACCTACTTTTTCGTGGGAATGGATTTCCAAGAGAGTGCAACGGCTAGAAAATCTCTGAGAAGTGATTTTGGGTTAGCCGAGGCAAAACGATCATTTATCAGACGTCTGGAAAGGCCTAAGGACGTCTGATAAGGCTCTAACTGTCATATCCTTGAGTGTTTGTTAAGCCAGTCAACGGTCCACTAATTGGATGTCTGGCAAAGACATCAGACGTCTTCTAAGACGTCTGGACAGAGGTCTGGACGTCTGATTTCATCAGACAGAACTAGCTAAGTCCAGCCTAATTATTATCAGACGTCTGAATCAACAGTCAGACGTCTTAAAACACATAATCAGACGTCTGATCTTGGAATTAAATGTCTGAAAAGGCTGTTTGAACCCTATATTGATTTTCTAAGTTTTCTACAAAACCTAAGTATCTTAGGGTTGTGCCAGTGTTCCTAGGACTACTATTAGGGTACTTTGAGGCTCTTTAACATGAATTTCTAAGGAACAAAAAGAGCAACAAAAGAAACAAAAAATACAAAGAGCACACGAGAAGGAAATCTATCCTATTCTTCATCTCCTCCCTTCTTCAAGCCATTGCACCTCGTGAATCTTCTCTGTTCTCCATCAAGCTCCTTCAATCTGTCCTGGATGCGAGTTCAAACTCTGTCTAATCACATCTCCATTTGCAATTGTCCTGAAATCTAAGACTTCAAGTGTAAATGTTAAATGACACGTGTTTTGTTATCATCAAAACAAATGATCATGGTGCTCTGGCACCAACAAGCTCCCCCTTTTTGATGATGACAAAACTATAAATAATAATGCAAAAAATCCTCCCCCTTTTTGACATTATCAAAAAGGTTTGATAGATTTTAAATTTCCTATAACTCTCCATTAAAACATGCTCTTCTATGAATTTCTTTTAAAAAAGGTAATGTCCTCCCTTTTTTTTTGTAACAACAAGATAGCTATTATTTTTTTTTCTCCCCCTTACTAAAGGAAATTTAGCTAACTTGCAACTCCCTCTTAAAAATTGACAATTAGCTCATAAATTTTTAACTCCCCCTATCTAAATGCTTATGATAAAAAGATAGGGTAAAGAATTTTTACCTCACCTACCATGGCCAATAAAATGGTCCAAATGGTGGTGGTGGATGCCACATCGGATGGGGCTCCCATCCATAGCTTGGAGGCCCAGGCATCGGCGCCGGTCTCCAGTCTGGCGGTCGACGTGCGGCGGGTCCATCGTTTGTTCGCCGTCTCGTCGGTCTTCTTGTTCTCCTCCTTAGTCTATTCCTTGGTTCTCCCAACTCGAGTTGACCAGCATTGAGCATGTAGGTCCAGTCCTTTGTGTTGTAGTTATCCCTGAAACCTACAAAACATGATTCCAATTCTTTCTTCGGTATCCAAGTGAGCTTGGATCCGGATCTGTTAGCGGGTCTCCTTGACGGAGATCCTTTCTTAACCTTAGGGCTATAAAAATTATCTACTTTGTTGATTAATTCATTGGAGTTTTCCCTAAGACATGCAATTTCTTTTTCTATAATATGCATCTTAGTCTTTAAATCAGAAATTTCTAGTTTTATACTATCATTTTCTTCAATCAATTTAGTATTTTCATTGATTACATTTTTATTTTCTAGTAACAGATTATTATCCTTAGGACTAGTTTCTATGTCCTTAAGTTTTCTTTCTAACCTATCATTTTCAGATTTAAGAAAGCTAAGGTTCTTTTTAATGTTTTTATTTTCTTTCTTAAGTACTTTACTAACTTCAAAAAGTTCATTAAATGCATCATGTAAATCGGTACTTACCTCGTTGTCTGAGTCACTTTCGCTGTCGCCTTCTATTGCCATGAAGCCCATGCAGGCGACTTCTTCCTGGGGATTCTCTTCTTCTTCTTCCTCCGAGCTCGTCTCCCGATGAGTGCCTTCCAACCTCCTCCATATCTCGTGGGCGGTAGTGCACTCTTGGATTTGCTCGAACACTTTCGGACTCAACGCGCAATACAGGGCATTCATTGCCTTTGCGTTGAGTGAAAGCTCTCGAATCTGCAGCTGCGAGTAGCCTCCTTGGGGTCGCTTCGGGATCTCGTATGGGGTTTCGCAACATCCCCATATCTCGAACTCAGTGGCTTGGAGCCACGTCTTCATCCTCAACTTCCAATATCCGAAGTCCCTCCTGTCGAAATAGGGTGGTCGGACGGTGGACTGCCCTTCGGAGATTCTGATTTCGGCTATGCTTCCCTCCATGATCTTCTCGCCGGGTGTTACTCCGATCTCGTAAGAACCCGCTCTGATACCAATTGTAGGAAATGGCGGCCCTACCAAGAGGGGCTGACATAATAAAATGCGAAAATAAAATATAAATAATCTCACAAAAAATCAATCGCACAATGTACACAATTATTTTTAGGTGGAAACCCAAACCGGGTGAAAACCACCACCTAACCCTCTCGAGTTAGGATTTTCCGATCAACCAAGTTGATCAAATCCACTAAGCGAATCACTTAAACGAGGGTGATTCAACCTCAATTACAACCACGCTACAAGTGCGAGGGTAGCATTCCTCAACCCCTTCTCTTCATAAGAAGGATTTTGTCCCATGAAGGAGACGGGAATTCGCAAAGCGAATACCCAACCAAATAACAAAGTAAAATAACAAATATAGTCCTATAGAGCCAACAAAGATTTAAACCTAGCTTCTATAGGAATTAGGAAACTCCCCTTTGCAAGGAGTGCATCGAATCGATGACGCGGGTGCGTGAGCCACACAACGACGCAACGTCGCTCTCGTGAACTACGGCGGGAGAGAGGGTGCGCAAAGGCTTGATGCTCTCAAGATGTAGATCTTGAGCTTGGAGAGCAAGAGCTTCTCTTGGACACAAAAGAGTGGAAATGCTTGTTCTTAGTGTGTCTAGGTATGTGTTTGTGTCTCTAGGTGTATCTTAATGTGTATATGTGTGAAAGAGGTTCCTCTCTATTTATAGAGGCCTTAGGAAGGCTTTGGAAGGCTTTGGAAAGCTTCCATAGCCGTTGGGAGCAAAGCCCAAGAGAATCAGGCCGAAATCAGGAACAATGATTGCACTGACAGGGTTATCAGATGTCTGATCCTAGCATCAGACGTCTGGGAACAACATCAGACATTTGATTTTAGGCGAGTTTCTTCCTGACTTGAATCAGATCTAAACAGAGTTCTAGTGCAAGTCCATCAGACGACATACAGGACGTCTGGCACTATGTCTGGACGTCTGGAAACCTACTTTTTCGTGGGAATGGATTTCCAAGAGAGTGCAACGGCTAGAAAATCTCAGAGAAGAGATTTTGGGTCAGCCGAGGCAAAACGATCATTTATCAGACGTCTGGAAAGGCCTAAGGACGTCTGATAAAGCTCTAACAGTCATATCCTTGAGTGTTTGTTAAGCCAACCAACGGTCCACTAATTGGACGTCTAGCAAAGACATCAGACGTCTTCTAAGACATCTGGACAGAGGTCTGGACATCTGATTTCATTAGACAAAACTAGCTAAGTCCAGCCTAATTGTTATCAGACGTCTGAATCAACAGTCAGACATCTTAAAACACATAATCAGACGTCTGATCTTGGAATTAGACGTCTGAAAAGGTTGTTTGAACCCTATATTGGTTTTCTAAGTTTTCTACAGAAAACCTAAGTATCCTATGGTTGTGCTGGTGTTCCTAGGACTACTGTTAGGATACTTTGAGGCTCTTTAACATGAATTTCTAAGGAACAAAAAGAGCAACAAAAGAAACGAAAAATACAAAGAGTACACGAGAAGGAAATCTATCTTATTCTTCATCTCCTTCCTTATTCAAGCCATTGCTCCTCGTGAATCTTCTCTGTTCTCCATCAAGCTCCTCCAATCCGTCTTGGATGCGAGTTCGAACTCTGTCTAATCACGTCTCCATTTGCAATTGTCTTGAAATCTAAGACTACAAGTGCAAATGTTAAATGACACGTGTTTTGTTATCATCAAAACAAATGATCATGGTGCTCTGGCACCAACATAACCTTAATAGCTAAAAAAAAGGTAGGAATAGGCTCCAAAAAAATTTACCCCTGAACAAGGGCCTAAAACAAAGTGGGGACAAACCCCCGAAAAATAGCCCCGATGCTACATGGGCGAGAAAATTGAACCGTAAAACTAATAAACTCAGATCTCCTAATCCAATCAGTCCCGAAGGAGAATCCCCTTGATACGAATCCAGGTCTCCTTCCTTCTCCTCGCGTCTTTTCGTGGGTGTAGCTCAAGGTCCATGTTGTGGCTCAACTACGCTCGTTGTCTCAACCCATTGATTCCTCACACAGAAAAATATAAGTGAGTCAAGACAATTGCACCTCAAAATATATCACAAATATAACCAAGTAAACCTCTTGCCTTCGTTGTCTCCTCGGCAACAACGCCATTTGATGTAGGAATTTTTCGCTTTGCAAATAATACTAATAACAGTGATAATACTAATGATGTGTCATCGTAGTAGGTGTGGTGGAAAACTCCCAGATCAAAGAATAATCAGATATACTCGAATGAAAGATGTAATCAACTCAAACGTATCTCAGATTAAATGAACCACACATAAGTAAGATCTAATGCACGTGACAAATCTTGGATCAATAAATCAATAATGCATTGAATAAGTCAATCTAATCATCACATGCATCACTAAATATCAAGGTAGAATGTCATCTCCACAAGGAGGCAAGTATGCAGATAGGTCCATAAAAATATATCAATCAGACTTGTATTCGCAACTAAAAGATATGAACTCGAGTAGTAAAGAAAACTTAGTAGATTGTAGTGGATGCGGGATCACGGTAAAAACACGCGGTCGTAGTCACGGCGCAGTGATGAGGTTTTCGAAGAGTCATGGTCACCGTTGTCACGGTGGAGTGGGTAGAGCGTGTTGTCACCATGCTTCCCCATGAAGAAACACAATCGCAGTGGCCAGGTCGTTGATCAAAGAAAGGTGGTGTGGGCCCCACATGGTCACCACGTGGTTAGAGGAGGTGGAGTTGTTGGTCACAGATGTCACAGTGAAGAGCTTGTGGTTGGTGGTGCACGGTGTTGACATCGACGAGGAAGTCGGGCACGGTGGTAAGGGTGCACGATTGAGTAGATGGAGAGCACAGTGGTGGCTGTTGTGGTCGCTGGAGGCCGCGGTGATGATGATGTGTGTCGAGGGTGGAGGCGTGGAAGTGGCTACTGTCGAGGCCGCTGTCGATGGCTTCAAGATGAGTGTCGCCAATGTCGACGACGCGGCGGACGTTGTGGTGGTTGCTCTGAACGTGAGCAACATGAAAGTAGGCGGTCGAGAATGCACTGAGGCTTGCTATCGAGGAGGGTCAGAGGCCGGTGCGAGGAGGGTCAGAGGCTGGTGCAAGGAGGGCATGGAGGAGGATCGCGGTGGTGCGGTAGTGGCTGTCGATGCACATGGACGGATTAGGGTGCTGGCGTTCGATCTGTGCGTTGGGTGAAGGAATTCGAAGAGGAGCAGGCATCCTTGTTGTGGGCGTAAACGAAGGAGTCAGGGGGTGTGAGGAGAGCGGGGGGTCTCGTGGTGGTGTTTTTGGGAGGGAGAGGGAGATCGAGAGCGGAGGGTGAGAGTTGGTAGGGTGGCTTTGGTGCTTGCAATCTTCGTGGGTGGAGAAATCGTTCGGGAGGAGTACGTAGGGGTGGTTTTGTCCATGCGTGCATGGAGGGGGGATAGGGAAATCATGAGCGATCAAGATATCCACCAAGGTGGCGGCCTATGGGTAAAAATTGGGAGGAGGCATTCTTAGTAGGGAAAAATATGGGAAGGGCGGTCATTTGGGATGTGTGGTTTCATGATTCGAGAGAGAGTCAAATAAAGAGGGGTGTAGTGGAGGTCTACCACTGGTGGTGGAGTTTTTTTTGACGTCGGGGAAAAAAATATGGAAATGTTGATGTTTGATTGAAGGAAAATATAAGTCTTTCTAAAAATATGAAGGAAAGATTTAGGGAAAGGATCTTTTATAATTTTTTATTTTCATTTAAGATGCCAAGATGATCTTCGAAATTGATGCTCCATGTTTTCCAAAAAAATAATTTGCATCAAAAAAATCATAATTAATCAAATCAAACTAGGTAACATACCTAAAATAATTGAAATGAGCTCAATTAATTTTTATCATTGTAATATATGTTTTTAAATTAAATTATCATTCCAAAAATAATGTACTTTAGCTTAACTATAGTTTACTAAAGTGAACCTATCATCCATTTATAATCCAAGGTTTAACTGTAATTTTCACCATTTTCCCTCGCTTATTTGGGCACTTACCGACCCCTAATTAGGTTCCATCATTCGTTAAGATTCCTAGTGTTAGAAACCCACATTTAAGGCAAATTAGCAATTGCAATAGACTACCTAACATTAGGGACATGTTACCTAATGTTAGGAAACCCTCCAGTAGCCACCTGACATATCGTTAGGTCAGGCTGCAGTATGAATTTAGAGCTGTAAAACCCACCCTTCATGCCTGAAATCTAGGTTTTACACCCTCAAGCCACTTGCAAACTTGACCACCAATACACACGCATACCAGGTACATTTTGAACCCAAGAGACCCCTAATCCTAACATTCTGAATTCAATCCCTTGCTTAACTAGATTCAATTAACTTTTAATCCACTTTTTGTGGTTCAAGTAGGGTGGAACAGGTACACCAATACCGATCCTAGTCTTAGGTACCAGTGTTGGGCACCCACTATCCCAACCAAGCCATAGTGTGCTGATATCGATATTGAGCACTTGTATTGATACTTGGCACCATCAAGCCTTTCCAAGTGATCTAGCTAGTATCGGTACTGTGCACAAGTACCAATATTGGGTACCCATTGTCATGGCCACTAAATTCATCCAGTTCTGGTATTGGCCATCAATGTCAATATTGGGTGCCTTCAGTACCACACTTAAGCCCCCTTTTAGCTTATGCTGGGCTAACTAGAACTGATACTGGTCACCAGTACCAGTACTAGGTGTCTCTAGCACCCAGCTCCAAACTCTAAAACCTTCCATTTGATTTTCCCACGTTTACCACTTAACACCACACATTTAGAACACCATTCTAGGTATTTACAAGCATGGAAAGAACACAAGCAACTAGAGAAAATCAAGGGAAATACTCTTCCATTGTTTATCCATATTCACCACTAGATTACACAATTAACCAAGAAGTGGGTATGCCCCACGAATTCACAATATAACTAAACAAGTTTAAAGGTAATGATCTCCTTAAACCCATAATAACAACCCATTGCTTGACCTAGCCCAGTTCCCCAATCAGTACACACTCAAGATATATATGCGCGTCCGATGGCATCAGGCCTAGAACTCCATACCATAACCTTACAATCACTAGTGTTCTTGATAGGACTTTCACCCTACCATTCTATGGTTGTGCCTTGCTTAACAATTTAGGATCCTTATACTCGTATTGTGTGTATGTTTATTTCTTCTGTAGTTACAATTGGTTCCTCATTGTGCAATTCTATAGACCACTCACGTAGGAGTTATTAAATCTCGCTCAACAAAAGTTCTATCATGCTTAACAAAAGTATGATTGTCCTAGATATGTATCTACATTTTACCATCTAAAACTATGTAGAATTAGGGTATCGTTCATTGTGGATATTTGAATATAAGTTTGTAGTGCACAATTGGAAATTTATCCAAGATCATGCCTAGGATCTAAGATGCTTCTGAACATTGTTCACTATTCTCCACACTTCACAAGAAATTGGTCATGAATAACACAAAGCTTACATACGGATATTTTAACATCAATTAGCATAAGAATGATTTGAGATAGCGAGACCATGTGCTAAAGTTACTGAGCCAAGTTTGGTCTTTTGATCCAGAGAAAATACTCTTTAATAAGAACCAGTAAAGAAAATATCTACAACTTAATATTTTCTATTGGTTGCCACTAAGTAGTAAAATACAATCTACATGGTCTTGTTCTCTAGTGGGAAAGTGCGGTAAAATGGAGAAGTTGTGTTTGACAAACACGTCGTTGTAGCTTGTTTTGCACTTAACACTGGGACATTTGATTTTTATTATGGAACTCAAGTTTGATGAAGTTGAGTGAGTCTCGGTTCATCTTATGGGGAGGCTAAACAAAGTCAGGCCTTAATTTACTTCCTTTATTCTATTTTTGTGATTTTTGCTTTTTCCATTTTTTTCTTCTTTTCTTTTCTTGGTGTAAAACCAAAGTAACCCTAAGATTAACTACGTCATTAATTTTTTTTTTGTGTTTTTATTTAATGACAAAGCAAGAAACTAGGTAACTATTTTTTTTTCTTTTCCCTTTCATATTTTTTTGGCTTTTGAGTTGCGAAAGAAAATAGAAAGCATATTTACAACTGCCAACTAAAGAGTGAAAGAAGTATTTTTAGGGTTTCCATTTTGCAATTTTTTTTGCTTTTTGCATAAGGTTGTACTCACAAAAGTAAAGAAAAGCTAACTAAACTTTTATTGCAAGAAGAAGAAAGACACTACTTGGAATTGAAAAAGAAACTTCATTACACTAATGGTGGTAAAAACCACTTATACAAAGCTTTGAAGAGCACTATTTACAAGCACACACTTTCAATCACAACATAAGTGGAAATGACACAAGTGATTTTGTGAGTAGATTGGCAAGGTGTGTCTTGTAGGAATGGAATCCATGTAGGTGATGGGATGAAGGTTGAGGTGGTGGTGATGATAGAAGTGATGATAATTAGTGAGAAGGTCATTTAGTGGATGATGAAGTGCTCAAACTCCCTAATGTGATTGAGGTTGAGAGGCTTGGTTATGTGGGTGATAATGAGCTCATTGGCCTTTATGTTGGTAGTGATTACTATGGCAGAGGTCGGGGATATGGCAATGAAGATTCTATACTTAGGAGTGACTAAGGTTTGTTCTAGGGTTGTGTTTTCTATTGAGTCTATTTGATGGGCTCTACAGTAGGGAAAGCGAACAACCATTAACCTAGGGTGCTAATGATAGTGTTGGTGGTAATGGGATAGAGAAATGGTCATATAGGTGGTGGTGCTAATGGGTTTGTGTGTGAACTAGTGTTGGTGAGTGAGCGAGTGTGCATGTAAGAGTGTGTGACGATGGGCGTGTATGATGAGAGTGTGTGGTGAGGTGGTGCATGTGGTGATATTAACAAAATAAAGGTGGGCATGTGTAGTGAGAATGTAAGAGTGTGTATGAGTGAGTGAGCTACACTACTAAGCTAATAAGGGCAAATAAAAGCAAACAAAAGCAAGTAAAGAAAATTGCTTGGAATGAAAAGACTAATCTGCTAAGCAAATAAAATAAAGAGCAAGTAATATAAACAACTAAACTACAAAGAAAGAGCAAAAGAGAATGGGGAAGAAGGTAGGTGGCCTCTTCAATGTGGACATGAGCCTATTAGGAGGTGAAGAAAATCCTTGGCCAAGGCTTATTTCCTCTTCATCTAGATCACCAAGCCAAGTAGGCATATAGGAAGACATTGGTCTTGGAGGAGCTCTCAAGGTGGAAGCTCATGGACAGATGGTGGTGGTAGATGGAAAGAATGGAGGGGGGAGGGGGGGAGGGGGGTAGGAATCAGTTAAGGTTGGTCACTTTAGGGTATATCCTAAAGTAGAATATTCTAGCCTAGGGTACAACTTAGTGGTGAGGGTGCAAGTCAAGCATGGTTAAGGCTTGGATAAGGCTATAGTGGGCATTAGTATAAGGCTCATTAAGAAGTGGGTTTAGGTGGTGGCTTAAGGTGGTGTGGGGTTAAGTGGGTTAGAGTTAGGGCTAAGGTGATTAGGAAGGGTGTTGGACTTGTGTAGAGTGGGCTTGAATTGTGTGTGCGTGTGGGAGTAGAGAAAATAGATAAATAATACAATATACTAGCTACTACTAGGTCCACATTGGCTTAAATAAATTAAGAAACATATGCACAGATAATATACATGTGTACCAATAATATTCATGTGTGTGATGTGTATAACTGGAGATACGTACACATGAAATAACAATTTATGTGAGTGTCCACATGTGCATGTGTGTAAGGTGCATGAGTGTATTAATGGGTGCGTACATAGAAATAATTGGACGTGGGTAAGGGTCTGCATGGGGTTGTTTTGAAGGTTTAGGACTTGTCCTGAAATTGTATGCTCCTATCTCAATCTCCCTTCTTTAATTTTTGGCTGCTTCTCCTTGTCTTCAGAGTGTAGGAATGACTTCACTGCATCATTTTAATCCCAATGTTGCTCCAAATTTATGGTCCTACATGAATGAAATTCCAATATTACCAATATGACCATAAAGTGATAGAATTAGGGTTAAGAATGTACATGTGTTGATGCACATGCAATGTATGTAATGGATGCATTATTTACAGAATGTATGCTAGGTTTTTAGCTTAATTTAGTTAAATTGGGTCCCATGATTGCTATGCAATCAGGTTGTTCCAATGATGTATGTGTTCAAAATACTAGATACCATCCCTACTTAAAACACTCAGTAGCCAAACCCCTCATAAAGTATCTCTCAATTCCTAGTAGATATCGTTAAACTTGAATGACATCATAGTGAATTTACACCCGCATAGGAGACAACCAAGCAAGAGAATGGCAATAGAGTTGAGATCATACAACAACGCATATAAAATATTACCCAAAAGAAGACCATAGTAAACCCATCAACACATAAAAACATAGCATTCTATCATCAAATCTCCACATGGAAACATTGATTTTAATTCCAAAACGAACTCTTAATCATAGGAAACAAGAGGAGGTATCAAGAAGGTAAAATCCATTGATGGTAGCACCATCATTTGGCATAACTAGCCTAATTTAGCCTAATTCCAAGAATAAATGCTCCTTAATAAGTAAAAGAAGGGCATAATTCAGTTTTGTGTTGAATGTAAGAAAATAGGAAATTGAGTTAATTCTATTGTTTTAATAAGAAAACAAAAATGTAGATTAATTGAGAGGTTAATCAGTGTCTAATCTAAGGTCAAATGAACTTAAATTTTCAAGAAGGGGGCTCAAACTGATTAAATTAGGGTTTTCTAAGTTTTGAAGTTTAATTTAATAATAAAAACCCTAATTATAGCTCACTACAATTAAACGGGTTATGGTGAAAATAAATGTAATATAAACCTCCTAAAAATGATTGAAAAATATTCTGAGTCTTGGAACCTTCACTTTGACTAGAGGAATCCATTTTGACCAAAAACAAAGACTTTGGTGGGAAATTGTTTCATTCTTGGGCTACAGTGTAAAGTACCTAGTTAAATGTCATCAAGCCCAAATTTGATATCACTAATAGATTCCTCTGGTCCAAATTAGGTTACCCCTAAATTTTAAGCCTAATTGGAGTTCATCTTGACTTAGTTTACATTTAGCCCATTTTTCTTTGATTATTACATAGACCCCCCTATGTTTCAATTTTCCTTACATCCAGGTCCTCGTCTTCTTCATTCCTAAATATGGCATGTTGTAGCAGTGAAAGTACCTAAATTGTGCGATCTTTGATTAAAGATAACTCCTTCAATTCTCTACCAAATCCCTCCAAATTTTGGGGGATTGGTAATCATATCTTGCTCAATCAATTGCACCTAATCTCAAGCTCCCATTTGGAGCATATAGCTGCCAGCGAGCTCAAGATCTACAGATCTAAAATTGCCAAATTTGCAAAGATTTCTTGTGAATTCAAGGCAATTAAAGGTCAATTCCTCCTCTATATAAGTGCTTGGGTATTCTTAAGCACAAATTAGTCGAGATTTGGCTGTGTTTCTCCTCTTCTTCAATGCACGGCCACCACATTCTTCGACTGTGGCGACCTCCTTCAACCTCCCTCTTTCGTGCGTGCTACAGCCAACACCATCCTCTTCCTCTTCTTCTTCCAACCTTAGCTGGCCAAAGATAGGTCATTTCGACCCCGTCTTCGTTGTTGTTTCCTTCACCAGAGACTTCGTCTTCCTTGCATTCGACCAGCCAACACCAGATGCAATCCTCCCTCTTTCGTCCTATATAGGTATCTAATCTTCTTCTTCTCCATAGATTAGTTTAGGATCTTTAAACTTAGGAATTGACCTAATTTCTATTGTAACGTGAAAAGAGGAGATTTTAAACATGCATTTGTTGTAGTACACTCCTAAATCACACAACAAAACATTTAAATTTACAAACTCAGATTCTAGTTGGAGTCTGAGGTCATTCATAGGGAGCAAATATGGAACTCACACATTAATCTTCATTTAAAATAGATGAGCATAATCAGTTGAGTATAATAACAGATATTCAATGAATACAACTTCTTAAATTGATAGTTAACAACAATCATCAATATCTCAAAGAGTCATAGGATAAAAAGAAATATAAAGACAAAACAATGGTGATTTGAATCACCAATTATTCATCTTAATTAAGCATATACCCTAACATTTAAATCATTCAACAATATCTTAATTAGATAATCAATATTAACTTAGGTACTTAAATAATTCAACAGTACCAGCATCAATCTTTCAAACGACAGGAACAAGGCATTAAATGCCTTAATAGATCAACAGAGCACAAGGCTCTCTCAAAAGACTTTCTTCTTCTTCTTCAAACCTTTCAAGAGTAAGGCCTTCGAGCACAAGCACACAACTAAGTGTTAACTATCCTTCAGCACATGCCTAAGCACTTCAGAGCAAAACCCACCCCCTTCTCTCACAGAACTCTCTCTTCTTTCTTATCTCTCAAACCCGGGGCTAATCGAGCATGTACGTAGGTTATCGGATCTGAGCAGGGGACCAGGCTCACCAGGCGTGAGGGTAAGCAAGGTATGCGAGCTTGGGTGAGTGGATCCCAGAGTTGATCCCAGCAGCAAGCACTATCTCAGCCCCTACACCCTCCCTAGAGTCGATCCCAGCAGCAGGCACCATCTTAGTTTGTAGACCCTCCTCAGATCTTGTTATATGGCTAATCTCAGCAGAATAGTCAGCCACAGAGTCAGTCTCAGAGCCAATCTCAGGAGCAGAGTCAAGCAGGGTCTAATGGTATATAAATTCTCATATTAATTTTCTTTGATATTAATTCTTTATAACAATTTTATTTTGACTATTTCTTTACTGAAGGTATAAAATTAAAGCCAAGGGGAAAGACAAGGAATTTGGAATTGAGAAAATTAACTAAAGGGACTCGAATAACGGTTGATGTAAATTATAGTGGAAGATGTTCACGTTATGCACCGTTTAATAGCAGGAGCACTACACTTGTGAGACTTTTGATACCTCCATGTTCTTTTGATTGGAGGCAGGTCCCTCAGCAACATAAGGATGAGTTCACTCGTGAGCTAGAGGTATTAATATGATATTTTTGTTACGTCATTTATTTGTTTTACTTAAACTCCTTGATCTATTTATTCATAATAATATAAAATGCAGTTAACGTATGATTGGGGAACAAATCCGATGATGGCTGCATATATTCTCCAACCAGTAGGGAGGGCACTTCGTAGCTAAAGAGAAGAGCTTAAAAGCCAAGTAAGACATAAGCATAGATTTAGAATACACAATAACACAATTTACTTTTAGGTGTTGCTGACTTTTCTGTATATAAAAATAGTTCTTTATTAGTAAGAATTATGAGGATGCATTGAGAGATGTGCCATCAGGAGTACAAGCTGGTCATTGGGTGGAGTGCTACGAATATTGGGTTCAGGAAAACACGAAGGTAATTAATATTTTATATTAATAACTTCTATTCTAACATCAAAATGATTAAGTACCAATTTCCATAATTTACTGTTATAGGAGCAAGCTAAGAAAAATAAAGCTAATAGGGCGAAAGCTCCGACTGCAACCCACTACTTGGGACGGACGAGCATAGATACCTTGAGGGATACCTATGTAAGTACATTTTGATCGACTTAATTTACGATAGAAAGCTTATTGATTATAATATTTATTATAAAACTTACAAGTTACGAGATTTAAATAAGAGAAGCTTAAATTTAGGATAACTTAATTCATAACCACATCTCAAATATGCAGTTAGATACCCATAATGGTGTACAACTTGATTGTGTTTCAATCTATGAGAGGAGTCATAGCAAGTCTAATGCTGATGGCCCCTGTGTTTAGATTAATCAATTATATCAAGAGAGACATGTAAGCTCGTTCAAACAAGTAATGAATAACTTAGTGATAAACATTTAGGAGAACTTACCATAAGCTCAACTATGTATAGGGTCGCATGATGGAGTTGATGCATCCTTCTAGTGATGATATGGATGAGCAATCAGAGACTGGCCCATTACAGCCTATGACAGCAGAGCAAGCATTTAGGATAGTTATGCCCCCTGATCATGGTGGTTTTGTTCGTAGTGCTGGTGCGAGTGAGACTATTACTAGTTGGTATGGAAGAAAGGGATGGGGGGGTTCAGAGAGGTTGCAATAGTTAGAAACACAGGTGGAGACATTTCAAGAGAAACTAAATGATGTTACGTCGAAATTGGAGAAGACAAATGATATACTAGAATGACAGAGACATGAAGCACAACAAGAACGACAGAAGATGTAGGCACAAATGCAGGCACAGTTTCAGGCAATCTTAAGTGCATGGGGACGAGGTGGTGTAGATCATGCTTCTTTTCACTTCCCACCTCATCCACCTGATGATGACTACGGAGGTTCTGAAACTGGAAGCATAGAAGCCACTACATAGTTGCTTGGATTTTTTTTATTTTCATGTCTACTTTTATGTATACATTTCAAAACATGTGATATATACATGTGTTTTATTTATGAATGAGTATCATGTATGTGGTGAATGATGGAATATATATATGAATGGTAGAATATATAATTGCACTTGTGGTATATGAATGTGGAAAATAATGATATGAGTATGTTTGCATTTGTAGCATACGAATTTGGGAGATAATGATATCAGTATGTTTGCATTTGTGGTGAACGCATGAGACAGGTACCATAATAATGATATAAAGAGATCAAGTATCAGATCTACCTACCATTTGTTCCTTCGTTCACCCTTTTTTGTTTAACTTTGATTTGTGGTGTTGTTCTTTTTGTAGCAGTTACGTAATAGGTGAACAACATGGATCCCTAACTGGAAACAAAGATTCAACATAATTCTTGGGATGGGTCGAGGGCTTGCTTATCTGCATGACGAGGGAACCAAAATCTAATGGATTTCTGCAAAAATCTGATGAATGACTTAGTGCGACACTATTTTACCAATTTTTAGAGCTTAATCTCTGGTATTTGAAAATTATTCCAGTGGCATCGATTCTTGATCACACTTTTGATTTGTTGTGTCACCTGCTAGGTACTAAACTATCTTGTCGTTTCAGGATTTTATATGTAGTCTTATCATATGTGGTACAGGATTGAGAGCATTCGAAGCATCTTTTGAGAAGATGCTCACTCTTACAGCAGTGGCTGCAACTAGAACCTTTTCCATAGGTTTCCTGGTGGAAATAATCTGCACTGCCACTTGTAGACTTCTATACATTGGTAATTATATATGTGTTTGATGATTGAGCTTTGTTTATAGATGCAAGCAATGATTGTAACCATGATGGTGTGGTCTTTATTTTCCTGGGTGAGTTGTCATTGCATTCGTGGGTTTATCGGCTTTAGTTGTTTATTTCTCAACTTTGAGCTTTCATAGTAGAAGATGCACTTTCACAGTAAAGTCTCTCTTTGAAAGCTTTAAAATTCTTTTAAGTAAAGGTGAAAAAATCAAAACAAAGGCCAAGACTTAGTTAAATGTATAAAATTTTGAAGATTGCTATCGAACTGAGTATTTCATCTCTAACCTATTTTATTGATCCTTGTCCTTTGTATGGATTTGTTATATACTTCCATATGCCATCTACATTCCATTTTCTTCTCCAGTTAATAACCTTGCTTCCAAGTTGATGTGACAGACTAATTTTGGATTTAGTTTTCCTGCTGTTATGGTATACTTCCATATACCATCTACATTCCCTTTCTTTTATTCCTAATTTCTGAGTTTTTTGCTATTTCAAGAACTAATCTAAAGTATCATACATCTGTATTCTTTTCTAGGTTCTGCAAAGCATAATTAAAATCTCTTAAGCATATATAGGGAACTTAATATATTTTTTATTGGTAAAACCACAGATTAGGTGCAACACCTTTAATGGGGTTGATGATTGCAGTTCGGGAGGCAGCTGCATAGCTTCAACTAGAACATAGAGTTGCAGTTGACAAGAGTGTACACAGGATCTTTTATGACTACTCTTGATATGGCAGGTTGATACCAGGTTAAATTACTGATTTAATATTTCAATTATTGATCAGTCTTTAAGAAATCTTAATTGAAATCCTCTTTTCAATCAAGATAACAATCCAAAGAAATATGCAAGATTTTGGTAGAATCCTATTAAGTTCAGAGTATGGTGAATCAATCTAATGTTTGTTGTGCTGACCAGATCATTGTTGAGTTGCTACAGTTCCTCTTATTACTATTGAACTTAGTATGTTCTTTAGAGCTATTGGTAGGTATTCTAGTCAGAGTTGTTGCATAGAGTAGGGATTTTAGATAAGAAGCATGGGAAAGTAATTATTAACCATCTATATCATGTCAAGCATGCTATAATTACTTCTGATCGATTCATTATTTTGCAACATGCTTAACATAAACTATCTTCTTTTGCTTGTATAAGCACTTTTTTTTTTTACGAGGTATAAGCACATATTTGTAAACTTGCAATTTATTCTTTGGGATTATTAATTGAATGCTATGGGAGCATATGCATGTAAGAAAAGCAATCGCAGCTGGTGACCATCAAATTCTAGCCATGTGTCCAGAAAATACATAGATTCTTAAGTGCACAACTAGTAGCTGTATGGTATTCTTTGTCAATCCTGTTTCCTGGCAACTCAACCAATCAAAACTCTTTAATAATACATTTCCTCTCTGCTTTGATCTTATCCCATTGGCCATATGACCAACTTCTACTTGTGAGATCGCATGGTTTGTGGGAAAAGGAATCATGGCTGCTAGATGTCTTGTGAATTTGTGATTTCTAATTGGTGAAAATGTTAGGAGAAAAGGAAAAATTGTGACTATGGCTGAAGTCACAACCAAAAAGTTGGCCAAGTTACAAAATGTGCCATGATAAGGGAATGTCTGGACTAAAAAGGTGCACATAAAAAGTTTAAACATGTGCAAGCCTTGGACATGTAGCTAAATTAAAATAGTCTCATGCATTTGACATTTAGGAAAATTTCTGAGCAACTTCTCATTCCTACATTAACAAAAATCTTTATAATAGATTCTCAACCATGAGCATATTCAACGATTGAGGTTGGATGTGTCCATGTCTATCCTATAATCATCTTTTTTTTTTCCTGAGGGGGTTGGTGTGTTTGGTAGTGCATATTTAGTGTTGCCCCAAGAGTTTATAATGCAGTTATTCAAATTTAAAAGTTTAATTAATCAACTTGTAAAAGTTTATTTTCAATAGTAAATTTAAATGTGCCTATCTTCCATTGGTTTCAGTTTGATGCCATTGTATTCTCCTAGCTTTCTTTTTTAGAAAGAATGGTCTTCTCATTTGTGAGCATTTTGTGACAATACTACCATGAACAAAATCTTATACTTGAGCTCCACATCCAAGGTAGAAAGCTTGATCTATGCCTACTAGTTTGGCTAGAAAGAAACGTGTTGGTAAAGAGATAATTGGTCTCATGTTGAGAATGAATTCTTAGTGCTAATGCTCTCCAGACTCTTCCCATTTTTATCTCCAGACACTGCGAATCAGTACCTTGTGTGGTGACCCTCCTTCATAGCATTCAACTCAGCAATGTAGTAGTAGAGATGCAGCAGAGATGCTCCTCCTTTTCAGTGGTCTATTTCCTAGGTAGATAGATAGATTTTGAAGCTTAATAGGTATTATATATATTTTCTTCTTTTCCATCCTTATTCCATAAAGGGTCGCCTTTCCAGATGCAGCAGTAGCAGCAGCAGATGCAGATGTAGCAGCAATACTATCAAATGCAGCAATAGTAGTAGCAGATGTAGATGCAGCAGCAACGGTAGCAGATGCAGCAATAGCAGTAGCAGATGCAGTTGGAAGTGGAAGCTCAAGTAGTAATTCACCTAAATCTTAAGTTCTATTTTTTTGGATGGAGCTCATTCTTGGCATGAGGTTTTTTGAAAGGATCATTCTTGGCATGATATCTCTAATTGCAGGTAGTTCAGTCCAATGTCCTGCTAGACATGTTCAGAAGCATCTATGAGGCCATCACAAAGGGCAACCCAACGTGGAATCAGGTACAAGTTCCAAAGTTGAAGCTATACTCATGGGATCCCAAGTCGACTTACATTTGCCAATATTCGCCTTGTTAACAAGCTACTCAAGGGTGAAATAGGACCAAAGACAATTCACATTCCTTCAGGGGAGAAACTTTATGTATTTGATGCTGCAATGGTTAGTATGAAATTTTATTCTTAATACGATGATTTTTAGTTCAAGATAGAAAAGGATAATGATTCTAGATTAACTTCAACATTTGCTATTAAGGAATAAGTAGCTATCAAGTTTTGTTTTTGGAGTCCTATTGGTTACTTTTAGGTTTTGAAACATATAATTTTCACGTTCTTTTATTGTATTCTTCTTGTTTCCCTTTTTAGGTAAAATATCTATTTATCCATCAGGAATTTGACTTGTCTACTACCATCTTCATCTGTCTAGGTTTCATTATTCTGATTCGTGAGTTTGACTTATGGGAAGGAAGAGAAAGAAGGCTACCATGAATGATTCTGGGGAATCAGAAAACTTGCATTCCAAAATAAATCTGGTAAATACACTCAACTCTGTAGCAAAACTAACCGAAGTTTCAGTTGCAGCGAAGAGCACAAAAGAACAGCTTGTAGAAAATCCTGATGTTGAGGGGATACCCAAGGAACAAAATTTAGGGGAACAACCCACAGATCAAAGTGAAGAGGTGAAGAAAAGCATCGACAACCAATTTAAAGAAAATAGCAATGGAATCATTAGCAATCAATAGCAACTTGGTCAACAAAGTAGAGGGCAGTATACTATGAAAAACAATAGCCAGACAAATCATCTGAAAATTGGGGAGCTTGGTGGTGTGATTTTCCTGTGTAATGCAAAGACAAAACCAGATTGCTTCCGTTACATGGTTTTGGGCTTTCCAGATAGCAGGATAGAGCTTATGATGTCAATAAAGCCTGATTTAAAACTCTTCCTTTATGACTATCATTTTAGGTTCTGCACTGAATTTACAATGCAGTATCAGCAGGGGGCATGAGACTTGAACCTGCAGCTTTCAATGGGGGTTTTCCAGCATAGGTGTTATTAGATAGAACTCTTATTAGTTTGTTAACTACATCTGCCCATTGCAAAGCAAGCCATATTCTACCTAACAAAGTATGCATACATGAGAATTGTAATGCACCTTCCAACTTGTGTTCTGTCCAATTTTGGATTTGGAGCTTTCAGTTCATCCCAATTTCTCCTGTCACAGGCACTGAACACTATAAAACTACTTGTTAATCTATCCAACTTATATTTTATATCTTCTTGAATTTGCTATTCGAAAACAACTGAATTCGCTATAGGGCCATAGCTTGGTATATTAGCTTTTTATCTTGGTAGTTACTGATTCCCACATTTGACACGTATGAATATAAATGGGGTTAGTTCCTTGAGAAAATGATTGATTCTGTGGTAGAATGATTTTCCAATGCATGCAGAAAAGACATTTAATCTGTCATTTTCTCATGTACTAGTTGTAACATTTGTTGTTTGATCATAATTTGAGATAATAACTTGTAAACTCATGTAGCTTTATTATTGTCAGGTAGGTTCAAAGTTGACCAAGAGTGTGAAACTCTGCCAATTAGTATCTTGTGTGGTTTATTGTAGAATTTTGACGCACGGGCAAATATGGTGAAACCTGAGCTTTCTGATGAACAAGTAAGAAACAAATGAAATCGTTACCACTTTAAGTTTTTGATATTTATATCTTTATGTTTGTAGGAGAAGTGGTAAAACCATGTAACAGTCATGTTTTGACTATTTTAGTGACCTCTTGGCAACACTAGCAGTGGAGTTGCTTGCCCCCAATTGCAACCTATACCTATTATCGCCGTCATGTTTCTACTATTGTGGATACTTCTTGCCATTATGGTGCTTCACCTTTTTGGTCTCACCATTCCATACTGCTCTACCCTATCCATTCCCCTTAGTTTGCTTCTCTGTCAAAGATTCCAGGTCAATAAATAAAGGTAGCCTAACATGTCACTCCTATTAAATTACAGATGCATTGATCCTCTCTTTTTTTTTAAAAAAAAGAAATACATATGCATTGAGGATATTGTACATTTGGAGGGATTTAGATCCATAGAGTGCTTAAGGTTTTGACAATATGAGTTCAAATGTTTTGGTCATTGATGTTCCCATGTTTGTTGACTGCTGCAGAATGACATTATATCTACCTTGTATATCATCCAAAAGGGACAGGTGCGACTGACTTACAATGCAGATTTCATAGGAAATCCGCATCTTAGCAGTCTTTCATCATCTGCTATTGAATATGTTCATTCCCAAGACAGTAATGAGCGTGAGCTGGAGCTTTCAGAAGGGAGTAGTTTTGGGGAGTGGGCACTTCTTGGTGAACAGATTCCTTCGATATGTGCAGTTGCTCTTGGCAGTGTAACTTGTACAGTCATTACAAAGGAGAAGTTTGATTCAGCTGTCGGCATGTTGTCCAAGCTGCAGCAGGATGACAAAAACTATGTACATGACGTAACTAATTATGCAGTGGAAATTAGAAGCATCTACCATGTAGTGTTGCTACTTTGAGAGAAGGGTCTAGAATGAAAATGTTCCTCTTGCTTGTTTGTGTTCTATATTTGCTTATCAAGTCGAAAGATTCTTTAGCACCTCCTTCTGGGGGGCAGGCCATCAAGGATGATGCTTACAGATTCACCAACATTGAATTGCCTGATTTGGTATGTTTTCAGTGGTTTCAATCATGTATCTTCTTGTGTTTAGAATTGCTGGCACATTAATCTAGTTATTATTCTGCCAAGGAATGGAAAATGATTTTGTATTCAACCGACTATTCAGAGATAGGCATAATGCTACCCAAAGGATCAGGTAGATATCCATCTTCTCCTTTGAGAAACAGATTATAATTGACTTTATATTTTCTTCCAAAATGACTACCACCTATATGGAATATGATCATCCTTTCCTTTTTCAAAAAATATATGGAATATGATCCAGTGAATGGTATTGACATGTTCGTGGCTTCTCCCTGATCACTAAGTAGAAAAGTTGCGTACCCTGAAAAGATATTCCAAGAGGAAAGTCAAGCAGCTTGGAAAAGAAGCACAGGTTTTGAAAGAGAGAGATTTGTTTAAGAGCTTGAGCCCATCTTCTTGTGTGCCACAAGTATTGCACACATGTTCTGATAAGTTTCATGCTAGCATTTTGCTAAGCACTTGTCTGGCTTGCCCACTGGCTTCAATACTCACTTCGCCTCTTGATGAATCATCTGCACGGCTTTATGCAGCATCAATTGTAATTGCATTGGAAGAATTACACAAGGTTATTGACATTTTCCGACTTCCTTGTGCTTTAAACATTTGGTTCACTGGTTTGATGGAGTTGCAGTGTTATGGTGCAATACACTTATGGCTGCATTTTTTTCAATTCAGAATTCAGTTCTTTTCAGAGGTGTTTCTCCTGATATCTTAATGCTTGACCAATGTGGACACCTACAAGTCTGTATTTCAATTATATTTAACAAACTTACTTTGGTATTGCAACAGGAAATAGTTTTTCTCCTCTGATCATGTTTTTGTCCTAAAATGTAGTTTATAGACTTTAGATTTGCAAAGAAATTGGCCAAGGATAGGACTTTTATTGTATGCGGGGTAACAAATTTTTTACCTCCTGAGATAATTCAAGGGAAAGGACATGGCTTTGCAGCTGCCTGGTAAATGCTTTGCTAGTTCTTGATAAAATTTGTGTTTCCAAACCATAGTTCTATGTGCAATACCTGCCTATCTGTAACAGGTTGTCAACCTTATATATGTTTACTCCTTTAAGAAAATAGCAAGCTAAATTTTAATGAGATGATTGATTATTTTGTGCATGGATTAATCACTGTCATTTTCTAGTTCCTGATGTCTGATTGACCTGTCAGTGCTATTGAGGTTGTTGCTTGAGGCAACCAAGCAACTGTGTGAGGCAAGGAACAGACCCATTGCCTCAAAGGTGAGGCTCTTTACCTAGGGGATTGCATTGTCGCCTTAAGCAAGCCTTGCCTATCTCTTTCTCCCTTTCTTGAGTCACACTACAAGTTCCAGAGTCAAAGCTATACTCATGGGATCCCAACTCAACTTACATCCACGATCCCCCATATTTTAAGAATATGACAATGTCTCCTCCTTGTCCACATGGAGTAAAAGATGCATATTGTTTGCTCAACTTAGGATATTGTACATTTGGAGGGATTTAGGGAGAATGCAAGTGGTGAGGGAGGAGAAAGGTGGTTTTTGGTCTAGAGGAGGGGTAGGATGGGGCCACTAGGAGGTGCTCTTGCTCCCCAGGAAGGAGTGATATACTATTGCTGAAGGGGGAGAGAACCTTTGGCAGGTCTTGACCTGCTCAATGTCTTCATCCTGGGACCATTGTCAAGTTTGTATAATAGGGACTACAACAAAATATTTTCAAGTAGATTTGCTAGGCTAGCCAATAAAGGTTTCAAAAGTAAATTTGCTAAACACCAGGCTACAAATTAACTTTCCTGGTTAATCAAACATATTACATGACGATGCAGTACCAAAGTAAGTTTGTTGTTGCTGTTGCTGGACCTGCTCCTTTCCCAGATCAACCAAGTGCTCGTTTGTAGCCTTCATCTCCTCCTTCATAGCATTCAACTCAGCAATGCAGTAGTAGAGATGCAGCAGAGATGCTCCTCCTTTTTAGTGGTCTATTTCCTAGGTAGATAGATAGATTTTGAAGCTTAATAGGTATTATATATATTTTCTTATTTTCCATCCTTATTCCATAAAGGGTCGCCTTTCCAGATGCAGCAGTATCAGCAGCAAATGCAGATGCAGCAGCAGTACTATCAAATGCAGCAATAGCAGTAGCAGATGTAGATGCAGCAGCAGCAGTAGCAGATGCAGCAATAGCAGCAACAGATGCAGTTGGAAGTGGAAGCTCTAGTAGTAATTCACCCAAATCTTAAGTTCTATTTTTTTGGATGGTGCTCATTCTTGGCATGAGGTTTTCTGAAAGGATCATTCTTGGCATGATATCTCTAATTGCAGGTAGTTCAGTCCAGTGTCCTGCTAGACATGTTCAGAAGCACCTATGAGGCCATCACAAAGGGCAACCCAACGTGGAATCAGGTACAAGTTACAGAGTCAAAGCTATACTCATGGGATCCCAAGTCAACTTACATTTGCCAATATTTGCCTTGTTAACAAGCTGCTAAAGGGTGAAGTAGGACCAAAGACAATTCACATTCCTTTAGGGGAGAAACTTTATGTATCTGATGCTGTAATGGTTAGTATGAAATTTTATTCTTAATTCGATGTTGATTTTTAGTTCAAGATAGAAAATGATATATTTCCCTTGATGTATTTTTGGATTTCTGAATTTTATTTGAAGTGCCCTATTCAGGAAAAAAAACATTTCATTTGAAATACCCTTTGCATTATGTTGATTGTTTACGTGACATCTTGCATTGATTTAGGGACATGATAAAATACCTCGCACACTAAGAATTATATTGGCATTAATGAAATAGTCTCCCCTTCTCTCACAACTTTGCATCTATGTATCCATAAGGGGTTTAACAAATATACTATCAGTTCTTTTTTGAGCCCTGCCAGTTGGAATAGCTCAGTCAATTTTTACATCCCATCCATCCTGCCATCTTGCTCAGGCCATGCTATTATACCCTAATAAAACCAAATTGCCTTTGCAAAGGGGCAATTTTTAATCATATGCACCCAATCCTCTTTATCAATTCGACAAAAGGGGCACAATGAGTCTACAATTTGAAAGTTTTTCAATAATGTTCCCTTTAAAGGTAGAGCATCAGTCATTGTTCTCCAAGAGGAATAACTTTGTTTTCAGAGCTATATCCTTCATATTCCAAACCTTTGTACAATAGGCTACTTGTTTCTCTGTAAGACTAGTGTTGATTCCCTCTTCATTTAGCAAGGTCATATACGCAGACTTAACTAAGAACTTCCCATTAGGATGTCGTTTCCATATTAGTAAGTCTTGTCCCATGTCTATTGGAGTACTTAAAATTTTTTCTACAGTCTTACAGCCAAAGCTACTGGAAACTTTTTCTTCATTCCAGTTCTAATTTTGTTCATTTATCAAATCTACCCGCCTTTAATTCTTGGAGTATACTCTATCTAATCGACTTTTACTCTTCAGCCTTCAACCATGGATCACTCCAAATATTTATATTCTCCCCATCTCCAACTAACCATAACACATTGCTGAAAAGCATACTTTTTACAGCTGGAAGCACCTTCATGAAGGGAGAATCTGGTGACTTGGGCATATATTCCCAAAAATTACCATCTGGGAAATACTTGCTTCTTATCTGATTTTGTTAAAGACCCTCCTTGGTGTACAATAACCAGCCCATTATTAATAAGAAAGCTAAAATTACTAGCCTTACCAAAGAGAATCATTCTTGATGGTTGGTTAGCTGTCACCAAAGGTAATTCCTTTAGTCACGATGACCCTTTGGTGATGGTTAGGGAACTGTGACCAAAGGAACCTTCTTTCTTCCACGCCAACCTCTGGTCATGGTTATCAACCGTGACCAAAGCTCTCTCTTTGGTCACGGTTGATAACCATGACTAAAGCTGCAAAAAGTAGCTAACGGTGGGCTTTGGTGACGGTGGCAAGTTGGAACCGTCACCAAAGCCATATGCTTCGGTGACGGTTTAACCAAAATCATCACCAAAGGTTCGTGAACAAAGTTGTTGAGCCTATATAGCAGTGCGCTTCGGTGACAGTTTTGTGTGGAACTGGCACTGAAGCATAGGGCTTTGGTGATGGTTTCACCTAAAACCGTCACCAAAGCCCCATTACAGAAGTTAAAGAACGTAGCTAACAGTGGGCTTCGTTGACGGTTTTGGGTGGAACCGTCACCGAAGCTTAGGGATTTGGTGCCGGTTCCACCAAAAACCGTCACCAAAACCCTACGGCTTTGGTGACGGTTTTGGGTGGAACCGTTACCAAAGTCTTTGGTAACGGTTTTGCGTGGAACCGTCACCAAAGACCCTTCTGCAAAGCAACTTTTGCTGTCGCTAATTGGTGACGGTTATGAGTCATTTGGTCATGGTTTTTAACCATGACAAAAACCCTAATTTCTTGTAGTGTAAAAGGATTGATAACCTCTCCACATTCAAGTTTGAAATGCAAAAACAACAAATGAAAATGATGGAATCTTTGGAAGAGTCTTAGAGGACAAGTTAGCAATTAAAGGAAGAAATTAGTCACCTGATTTACTCCCTTGAAGTTGATTTTAACTCCACACTAGATGCATTTCCCTTGAGTGAGCCACGCTATAAGAAGGAAGGGGACATTAAGGACTTAATCATGGAGTATAGCTACCCTCTTAAGGATAATGTAGACCTCTCCATGCTTGATAATCTTTCTTTGGGAAGTCCTTACATTAAGGGGGATGGGGGCTACATGGATACAATGGAAATTGCAAGGAGTAGCCACTCAATGAATTGTTATGTAGAAATGTGACAACTAGAAGAGGAGGATCCCTTAGACTTTCCACCTGAGCTTTATTGGAGCCAATCGAAGGGGAAGATGGTCCCATTAGATGAACTCGACCCGAATGATAGTATCTTTGTTACAATTGATGAAAAGCTCATAGTCAAATAGTCAACCCAACTCCCATCCTCGATTTTGAGGTGGAATCTACACCCCATCCTAGAAATTCCAAGCCTACACCTTACCCCTTTGAGGACCTTGTAACTTGGTTAGATTTTCATAAGGATTGTGATTCTGAAGTTAATAAATTTGATGACTCTTTAGTGTCTGAGAGAATCATGTTGGGAGTCAATAATAAAAATACTAACCCTTCACTTAGGGAACCAACACATGTCATACAACAATATGAGAATTTACATGTGCCCAACACAAACAAGATTGATACTAAATTAGATGACTTTGATCAATTTTGGTCTCAGGGACATGAAGATTTGATTTTTGAGAAGGAGAAGGAAATATTTAAAGTACTTGATTCTAGCATTAAGGATTTTCCTAAGTCTCAGGGGCAAGAGGGAAGAAACATAAAAGAGGATGATGATGAGTTTAAGGGGCCTGGACTCAGAGTATGGAGTGACTCCAAGGGGAATATGCTTTGTTTGAGGACTTATGCCCTAAGGATCTTACTGATTTAGCCAAATTCGGATTCCTACCTACTTTTGAAAAGACGGATCATCCTCCCAAAACTTGGGAAGAAATGGAAGAAATTGATACTCCTAATGAGGGAATCTATACACCCCAGCGGTAAGATCTTAGCATCAAACAAGAACCTAGGGATGTCATTGTTGAGAAAAGTCCCATGCTTATTGCTTCCAATGTACCTTCACATGATAGTGAAATGGGGGCCACCCTTGATCCATCCAATTTGGAAGGTGAACACTTGGCCCCCTTCCAAGATGAGTACCCCAATGATAGGAATGATGATATTCAATTATTTACTAAGGCTGCTAAGGATGACATTCAGGAACTAGCTGCTAGGAATGATGAACTAAGGCTGCTAAGGATGAGAACCAGCTTCCTGAAGTTTTTGTTCGCATTTCTGCTTTACAGGGGGATAACTAGATTGATACATCCTATGGTGGAGTAGCGAGTACAGATTGATACTTGTCCAGGTTAGTCCATCATCCTTTGAGTGTTTCTCTTAGCACCCTTTCGTTATCACACACCTCTGCTTGAGGAGCCTTTGCCTCCTCTCTCTGTACATCCTAAGGTCACTACTCATGTGTATTATGTGAGGCCTCCAATGGAGGCCCAAGAATATCCCATTCTCACCTGTATCTGGCAAGCATTTCCCATCACTCCCATCACTCTCCATCACCAGCTTGCCAACATCTTGGGTTACCTATTCGCAAGGCCCACTTTGTTACATATCTTTTTTCGATCTCTCTCTACTTCTTTTCTAGACCCTAATTTGCACTTCAGGTACTATCTACCCTTTTGCATGCAATGAAGACAATGCACATTTTAGGAATGGGAGGGGTAATGGTAATACTTGGGGATATGAAGAGTGCATTGATATATATTTCAATATCAAAAAAAAAATCATCATCATCATAGAGAGAGAAAAAGAGCAAAAATGTGTTAGTCCTAGCATTTGATGATGAAAGAGTTTTCCTAAGTTTTGGCCAGGAATGAATGATTAATTAAGACCTGAAGTACCAAACCTTAGGAGATAAGTGAGATATACTAACTTTAGGCCTTTAGGGCCTATTTTGGCTCAAAAATTTGAGATTTGTTAAGATATGGATTATTCTTCAAGTAATTGAGGAAGTTGAGAAGTTGATGTATTAAGTCTAAGGTGTTAATTGTGCTAAAGTCATGTTTAAAATATGAGCTATACTACAAGTAACTAAAGCAAAGAAAACACTTAAAATTCATAATCTTGAAAACGTGAGTTTCTGAGGTTGTTTGTAGGGAGCAAAGTAATCACAAACCACTAGTCAAGTATATAAATGTGCACAAGATTCTGATATCAAAATTGAATATATATGCAATGAATACTCCTCTCAACATATATAAAATTGTGAGTTTTCAAAGAACCAAAAATAGTAGACAGAAGGCTAAAAAGAAATTTGTTTTTAGTTCAACACACAAAGCCTTGAACTTAGGCTTATTCTCAAGCCCAAAGCCTCAATCAGATCAACGCCCAAGCAAGCCACTAGATGGCTTAAACGCTTAAGCCCAAGTCAATGCCCAACTCCTCTCAAAGCAACCCCCGCCAAATCTCTTAGCCCAGACCTTCCTCTCTCTCTCCCTAATCAGATCGGGTAATCGGACTAGGCTCACCCAGGTGTGGGCGGCGGGCGAGGAGTGCATGAGGAGTGCATGGGGACCTAACCGTCGTGTCCTGGGTGAGAAACTAAAGGAGGCAAAGCCTTTTGAAGGCGTTTCAAATTTAGCGCCCCATGATGTGGGACTAATGAACCCCCTTCCTTTTCTTTGTGTTTCTTCTTCTGCTCACATGAATGACCGTGGAATCGGGGTTGTCAATTAAAGCCAAGTGGCCATTGGATGATCAATCCAATGGCCAATCCTTCTTCCTTGTTCAAATTCGCACTAGGAGAGGGGGTTTCCCTTGACGTTCGGTCGTCGGACCTAGCTACACATGACCAGAGGGAACCCAAGAATCCAGTGAGCTTCCTACATAAGAAAGGATGGTCTTCTGACCCAATTAGAAACATGATAAGGTCCATCGCTACTCGCCAGACAAAAGCCCTAAAGTGATTTGAGGCGAGGGTGGTCATGGAGGGTCGGCCGTGAAACTCTCAAGGAGCTTAGTTGACGTTAATGGAGGGTGAAGGAGATGATGTATGGCAAAATTGAGTTGGGCAAAAGATTGGTGGAGTTGTAGAGAAGCTTTTTCCCAACTCAATTGGCCCATAGAGAAGTGAAGGAGGTGAGGTGATGGTAGTGGTCGGAGCGAAGGTCGTTGACGTCAGGGATGGAGAAGGAGAGGGAGAGCGGAGCTATGGAGTGACCTAGAGCTAATTGGAGGGTTAATAAGAGAAAGTAACATCAGAAAATGTGTAAGGATAATTCATTCGTTGTAGCAAGCGTTTACAACATCAATTTTAATAAAAAAAATCGAATGGTGAGTCCAATTGTCAAACACGAGGTGTGAAATCAGATCAAGTAATCACTTAATGCCACAAGATATTTTATTCTATTTGCTTGTGTGAAGAATTGAGAGAGAGAGTGTGTGTGTAGGGTTAAAAATTGATTCGTGGTAGAGTAAAGATCGCTAACTACACTTTGGAGAAATCATGCATAATGGAAATGATCATAATAGCGTAACATGAACTAAGTAGAAAACCATGTGGAAGGAATCAAAATACTATAGAATAAACCAAATCACTTCTTGAATTATGGAGCAAACATACTACAAATACAAATAGAGGAATGCTTAAAGAAATGCAAACTATAGCTAAAGAGAAGCAAGTGTGTGAAGAACGTAGAGGCAGCTATGGCAGTGGAGGGACCTTCGTCAGTAGCTCTACGACTTCGGGGGCACACTTTGAAGCTCAATGGACATGGAAATGTGCTAGGTAGAAGCTAGGAAGAGATACCCTCATGAATGGAGGGGTGTAGACCTCTTTATAGTGGAGGAGAGATGGCCAAAATAGGTATCGAACAATTAGCGACAGCAAGAACTCCCTAATCAGATCGGGTAATCGGACTAGGCTCACCCAGGTGTGGGCGGCGGGCGAGGAGTGCATGAGGAGTGCATGGGGACCTAACCCTCGTGTCCTGGGTGAGAAACTAAAGGAGGCAAAGCCTTTTGAAGGCGTTTCAAATTTAGCGCCCCATGATGTGGGACTAATGAACCCCCTTCCTTTTCTTTGTGTTTCTTCTTCTGCTCACATGAATGACCGTGGAATCGGGGTTGTCAATTAAAGCCAAGTGGCCATTGGATGATCAATCCAATGGCCAATCCTTTTTCCTTGTTCAAATTCGCACTAGGAGAGGGGGTTTCCCTTGACGTTCGGTCGTCGGACCTAGCTACACATGACCAGAGGGAACCCAAGAATCCAGTGAGCTTCCTACATAAGAAAGGATGGTCTTCTGACCCAATTAGAAACATGATAAGGTCCATCGCTACTCGCCAGACAAAAGCCCTAAAGTGATTTGAGGCGAGGGTGGTCATGGAGGGTCGGCCGTGAAACTCTCAAGGAGCTTAGTTGACGTTAATGGAGGAGGGTGAAGGAGATGATGTATGGCAAAATTGAGTTGGGCAAAAGATTGGTGGAGTTGTAGAGAAGCTTTTTCCCAACTCAATTGGCCCATAGAGAAGTGAAGGAGGTGAGGTGATGGTAGTGGTCGAAGCGAAGGTCGTTGACGTCAGGGATGGAGAAGGAGAGGGAGAGCGGAGCTATGGAGTGACCTAGAGCTAATTGGAGGGTTAATAAGAGAAAGTAACATCAGAAAATGTGTAAGGATAATTCATTCGTTGTAGCAAGCGTTTACAACATCAATTTTAATAAAAAAAATCGAATGGTGAGTCCAATTGTCAAACACGAGGTGTGAAATCAGATCAAGTAATCACTTAATGCCACAAGATATTTTATTCTATTTGCTTGTGTGAAGAATTGAGAGAGAGAGTGTGTGTGTAGGGTTAAAAATTGATTCGTGGTAGAGTAAAGATCGCTAACTACACTTTGGAGAAATCATGCATAATGGAAATGATCATAATAGCGTAACATGAACTAAGTAGAAAACCATGTGGAAGGAATCAAAATATTATAGAATAAACCAAATCACTTCTTGAATTATGGAGCAAACATACTACAAATACAAATAGAGGAATGCTTAAAGAAATGCAAACTATAGCTAAAGAGAAGCAAGTGTGTGAAGAACGTAGAGGCAGCTATGGCAGTGGAGGGACTTTCGTCAGTAGCTCTACGACTTCGGGGGCACACTTTGAAGCTCAATGGACATGGAAATGTGCTAGGTAGAAGCTAGGAAGAGATACCCTCATGAATGGAGGGGTGTAGACCTCTTTATAGTGGAGGAGAGATGGCCAAAATAGGTATCGAACAATTAGCGACAGCAAGAACTCCCTAATCAGATCGGGTAATCAGACTAGGCTCACCCAGGTGTGGGCGGCGGGCGAGGAGTGCATGAGGAGTGCATGGGGACCTAACCCTCGTGTCCTGGGTGAGAAACTAAAGGAGGCAAAGCCTTTTGAAGGCGTTTCAAATTTAGTGCCCCATGATGTGGGACTAATGAACCCCCTTCCTTTTCTTTGTGTTTCTTCTTCTGCTCACATGAATGACCGTGGAATCGGGGTTGTCAATTAAAGCCAAGTGGCCATTGGATGATCAATCCAACGGCCAATCCTTTTTCCTTGTTCAAATTCGCACTAGGAGAGGGGGTTTCCCTTGACGTTCGGTCGTCGGACCTAGCTACACATGACCAGAGGGAACCCAAGAATCCAGTGAGCTTCCTACATAAGAAAGGATGGTCTTCTGACCCAATTAGAAACATGATAAGGTCCATCGCTACTCGCCAGACAAAAGCCCTAAAGTGATTTGAGGCGAGGGTGGTCATGGAGGGTCGGCCGTGAAACTCTCAAGGAGCTTAGTTGACGTTAATGGAGGAGGGTGAAGGAGATGATGTATGGCAAAATTGAGTTGGGCAAAAGATTGGTGGAGTTGTAGAGAAGCTTTTTCCCAACTCAATTGGCCCATAGAGAAGTGAAGGAGGTGAGGTGATGGTAGTGGTCGGAGCGAAGGTCGTTGACGTCAGGGATGGAGAAGGAGAGGGAGAGCGGAGCTATGGAGTGACCTAGAGCTAATTGGAGGGTTAATAAGAGAAAGTAACATCAGAAAATGTGTAAGGATAATTCATTCGTTGTAGCAAGCGTTTACAACATCAATTTTAATAAAAAAAATCGAATGGTGAGTCCAATTGTCAAACACGAGGTGTGAAATCAGATCAAGTAATCACTTAATGCCACAAGATATTTTATTCTATTTGCTTGTGTGAAGAATTGAGAGAGAGAGTGTGTGTGTAGGGTTAAAAATTGATTCGTGGTAGAGTAAAGATCGCTAACTACACTTTGGAGAAATCATGCATAATGGAAATGATCATAATAGCGTAACATGAACTAAGTAGAAAACCATGTGGAAGGAATCAAAATATTATAGAATAAACCAAATCACTTCTTGAATTATGGAGCAAACATACTACAAATACAAATAGAGGAATGCTTAAAGAAATGCAAACTATAGCTAAAGAGAAGCAAGTGTGTGAAGAACGTAGAGGCAGCTATGGCAGTGGAGGGACTTTCGTCAGTAGCTCTACGACTTCGGGGGCACACTTTGAAGCTCAATGGACATGGAAATGTGCTAGGTAGAAGCTAGGAAGAGATACCCTCATGAATGGAGGGGTGTAGACCTCTTTATAGTGGAGGAGAGATGGCCAAAATAGGTATCGAACAATTAGCGACAGCAAGAACATTGCTGTAGCCCAACTGTAAGCATTGGTAAAGCCCAGCTTATCACCCATTCATGCTCATGCGTGCATAGTGTTGTCGCATGCGATCCGCATGCTTGCACCGCCAGCTGTCCAATGGGTGAATTAACGATCAAGATAGAGCCTCACCATGTGCTCAGGATCGCGCCCATCGCCGTGCGTACGATCGCTGGTCAAATCGCATGTGCATGCATTGTGTGCTTCCGAAGCTGCCACATCACCTCTATCCCCGCCGTCTGCTCCTGCATCAACAACTGAATTTCACCCATGAAAGTGAAAGCGAATTAAATCCTCGTGCAGGGCTTCGACCTTGTGTCCGTCGTGCGTGGGTTGAAGTGCTGACCAACGCACCACTCCCACTACTTTGTCAAGTTCTTACATTTCCCTTCGTGCGCTTTCAACCATCTGATGGTGATCATAGGGTCGAGATCACGAGTAACGTGGCCACTTGGTGGTCGTTGGATTCATTTCCAACAACCCTAATCTTACGAGCTCGTGATGAAGAGAAGCTGCGGGCACTGCTAGCATGCAGATGCATGACACATGGCAGGTTTTGGGCCATTGATCATTAGATCAATAACCAAAACTTCTTTGTCTTATTGTGGGAGCTACGGAAGTTAGATTGAAGTGATTTTGAGTCTGTTGGACTCCGTTTGTCGATCTGAATCCATCCGTATGATCTGATTGCTCATCTAGGACCTGTTTCAACATGCACTTGTACACAAGGACATTAAACATTGATTTAAAGCAATCCTAATGCAGAAATAGCACAGTATGCATGTATTGCTCCTAGACCTATTATAATATGATGTTCATGCATATGCACCCTCGAAATTGACTCTAATTGATGTAATTAATGCTATTATTTGTAGTTACTAGAAAACCCTAGGCTAATTTACGAAGAGAGTGGGAGAAGACTATCATCGGTGGTGCACTGTGATGAGGAAGAAGGTAGAGTTACCAGAGTCGTAGAGGGGACGGGGAGGTTTGAAGATTTGGGAGAAGCGTCGCCAAGGAATGGGAAAAAGAACCCTTCTGCCTATTGTCCTTGGCAGAGGGTGAAGGAGGTGATCAAGGAAGCTCCGGTGGTGCTTCATAATTCTCCGATGATGAGGAAGAAAAGAGGGATTCTGACGTAATTGGGCACGAGGTTAATTTTCTTGAATCAAGCCCTTTTTATAGAGGAATTTCTCCTCTTGATTGGGGTTGATTATAGCCAGTTTGAACTTGCTTTAAGGTTGATTTGGAGCTTCGAAAGCTCGAGTCTACCTGCAACATTCCCAGCCTTGATTGAGCTCGTGAAGTAGCTTAGAAGACGCGAAAGATCTTCACAATTAATCTCGCCAAGTTTCACGAGAACTGATTGAGGTTTGATCTTCAATTTGCGGCACGAATCTCGCCTAGCTTTGGGTTTCGAAACCCTAGTCGCTGTGTTTGGAAAGAAGGAAGAAGGTGGAAGGGGGCTTTTGCGAAAATATGAGAAGTTAGGGGCATATTTGTAAGGGAAACATAGAAACTAGGGTTCTAAGTGTAGAGAACAAGGATCTGAGGGCTTAAATGCAAAATAGGTCAAAATGGAGTATGATTGAGACCAAATTTTGGGTTAACCTAATTTAGACCCAAGGAATCTAACAAAGATCTCAAATATGAGTTTTGACCAAGTTTAACTAGGAAAATTACACAGAAGCCCAAAATAAGTCAAATTTCCTCCTAAGTCTATGTTTTCATCCAGAATGGGTTCCCTTGGTCAAGGTGAAGGTTCCAATCCTCATAGAACTTTTTCAATGACTTTTAGGAGGTTTAGATTGAATTTATTTCCATCAGAATCCTTTCAATTTTTGTAAGGCTATTAATCAGGGTTTTCAGGTAATAAAATAATCTTCAAAAAGCTGAAAACCCTAATTTAGTTAGCTCAAGCCCACTTATTGGGAAATTAAGCTCATTTGACCTTCATTAAGCAATGATTAACCCCTTAGTTAATCTGTATTAGTGATAGATGTTAAAATGGTAGAATTAACCCATTTTCTTGTCTTCTCATGTGCAATTCATAACAGAGTTATGATCTTTTGATGAATATTTAGGAGCATTTATTATTGCATTTAATCTAAATTAGGCATATTAATACCAATGATGGTGCTACCATCATACTCCCATGCCTAACTTTTGCTAGTCCCTAGCAAAATTTTATGGAATAGACCAGATCTCTAGATCAGATTTTAACCATTAGGATGCCTTACTGAGTCGTATCTCTAAAAATTTGATTGAAACACCAATAGTAGGCCTAGAGTTGCTCAAGTACCAGCCAAGATCCAAACTTGACCAACCTCAACCTTGGGTCTGCAACGAAGGTTTCTAAGGCCCACGGAATCTACCTAGAGGTTTGTTGACCCTAGCAGTTACATCACTCGTGCGAACGTGCAACACAATCCAGGTTCAATTTACTAGTGTATTTTTGAGAAGAGAAATGGATATGTATTTTGAGAGTTTTCTCTCTTTTGTTTTCAGATTCTTGTAAACCTAACATCAAATTGGCCCTAAACACAGTCTGTATCGGATTCCTCGTCCCCATCATTAATCCTTGAAGGGTCCTTGGCTTTCGACACTTTGTGATAGCACCACCCATGGCAACCCCCAGAACCATGGCTTTCGACATTTCAGGATAATGCCGCCCATGACGTTCTGTAGCTAATGTTGGTGCTAGAGCACCACGATCATTTGTTTTGATGATAACAAAACACGTGTTATTTAACATTTGCAATTTGAGTCCTAGATTTCAGGTCAATTGCAAATGTAGAAGTGTTTAGACGGAGTTCGAGCTCGCATCCAGGATGGATTGGAGGAGCTTGACGGAAAATAGAGGAGGTTCGTGTGGAGCGACAGATTGAAGATAGATGACAAGAAGAATAGGATAGATTCTTTTTAATCCTTTCTTGTATCTCTTGTCTTTATTTTCTTGCTCTTTTTATTTTCCTTAGAATATTATGTTAAAGAGCCTCAAAGTACCCTAACAGTAGTCCTAGGAACACCGGCACAACCCTAGGATACTTAGGTTTTCTGTAGAATACTTAGAAAATCAATATAGGGTTCAAACAGCACTTCCAGACGTCTAATTCCCAAATCAGACGTCTGATAAAGTATTTTAAGATGTTTGACTGTTGTTTCAGACGTCTAATATCTGTTAGGCTGGACATAGCAAGTTCTGTCTGATGAAATCAGACGTCCAGACCTAATACCAGACGTCTTAGGAGACGTCTGATGGACTTGCCAGACGTCCAGATAGTGGACCGTTGGCTAGCTTAGCAGGCACCCAAGGATATGACCGTTAGAGCCTTATCAGACGTCCATAGGACTGTCCAGACGTCTGATAATTGACCGTTTTGCCTCGGCTGACCCAAAATCTCTTCTCAGAGATTTTCTAGCCGTTGCAACATTTGGAAAATCCATTCCGTAGAAAAAGTTGGTTTCCAGAAGTCCGGGAATAGTGCCAGACATCCTGTATGTCGTCTGATCAACTTGAACAAAAACCCTGTTTAGATCTGATTCAAGTCAGGAGGAAACCCGCATAGAATCAGACGTTTGACCTTGAAATCAGACGTCTTAAAGTGGCCTTCCAGACGTCTGATGCCAGAATTAGACGTCTGATCACTCTGTCAAATGTAATCATTGTCCTGATTTCGGCCTGATTCTCTTGGGCTTTGCACCCAACGGCTATAGAACCCTTCCTAAGCCTTCCAAAGCCTTCCTAAGACCTCTATAAATAGAGGGGAACCTTTGCAACACAAATACACACTTGGATACACCAAAGCAACATACTTTCTACCCTTTGATGTCCAAGAAAAGATCTTGCTCTCCAAGCTCTAGTTCCATTCTCTAGAGAGCATCAAGCTTCGCGCACTCGCTCTCCCGCCGTTATTTACGAGAGCGAAGTTGCGCCGTCGCGTGGCACACGCACCGCGTCACCAACTCGATGCACTCCTTGCAAAGGGGAGTTTCCTATTTCCTAGAGAAGCTAGGTTCATAATTTCTTTGTTGGCTCTATAGGACTTGTTGCTTATTTTATCTTTGTCTTTTGGTTGGGTATTCGCTTTGCGAATTCCCGTCTCCTTCGTGGGACAAAATCCTTCTCGTGGAGAGAAGGGGTTGAGGAACGCTACCCTCGTACTTGTAGCATGGTTGTACTGAGGTTGAATCACCCTCATTTTAAAGTGATTCGGTTAGTGGATTTGATCAACTAGTTTGATCGGAAAATCCTAACTCGAGAGGGTTAGGTGGTGATTTTCACCCGGTTCGGGTTTCCACCTAAAAATCTTTGTGTACATTGTGTGGTTGTCTATTCTGTGATATTGTTTATATTTATTTCCGCATTTTATTACGTCACCCCTCCTAGTGTTGGAACCTACAATTGGTATCAGAGCAAGTTCTTGCAAGATCGGAGTAACACCCGGCAAGAAGATCATGGAGGGAAGCATAGCCGCAATCGGAATCTCCGAAGGGCAGTCCACCGTCTGACCACCCTATTTCGACGGGAGGGACTTCGGATATTGGAAGTTAAGGATGAAGACGTGGCTCCAAGCCACTGAATTCGAGATATGGGGATGTTGCGAAACCCCATATGAGATCCCGAAGCGACCCCAAGGAGGCTACTCGCAGCTACAGATTCAAGAGCTTTCACTCAACGCAAAGGCAATGAATGCCCTGTATTGCGCGCTGAGTCTGAAAGAGTTCGAGAAAATCCAAGAGTGCACCACCGCCCACGAGATATGGAGGAGGTTGGAAGGCACTCATGAGGAGACGAGCTCGGAAGAAGATCTCGGGGAGAAGGAAACCACGTGCCTTGGTTTCATGGCAATCGGAGAAAGTGACAACGACAGCGACTACAGCGACAATGAGGTAAATCTCAATTTACAAGAAGCTTTTAATGAACTATTTGAAGTTAGTAAAGCACTTAAGATAGAAAATAAAAGTATTAAAAAGAATCTTAGTTTTCTTAGAAGTGAAAATGAAAGATTAGAAAATAAACTTAAGGATCTAGAAGCTAGTCCTAAAAATGATAACCTATTATTAGAAAATCATAGCCTCATCAATGAAAATAATAAATTGATTGAGGAAAATATTAGTCTAAAAATAGAAATTTCTGATTTAAAGACTAAGTTGAATACTATAGAAAAAGAAATTGCATGTCTTAGGGAAAATTCTAACAAATTAATCAACAAAGTTGATAATTTTTATAGCCCTAAGGTTGAGAAAGGATCTCCATCAAGGAGACCCACTAACAGACCCGGATCCAAGCTCACTTGGATACCGAAAAAGGAATTAGAATCTTGTTTTGTAGGGTTTAGGGATAATTACAACACAAAGGACTGGACCTACAAACTCAAAGCTGGTCAACTCAAGTTGGGAGAACTAAGGAGTAGACCAAGGAGGAGAACAAGAAGACCGACGAGACGGCGAACAAACGACAGACCCGCCGCACGTCGACCACCAGACTGGAGACCGGCGTCGATGCCCGGGCCTCCAAGCTACGGATGGGAGCCCCATCCGATGTGGCATCCACCACCACCATTCGGGCCATTTTATTGGCCATGGTAGGTGAGGTAAAATTCTTAACCCTATCTTTTTATAAGCATTTAGATAGGGGGAGTTAAAAAATGATGAGCTAATTGTCAATTTTTAAGGGGGAGATGCAAGTTAGCTAAATTTCCTTTAGTAAGGGGGAGAAAAATAATAGCTATCTTGTTGTTACAAAAAGTGGGAGAATATCACCTTTGTTAAAATAAATTTATAGAAGAGCATGTTTTAAGGGGGAGTTATAGGAAATGTAAAATCAATCAAACTTTTTTGATAATGTCAAAAAGGGGGAGGATTTTATGCATCATTATTTACGGTTTTGTCATCATCAAAAAGGGGGAGATTGTTGGTGCTAGAGCACCACGATCATTTGTTTTGATGATAACAAAACACGTGTTATTTAACATTTGCAATTTGAGTCCTAGATTTCAGGTCAATTGCAAATGTAGACGTGTTTAGATGGAGTTCGAGCTCGCATCCAGGACGGATTGGAGGAGCTTGACGGAAAACAGAGGAGGTTCGCGTGGAGCGACAGATTGAAGATAGATGACAAGAAGAATATGATAGATTCTTTTTAATCCTTTCTTGTATCTCTTGTCTTTATTTTCTTGCTCTTTTTATTTTCCTTAGAATATTATGTTAAAGAGCCTCAAAGTACCCTAACAGTAGTCCTAGGAACACCGGCACAACCCTAGGATACTTAGGTTTTCTGTAGAATACTTAGAAAACCAATATAGGGTTCAAACAGCACTTCCAGACGTCTAATTCCCAAATCAGACGTCTGACTGTTGTTTCAGACGTCTAATATCTGTTAGGCTGGACATAGCAAGTTCTGTCTGATGAAATCAGACGTCCAGACCTAATACCAGACGTCTTAGGAGACGTCTGATGGACTTGCCAGACGTCCAGATAGTGGACCGTTGGCTAGCTTAGCAGGCACCCAAGGATATGACCGTTAGAGCCTTATCAGACGTCTGATAATTGACCATTTTGCTTCGGCTGACGCAAAATCTTTTCTCAGAGATTTTCTAGCCATTGCAACGTTTGGAAAATCCATTCCGTAGAAAAAGTTGGTTTCCAGACGTCCGGGAATAGTGCCAGATGTCCTGTATGTCGTCTGATCAACTTGAACAAAAACCCTGTTTAGATCTGATTCAAGTCAGGAGGAAACCCGCATAGAATCAGACGTCTGACCTTGAAATCAGACGTCTTAAAGTGGCCTTCCTGACGTCTGATGCCAGAATTAGACGTCTGATCACCCTGTCAAATGTAATCATTGTCCTGATTTCGGCCTGATTCTCTTGAGCTTTGCACCCAACGGCTATAGAACCCTTCCTAAGCCTTCCAAAGCATTCCTAAGGCCTCTATAAATAGAGGGGAACCTTTGCAACACAAATACACACTTGGATACACCAAAGCAACATACTTTCTACCCTTTGATGTCCAAGAAAAGATCTTGCTCTCCAAGCTCTAGTTCCATTCTCTAGAGAGCATCAAGCTTCGCGCACCCGCTCTCCCACCGTTATTTACGAGAGTGAAGTTGCGCCGTTGCGTGGCACACGCACCGCGTCACCAACTCGACGCACTCCTTGCAAAGGGGAGTTTCCTATTTCCTATAGAAGCTAGGTTCATAATTTCTTTGTTGGCTCTATAGGACTTGTTTATTTTATCTTTGTCTTTTGGTTGGGTATTCGCTTTGCGAATTCCCGTCTCCTTCGTGGGACAAAATCCTTCTCGTGGAGAGAAGGGGTTGAGGAACGCTACCCTCGTACTTGTAGTGTGGTTGTACTGAGGTTGAATCACCCTCATTTTAAAGTGATTCGGTTAGTGGATTTGATCAACTAGGTTGATCGGAAAATCCTAACTCGAGAGGGTTAGGTGGTGGTTTTCACCCGGTTTGGGTTTCCACCTAAAAATCTTTGTGTACATTGTGTGGTTGTCTATTCTGTGATATTGTTTATATTTATTTTTGCATTTTATTACGTCACCCCTCCTAGTGTTGGAACCTACAGCTAAATCTAGACCCTGGCAATTGACATTTTGGGATAATGTCGCCCATGGCATTTGAACCACTACAAGGAGCTTACTTGCCCCCAGTAAGATATGTAGATATCCTAGGAGACAAGTACCGAGGAGATGATATGTTATAATGCATCTTCGAGGGGAGTATTTTTACTCCTCTCTGAGGAGGGAACTGGTCGTCGACTGTCGATTTGCACTAAAAATGGTATTTAACATGTCATTGTTGTAATATAGATGTCACAAATGTAAACCGATGTTGCGTCAATTTTATTTATTTACAATTTTCACTGGTTTGATTCTAGATTGTTCATTAAGAGGTAGTTATTGTTATACATCACTCTCTAAGTCCAAAAATATTCTTTTATTTCAAAAATGTTGATTTTATTTACAAATGAATGAATGAATCAAATAATGAATGAATTGGTTAATTATTCACACAAAGAATCAGTTAATATGCATCACAACGACTGAAACATATATACAGCAAACAGGCATCAAAAACTAGCTACTACTACAAGATGTTAATTATTTACGACTAATATAAGTAATACCTAAGTATAGGTACAAAATAGCCAATAATGTATATTATACTAAATTATATTTACTAACACCTTCAGTAACATATAGTATATCTATAGTATCATAAATAAGCGTTGTTATAGCCTTAGTAAAATATATACATAACATAAGGCAAAAATAGGTATTTATACTGAAATATAAACTTATGTACAGTGACAGATGAATCTGTCGCTAAAGCTCTAAGTATTTATATACATATATGAGCACAAACATACTATACTATACATATATACATACTATATACAAATATATTACAGTATACATTTACATACTTATAATTACATCTTATTTACGTACATATATATACTATTTACTATTATACATATACTGTATATACATACATACATGTATATATATATACATATGCTCACACAAGCACAAAAGCATACACACATACACAGAGATTCACTTCCACACTTACCTGCTCAGCAGCTCACAACTCCCTCTTTTCCTCGTCCTCAACATTTAGTTAAATTAGGGCTCTTAACACACACAACCGGTTAATGTTACTATTCATTAACCAAAAATTTGGTTTTTAGTTAACGAACTGGCCTTTCGTGGGATACACAATACCCATATGGGTGGAGCCAGACCACTACTAAACCCAGTTCTAGTTTGTTAATTATGTATTTTTGATTTCAGGCCTAATATTGGGCCCACATAAGCCCAACACAGTGCATGGCCTCCAGCCCACCATTGTGCAAACGTATCATATATGCTTGGGAGTATTAGAGAGGTAATGGGTATATGGGTAAGGGTGCCCGGCACCATGAGGATTGGGTAGCCAAAGGGCAAAAGCAATTTATATTGCTTTGAGCGGTTTGTAGGCCATAATGTGGCACTATGTTGCGGTGTCAAATTGGCACTACTAGTGCTTAGCTAAGTGTGAATTTCACAATTTTGGCCCTCGATTTGAGGGCCTTATTTTAATAATATTTTAAATTAAATTATATCATTAGAGAGCGCTTTTATAAGGCTACATAATTATGTAACTTATTTACAAAAATAAGTTATCTAGATATATAATAAAATTGGGTGAAGTTGGCTGATTATACAAGTTAAATTAAGAGTTTAATTGTTAATTAAAGTATAAATTAGTGTCTTAATTATCAAATTGACTTTAAATAGTGTTAATATACATAATAAATTATTTATTATACATTTTTCTTATATTTTAGAAACATTATTTTAATTTATATAGAGTTAATACATGTTTTAGTTAGTTCTACATATAAATAATCTATAAATGCTATAATATATTATAAATACAGTATAAATAGGTTGAAAATATTTAATATAGTATTATACAAGTGTACATTATAATTTACTTCAATATTAACTTCAATTACTAATTTATTTTATTTTAAGTTAATAAATTACTTAATTAACTTAATAACTTAATTATTTACTGTATTACTTAATTAAATAAACTTATAGGTACAGTACAGTACATAATACATATATAAATACATATGTATAGTATTAGATATAATTATGCACATTTAGATAGGCTTATAGAATTACTTATATTATTATACGTTTAAGTTATATAAATTAATATATAATAATACAATAAGATTATATATAAAATAAATTATTCTAAATACTTATTTCATATATATAATACATATATAGGTTATGTATACTTATTATCTACATATTATACAATATATACACTTAGCTTAGGTTTAATATATATATACAAGTATGAACATAATATACAAGGTATTCTTGGGTATTTTTGAGGTTTTTCTTATTTTTAGGGGTTTTATATATATAGTAGAAGTAGGAGATGAGAGAGAAAGAGTGAGATGAGAGAGAGAGAGAGAGTTCTTTTTTTTGTTTTTGGTTTTTGGTCTTTTATTAAATTCCAAGGTAGACTGAATCGTCAGCTGGTATGTTCTGCCAAGTTGGGGGTTCAGATTACCTTCAAACTTAACACACACCTAGAAAAATACTCAATCCTACTCAAGACACCTTTATTTTATTTTTTATGATTTTTATTTATATATAAAGCAAACCAATTTTAGGCATTTAAGGATGTTTCACTAAAGAACCTAAGGCACTAAAATCAGTTCTATATGCTAGGAAAGGGATATGAGCACTTCAAAACATTCAGCATATCACATGAGAAGTAATTGAGATAATAAACATGATTTTCATCATTAATTTCATTAAAATCACTTGGACATATTGTTCACAATAATAGTTGACAAAAGAATTTAACACAAGATTATAAGCAATTCAAATCAAATTAAAGTCTATAACAGTCCATGAATGCCTGAAACATGAAGTTCTAACATTGTAAACATATGTCAACCCATTTCAATCCCCAAAATTCATCCAAATCTCAGCTCAGATCACCTTCAAACCAGCTAAATCAGTGGCTACTGCTATATGAACATTTTAGCAGCCAATTGCTTCTGCACATCAGATCAGATTGAGTAGCTACTGCTCAGACGATAGATCAAAGATCAGACGACTTACTGCAGCTGCTACTGTTATGGTGCTGTCTAATGACAACAGTTCCTGCTCATTATCAGCAGCTGAGAGCTACTGTTGCTGAGATTAGCAACATCTTTGCTACCTAAAATAGAAACCAACTCATCCACAAATCCATTTTAAAATCATGTATGAAGATCTGAAATCCATTCTTTAAGATTTGAAATTCAAAGACCTTAAAAATCCTAGTTTTATCATTACCTTACATTATAGATGATGTTAAGGGAAGGGATCAAACTAGGTTTCAAATTTAGTTAATTCAGAAATTAGAATCTCCATAACAAATCCTTCAAGTCATTCTAACCCTGGAAATCAGATTGAACTCATTCTTTTTCTTAAGATCATGTTGCCCAAATTAGGCTTTTCATTTAGTTTTGATTACTGATCAAATCAACTGATCTTCTTGAACACCAGTGATTAGTGATCAAGGTGATCTAGTGATCATTACAGAATCATCTGGGTCCTCGTTTGACCTCAAATTAGCATCACTGATTCTCCTTGGTCAAACTATCAAAAACAAGGCTTAAATAAAGTGCATGCTCATCCACAAACTAAAAACCAAATACAAAACCTTGGATTCATTACATTACACCCAATTTAGTGATTAAAACCTTGAATCTCTTGATTAAACTAGAATAAAACCAAATTGAATCCAAATCACGAGATTGGCGGTAAAACACAAATTTGAAAGAAATCGAGTAATTTGAAATAATCAAATCAGATCAGGGGCATCTTGTGAATTTATGGAATGAATGGAAGATCCCCATGTGAAATTAGCACTCAATTAGATCTAGATTCTAGGGAGAACTAGATCTGATTGATGCTACAATGAGTGGGTGAAATGTGATTAAAACTTCGAGGGAAATCAGAAGGAGATCGGGAAATGATAAGGGAGTTGTATGAGTCGATGCAAAAATGTAGGAAACTCCTCTCTGATCTGAATTGATTAGAGAGGTTGATAGTGATTTCACCCGGTTTCTTAAATACGTCGTTGTAACGTGCAAAATCGATCAACTCTTAAATTTATATTTCTAGATAGGGGAATATCTAGGGTTGTCCAAGGAGGCCAAATGTTTGCAAAATTGATTCTCTTGCTTGGAATACAAATCTCAACTTTGTTTTTGGTAATTTTCAATATATCATTTTTTTTGTTTTTGAATTAGGACAACATGCGAAATGGTGGCGAGAAAGTGATTTACACTTCAAATTTAAAATACTACTTCTAAGTGGCAAGTAGAACCTCTCCCTAAGCTCACTCTAGGCAAGTGGAGGCCTAGAATAATTAGGGAGAGGGAATCAAGACTGCTAAAAACAAAGCAAGTAGAAATGCAAATAAGAAATTGCAAAGAAGGCAACTAGATTAATGAAAAGTGCTTTACACAAAGGCCTAGTAGAGGAATGCTTCTACTACTAGAAAAATTAAAATAAAGAAAAGCAAACACAAATCCTCTAGATAGATGGTGAAGAAGAGGGCTTCTTGCTCCAAGGTTGGTGGCTCCCAATCTTGAAAAGAATCCTCCAACTCCTTCCTTGCTGTGCTCTGCCAAGGTGATGTCCTCCAAGGCAAGCCCTAAGGGGGCGTGCCCTAAGCTTCTCTCCAAGGGTGGACGTCCACCCTAGGTCCTTCTCCTTTTCCTGGCCATCCTCCTTGAAGTGGAAGAGTCCTCCTCCTTGGTGTGGCCTAAGTTGAAGAGAGTGGGGAGAAGAAGGCACCAAAAGGGCTGGTGATGTGCCCCTTTAATCTCCTTCTCTACTCCTTCTTCTTGGCTGTAGGTATAGGTGGTATAAGTAGAAAAATACAATAATGGAGGATGCCCCAAAATGATGGTAGGTGGTGAGTTTTTATAGAATAGGAAGGGGGCTAAGGTGACTCTTGGAATGGAGGGCTAAGATGAAGAATGGAGGTGGTTAAGGATCCAATGGCCAAGGTCAATTGGCGCCACCTTAGGGACACCTAGGGGGTGGTTATGGGTGTTGACACCCCTTAATGTTGGCACCAAAATGGCTTCTATAGGGGGGTCTAAGTTGGAGCTAAGAAGGGTTCTAGAAGAAGGGGTAGGTGGATGGCTAGGATGGGTTATGTGGGTAGGTGTAGGGTGGATGAAGGGCTGAAAGTTGGCACCAAAAGAGAGGTGGTTAGGGGTAGTTTTTGGCACCAACTTTTGGTGTCTTTTGGTGGTGATAATGGGGTGAATGGGTGGCTAGGAGGTGGCACCAACTTGAGTAGGGTAGCTAGCTTAGGTAGGCTTAAGTTGGTGGAGCTAGCTAAGGTTGAATTTGAAGGTGGTAGATGGCCAAGGAGCTGGTTGCTAGCTAAGATAAGCTAGGCTAAGCTAAGATAAGCTAGCTTAGCTAAAGGGGGAGTAGAGGAGAAGGTGTTGGAGCTAGGGTTTGGAGGGAGGAGCTGAGGAGGAGAAGTCTGGAGCTGGAATTGGAGCTGGCTGCTGCTGAAGAGGCTGGCATGGAGCTACTCTAACTGGCTTAGCTTGCTAGTTCTTTGCTAGCTGCTAAGCCAAGCTAAAGTAAGCTAGCTTCTACCGTAATGAGCTAAGGTGAGCTAGGTCAGGTGCTCCCAGGGAGAATCAAGCTGGTTGAGGCAGCTAAGGTAGCTTAGCTCAACTGAGTTGAGCTAAGCTAAATCCCCAGGAGCTGGACTTAAGCTTCCTGAGCTGGGATGAGTTCTTCTTCAGCTGGCTAGAGTTGAGTGGAGCTGGATGTAGCTGGATCTGAGCTAGGGTGAACTCCTGTCAACTCAGCTGAGCTAGCTAGAGCTCCCTGTGGACTAGTGGGAGCTGAGATGAGCTAGACTCAGCTGAGTTGAGCTGGATCTGACCTGACTTGAACTAGGATGAGCTAAGATGAACTCTCTTGAGCTACCATTCAACTGAGATTAGATGAATGGAGCTGGGATGAGCTAACCCTAATTCAAGTGAGCTAGGTTCCAGCCGTGGTGAGCTGGATCAAGCTGAATTCCAGCTAGTCTGAGCTTCTCCTTCACCATTTGCTTTCTTGAGTGCTAGGGTTTTAGGGATCTGTATATCTATTCATCTCTAACACTCACAAAAACATATAAAAAATACAATAAAAAATGCAATGCATGCCTAACCTAATTTATGCCTAAATGCAGCCCAAAAATCTATTTACGGAGTAAAATCCTAAGAGCTAGGTTTGTTTAAATGCATAAAAATGATGATAAACTGGCGTTTATCACACCCCTATGCTTATCTTTTGCTAGTCTCTTAGCAAAACTTCAATTTTTTTGGAAAATGAAATTTTTGGGAAATCTAATTTTTTTTTACTTTTGAGGAGAAAAAGAGATTAAGGGACCTTGGTAGATTAAAACACACGAGGTACAGGATTTTTTGAAGATAAACATCAGGATTTGTTTTTGGATCCAACATTAGACAAAACGGGATCAATATATCCTCCAGAAAATTCACAAATTAACCCTTTGTTAATTCAGATGACTTGAAATTTTTGTTTCTAGGATTTTTCTGGCTTATGAATCTGATTCGCAACTTGCAAAATCCTTTAAAACCTTGTGTCTGTGCTTGTGAAAAGCCAACATTTATAAGGACGTGTTATTATTATTATTATTGTTATTTTTTCTCCCCCATGCTTATTTTTAGCTTAGTCTTACAGCAGATGTGTCGGGATCATCATTCCCGTTACCATTCCTCAAGGGGGCTATGGCACCAGTACTTCAGGATAGCACTGTCCATGACACCACCCAGGAGCTCACAACCCCAAAACACGATGCGGTAAAAAGGGGCGCTCCAAGCAAACTCAAGCTCTTACTCTGACACTATAGGTAGAGCACCGTCCAAGACACTTGAGCTGCTAAAATGCGCTTTAATGCTCCGTCTAAAGATATGAAATATAGATATGGAGCAGCGCCGAGGCGGTAACATGTTGACATCGCATCCTCAAAGGAGGCATTTTCCTCCTTCTCGGCGGTGGGAACTCAAACCAATGATCTGCTTCAGACTTTCACTAAGTCCAAACAAGGGAGTTTTTCAAATTTTTAGTTATTTTTAAGTGTTGTCTTGTGTGTGAGGAGTGACACAAGAAGTTTCTCAAAACATGCAAGTTTTTGAATCAGAAGCTAAGTCAAATACTTTCCACATTACAAAATAGGATCAAGTCACCTGAACTATCATGAGTTCAGGTGGAGTTTTAGAGAAGGATATCTGATCTAGTCTAAAATAGACCCTAGAATTTTAATGATCAGATCCATGTCCTCATCCTTAGCTTGTTAAAGATTAAATCCCATTGTACCAAAAGTGAATTTTTCGACCTTAGTCCCGATTTCAAAATTTTTCCTCAAAAAGTTTTTCAACATTTTTTTTTGGGTATGCAAGCAAGAAATAAATTAAAGAAAATTGCATGCTTTTAGGTTTTGAAAATCCTAAATCGATCGTCAAATTGAAAAACACCCCCCCATGCTTAAGATATGCCATGCCCTCATGCATTAGGAGGAAAAGGGATCACCTTAGTGAAGAATGGTCAGGTTTAGGATGAACAAAACCTGGAAAAAGAGAAAAAAGGAAAGCAAGAAATGATGGGTTACCTCCCATCCAGTGCTATCTTTTACGCCATTCAGCCGGGCGTGAAGGTATGCATGGAAGATGTAAAATCATGTAAATAATTGGACACTTGGATGCCCGTAAAAAAGGTGTCTTCTTCTAGATCCCTAGAAAATTGATTAGAAGCAATATTGGGATCAAAGTTGGATGGAAAATGATAAGTGTAGCCCGAGTCTGGCCATGGTTTTAAATTAGGTTGGATGCCAAACTCGGGCGGGGTTGGTGGCAGGTCCGCAAGAAAGGAGTCGGGGAAGGAATGGTGAGGATTGGGTGAAGTTAGTGTGGAAAAATTAGGTGCATGAATAGTGGGTGGGTTAGGGTTCTTAGGGGGGGTATCAGGAATAAATTTGGGGTCAAGACAAGTTTCCGGATCACAGATTTCGTCGACCACTGATTCTGAATCAGAGTCCTCAAAAAAATTGTGGTCGGTAAGGGTATCTATTAACATTGTCTCCACCATATTGGAAATTTCCGTATCTGAGTCCTCAAAGAAGTTATCATCATGGAATCTCCTGGAGGATTTGAAAATATCTAAAGTGAGAGTTTGGCCTGCACAAGTGATATCCATTTTGCCTGTGTGGCAATTGATATTTGCCTTTGCAGTGGCCAAAAAAGGGCGTCCAAGGATTATTGGGGAGTCCAGTAATGATTTAGGTACCTTATTGTCAAGAACCAGAAAGTCTGCAGGGAAGACACAATTCTGGACCTTGACCAAAACATCCTCGATAATCCCACGAGGTTTGATTGTAGATCGGTCAACTAATTGCAGGGTAACCTCGACGGGTTTTAATTCACCGATCTGAAATTCTTCGAATAAATTCATGGGAATAATATTAACTGAGGCACCAAGATCAAGGAGGGCACGATTAAATGTAGTGTCATCAATAATTATAGAAATTAAAGGCGCTCCCGGATCTTTCATCTTAGGAGGCAACTTACTTTGTATGACAGAGCTTACTGTCTTCGAAAGATGCACCTGTCCTAGATTTTTGGCCTGCCTTTTAGGAGTACAAATCTCCTTCAAAAATTTAGCATAGGTAGGTATATATTTGATGGCATCTAGGAGAGGAATATTGATATGAACTTGCACAAATAGATCCATGAGTTCTTCTGTAGTGGGCTCAAATTTCTTTTTTTTGTTGGTGGTGGGGAGGAGAGCTTGTGGGAAAGGGATAGGAATCTTGTCTTGAGATTTTTGTATGTCTTTTTCTTCCTGATGGGGAGGTGGGGAGTCAATTTGCACAGGTATTTCACCAGGTTTGTGTGAAGGCCCGGGGTCAGTGGTGGTTTTCCCACTCCTCAAAGTAACTGCATGTGCAGTCGGATTATTATTTGGAGGAGGTGGGGGGGCCTATGATTGCGGAACCCTGGGAGGCTGCTGAGGTGGTGGATTAGGAGGAGGCTGATTTGGATAGTGTGGAGTTCTGCCTATATAATGGTTCCCTTGGTGATTAGGGTTGGGCATGGGTTGGGACGGAAGATGTCCTGCAGGTCTTTGTGTGGGAGTAACCCCAATCTGATTGTTCAGACTTGTGATGGTGCGGGTTACTTCCGTCATTTTTGTTTGCATATCCTGCAGGGCTCGCATCATCTGGGCATTGATGTCTTGTTGGGATGGCCCAGGATGGAAGTTTGGATTCGGCCCATACCCATTAAAATGATATGGTTGGGAAGAAACCTGATTATTCCTGGAGTAGTTTGGGTAATTTTTCTAATTGGAAGAATTTTTAAAGGGCTCCTAGATGGCAGAAATATTTTGAGTGGGGTCAAGATCTGGATAGTTGTAATTCCCCAATGAATCATGGGCAACCTCAGAATAATCGGCAGGAGTAGTGTTGAGATTGTGCAAATTCTCTTCGTGGAAAGTTAGGTTGGGTTAGATGTGGGTGTGGAGCTTGAGTTGATGTGGCCAGTCTTTCCTCAATTTTCTTTTGATTAATATGCATCTAGTCAAGTTTTTGAGCGATCAATTGAAGATCGTCTTGGGTAACAGGGATAGATTGAGTGCCTATTTCATGAACACCGATCTGCGGGTTTTGGGTTCTGCAAAATGTGTTCATGGAAGCTTGATTAAATGAGTTTTCACTCATTTCTTTAAACAGGTCGTAGGCACTTTCAGTATCTTTATTTAAGAAGTTGCCGCCACATGAGGCGTCGACAAAATGTCGGATTTGATCTTCTAATCCATGATAGAAGATTTGCACGAGCTACCATAAAGGAATCTTGTGGTGCGGGTAACTTCTTAAAAGATCTTGAAATCTTTCTCAAGAATCATGGAAAGTTTCAGTAGATTTTTGGTGAAAGGTCGTAATAGATCTTCGCAAGGAATTGGTATGACCTATGGGAAAGAATTTCTTGAGGAAGGCACTCTTGAGCTGAGGCTAAGTTGTGATGGGTCGGCCAATGGTCCTGAACCAATAAGCGGCCGTATCTTTAAGAGATAATGGAAAAAGCCGCATCAGCCATATGTCTTCTTGCAAATTTCGGTAACGGGTTGTCTATGCAAGAAGAGTTAGCTCTTCAAGGTGGCTGAAAGGGTCTTCCCTAGGAAGGCCATGAAAGTGTTTAATTAGGTTCAAGACAGCAGGCTTGATCTCGAAGTCCCCCTCCGGTATGACCACCCCTGGTCGTTCCTCATAATAAGACGGATCATAGAAATCTTTTAGAGGAACAACAGGCTGCTGACGGGGTGGTGGGTTTGGCCTTGGATTGGCTAGGTTTTGGATGTTCCTAGTCAATGTTTGTTGATTGGAATTTAATTTAGAATTAGGGTTAGTGGTGGGGTTAGAGGTGGAAGTGGAAGGGTCAGTGGACCTATTTTGTTGTGTTTCCATTTTTTAGGAGAAGAAGACAGAAAAAGTGGTCTTTTTGCACAGGGGGCAAAATCAAATGGTCCTTCCAAGTGCGGATTTTGAGACCGTCGCCCGTGCATAAAATGGAAGAACGGGAGGGGAGGAGATGAGAGAGAGATGAGAGAAAGTGTGCAATTCAAACAAACAAAACTAGACCTAACTTAAATGCGACTCCCTAATAATAACCTAAGACTTGGTCTATGTAGGAAATAAGTAGTCAATAGTGAATACCCGTTCTGTCAAGAAATCTAGCCAAGTTGCTTAAGGGGAGGTTTGGGCCCAAACGTTTCCCAGGGAAAACCCCAGGTGCTTGTACAAACCCACGCCTGGTCGTTTGACACGGCCCCTCAGCCTGAACACCAGATATAGATGATAGAATTGATACTAACTAAAGAAAACTTAAGACCTAGATAGCCAGCCTAAGTTGATGAAGCCTTAGGGGACAAGTTGCTACAAGTTTTAATTAGGTCTAGGATACTACAGTGCACATGGAATGTGGAGGGCGTTAATTGGGTTGTTGCCCTGTTATTTCGATTTTTTTGTGTGTGTGCAAGAATTGGAGAGTGGCTCCAATGAAAATCAAGTTCTCACACAATTTTTTTGTATTTTTGTCTTTTAGGATTTGATTTAGTTAAATGTGTTTTAGGGTTCTTCTTTTTAAATTTTCAAACAATTTTGAAACTTCACAATCAAAGGAAAGACAAGTTGTATTGGTGATGGTTAATTTCCTTTAATGTGAGTCTTTAAAAAGAAAGAAAGAAATCCTAAGTCAATTATCCCTAAGACAGAAAATTACTACCAATGAATTAATTTTAGGCTTTCTGTATTAAGTAGTGGCCCAAACAAATAAAACAACACCACTAAATTGAAGAAAATCAAACAAGGATTCCAAAAAAGATTTTTGTAAGATTTTAGGAATTTGTTTGATAATTGTTTTGAATTTTTAATTGTACTAGTGTCAAAGTAAAGAAATGATACCCGTGGGTATTGTGGACTTTTCAGTATTACCACCGACCTAATAAAATTTTTGTGATTTTATGTGATGTGTAAAATTTCACAACGATTCCATAAATCTAAATTTCACAAAAATTGGATGAGTATAAAAATTCTAAAAATTCACGGATAGTAGAAAAATAGGAAGATTAGAGGGTGTGACCCCTCTACAGTCCACAAATTTTTAAAAATTAAATACAAATCTAATTGATCTGAAATTTGGAAAAAATGTTCCTAACTTAATTGGGAATCATTGTATGAAACTTTATGATTTTATGAGGCCTGTGGTGTTTAGAATCAATTTTTCAATTCCGGACAGAAATCTGGACTCGAAAAATAGAACACCAATACTTGCAATGGAGTGGTGCTAAAGAAGCATTCAAACAAACAATGGATTTTATATGGGCACCACTCCACTTAATTAAAGTGTTTAGGGTCCTGAAAGCCAAGTTTAATAATTTTTTGGTAGTCTTTTAGCCTAAATGTGACAAGAAATGGGGAACCAACCTGAATTCCGCGGGAAGAAAAGGAACTTTGAGCTCTCGCTTCTAGATTCCCACTTTCTTCCTGCAATAGTTCCTGCACAAACAAAAGAAAAGAAAGAAAAGGGGATTAGATCCACTTCAAGCAAGAGAAGAAAGAATAAGCAAAGCCGTGACTCCCCGGCAATGGCGCCAAAAAGTGATAGTGATGTCACGCAGTTTGTTAAATACATCGTTGTAATGCGCAAAATCGATCAACTCTTAAATTTATATTCCTAGATAGGGGAGTATCTAGGGTCGTCCCAGGAGGCCAAATGTTTGAAAAATTGATTCTCTTGCTTGGAATACAAATCTCAACTTTCTTTTTGGTAATTTTCAATATATCATTTTTTTTTTGTTTTTGAATTAAGACAACATGCGAAATGGTGGCGGGAAAGTGATTTACACTTCAAATTTAAAATACTACTTCTAAGTGGCAAGTAGAACCTCTCCCTAAGCTCACTCTAGGCAAGTGGAGGCCTAGAATAATTAGGGAGAGGGAGTGAAGACTGCTAAAAACAAAGCAAGTAGAAATGCAAATAAGAAATTGCAAAGAAGGAAACTAGATTAATGAAAAGTGTTTTACAAAAAGGCCTAGTAGAGGAATGCTTCTACTACTAGAAAAATTAAAATAAAGAAAAGCAAACACAAATCCTCTAGATAGATGGTGAAGAAGAGGGCTTCTTGCTCCAAGGTTGGTGGCTCCCAATCTTGAAAAGAATCCTCCAATTCCTTCCTTGCTGTGCTCTACCAAGGTGATGTCCTCCAAGGCAAGCCCTAAGGGGGTGTGCCCTAAGCTTCTCTCCAAGGGTGGACATCCACCCTAGGTCCTTCTCCTTTGCCTGGTCGCCCTCCTTGAAGTGGAAGAGTCCTCCTCCTTGGCGTGGCCCAAGTTGAAGAGAGTGGGGAGAAGATGGCACCAAAAGGGCTGGTGATGTGCCCCTTTAATCTCCTTCTCTACTCCTTCTTCTTGGCCATAGGTATAGGTGGTATAGGTAACAAAATACACTAATGGAGGATGCCCCAAAATGATGGTAGGTGGTGGGTTTTTATAGAATAGGAAGGGGGCTAAGGTGACTCTTGGAATGGAGGGCTAAGATGAAGAGATGGAGGTGGTTAAGGATCCAATGGCCAAGGTCAATTGGCGCCACCTTAAGGGACACATAGGGGACGGTTATGGGTGTTGACACCCCTTAATGTTGGCACCAAAATGGCTTCTAGAAGGGGGTCTAAGTTGGCGCCAAGAAGGGTTCTAGAAGAAGGGGTAGGTGGATGGCTAGGATGGGTTATGTGGGTAGGTGTAGGGTGGATGAAGGGCTGAAAGTTGGCGCCAAAAGAGAGGTGGTTAGGGGTAGTTTTTGGTGCCAACTTTTGGTGTCTTTTGGTGGTGATAATGGGGTGAATGGGTAGCTAGGAGGTGGCACCAACTTGAGTAGGGTAGCTAGCTTAGGTAGGCTTAAGTTGGTGGAGCTAGCTAGGGTTGAATTTGAAGGTGGTGGATGGCCAAGGAGCTGGTTGCTAGCTAAGCTAAACTAAGATAGCTTAGCTAAAGGGGGAGTAGAGGAGAAGGTGTTGGAGCTAGGGTTTGGAGGGAGGAGCTGAGGAGGAGAAGTCTGGAGCTGAAATTGGAGCTGGCTGCTGCTGAAGAGGTTGGCATGGAGCTACTCTAGCTGGCTTAGCTTGCTAGTTCTTTGCTAGCTACTAAGCCAAGCTAAAGTAAGCTAGCTTCTACCGTAATGGGCTGAGGTGAGCTAGGTCTGGTGCTCCCGAGGAGAATCAAGCTGGTTGAGGCAGCTAAGGTAGCTTAGCTCAACTGAGTTGAGCTAAGCTAAATCCCCAGGAGCTGAACTTAAGCTTCCTGAGCTGGGATGAGTTCTTCTTCAGCTGGCTGGAGTTGAGTGGAGCTGGATGTAGCTGGATTTGAGCTGGGGTGAACTCCTGTCAACTCAGCTGAGCTAGCTAGAGCTCCCTATGGACTAGTGGGAGCTGAGATGAGCTAGACTCAACTGAGTTGAGTTGGATCTGAGCTGACTTGAGCTAGGGCGAGCTAAGATGAATTCTCTTGAGCTTCCATTCAGTTGAGATTAGCTGAATGAAGCTAGGATGAGCTAACCTTAGTTCAAGTGAGCTAGGTTCCAGCTGTGGTGAGCTGGATCAAGCTGAATTCCAGCTAGTCTGAGCTTCTCCTTCACCATTTGCCTTCTTGAGTGCTAGGGTTTTAGGGATCTATATATCTGTTCATCCCTAACACTCACAAAAACATATAAAAAAAATAATAAAAAATGCAATGCATGCCTAACCTAATTTATGCCTAAATGCAGCCCAAAAACCCATTTACGGAGTAAAATCCTAAGAGCTAGGTTTGTTTAAATGCATAAAAATGATGATAAACTGGCGTTTATTAGAGGTCAGAGTGTTTCTAACCTAGAGCTAAACTAATCTAAACTAATCCATCACAAAATTCACTATCTAATCTACTCCTACTGATCTAAATTACACTAACACTAAAACTAATCAAGAAAGTAGGAAAACTAACCTACGAAAGCGATAAATCTAGCTAACAAACAAAGGTGGTGTCCAAGGTCCACCGGTTGAAGGTCAATGGTGACGAAATGGTGGAGATCCTAAACTAAAGAAGGAGGTGTCCAAGAGCCAATAGCCAGTGGGTAGATGCAATCAACGAAGAAAGGAGAACTCACTTTGTCATTGTGGGCTATGAAAGGGGGTGGAAGGCTAAGAGGATGGAAGAAGGGAACCACTCAAGGGGAGGGAGTGATTAGGTGTGCATGCAAGCTCAAGGAGGAGATTAAGTAGACTTGCCTCTGGATCAAGGCACCGCAATTGTTGGATGAAACGATTAGGGCATGGGCGATGAAGATGGAGAGAAAGGAGCACGCAAAGCTCAAATCCAAATACCAGCTGTTGGATGAGATCTGGAGGGAATGGTGATTACACGTGCGAAGGTTCGATTAGGATCGGCCATTAGGTCAAGAGATCATAGGATTGATGGCTGGGATTGGAGATGTTCTTGCGTGAACAGTGCACCTACTGCCTGCAGGTATGTTGGTGAATTTGCGTTGAAGGCCAAATGAGTAGAGGGGTAGAAGAATTAGGAGTAAACCTATAAGTGATGGAAAGTGTTGCAGCGTGGTCCTTGGAAATTGTAAGAAGGTCCCTGGCATTTCACAATTAAGTCCTTGGTAGGTTTTTATGCATGAAAATGTGAAGGATGAAGGACCTGTATGTAATGTCATGAATGCAAGGTCCTAATGATGTCCAAATGCAACCAAATTTTTATTGAAGTATAATTGAATATTTAGGAAGTTGATTTAACTTCTGATTTGTACTTTTAAACTTAATTGTGTGTTTAATTTGCAATTGGATCATCAATTGGTATTAATGAATAGAATATTTCATTTTATGGCCTAATTTTGCATTTTTAACGCAAATTGGATGTTTTAGGTCATTTCTGGTTTTTCCCACACTTAACCATTTCATGTGTTAATTATGTAGTGTTTAACCTAGTTTATAACTTAACTTGGCCCTTTTAGCTATGATGAGCCACACCTCATCATAGCCCCATGCTTAGGTTTTACTAGTCCCTTAGCAAACAACTCATTAAAGTGCAAAGCATTTAGGTATCAACTAGGTAAGTGTGATGAGATATCTATTTTTATTTTCTCAAATTGTTAAGTGTTTAGAGATGATCTTTAAGCTGAAAGATTTTCTGATAAGCCAACTATATTTATGTCTGGACATTATGAGAACCTTTTGCTTAGGAAGATTGACTAGAACTTAAGATTGATATGACATAAACCATCTCTCGACTGATTGCACCTCAAATCACGCCTGTAATAATGCCTTCTTGTGCTATTTTCTAGCATTAGCTATGCATATTAGGATTCTATAGTTGCATTTGTAAAAACACTTGCATTAATGCATTTAATCAAAAGAGGAGGAGAAATGAAACAATGACTTGCATATTTACATTTTTTCTCAAGTGCCTCTTTGCAAAAAGTCCCTTCTCTATTTTTATTCCCTCTTGAATTCCATTTTCTTCTTCCCGCGGCTGCAATTCTTCCCGCGCCATGCTGCAGCATGCCATTCCCTGCCATCGCCTCTCCCTGCGGCTGCCACTTCCACACCCTTCCCCCTACTGCAGCCATGCCTCCCCGCCATGCTCTCCTCCTCTATAAGAAGCTGCAGCTTCATCCTCGCGAGAGAACAGACCACACACACCCGGCTGCAGAATGCCAACCCGCAGCCACCACCTTCCTCTCCACCATTCTCCCCTCCCATACGCCGGCCCTCCTTCGAGGAGACACCCGGCAAGCAGGAGAACCCACTGTGGTGCACACCACCACAGTGGGAACACCACCGCCCATCTCTTCAACGAGCCGGTGGGCGTGGTGTCTTCTTTCTTTTCGTTTTCGTCTCACGCCCTTGCTGCCACTCCAAGCTTCGAAGCTTGAAGCAGCAGCAGTAGCAACCAAACTGCGGCGGCAGCAGCAGCAGCAGCAGCTCCCCCCGCCTCCTCTGTGACCTTCCCCGCAGGTGCTCAGCCCTCTACGCGCGCCCGCAGGGCCCTTCGCTGCCTCCGTCTTCCGCTCTGACGCCTCTGCCGTGCAGCAGCAACCGGCCGCTGCGCGCAATGCAGCGACCTGCCAGACCCTCTCGCCATCCCCTGCCAACCCCCGCGCCCCTCCGTGACCACTTGCCGACCTCCTCCGCGTTCGCTTCCCAGCGCCATCGCCCGCTCTCCGCCCTCGCGCCGACCTGCAGAAACCTCATGCGAAGGCACACTTGCACCCGCGACCATCAGACGTCTGCCGCCATCTCTAGACGACGCGACGTCCAGACGGCAGACGCCTTCTACAGACGGCTTATCTCGCGGCGCTCACCCGCTCTCTCCAGTTCTCTCTCGCTCCCGCACGCGTCCACCCTCTCTCCTGCCCGCTCTCTCTCTCTCTCTCTCTTTACTCACAGCACACACCTACACTCACACATACGTACACACACACACTTATAGTAACATATATATACATACATATATCTATATATATATATATACATAGTATACATAGTATATCTATATAGTTATGTATACATACATATATATATATCTACTTATATATATCTATATACTTATACATATACTTATATATATATATACATACATATATACATATATATATATCTAGATACATCTATATATATACATACATATATATCCATATATATCTATACATATATACCTATACATTTAAATATATATAGATATATTTACTTATATACATACATATGTACATATATTTTCACATTATTTACTATACGTTGTATCGTGGGAATATCTGCACCAGTTGCTGATATTTCTCGATACACACGTACAAAAAGCGTGGACACATTCGTCATCCATCATCCATACACACTCCACGCGGCACCCAGTCGAGTTGTTTGCGTTTCTCTAGACGACTACAGACCTGACACGGTGCTACTCCATCGCCACCTCCACCCCCACCCCTTTATAGATATAATACATATATATACATATATATCTATAGATACTATATTTACTTTCTGTCTGTTAGCTTCTCTCTTAGTAAAAAGATAAAAAAAAGTATAAAAGAGAAAAGATAATCTTTGATTTGCAGGTATCCCGTCTTGCGAGTAGCAAGGCGTGTTTTGGAACTCTGTTTTGGCTAAAAGTCAAGGACACAATTTTGAGGGTGTGCCTCAAGGACAAGGATTACCAGAAAAAAATCTAAATAAGAAAAACACCAAAAATAGAATAAACGAACGGAAGAGACGCATTTTAAGGAAAACGTAGAAACTCGACTTAAACCCCACTTCCCTGAGTTCGACCCTGGGCCTAAAAGTGACAAGATAAAATCAAGTAGGATAGGTTAAAAATTTTGTAAAGAGATGGTTAGGTTCGAATTAGGTTAACCACTATATACATTTCAACGATAAAATCATCATATTAACAACCTATCCGGGCTGACCCATCATCGACCAACAAGAACTCTTGATATTTAAACCTTAAGTGTGATTTCCAGGACTCAGAGGGTTTACAAAGCTTAGAAGCTAAGTGGTTATGACTGTGCTTAGTGATAGGTTAGGAATAACCAGATCAACTCTAAAACTCAATCCCAGGGTTTCACTTCTTTTTAAGTCCAGGTTGGTCCTACCTTCAGCTCATGTTTACGGATTGACTCTAAGAAATGAGGAAGATTTAAACTCAATTCTTATTGCGTTGTGGCTCAAATAATATTTGGTAGAAATAGGGTATTTGTATTGCACCCTAAAAAATATTTTTGGTGGAAAACTATTTACAGGACTTGGAGAACATACTTGACTTATTCTAAAGAATGTCTTTTTCTGAAAATTCTTTTTGACTTTTTCTAATTTTTTTCTTTTTTTCTTTTTTTTTTGAACAAGTAAATGTCAGTATGTCTCTGACAACTTTATTTGGTAGAGCACAGTTATTTGGTGGGTGAGTTCTTTGGTGAAAAGTGCTTCTCCTAAACACAAGACTAAAGTCTAAGACAAAGAGTCTACCTACACGCATAAGTAAGGACTCCACCTTCCCTAATGAACACTAGGGTTGAATTTCAAATTCACAAGATCTTTCCCGACACTGTGCAGTGTAAACCAAGGTTACTTAGACTCCTAAGCCAAAGCAGACCAGCGAATCCTGTACTAGTGACTCAGGTACAAGAATACATCCCAAGTTAGGAGAGATCGTGGTCTCTCTTGTCAAAGCTTAAGGTGTATTAAGCCAAAGCCTGAGCGAATCAAGTTATAGTGGCCTAAAAAGTCTAACCAACAAAGGTTGAATGTCCCTAAACACTTATTTTAATTTTGTTTTCAGCTATAAGATCATTATTAAACACTTAAGATTCTTTCAGTGCTTTTCTCTCTCCTCAAAATTTAATGGAGTTCTTCCTCAACAATAAAGTACATTCAGGTCCTTTATTGTATTTTTGGAATTTTTATTTTTGACATTTTTTTATATTTTTGACTTTGTAATTTTTTTCTAAATTTTTCAAAACTTTTCAATTTTTTTGGTATTTTTGGTAATACTTGATGGGAACACTATCATGAGCCCTAACTTGCCCAATTTCATCTGATAAAGTTGATAAAAGCTCCTACATAACCATTAGAGGGTCATATATGCATAATGTTCTATTTTAAGAAGATAAGAAATCAGGATTATTTCTGCAATTTTAACTACATTTCATAAGTACAGAATAATCAGGGGAATTTCAGGGGTTAATTAAAGGTCAAATGTTCATTAATGTCTAATAATAGGGTCCATGATGATAGAAATGGGTTTTCCCACATTTCAAGAATTAATGGACATTCGAAACCCTAATTTCAGACCTGCTTAACTAATAGAGGTTCTGGTCAAGATAAAATTCACTTAAACCTTCTAAAATTTGTATAAAAATATTTTATAAGGTTTGGTATCCTTAATTTGACCATTGGAACCCATTTTAACCTAAAATAGAGTCTCAAACAGGAAGTTGCCCTAATTTGGATTTCTTCATAAATTACCCAATCAAGCTTGGTAAAAATCAAACTTTGACTTCATCATCAGATTCCTTGAGTTCAAATTAGGTTTGTACCAAAATTTGGGCTCAATCAGAGATCATTTCAACCTAGTTTTCATTTTGGTCCATTTAGATTCTTTCTTTCTCACATACACCCCTAACTTTAGAAAATCCTTACAAAGACCCCTCTAACTTCATTGTCTTCTTCACATTTGATCCCTACCGCCATAGCAGGTGTGAACCCACACAGTCGAGCTCTCAATCAAAGATTCCTCCCTGATTACTTGGCTAATCCCTTCCAAAATTGGAAGGGACAACCCTGGCGAGTTTCCTGATCAATTAAACCTAATCCTAAACTCCAAATCTCCTCATAGAGCTCATGCGAAATCCTTGAAAGAAAGAATTCCTACTCTCTGATTTTTGAGCTTTCAAACTTGGTTTCCAAGCTTGGAAGCACATCCAATGGCCTATATAAGACCCTCTTCGCCTGCCTTACCTCCTTAGCGAGTTTTTAAGCCACAATTCATCTTCTTTTCCCTATCTCCGGCTCGCCCCAACTCATCTCTGGCAACCTTCTCTATCTGACCTCTTCACCTACAGCCACGTACAATAGGTGGTCGGTCCTCCTTCCTTGTTTCAAACCACACCTCGCCATACCTGCGTGGTGTCCTCTAACCCTCTCCTCATCTCCATTCCTATCACTGGAGCCTTCTTTATCTCCAGAGCCGGCCATACCACAATCGATGCCAACTCCATCCTCCTTCGTCCGATAGCTAGTCCCCTCGACTCATCATCATCTACTCATCATCACCGCTACTCCAAAACTTGACTTCGACTGCTCACATGCTCGCTCCGACTCCATCTTCCATCTTGCTGGCGTACCTTCGGTAAGGCATTCCCGCTACTACACTCACCCAAAATACCCGCCACCATGTCCACGAGCATCGCCTCGCTTCACTAAGTAAAAGCCCCAAAAAAATTTGGGGCTAAGCTTTCTCTATTGCCTCACCCGACTCACATGTTTTCATACACCTTCCGCGAGGTCATTAGGCCTCTCCGACCACCTTCATGGCACGCCACCGCCACCATCGCCCTTGCCACACTTGCACAAAGCTTCTAAGCTTTTATGATGTGGCCACACGGCCGTGTTTCATGTTTCAGGTCATCACACTCGGCCACCATTGACGGAGCTCCTTCAAGCAACCTTGGAGCTGTGTTCTTGCCACAGCAGCTTCAGGTCTTACCTCCAGGTGTTGCGGCCTAGTCCCAGGTCCTTCTCTAGGCCCTCAATTTGATGCTACAGACTCTTCTTCACCCTCAATTGGAAGCCAATCCAATAGCTACTCACGTGCGAAGAAGCTGTAGGACTTTAGTCCGACATCGTGGAGATAGTAGCTGTGCGAGTGAGATAAAGGGAATTCCTCCCCTTACCGCATCGCCCAGTACATGAGCAGTCGGGTCCCTCAATGCACGCATCCACTCCTTGGCTACCACCACGCCCGGTAGGCCTAGTCAATCAGATCACTAAATACTCAGATAGCGACCCATTTAGGCAGGTTAAAGAGAAAGAGAAGAGGAGGGAGGGGGTTTTGCTCTCTGTGAGAAGGCCCCAACACTTAGCCACTGAAGAGGTTGAGAGACCCTTGTGTATGAAATAAGAAGAGAGAAAGAAGAAGAATTGAAGGAGAAAAGAGGAGAGGCACTATAGCAGAGCCTCTGTTAAGGCATCTAAGTGCCTTTCCCGATGTCTGATCCTGCTGATTTGTGTTCCTATGGCTGTTTGGTTACTTATCTACGTGGATTATTTGATTGAGCCTTACTGTTCACTTATTTGGGATTATTGTGAGGGGCAATTGATGATTTAAATTACCATTTTACCCCATTCTTTTTTGCATTTTGATATTGATTCTCATAAATACATTATTCTTGAATGGAATTATTGTTAAATATGTGCTAGAATTGTGATCTTTGATATTAAATTGCAATACTTGCTCCCTGTGTTCGACCTCAGATTTTCTGATGATTCATCAAGATATAGATTGTATATGTTTTCGAGTTATTTTGGCTATATTACAACGAAGCGACTTTAAAACCCCGTTTTAGCTTGTTAGCATTTTGGCACCGTTGCCGGGGAGCAACGTCCAATTTGATTTCATTGATTACAATTTCTGATCTTGGTCTAACTTGCTTTATCTTATTTGTTGTGGCTGTGCAAGGTACACAGGAGAAGATTAGCCACACAACAACCACTCTAGGGGTAGGTAATCTCATTTCCATTTCCATAAGCCCCTATTTTTGGAAAGATCTAAAAAAAAGGGAAATCAATTAGGATCAACTCACATTTCATTTTTAGAATTAATCATTCTATGTTACCTAATTTGATCTATTTAGAAACCTTTCTCCAAGATTCCTGCACCTACTAGTCATTTAAGGTGCCTAGGGCTACTCACCTTCTTGATTGAGCCTTAGGTGCCAAATTTGGAAGAAACTGATTGGACCAAATAAGAATTACATTAGGGTTCCATCTTAGGGTTAAGAAAACACACTTGCCTGAAATAAAAAGAATCTACCTTCCCACATTGTGTGTTGCCTAAACCCTTGATTGAACTTACATAATTAAGCAAACCCTAAAATCAAGCTCTAATTATCCATTTGAATCCTAAAATTGGGACCTAATAATCTCAGGACAAATCAGGTGAAGTTGATCCACCTTGCGGGGTCAACCCATCTTCAAATTAGGTCACCAAGCACAAATCAACTGTAAAGTTTAAGTGGAATTCTAAGCACCTAAATTCAGATTTAATATTTGGTAAACTTAAGAGGTCAAATCGCTCATTCTAGTTTATTTGGATTCGCAGTGACAAGGAAGGTCGGGTGGGGGAAACCCTATGACCCGTGGGGATGCTCTACCGTGTAGGGGTCTTTGTGGGACTCTCCCTTCCTGACTGCCCAATTACTTCTCAGGTGAGTGATTTTCTGATCAAGAGGTATCATCTGCCTCGAACCTCCATAGTCATCTAAAAATATTTGGGTGTCTCAATTGTGTCCATCACATTTTCTGTCCCTTATCTCATCCTCTAGTGTGTTCGGGAGGAGGTCCTTGAGACCACCCTTGAGGCCTTCATTAGCTTTTCACTCCCGTCAAGGCCAAGCCTCGACCCCCTTGTATGTGCAACTTCCCGATCAAATTGACATCTCCTCCGACTCTTCCATTTTTGAGCCCGTATCTCCAGCCATAGCCATGGAACCCCACAAAGAAGAGCCTGACCTTCAACATCAATTCCATGACTTAGAGATCAATTCAATGCCTACATCAACCCACCATAGCATCCACAAATGCTAGATCACTACAATCCCACTGCGGTGGAAATCGAGCCATGAGTGCAAATCCCTGCAGGAGGACCTCAGGTGGAGGTCAAGCCAAGTATGCCTCATACAATCCCGAAATTCCATGGCTTGAACTCCGAGGATCCCTTCTAGCACATTAAGCATCTAAAGCTTTTGGCCCAGACCTTTGAGCAAAATATGCAGAATTGAGATAGCTTACTCATGAGAATGCTCTCTTTCTCTCTTTTGGATAAAGTCGCTCATTGGTTTCAGACTCTCAGTTATCCGATCACCACTTGGGAAGAACTTCAAACCGCTTTCCTACAAAAATTCTTTCCCATTGGTTAGACTAATGCTATGCGGCAACAGATCATGCATTTCTTGCAAGGAGCGAGAGAACCTCTGCATGAGGCATGTGATCATTTTCTGGATCTCATGCTCAAGTGCCTCATCACGGAGTTCCAAAATGGGAATAAGTCTAGTCTTTTTACCATGGGCTCCGTGATGATATCAAACTTTTTGTCAATGCAACCTATGGTGGCAGCATCATGAGTCAACATGAAGACACGATTTGGGGAATTCTCGACAACATGTGCAAGAACTCCCTGAACAATGAGTCGTTGGGTGTGTACGACCGGACAACCTCTCACGCGTTGACAAATAATTGGGGGCACACGAGACCCAAGTCCTTTCCACATCTGTTGATCTGGAGTTGGTGGCCAGTCAATTTGATAAGGTCTCAATCATTGAGAAGAAGGTGGACAACATAACTCGACATCTTCACCGACCCACCACTGCACCACAAAGCCCATACGTGCGCCCACCCTTAGGAAGGGAGGGTGTACACAACATCTACTCTTCTAAAGGGATGGATGCCTATCCACCCCTATTTGATTATGGTCTTAGAGGAAACTCAGGACTAGCCTACTCTAGTTAGGGGAACTCTAAACCCTCTTACTCTGATTTTTCTAGAATTCCTCATACCTATGAGGATCTCCACACCATCCAAAATAATCCATTCTCAAACACTTATAACCTTGGATAGCACAATCACCCCAACTTTGCATGGTCGGGAAATAACCCAAACCCGAGACTTCAATTTCAACCTCGATCACAAAACCTACAACCTTATCAACCTACTCAACCAAGGCCCAATCAAAATTTCCAATCTAGGCCACCTAGGGAGGACAAATGTCTTTGATTATCTAAACCTTGGTTGACATGCAAAAACAACACAAAGAAGAAATCATAGAGGTTTGCAATCAACTGGCCCAGCTAGCAAATGCTTGCTAGCCTGGTGCACTTCCTTCCCAACCTCTACCTAATTCGAATAATGTGCCAAACCAGAGGCACGTTATGAACCCAAATCAGGACCAAGCACACTATGTTTACCAGGCCCCTTCTACTCCATCACCTGATGGGATGGAAGCTTGAACATCATATTCAGGGTATCAGCAACTGACACCTATTTTGCCTAATCCAAACTAGAATCGGGCAGGACTTAACTCTGTTACCACCCGTAGTGGCAAAGCAACCCAGGATCCACCATTCCCTAGCCACGACAGGCCTGAACATCTAGACCGTAACCCTAGATTGGTGATCTAGGACACCCCTATCCTAAATAAAGAGCCTAAGCCAATTCTAGAGGAACCAACTGAGGTTCCATTCCCTGAGGCCTTGACTAAGGGAAAGAGGAAACCCAAGATCGTAGCACTAGAGGAAGACCTGGTCAAGCTTTTTGAATAGGTTCAAATAACCATCCCCTCGATGGATGCAATTCGCCACGTACCGACTCACGCAAGATTTCTGAAAAATGTATGTACACCAAAGCAAAAGCCACGAACTAAGGACGAAGTCTGATCGTCATGTCAGAGTAAGCCAGCTCCATCATTTTGACCAAACTCCCACCTAAGGCAAAAGATCCAGGTACCCCTCTGATCTCCTGCAAAATTGGTGATATAGAATTCGATCGAGCCTTATTGGATCTAGGAGCTTCCATAAACTTGATACCTACATCCCTACTAGACCACTTTGGGGAATTTGAGCTTAAACCAACATAGGTGACTTTGCAATTAGCAGATCAATCAATCAAGTCACCTAAAGGAATTCTCGAGGATGTTGTAGTTCGGATTCGTGGTTTCTACTTTTCAGTGGGTTTTATCGTATTAGACATGGATACTCCTGAGAATATGAAAAACACACTGATTATATTAGGAAGACCATTCCTAGCTACAACTAGGGTGAACATAAATTGTGAAGGGGGCTAAATCGAGTTGAAATTTGGGAGTAAGACATTAAAGATTGATATCTTTAAGGCCCAAAAAGGAATTAACTATGGGGTTATTGAACAAGTTTGCGATATCAGTTTTGTGGTTGAGGACCCACTCATAGAAGAAAACCCAATTATTTTTTATACTCGACCACAAGAAGATCGCGACCCATAGCTAGAGGAGCCTAGACATGACCCAGATACACCTAGAGTCCCTACCTTTGCTCCTGAACATCACCCTGAACCTCCTCCTGCTGCTGATAACCCTGTTATGGAATTGAAGCCCCTCCGAGATCATTTGAAATATGTCTTCTTAGGTTTGAATCACACGTTTCTTGTGGTCATCAATTCTCGACTTACCCTAGATCTGGAAATGAAATTGATTTCTATCCTCTAGCAACATCGGAGAGCCATTGGATGGACTCTCGATGATCTGACTGGTATCAACCCCTCATACTACACACATCACAACTACATGGAAGAGGGCTCATGACCATCACGTGAGATGCAGAGATGACTTAATCCAAATCTTCAGGATGTCGTGACAAAAGAGATCAACAAGTCGTTAGATGCTGGGATAATCTACCAAATTTCTGACAGCCGTTGGGTGAGCTTAATCTATGTTGTACCTAAAAAGGCAGGGCTCACCATGATCACGACGGAATCCAGAGAGAGCATCCCAACCCATATCGCAAACTCGTGGAGAGTCTACATTGATTACAAAAGTCTAAATGCCTCCATAAAGAAGGACCATTTCCCACTACCATTTATTGATCAGATACTCAAGAAACTGGCAGGAAATTGGTTCTTTTGTTTCCTAGACGAGTTCTCTGGATACGATCAAGTGACAATTCATCCTGAGGATTAGGAAAAGACCACCTTCACCTACCCCTATGGTACATACAAGTTTCGTAGGATGACATTTGGGCTATGTAATGCACCCACTACTTTTCAACAGTTCATGCTAGCCATATTTTTCGATATGGTAGGTGAGTACCTTGAAGTCTTCATGGATGAATTCTTGGTCTTTGGTGAATCTTTCGATGATTGCCTCCTTCATTTGGTCCAAATCCTCAAGCAGTGCATTGAAGTGAATACGGTTCATTCCTGGGAAAAGTGCCACTTCATGGTTCCTGAGGGCATAGTCTTAGGACATCTTATATCTGAAAAAGGCATCCAAGTTGATCGGGCTAAGGTAAATTTGATTTCCAAACTACCTGTGCCTAGCTCGATCAAGGACATTAGATCTTTCCTAGGGCATGTCAATTTTTATCATTGATTCATTCCTGATTTTTCCAAAATCGCACGCCCCTCAATAAGTCTTCTATCAAAGGACACTCCATTCGAGATAACTGATGAGTGCATTCATGCATTTGAGATCTTACATGATCGAGTCACCCAAGCACCTATCCTACAATCCCCTAACTGCTCTCAACCCTTTGAGATCATGTGAGATGCATCTGACTATGTAGTAGGTGCAGTGCTTGGGTAGAAAATCGACTGGAAACCCGTGGTCATCTACGACACAACAAGACACTTGATGCGGCTCAATGTACTACATAGTTACTAAGAAAGAGCTGCTGGTTGTAGTATTTGGCTTAGAAAAATTCAGATCATACCTTATGGGTTCCCATGTCATCATCTACTTAGATCACACTGCAGTAAGTCACTTACTCGTGAAGAAGGACGTGAAACCTCGACTAATCCATTGGATCTTTCTGTTGCAAGAATTCAATCTCAAGATTGGCAACAAAGTAGGAAAATAGAATGTGGTAGCTAACCACCTGTCTCGCCTTCCTTCTTCTATTATCAACCCTTCCAGACCTATCATGGAACATTTTCCTGATGAGCACCTCTTGACTATTAGTACAGGACTTCCATGGTAGGCTAACATGGTGAATTACTTAGCATCCCACCAGATTCCGTCTGATTGGCTGAAGGCCAAGAAAGACAAATTGCTTTCTGATGGCAAGTACTACATTTGGGAAGACCTATACCTCTTTCGCATTGGTGCTGATCAAATTATCAGACGTTGTGTTCTGGAAGCAAAAATACAGAACATCTTGTCCTGCCATGACTAGGCCTAGGGTGGACACTTCTCCGGACATAAAACCGCAAATAAAGTCCTTCAGTGCGGCTTTTATTGGCCCAAAATCTTCAAGGACACACATGATTACTGTAAGGCATGCAATTGTTGCCAAACCTTGGGCAACATGAGCCACAGTGATATGATGCCTCTACAGTTGATTCTCATGTGCGAAATCTTCGATATCTGGGGGATTGATTTCATGGGTCCCTTCCCTAAATCCAATGGCTTTGAATACATTCTCCTTGCTATGGACTACATGTCCAAATGGATCGAAGCCATCCTAACCCGAACCAATGATCATAAGGTGGCAATCAAGTTCATTCATCAACACATCATTTCCCAGTTCGGCGTTCCACGTGTTGTCATTTCTGATGGAGGGACCCATTTCACAAATGCACAGTTCCGATCCTTGATGACAAAGTATGGGGTGTCACACCGAATCCAAACTCCTTACCACCCCCAGACTAATGGATTAGCGGAACTGTCAAACATGGAGATCAAGAAAATCTTTCAGGTCACTATTCGACCTGATAGGAAGGATTGGTTGGCCTGCCTTTCGAAAGCTTTGTGGGCCGATAGGGCAGCTCACAAAACCCTACTAGGCATTTCTCCTTTTAGACTCGTGTATGGGAAGGCATGTCACCTACCTGTCGAAATGGAGAACAAAGCCTATTGGGCAGTACGGAAGTGAAATCTAGATTTTTTCAAGGTTGGAACCCACCGACGATTACAGATGAGCAAAATTGAGGAACTATGCAATGACACATATGAGAACTCACGAATCTATAAAGAATGGGTTAAGGCCTTTCATGATAAACACATATCTCACAAGACTTTTTAGCCTAGTCAAAAAGTACTCCTCTTTGATGCCAAACTCAAACTCTTCCCAGGCAAACTCAGATCAAAGTGGATTGAACCATTTCTAGTCTGACGTGCATTTGGAAATGGAGCTATAGAAATCAGTGAACTTAGCCGTGATTCTGAATCTTTTGTCGTGAATGGTCAGAGACTCAAACCGTTCATCGAACTCACTGACACAAACTTGGCTGCATTATGTTTTGATATCCATTCTCCATAAGCTCATTGCACCCAGCTAATGGTGTTAAACTTAGCGCTTAACGGGAGGCAACCCATCTTCTTTTGAAAAAACCCGAAACCCTTTTGACATATCTCTTTGTTAAATTCATATTGCACTTTAGGGTTCATCCATTAGAACATTCGACTCCACCTTTAATACTTGTATCAAAGCTTGAAATCATCCGCAATAGTCATCTGACCCATCCACCCACCCTTTAACCTTGTTCTAATGTATGATCTAAGCTAAACTTAAACCCATCTAATTTACAATGAGGGCATTGCAAATCGTAGGCGTGGGGGGGTATTAAAGTGCAAAACACTGTAAAAATCCAATCATAAAAGAGTTTCATCAAAGAAAAAAAGGAGGTTGAGAGAAAGGAAGTCCTATTTGAGCTAAATGAAGAAAATGGAGGGAAGGAAAAGAAAAAGAAAGAAAGGAGCAAAAGAAAAACAAAAAGGAAAGAGTCCCTTAAAGTAAATATGGAACTTACCTAACTTCTAGGTTGGATTGAATGATGAATTAAGACATGGAAGGCTATAACATAGGGAATTAATGATGGATACCGACTTTAGGCCTTTTGGATCTATTCTAGGGTTTAAACACTCAAGTATTTTTTAAGATCTAGATTAATTCTCAAAAGGTTGAGGAAAGTGTGTGGCTGATGTATTAGGTCTAAGGCTTAGGGAATATTCAACCCCATTTCCTGCCCTTTGGTTTACGAGACTTGGTAACCTAAGAACCCAAAAATCACACACTTAGTCTGGTTTAGTGCACTTAATAAAGAAAAATCTGCCAAAAGTGTTTTATTATGAACAATCATCTCAAAGATCTAGCTTAGGAGCAGCTCGACAACACAAGTTGATTGGACGAGTTCCCAGCGTAGAGAGTTGGGAACTCCCCTCTAAGATACTTAATAAGATATCATCTCCTCGGTGCTTGTCTCCTAAGATATCTAAATATCCTACTGGGGGCATGTAGACACCTTGTGTTGGTTCAGGTGCCATGGGTGGCACTATCCCAAAGTGTTACAAGCCAGGGTTTTGGGGGTTGCAACGGGCGATGCTATCCCGAATCATCAATTGCCAGGGACCCTTTGAGGATTGATGGTGGGGACAAGGAATCCGATATAGACCATGTTTAGGGCCAATTCAAGGTTGGATCTAGGGAAATATGAAAAGAAAAGAGAGGGAAAACTCTCCAAATAAAAAATATACTTCTATCCCTTTCTCTTGCACTGGAAAACTGAACCTGGACCTGTTACGTTTACGCACAGGTGCTTTAACTGCTGGGTTCAACGAACCTCTAGGCAGTTTTTGTGGGCCTTAGAAACCTTCGCGGCAGACTGAGACTGAGGCTGGTCAAGTCTGGATCTTAGCTGGTACTTGAGTACGTCTAAGCCTATTATTGGTATTCTGATTTGATTTCTAGAGTTGCAGCTTAGTAGGCCTCCTAACGGTTACATCCGACCTAGATAATTGGTTTGATCCATAGAATTTTTTGCTAAAGGATTAGAAAAAGCTAGGCATGGGGGTATGATGGGAACACCATCATGAGCCCTAACTAACCTAATTTGGTCTGGTAAAGTTGATAAAAGCTCCTACATAACCATCAGAGGGTCATATATGCATAATGTTCTGTTTTGAGAAGAAGATAAGAAACCAGGATTATTTATGCAATTTTAACCGCATTTCATAAGTACAGAATAACCACAAGGAATTTCAGGGGTTAATTAAAGGTCAAATGGTCATTAATGTCTAATAAGAGGGTCCACGCAGACAAAATCGGGTTTTCGCTCATTTCAAGAATTAATGGACATTCGAAACCCTAATTTCAGACATGCTTAATTAACAGAGGTTCTGGTCAAAATAAAATTCACCTAAACCTTCTAAAATTCATAGAAAAACATTCTATAAGGTTTGGTGTCCTTAATTTGACCATTAGAATCCATTTTAACCTAAAATAGAGTCTCAAATAGGAAGTTGCCCTGATTTGGATTTCTTCATAAATTACCCAGTCAAACTTGGTAAAAACCAAAATCTGACTTCCCCATCATATTCCCTGAGTCCAAATTAGGTTTATGCCAAAATTTAGGCTCAATCAAAGATCATTTCGACCTAGTTTGCATTTTGGTCCATTCAGACTCTTTCTTTCTCACACACACCCCTAACTTTCGAAAATCCTTACAAAGACCCCCTTAACTTCATTGTCTTCTTCACATTTGGGTCCCTACTGCCAAGGTAGGTGTGAACCCACACAGCTGGGCTCTCAATTAGAGATTCCTCTCTGATTACTTGGCCAATCCCTTCTAAAATTGGAAGGGACAACCCTGAGGAGTTTCATGATCGATTAAACCTAATACTAAACTCCAAATCTCCTTGTAGAGCTCATGCGAAATCCTTGAAAGCAAGGATTCCTACTCCCTGATTTTCGAGCCTTCAAGCTTGGTTTCCAAGCTTGGAAGCTCGTCCAATGGCCTACATAAGACCCTCCTCACCTACCTTACCTCCTTAGCAAGCTTTTGAGCCACAATTCATCTTCTTTTCCCTATCTTCGGCTCACTCCAACTCGTCTCTGGTGACCTTCTCTATTCGACCTCTTCTCCTGCCACTATGTACAATAGGCGGTCGGTCCTCCTTCATCGTTTCAAACCATACCTCGCTACACCTATGTGATGTCCTCTAACCCTCTCCTCACCGCCGTTCCTAACACCGGAGCCTTCTTCATATTCAGTTCCAGCCATACCACAACCGGCACCAACTCCGTCCTCCTTCATCTGATAGCTAGTCCCCTCGACTCATCACCATCTGCTCATCATCACCACTCCTCCAAAACTCGACTTCGATTGCTCACGCGCCTACTCCGACTCTGTCTTTTATCTCACTGGTGTACCTCCGGCAAGGCATTCCCGCTGCTACACTCACACAAAACGCCCGCCACCACATCTACGAGCATCACCTCACTTCACTGAGTAAAAGCCCCAAAGAAATTTGGAACTAATCTCTCTCTATCGCCTCACCTAACTCACGTGTTTTCATACGCCTTTTGTGAGGTCGTTAGGCCTCTCCGACCACATTCATGGCATGCCACTGACACCACCACACTTGTTTCACTCGCGCGAAACTTCTGAGCTTCTCTGACATGGCTGCAAGGCCATGTTTCATGTTTCAAGTCATCACACTTGACTGCCATTGACGGAGCTCCTTTAACCGACCTTCGAGCTGTGTTCTTTCCACAACAGCTCCAATTCTGACCTTCAAGTGCTGTGACACAATCCCATGTCCTTCTCCAGGCCCTTAAATTGATGTTGTAGACTCATCTTCACCCTCAATTGGAAGCCACTCCAGCAACTGCTCACATGTGAAGAAGCTATGGGACTTTAGTCCCACATCATGGAGATAGTAGCTATGTGAGTGAGATATAGGGAATTCATCCCCTTACCCCATCGCCTAGTACACGAGGTCGGGTCCTGCAATGCATGCATTCACTCCTCAGCTACCACCACGCCCAGTAGCCCTAGTCAATTGGATCCCCGAATACCTGGATAGCGACCCGTATAGGTGGGTTAAAGAGAAAGAGAAGAGGGAGGGGCTTTTTCTCTCTGTGAGAAGGCCCCAACACTTATTCGCTGAAGAGGTTGAGAGACCCTTGTGCATGAAAAAAGAAAAGAGAAAGAAGAACTAAAGGAGAAAAGAGGAGAGGCACTGTAGCAGAGCCTCTGTTAAGGCGTTTGAGCACTTGCCCAACGTTTGATCCTACTGATTTGTGTTCCTGTGGCTCTTTGGTTACTTAGCTATGTGGATTATTTGATTGAGCCTTACTATTCACTTATTTGGGATTATTGTGAGGGGTAATTAGTGATTTAAATCACCATTTTACCCTATTCTTTTTTGCATTTTGATACTGATTCTCATACGTACATTATTCTTGAATGGAATTATTGTTCAAATATGTGCTGGAATTGTGTTCCCTGTGTTCGACCTCGGATTTTACGATGATTCTTTGTGATGTCCTCATTGTATGAATAGGGTGAATGCAAATGTGAAAGAGCGATCTTCATTTTCGTTGAAAACTTTAACATAAAATGATGTGTCATTGTATTTAATCACGTGGTAGAAAATCGCTTTTCAAAACATTTTAAATTTCAGAATCTAACCACGAATAGTTAGGTCGTCTGCACAGGGAGGAATTAACCTATCAAACAAAAGTAATGATGTATCAAGTAATCGGGAATTTCAACGGATGTGCATGCTAATTAGTATTCTCATTTCCAGCATAAATTCTCAATTTAGATAATTAACCAAGAATCTGAGGGTGCACATGCAAAATCACCACTATGGAAATACCAGAATTGCTACTTTAATACTGACAAGCGTCATCAAATTTATCTAAATCAGAACTTAATTCCCATAGCAAAGATACATTTATCTTAGTCATGAGATGAATCTAATGTGACTGCATGCAATTCCATTAGGGTTGAGGGCCATTCATGCATTTCCACCGTAATATAATATTATGATAAATAAATAAATAGTAGCTTTGACAATGGCAATACTTATAATTTTTAATAGGCTTTTTACTATTAAAAACAGAGCATTGCTCTCCTTGACGCGCATAAGGAGGAGGGCCCACGGCTGAATGCACTATGCTCGGAGTAGATCAGCTGGGACGCAGGCTTCGCATTGGTGGTCGTGACATCCACGGAGGTGGCCGACGACGGCCGGTTGGAGCCTTGGATGCTGTCGGCTGCAGCTTGCGTGCTGGTGCGTATGGACGGCGGGAAGGTCTGCTGGGGGTGTGGGCAGCCTTGTGAGGGCAAGGTGAAGTCGATGGTGCTGCTGGAGCGAAGCTTCGTGGCACATGGAGGTGGCTACACTTGGAGATGAACGGCCGACGATGGGTTTCTTCAGGGAAGAAGATGAATAATGCGGTGTGAGGCGCGCTACGCATGCGGCTGTGCACGCTGCGAGGTTGCATGCTTGCGCTGTGCGCCTGCGCGGTTGTGCGTTGCGCGTGGCTGCAAGGGCGCGGCGCCTGTGGGCGCTGGTTGGTGTTGCAAGGGCGCGCATGTGCGTGGTGGACAGGCTAGCATGTGGGCACGCGAAGGAACTGGAGGGGGCTGCACCTGCGGGCGCCTGGCTAGAGGAGTGCTGAAGGGGCGCAGTGCGGTGGAAGTGCTGGAGAACTACCTATAGGCAGTGCGGGCGCAACCCTGCAGGCGTGCAAGGGCAGGTGCAGCACCTGCGGGCGCTTGGCTGTGCTTGGTGCAGGCTAGTGTAGCGCTTGTAGTAGAGGCTGTGTCGGGCAGTGGGTGCACAGTGCAAGCCTTCAATGTTCGCAGTGCACGCAATGGATATCCCCTCAATGGGGAGGAAGAAGATCTGAAGATCCAGCCTTCCTTTCTCCCGTGCAAGTGCCTCCTTTAACTCCTCTCCCTCATGCCAATCAAGGGATTTTCAAATCACTTCCTAATTTTAGCCGACGCTTGTTGGGTTCCGTTGGCCATAGGTGGAGATATTTTTGGGCGGGAAATATCTTTCCACCCCCTATTCTTTTCCACAATTTATCCTCCTCCCTCTTCTTCCTAATTATTAAAGTAGATTAATTGGAGAAAATGAGTGCGCTGTTGCGGGTTCCTACATGAAATATAATTACATAATAAGCAATAGAAGAAATGTAAGCTTAAATAATGACACATGCAATCATTTAATGAACAAATGTGATTATTGACTAACATACAATGTTAGAACTGAATTACTTAGGCGTAATAATAGTCCATTAAAATGGACTCATCAAATACCCCCATGCCTAAGATTTGCTAGTCCCTAGCAAAAATGAAAAATAATAGAAGTAATTAGAAGATTTCTTCTTTCCTTATTTCAAAACTTTAGAGATCCAGATAAATGTGACGTGATAAAAGTCTAACTAATAGATCTAAGTGTAAAAGCCAATTCGCATTAGAAGTTTGTACTTCATCCTTGGTAAATATTTCTGTCAGGAGAGGCAACTACTTTCCTTGGGGATAAAGCAGAAGATAATCTGTAATTTGACCCTGGCTTTTGGCTTAGGTATGAGATATCGAGTAGAATTGATTTGTATTTGGTGGCACACACTCATCTGGTGCTACATGTAGTCTAGTACTACAGACTCTAGATTATTAGACTATTAGACAAGTCAACTCTAAGAGAGGCTACACAACTGTGCTCTCTTGATGTTCCTGGGTGCTCGCTCTTTTCTTTCTTTCTGAGATCACAAATCTCGCTAGATTCCGTAATTGTACTCACTGTTTGGTGGCCTCACATGGCATCCACACTTCAATTAAAGTCCTAATAATTCTACAACTACGTTAGAGTCCTCAACTAGTATTCGGGCGATCAGAAATACTAAAAGGTAGGTATGGATCATATTTGGTGGAACGCGATAGGTGTCCTATTGCCTCAGAAATGATGTTACATTATAAACTTGGACCTTTTTTTTTTGTAATATAGCTATTTTTTCTTTTTTCTGTTTCTTTTTGTTTTTCTTCTTCTTTTCTTTTCTCTCTTTTTTTTTTTTCAACATAATACGACACAGACTTTTATTGACTTTTATTTATGAGGCATTATAGGGATGATGATGGTCAAGAGGATATTGTGTGGCTTAATTGGTGGAAGTGCTTATTCTCGGCACCGGGAAGGAATGGATAGGACAAACATATTTCTGACCTTTGACACTGTTACCCTCCTTCAGCCGAGGACTCTATGAAGGACGGTCGTAACCATCCACCATAGTCATAGCTTTATTAAGACTCCATCTCTGTGTATCTACCTTATTTTGTGACTCTTAAGAATTCACACAAAGTATGCACATAGGAACAAAGAGCAAAAACTATGCCTAACTCTGAAGTATCATCATCTAATTGTCCAAAACTTAAGAGTCCTTGCATTAGACTTAGCGCACCAGTAATCTCTCTACTTTCATCTCACAAATATGAGGAGGATCTACTAAAAGATAGTATGCCTGACTCCCTATGAACTGTCCAAGGGTTTAGTAGACTGCAAATGCTTATTGGTTTTCCTCAAGGATCCATTTCCCAGTCTACGTGCACGTGAAATAAATGTACTGAATTCTAAACTTAAGAAATAATTCAAGAAGAAAAAAAACCTCCAATGACAAAGGTATTCTGCTAGGGACTAACCCATTCAACTCAAGAAAAGCTAAATTTTTTTTTTATATATATGCTAACCTAAATGCATGAATACTTCCTATAATGCAAAATGCACCCCCCCCATACCTAAATCCTACAATGTTCCCATTGTAAAATTAAAATAGGGGGAGAAAGGAAAGAAATCACCTGATGACGGTGTTATTCAGGCCGCTGGGTTGCCTCCCAACAAGCGTTGCATTTTCTATCAGTAGCCAGACTTAGAAGGAACCTGTAAATCTGGTTCCAAACAGAAAAAGTTAGGCCCTAAAAATATGCGTAACAATGCGGGCCTAGAAAATAGGTAGCCATGGATGTTGGCGAGCTGATGATGCAATGTAATACCAAATGCTCACCAGAAGATATGAAAGCGAAGAACCTCGTTGGCTACCTTGGGAGGTCTAGGAATAATAAACGAAATATGAAAAGGGACCTCCCAAAACGGAATAAGTGGAGGATAACAAGGATCCTCCAGAGCAGGACGGGTTTTAAAAGATATAAATATTATTAGTTCAAACCCTTGAATGGTGAGAGTAAAAGTACAAGCATCAATCCACACTCGCCATTCTACCCAAGGATGTACTAGCCTGATATGCTCTCTAGAAAGAATGAACATGAGCAGAGATCTGAGCCAAGGATCGGTTAGAGAATATAAGGGTTGTTTGTAGTGTTGGAAGGTAATGGTTCAGTCCAATGAGGGCCTAGTTGTTGTTAGGTCCAATTCCAACAATGATTCAGATTGTGTACACTCCCTAACAGTTGTAGACAATTGCACATTACCCTGTAATGATGGTTGTGTGTTGGTTGTTATATGGTTGTTGTAATAATTGTTGATTATGTCGTTGTAGTGGTGAGTATGGGTGAGTTCCAGTCATTACAACCATTATTATCATTTGCTTATTTATCTAATTTTTACTGGTTTTGTTCCAGGTCGTTCACTGGGAGGCAATTTATTGAATTTAATTCGGTCACTCTTTGATTATCTCAAAATTGTCTTCTTATTCAAAAAAAAAAAAAAAAAAAGAAACTTTACATTTTATTAAAGAATGAATGAATGTGTGTTTTATTTACCTAATTACTAAGAAATGCTTGCAAAAATACTAACTATGAACAAGCATCAAACAATCTATTATTATACTCTAAACTATGTATTTACAAGTTATCCTATTAGTACTATCATAATAGTATATAATACATTAGAATGCAATGGTGTAGAAATTTAACTTATTAGTCTGTTATGTACAGTAACATATACAGCAGTTTCAGTGACAGATATAAGCGTCGCTAAATCTCAGAAAACACTATATACAACCTAAAGAGGCAAAACTGAGATCTTTAGCGACGTTTATAGTGTCACTTTATTCTGTTAGTAATTATATAGATTTACTTATACGTATGTATACTACTTATTCTTTGTTTCTCTTTCTTTCTTCATTAAGTCTCTGTTCTTTGTATTCTTAACTCCTGTTCTTCTTGTGTTCATATTTCTGTTTTAAGTATTCATCTTCTTCTTTCTCTTTTTATTACTCTTGTTCTTTTCTCTGTTGTTCTTGTACTCTTTTTTCTTTTTTTTTTTTTTTTCGTGTTAACTCTTTGTTCTTCTCTTTGTTAACTCTTCTGTCTTAGCATATTTTAGAGGCTGCGGTGGGGAGGGGATTAGGCTAATATCATTAGTTTAAAACGTGTTTAGTTTGCGGGCACGCTTTTCGAGGGATACACAGCACCCTAAGGGTGGGACCAGACCTCTACTAAGCGCGCCCTAATCTCAGATTAGGTGGCTTAATTATGTCTTTAATCTCAGCGCCAGGCCTCAGCCCAACGCCATATGCTCGCACACGCTCGGGCCCCCGGCCACACACACGCGTCACATACTAATCGTAAATCAGACAGAGTACTCAGACCAGCGCTCAACGGGTAATCGGGTAAAGGCAGTGTTTCGGGCGCCCGGCGCCCGTGACGACTGGCCTATAGGAAACACGAATTACATTTATGTGGCTGCGCTTGACTTGCAGCACACGATGTGGCGCTATTCCAGCGCCACATCGTGCGCTGGAAATCAGGCGCAGCTGCGTCTGATCGTGCTTTTGGCCCTCGATTTGGGGGCCATAAATTATAAAATAAAATAAAATAAAATATGGTTAATAAAGTATTTACATAATACTACATAATTGATTAATTAATTTTGAATTTTAAATATGTTTACTATACAAATAAATTCGCTAAACTAGGCTGATTGTACAGGTTGATTTAGGTGATTAAATAGTTAATTACTTATAAAATAGTTAGTAAATGGTCTAATTGACCTTATACAGATTTAATTTACATACTTAAGTATTTTATACATATTTTTATTGTATATTTACGAATTTATTTCTATTTTATTTAAGCTAAACTAGCTGTTCTGAGTGTTTTAAATAAAACTAAGTTACAGTAAGCTATGCTAGGTATAATTGTACTTTAACTAACTTAAATTACTTACTATATATGTTAACCTAAGTCTATAGATTTATTTACTTAATTATAGCTCTAAATTATTAATTTAGCTAATTTATTCTACAATATAGCTACTGAATATGTACATATGAATCTGTATATATACATATACATATATCAGTAAATACATACATAATAGTTCAGTATTTATACATATATTTACATAGATTACATATGTATATAGATTTATGTACAAGTTTATACAGTATTTACAGTATATCTATGTATGTCTACGTACATAATCAGGCTGTATATTATAGTTATAATAGTATGGATATGTATATTTACAGTGTGAAATTAAGTATGTATAATTAGGTTTTAGTAGGAATTTAGGGAATGAGGGTTAATTAAGTTTTTATTTCATTTTAAACAGCAGCTAAGCTACTGTCAGAGAAGATGGAGAGGGAAGAGAATGTGCTGCTCAGGGTGTTTTAGCAGTGTCAGTGGCTTAAGCCACTGTCAAATGGGCTAACTGCTGCTGCAGTTAGTCCATTTGAAGAGGGGGAAAGTATTCACAGAGAAGAGGAGAATTTAGAGAAGAGGGGAATGTTGCTGCAGTTTGCAGCATTTTACTGTATAACTGGGAATAAGAGAAAATTCAGAACAAACTAAAAATTAAAGAGTTGAAATCCAAATCTGATAAGGGTATAAATCTCACGAAAATCACATAAGAATTCAGTTCAAATACCCACAAGGAAAAGCCCTTATCAAAAGCATCATTTCAGATCAAAACACAAATGGCATTGAGTTAGTCTTCCTAATGCCATAGACAGCATGAAGGAAGACTTAACTCAATCAATTAAAACCAAAAACATACAATCCCAGTTTCTTGCAACCTTAAGGAGTATGGAAAACTCCTTAGGTTAGAGAATCACCATACAAAAATAATTATCAAACAGGTGGTGTATGGCAGTTCTGAAATGACAAATCAGAAAAAGAATGCATTAAAGGAATTTATAAAAGCTAGCGAATGCATTCAGATCAAGGCAGAAGCAAATTCATGAAAGGCTCTTCTGATTTGTTCTCTGTCACCAGAGAACTTCTCAGAATCCTTGCCCTCAAGGAAAACCAAAATCCCTTCAATTTGTCAGATCTGTCAAGACATTTCAGAAAGCAAAATCTCTTCAAAACCCATGTTAAAGTGAATCTGACAAACTGAGGCAATCAATCTAAAATAAAAGGGGCTTTTGTGAACACAAATGGGGTGAGTGAGAAGCCCCAAATGGTGCTTGTGACGCCAATTTCAGATCTGAGGCAGTACACCATCAGATCTGGAATTGGGTCCGGATGTGTGGGTGATTGGTGAAAAATTCGTCGTTAAAAGGAAAAAAAAAAAAACAATAATCAGAATCTGGATGATGGGAAAAACAAAACATGAAGAGGGAGATAAATTGAATAGTGAACAGATGATTCTTCCCCTCTGATCTGGACTGATCAGAGGAGGTGAGGGAGGGAATCTAATACTAATTCTACTCCTAAGACTAATCTAACTACAGCTAACATTAAACGCTAACGATTAAAACTAAATCTATTCTAAACTACTGCAAACTAAATCTAACACTACTTGTGCAGAATTAAAAACTAAACTAAAAGGAAGAATGGGACCTATGGGTCCTTAGCCGGCGGCTAAGGAGGAAGAAAGGAGGAGGGTGACTCCAGCGGAGGGAAGAGTCTGCTAGTGAGACTCCAGGGTCGTCCTCAGGTGCTACGAGGTCCTTAGCGATGAGGAGGGTCGAGAGCAGGCGATGATTCCACAGCCGGTGGCTGTGAAATCAGGGTCTAGGTGAGGAGGAGAGACTGGAGTGGAAGAATTGATCGCTAAGAGATGTAGGAGGGAGCGATCCTTCGCGCGCGACACCACTGAGGTGCTTAAATAGCAGCTCAGTGACTGAGATCACCGCAAGGGTGAGGTTAATCAGAATCAGGCCGGCGGTGAGGATGAGATGGGTAGAGCGCACGGCGAGTCAAGAGAGAGATCTGACCGTCAGATGAGATCTGGGAAGAGAGGTGAACGCATGCACCGAATCGCGCGAAGGTTCCATTTGAATCCAGCCGCAGATCGAGATCAAAAGTGCGATGGACGGTCGAGAATGGCTGTGTTCTTCGCGCGCTACAGTGCGCATGAAGAACTCAGCTTCTCGCTGAAATAAAGGGGAAATTTGCAGACGGACCCTTAGAAGAAGGGGTAGAAGAATAGCGTGCAGGTCCAAAAGTGAGAAGAATAGCAGCTGGAAGGGCCCTGCAGTCTTACAAAAGGGTCCCTGCGGCTTGCAAATAGGTCCAAAAAGGAGTTTTGAAGGGTAGAAATGTAATGCATGAAGGACCTAATTGTAATCTATTTATTTCTAAGCCTAAATGATGTCCAATTGCTTTCAAATTTTTACATGTGCTTAATTGAACATTTACGACATTGATTTTACTTCTGATTTGGCTTTTTAAACTTGTTTATGTGTTCAATTTATGCATGGATCATCATTTGTTCTTTAGTTTTCAGAATATCTCATTTTTGTGACCTAATTAGGAGATTTTAACACATATTAAAAGTTTTAGGTCTTTTCTTTAATTCCCACACTTAACCCCTTTTATATGTTAATTTGATATTGTTTTGCTTAGTGTCTAGCTTAATTTCAGCCTTTTAGCCATGATGAGTAGCCACTCATCATACCCCCATGCTTACGTTTTGCTAGTCCCTTAGCAAACAATCTATTGAAGTGTAAGGAAATTTAAGTATCAACAAGGTAAGTGTGTAAAGATATCTTTTTCTTCTTTCAAAAATTTTTAAGTGTTTATGATGATGATCTTTAAGCTGAAACATTTTCCAATACCAACTGTGTTTTTGGACATTGTGAGAACCTGGTTACTGAGGATAACCTACCAGAACTCGAGGCTTAAATGACATAGACCATCTCTCAACCAACAAGGACTCTTGATATTTAAACCTTAAGTCGAATTCCAGGACTCAGGAGGTTTTTACAGAGACTCAGAATGCTATGAAGTTATGGCTGTGCTTTGTGATAAGTCAGGACTAACCAGGTGAATTCTAAGGCTCAATCCCGGGGTTTCACTTCTTTTTAAGTCCAGGTTGGTCCTAACTTCAGCTCATGTTTTCGGATGACTCTCAAAAATTGATGGTATTCAAACCCAACCCTTATTGTATTTGTGGCTCAGAGAAGATTTTTTTGGTGGAAAAATAGGGTATTTATTTTGAACCCTGAAAACATTTTTGGTGGAAGAGTTGTTTTTCAGACTTTTTGGAGAACATACTTAACTTCTTTTTTTTTTTTTTTTTTTTTTTTTTTTTGAACAGTATGTCTCCAAAACTTATTTGGTAGAGCGCACTGTATTTGGTGGGTGGATTTCTTTTGTGGAAAGAGCTTCGCCTAGACACAAAACTAAAGATTAGGACAAAGAGTCTACCTGCACGCACAGGTAAGGACTCCACCTTCCCTAATGAACACAAGGGTTGAGGTTTAGGTTCAAGTGGTCTTTCCTGACATTGTGTAGTGTAAGCCAAGGTTACTTAGACTCCTAAGTCAAAGCAAACCAACGAATCCTGTACTGGTGACTCAGGTACAAGAATTGTCCTAAAGTTAGGAGAGACTGTGGTCTATCTTGTCAAGGCTCGAAGTGTATTAAGCCTAAGCTTGTATCAAGCTCCTATGGCCCGGTAGGTCAAACCAGTAATGGTTGAATGTCCATAGACACTTATTCTATTTTTTGTTTTCAGCTATAAGATCACTTATCTTTTCTTTTTTCTTTTTCTCCCTCCTCTCTTGAAATGAATATCCTCCTTTGACAAATAAAGTACATGTCCCTTATTGTATTTTTGGAATTTTTCTGATTTGTTATTTTTTTGTATTTTTAGCTTTGTAATTTTTTTCAAAAAAATTTTTTCAAAATTTTTCAATTTTTTTTTTTGAAGTATATAATTTTTTGATAATACTATATGTACTATAGTTGTGTCTACAATTGCATTTTGGTTTAAATGGTTTACCATTTACACCCCCCCATGCTTAAATGTTTCAATGTCCTCATTGAATGAAAGGGTGGATGCAAATGCATGCTCTGCTTTTCACTATCCTAGGCTGGGTGATGGAAGGAAGTCGGAATGAGGAGATAAAATCTCTGTGCGGACGATTTTAAGTCTGATCTAAGATCAGAGTGAACAGTCGGGCTAGGAAGTGAAATGCATGACATGTGTGCAATGAATGTATGCTCAGAATGCAAGGGTAGACACTATATGCAAATAAAGGCAAGAGTAAGAAAGGTGTAAAACAGCTATATACAAGGGTAGGTGTTTGCTAAGTTTAACGCCTTCAGCTAGGCAAAAACTTACATGGTAATTCAAAATGTAGGAGCGAAATGGTGGAATTGACAAGTCTGAGATCCTGCGGCTCAATGAAAGGTTTCAGTCTTTGTCCATTAACAATAAAGGGTTCAGATTTGTCAAGTTTAGTGATCTCAACGGCTCCATTATCAAATAATCTCAAGATTTTGAAAGGTCCAATCCATTTTGATCTTAACTTCCCAGGAAAGAGTTTCAGTCTAGAGTCGAAGAGAAGGACTTTTTTACCAGGGTGAAAAGATTTCCTAAGAATGTGACGGTCATGGAAGGCCTTAAGTTTGTCCTTATACATCCTTGAGCTTTCATAAGATTCATTCCTTAATTCATCGAGCTCAGACATTTGTAATTTCCTAAGATCACCGGCCTTCTCTAAGTCTAAGTTACACTTTCTGATGGCCCAATAGGCTTTGTGCTCTAATTCGACAGGAAGATGACAGTGTTTCCCGTACACAAGTCTAAAAGGAGACATGCCTAAAGGGGTTTTGTGGGCTGTCCTATATGCCCACAACGCATCAGAAAGGCGGGAAGACCAATCCTTTCTATCAGGTCAGATGGTAGTCTGTAAAATCTTTTTGATCTCCCGATTAGATAATTCAGCAAGTCCATTGGTTTGAGGGTGATAAGATGTAGCAATCCTATGTGACACCCCATACTTTTGCAGTAGGGACTGAAAATGTGTGTTTCTAAAATGAGACCCTCCATCACTAATGATGGCTTTAGGTACCCCGAATCTAGAGAAGATGAAATCTTGAACAAATTGTGTCACAACTCTATGATCATTAGTCCTTGAGGGGATGGCTTCAATCCATTTTGAAACATACTCAACTGCCAACAATATGTACTCGAAGCCATAAGATTTAGGAAAAGGTCCCATGAAGTCAATGCCCCAAATGTCAAAGATTTCGCACACCATGATCGGATTCAAGGGCATCATGTCTCGGCGGCCAATACTACCAAGAGACTAACAGCGTGAACATGCCCTGCTATATTCGTGTGCATCCTTGAAGATTGTGGGCCAATAGAAACCACTCTGCAAAATCTTTGCAGCGGTCTTTTTGCCAGAGAAGTGACCGCCGCACGCCTGGTCGTGGCAGAATGATAAGATGCTTCTAATCTCCTTATCAGGGACGCACTTCCTAAAGATCTGGTCTTTACAATGCTTGAAAAGCCAAGGTTCTTCCCAGTAATAGTGCTTGGCCTCGGATCTAAGTCTGTCTTTTTGATGTCGGACCCAATTAGTGGGGATGAGTCCAGAAGCCAGGTAGTTGACAATGTCAGCATACCAGGGAAGATCAGAATGAATGACCAGCAATTGCTTGTCAGGGAAGTGGTTAGAGATGGGTAAAGAAGGAGAAATCGCTTCAGAAGGAAGGCGGGATAAGTGGTCAGCTACCACATTCTGCTTTCCAGCCTTATCACGAATCTCTAAATCAAATTCCTGTAAAAGTAGGATCCATCTAATCAGACGAGATTTCGCGTCCTTCTTGGCGAGAAGATATCGAATTGCCGTGTGGTCAGTGTAGACTATAATGTGGGAACCTAAAAGATAAGGTCTGAATTTTTCCAGTGCATATACTACAGCTAGCAATTCCTTTTCCGTGACGGTGTAATTCCTCTGAGCTTCATCCAAGGTCTTGCTAGCGTAATAGATGACTGTGGGTTTCCCGTCCAATTTTTGACCAAGGACAGCTCCTACTGCATAATTAGAGGCATCACACATGATCTCAAAAGGGTGAGACCAATTCGGGGGTTGCAGTATGGGTGCCTTGGTAATCAGATCACGAAGTGTCGTATAGGCACGAACACAATCGTCAGAGATCTGGAAGTCTACGTCTTTAGAGAGGAGAGTAGTGAGAGGTCGGGCTATTTTCGAGAAATCCGCTATAAAGCGGCGATAAAAACCAACATGCCCGAGGAAAGATCGAATTTGCTTAACCGACGAAGGTAGTGGTAAATCAGAAATCAACTTTACCTTCGCGCGGTCAACCTCAATTCCTCTCTCAGAAATAAGGTGACCTAATACAAGTCCTTCAGTTACCATGAAATGAGATTTCTCCCAGGAAAGTACCAGATTCACATTAATGCATCTTTGCAGGACCTTGGTCAGGTGGTCTAGACATGCATCAAATGTGCTCCCGAAGACCGAGAAGTCATCCATGAAGACTTCTAAACAATCGCCTACTAAGTCAGAAAAGATTGCAAACATACACCGCTGGAATGTAGCAGGTGCGTTGCACAATCCAAAAGGCATCCTACGGAATGCAAAGGTTCCGTAGGTGCAGGTGAATGTTGTTTTCTCCTGATCATCGGGGTGAATTGCCACCTGATTATATCCTGAATAGCCATCCAAAAAGCAGAAAAATCTATTCCCTGCCACTCTTTCCAGTATTTGATCAATGAAGGGCAAAGGGAAATGATCTTTCTTCGTGGCTTGGTTGAGTTTTCGGTAATCTATACATACTCGCCACGAACTAGCAATGCGTGTAGGGATGACTTCTCCAGAATCAGTGGTGATGATGGTAAGTCCGGCCTTTTTTGGCACAACCTGAACAGGACTTACCCATCTACTGTCAGAAATTGGGTAGATAATTCCATTGTCCAGCCATTTAATCATTTCACTTTTTATCACCTCTTGTAATGTAGGATTTAATCTACGCTGGGGCTGTCTAGTAGGTCTAGATCCTTCTTCAGTGAAAATCCTATGTGTGCAATAAGAAGGACTGATGCCAGTAAGGTCAGAAAGGCTCCATCCTATAGCCTGCCTATGTGCTCTTAGGACAGATAAGAGTCGTGACTCTTGATCAGAAGAAAGGGAAGAGTTAACAATCACCGGATAGGTCTGATCAGGTCCTAAGAAAACATATTTGAGAGAGTCAGGAAGAGGTTTGAGTTCAACAGGCACAGGATCAGAAGGAGCAGGTGTGAAAGTTTCAGGAGATCCTAGAGATACTAATGGAATGGGAGGAAGGTCCTCAGTCTCTAAATTTGGTATCTCAGTGGAAGTCACGTCAGAGTCCAAAGAGTGTTGAGGTTCTAAATTTAATGAATTGATCAAGGTGTCCTCAACCAATTGATCCAATGAATCCAGGGAGAAGATTTCTTCAATTAAACTACAGGTCGGTCCTCTTTGGGCCTGAAAAATATCAATTTTTATTTTCTGATCTCCAAACTTTAATTCTATAAGGCCCTCCTCACAATTGATGTTTGCCTTGGCCGTAGCCAAGAAAGGTCTTCCTAAAATGATAGGTGTATTCTGGATATCTTCAGGTACTTCCATGTCAAGGACTATAAAGTCTACAGGGAAGTAAAAATCCTTGACCCGCACTATGACATCTTCCAACACTCCCTGAGGTGTCTTAACTGATCTGTCAGCTAATTGCAGGGACACCTTGGTTGGCTTCAAATTGCCAACCTCAAAATGTGTCAGTAGAGAGGTTGGGATAAGATTGATGGAAGCACCTAGGTCAAGTAGTTCTCTATTGAATGTGGTGTTACCAATCATGCAGGATAAGAGAGGGGTGCCTGGGTCTTTCATCTTAGTTGGGAGGGTACTAGAGATGATGGAACTAGCTTGTTCCGAGAGAATGATTGGACTACTCCCTTTTTGAATTCTTGCTTTACGCTTAGGTGTACATAGGTCTTTTAAAAACTTAGCGTAAAGAGGGATGTGGCGGATTGCATCCAACAAGGGGATGTTTATGTGGACTTGCTCAAAGAGCTTAAGCAAATCCTCCTCAGGTGCCACACAGGTCTTTTTCTTTCCTTTCTCCTTCTTCTTTAAAGCTTCAGGAAAAGGTACTGGAGTTGTGAGAGGTTCAGTTATAGGTAGAGGAGAAGTAGGAAGTGGAGGAGCAGAACTAGAAGTGGTTGGTGTTGGAAGAGGTGGATCTAGTGTGCATTTACCACTCCTAGTGACTATGGCATTTAGTTCAGCTCTAGAGGTAGATGGTAAATCATTGTTAGGTAGCAGAGGTGGTTGCGTTTGTGCAAGAGAAGAATTTGAGTCAGTGAAGAATTCAGTGTTGTGCACTGCTTGTGAAATGTCATGTGTTTGGTTTTGCAGTGTTGGTCTAGGTTGGACATACCTTTGAGCAGGTATGTTCCTAGGGTTGGGTTGTGCTTGGGATGGGAGTGAATGTGGTTGACGGGACTCCGTCAAGTGTGATAGCTGGGCTCTCATCTCAGCTAAGGCCGCGTCCTGTCTCTGCTGCATAGCAATATTCTGTTGTTGCATATCAGCAAGAGCTTTCATGATAGACCCCAACTGGTCATCTCGTGTAGGCCCAGATTGAGAGTATTGGGTGGGCCTGGGTTGGGGTTGCTGGTAGGTACGCGGTGGATATCCGTGTGATTGTGGAGGTGGTGCTCGGATCGGGTTGTGCAATGGTGGTGCAGAAGGTTGTTGAAAAGGAGGTCTTTGTGAATTTCCCGACCATGAGAAATTTGGATGATTACGCCATCCAGGGTTATAGGTTTGTGTGAAAGGATCATTGTGAATGGCGTGAAGCTCCTCCGAAGCTCCAGAAGGTGCAGGGAAGTCAGTGAAGGGAGGAACAAAGGTTCCTCCAACCGGTGAAGGATATGGAAATGGAAAATCCGGTAATGCAGTTTGTGTCACAGAAAGGTTATTCACAGTTTCCCTCCCTGTGGGAAACTGAGAAGAAGTGTTTTGTGCTGGTGACTGAGAAGAAGAAGATGGGTGTTTTGAGAGAAATTTCCATACTTCATCTACTTTCTTCTCGATTAAGCCCACTTTATCCAGTTGACTAGCCACTATCTCTAAGTCTTTGCTACTGGATTGGGCTTCATGTACCCCCGTGTGTGAGTGGGAATGTGAGGACTTTCTATTAAACACGCTCATTGAAGCATTGTTAATAGAGTTTTCGGCCATGCCTTCAAAGAGCTCAAAGGCTGAGTCCTCGTCCCGACACAGGAAATTGCCTCCACAAGCGGCATCTACAAAATTCCGTGTGTCATCATGGAGCCCATGGTAGAAGATCTGGACCTGTTGCCAGCGTGGGACACCATGGTGGGGACATTTTCTCAAAAGCTCATGGAATCTCTCCCAAGCCTCGTGCATAGGTTCTCCTAAATTCTGGGTGAAGGTGGTGATGGCACGCCTTAAGGCATTAGTGCGGCCTACAGGAAAGTACTTCTTTAAGAACTCATGTTCTAAAGAAGCCCAGGAATCTATAGGTGTAGTCCGTGCAAGTGTTCTAAACCAAAAGGCTGCCTTATCTTTTAATGAAAAGGAGAACATTTTCATCAAAAGCGTGTGCTGATCATGTCCTTGCGGACCCAAAGTTTGGGCAAGATTCTTCATCTCCTCTAAATGCTGAAAAGGGTCCTCAGAAGCAAGTCCATGGAAGTGAGGAATGAGTGCTATAATGTTTGGCTTCAGTTCAGCAGCACGACCCCCATTGGGATAACGTACCACAGGCATTGGTTGGGCAACTGCGGGATTATAGTAATCTCGTAGTTGACGTCTACGGGGTTGGGGTGGTGCCTGAGGATTTCTAGGTTGAAGTGGTTGTGGTTGGGGGTTAGCTAATAGATTTACAGCTTGAGCAAGCTGTTGCACCTGTTGGGTTAAGGTATTCATTTGTAGTTGTGTATCGAAAAGGTGCTGAAGATGAGGCATAGGTCCTCTCTCCGGGGGTGGATTAGGATGATTAGGATAAGGTGGAGGTTGGAACCTAGGGATAGGTGGTTGCTGTGGTAGAGGATGTGCAACTAAGTCTGGAGGAAGTTCTTCAAAATCCTCAAAGTGTGAAGAATCAAGATCATCCTCTTGGCGAGGGGGATTGTGGAAAGTATTTTGAGACTCAGGAGGTAAGGGATTAGAAGTGGAAGGCAAAGAAGATGATGCAGTAGCTTGGGTAGCAGTACCCAAGGGGAGTACAAGTTCTGGGTTTTGGGATCTCCTACCTTCCATTGAGTTGATTTTTTTGAAATCCCGTTTACTCTAATTCGATCCAACTCAATGGGAAAAAAATTTTAACGTTCACAATAAAACAGAAGAATCCCAATAAAATCTCAATTCAAGAAGACCAATCAATTGAAATGAATCGGAGAAAATTTTTCCTAGAGGCTGCTACGCAAAGTATGTTATACGCAAACAATTATTTCAAGCAATTGTACGTATCCTAAGATAAACCTAGCGAAGTGCAGACCTCTAAAATCCACTGGGAATCTGGATAAGACTGAGCGTGCGGATCCAGATCCTGTGGTTGCAGAAAGATGAGGTAGAAACCCGTGTATTGTGGCCTTAAGTGATCGTGCTGTGTGCACGATAACATTCAACACAAGGCGATTAAAATCTCAAACATGGTTTCACCCAATTTTGCTATCTCCTTTTTGATTTAATTAAAGTGATTAAAATATGTTTTCTATGCTGCTCATTTCACTTTTTACTAAATTCAGAACAAGTAGTGGTCTTCTTTAATTTTAAGTCAAATGCAAATATGGCAGGAGTTAGAGTTAGGTAAGAAATGCGTACCTGACTCCAGCAATCTTCTAATGCAGATTTGACTTGAATTAAAATCTAGCAGGAATGAAATGCAATCCTAAAAATGGATGCCTGAGGTTATGCTGCTGCTAGATAAGTATGAGGTCTTTTTGATTTTTTTTTTTTTTCTTTCTTTTTGAAAAATTTTATATGCAATTCAAAAGTAAGGAAAGAAATTAAGAAGAGAAAGAAATAAAGTCCAGATAGTCCAGAATTATTACAAAAATTGTGTGAGAACAAGCTCTCACAACTTATGACTAACAATTGCTCCTAATCAATAAACCTAAAACTATCTATACTAAAACTAATACTAAAATCCTACAGCGACTTCGAGGCAAAACTCCACCAGGAAGACGGATCTGGAGCGCAGCGACTCCACCAGGAAGACGACACTCCTCCTCAAGTGCTGTGGAAAAAACAAATGATTAGTAAAAGAATAAAGGAATGTATACACAATTAATTCACTGGAAAATAAAAGCAATTATAATGAATGAATGAAGAATTTCTATATACAAAAGAATGAAAAGAAAATTTTGGTGCAAAGAGCGTTCCCTCCCCGGCAACGGCGCCAAAATAATGATGGTTGTGTGTTGGTTGTTATATGGTTGTTGTAATAATTGTTGATTATGTCGTTGTAGTGGTGAGTATGGGTGAGTTCCAGTCATTACAACCATTATTATCATTTGCTTATTTATCTAATTTTTACTGGTTTTGTTCCAGGTCGTTCACTGGGAGGCAATTTATTGAATTTAATTCGGTCACTCTTTGATTATCTCAAAATTGTCTTCTTATTCAAAAAAAAAAAAAAAAAAAAGAAACTTTACATTTTATTAAAGAATGAATGAATGTGTGTTTTATTTACCTAATTACTAAGAAATGCTTGCAAAAATACTAACTATGAACAAGCATCAAACAATCTATTATTATACTCTAAACTATGTATTTACAAGTTATCCTATTAGTACTATCATAATAGTATATAATACATTAGAATGCAATGGTGTAGAAATTTAACTTATTAGTCTGTTATGTACAGTAACATATACAGCAGTTTCAGTGACAGATATAAGCGTCGCTAAATCTCAGAAAACACTATATACAACCTAAAGAGGCAAAACTGAGATCTTTAGCGACGTTTATAGTGTCACTTTATTCTGTTAGTAATTATATAGATTTACTTATACGTATGTATACTACTTATTCTTTGTTTCTCTTTCTTTCTTCATTAAGTCTCTGTTCTTTGTATTCTTAACTCCTGTTCTTCTTGTGTTCATATTTCTGTTTTAAGTATTCATCTTCTTCTTTCTCTTTTTATTACTCTTGTTCTTTTCTCTGTTGTTCTTGTACTCTTTTCTCTTTTTTTTTTTTTTTCGTGTTAACTCTTTGTTCTTCTCTTTGTTAACTCTTCTGTCTTAGCATATTTTAGAGGCTGCGGTGGGGAGGGGATTAGGCTAATATCATTAGTTTAAAACGTGTTTAGTTTGCGGGCACGCTTTTCGAGGGATACACAGCACCCTAAGGGTGGGACCAGACCTCTACTAAGCGCGCCCTAATCTCAGATTAGGTGGCTTAATTATGTCTTTAATCTCAGCGCCAGGCCTCAGCCCAACGCCATATGCTCGCACACGCTCGGGCCCCCGGCCACACACACGCGTCACATACTAATCGTAAATCAGACAGAGTACTCAGACCAGCGCTCAACGGGTAATCGGGTAAAGGCAGTGTTTCGGGCGCCCGGCGCCCGTGACGACTGGCCTATAGGAAACACGAATTACATTTATGTGGCTGCGCTTGACTTGCAGCACACGATGTGGCGCTATTCCAGCGCCACATCGTGCGCTGGAAATCAGGCGCAGCTGCGTCTGATCGTGCTTTTGGCCCTCGATTTGGGGGCCATAAATTATAAAATAAAATAAAATAAAATATGGTTAATAAAGTATTTACATAATACTACATAATTGATTAATTAATTTTGAATTTTAAATATGTTTACTATACAAATAAATTCGCTAAACTAGGCTGATTGTACAGGTTGATTTAGGTGATTAAATAGTTAATTACTTATAAAATAGTTAGTAAATGGTCTAATTGACCTTATACAGATTTAATTTACATACTTAAGTATTTTATACATATTTTTATTGTATATTTACGAATTTATTTCTATTTTATTTAAGCTAAACTAGCTGTTCTGAGTGTTTTAAATAAAACTAAGTTACAGTAAGCTATGCTAGGTATAATTGTACTTTAACTAACTTAAATTACTTACTATATATGTTAACCTAAGTCTATAGATTTATTTACTTAATTATAGCTCTAAATTATTAATTTAGCTAATTTATTCTACAATATAGCTACTGAATATGTACATATGAATCTGTATATATACATATACATATATCAGTAAATACATACATAATAGTTCAGTATTTATACATATATTTACATAGATTACATATGTATATAGATTTATGTACAAGTTTATACAGTATTTACAGTATATCTATGTATGTCTACGTACATAATCAGGCTGTATATTATAGTTATAATAGTATGGATATGTATATTTACAGTGTGAAATTAAGTATGTATAATTAGGTTTTAGTAGGAATTTAGGGAATGAGGGTTAATTAAGTTTTTATTTCATTTTAAACAGCAGCTAAGCTACTGTCAGAGAAGATGGAGAGGGAAGAGAATGTGCTGCTCAGGGTGTTTTAGCAGTGTCAGTGGCTTAAGCCACTGTCAAATGGGCTAACTGCTGCTGCAGTTAGTCCATTTGAAGAGGGGGAAAGTATTCACAGAGAAGAGGAGAATTTAGAGAAGAGGGGAATGTTGCTGCAGTTTGCAGCATTTTACTGTATAACTGGGAATAAGAGAAAATTCAGAACAAACTAAAAATTAAAGAGTTGAAATCCAAATCTGATAAGGGTATAAATCTCACGAAAATCACATAAGAATTCAGTTCAAATACCCACAAGGAAAAGCCCTTATCAAAAGCATCATTTCAGATCAAAACACAAATGGCATTGAGTTAGTCTTCCTAATGCCATAGACAGCATGAAGGAAGACTTAACTCAATCAATTAAAACCAAAAACATACAATCCCAGTTTCTTGCAACCTTAAGGAGTATGGAAAACTCCTTAGGTTAGAGAATCACCATACAAAAATAATTATCAAACAGGTGGTGTATGGCAGTTCTGAAATGACAAATCAGAAAAAGAATGCATTAAAGGAATTTATAAAAGCTAGCGAATGCATTCAGATCAAGGCAGAAGCAAATTCATGAAAGGCTCTTCTGATTTGTTCTCTGTCACCAGAGAACTTCTCAGAATCCTTGCCCTCAAGGAAAACCAAAATCCCTTCAATTTGTCAGATCTGTCAAGACATTTCAGAAAGCAAAATCTCTTCAAAACCCATGTTAAAGTGAATCTGACAAACTGAGGCAATCAATCTAAAATAAAAGGGGCTTTTGTGAACACAAATGGGGTGAGTGAGAAGCCCCAAATGGTGCTTGTGACGCCAATTTCAGATCTGAGGCAGTACACCATCAGATCTGGAATTGGGTCCGGATGTGTGGGTGATTGGTGAAAAATTCGTCGTTAAAAGGAAAAAAAAAAAACAATAATCAGAATCTGGATGATGGGAAAAATAAAACATGAAGAGGGAGATAAATTGAATAGTGAACAGATGATTCTTCCCCTCTGATCTGGACTGATCAGAGGAGGTGAGGGAGGGGATCTAATACTAATTCTACTCCTAAGACTAATCTAACTACAGCTAACATTAAATGCTAACGATTAAAACTAAATCTATTCTAAACTACTGCAAACTAAATCTAACACTACTTGTGCAGAATTAAAAACTAAACTAAAAGGAAGAATGGGACCTATGGGTCCTTAGCCGGCGGCTAAGGAGGAAGAAAGGAGGAGGGTGACTCCAGCGGAGGGAAGAGTCTGCTAGTGAGACTCCAGGGTCGTCCTCAGGTGCTACGAGGTCCTTAGCGACGAGGAGGGTCGAGAGCAGGCGATGATTCCACAGCCGGTGGCTGTGAAATCAGGGTCTAGGTGAGGAGGAGAGACTGGAGTGGAAGAATTGATCGCTAAGAGATGTAGGAGGGAGCGATCCTTCGCGCGCGACACCACTGAGGTGCTTAAATAGCAGCTCAGTGACTGAGATCACCGTAAGGGTGAGGTTAATCAGAATCAGGCCGGCGGTGAGGATGAGATGGGTAGAGCGCGCGGCGAGTCAAGAGAGAGATCTGACCGTCAGATGAGATCTGGGAAGAGAGGTGAACGCACGCACCGAATCGCGCGAAGGTTCCATTTGAATCCAGCCGCAGATCGAGATCAAAAGTATGATGGACGGTCGAGAATGGCTGTGTTCTTCGCGCGCTACAGTGTGCGTCAAGAACTCAGCTTCTCGCTGAAATAAAGGGGAAATTTGCAGACGGACCCTTAGAAGAAGGGGTAGAAGAATAGCGTGCAGGTCCAAAAGTGAGAAGAATAGCAGCTGGAAGGGCCCTGCAGTCTTACAAAAGGGTCCCTGCGGCTTGCAAATAGGTCCAAAAAGGAGTTTTGAAGGGTAGAAATGTAATGCATGAAGGACCTAATTGTAATCTATTTATTTCTAAGCCTAAATGATGTCCAATTGCTTTCAAATTTTTACATGTGCTTAATTGAACATTTACGACATTGATTTTACTTCTGATTTGGCTTTTCAAACTTGTTTATGTGTTCAATTTATGCATGGATCATCATTTGTTCTTTAGTTTTCAGAATATCTCATTTTTGTGACCTAATTAGGAGATTTTAACACATATTAAAAGTTTTAGGTCTTTTCTTTAATTCCCACACTTAACCCTTTTTATATGTTAATTTGATATTGTTTTGCTTAGTGTCTAGCTTAATTTCAGCCTTTTAGCCATGATGAGTAGCCACTCATCACCCTGCTTAGCATTAATGATCGGAGTCATATTTGAATCAAGGGTAGACTCCAAATTACAACTCTTTGATGGCAGGGTTAAAATATCTGAATCATTATCATTAAGCTCATCCTCGGATTTGTTTGGTTCACTCAAATTTTTGTCGGGGTGTATATGTGATTCATTAATGAAGATAGGAGTTGGATCGGTATCCTTAATTATTCCTAAAGGAGGATCAATCTTAATATTTTGGAGCAAGCCTAAATCATTGAATTCGTCATTCTTCTCGGGGTATAAATCCTCAATTGATGTGTTTTGTCCCTGAGAGTCTCCCATAGACTTCTCATTATTTTGTTTGTCCTCCTCTAATATCAACTCCTACTTTGATGGAGGATGACTCTCAAAAGAAAGGAGGAATCTAAATTTCACCATATTGTTTATATCCTTTGGAGGTAAATCCTCAAATGATAAATAATTCCCCTGTGATTCACTCCAGATTTTCAGTCCAGGTTCCTCTATTGGGGCATCCCCATCCTCTGAAATAGATTCTTCATATCCCTGAGACCAAAATTGATCATCCTCTATTCCCTTAGGGTCACCTTCATTAGGTGCATTTAAATCCTCAGGATGTTGAATGTTAGGTGTTGATTCCCTAAGTGGAGGGTCAGGAGTAGGCTCACTAAGGGTAAAATGGGATTCCACCAAATAATCAATAGGGGAAGTGATAGGAACAATATAACCTAGACCCAGGTTGGTAGGGGTAAGGAGAATACTGTCTTTGGGGTCAAGGTCCTCGAGAGGTACCATCTTCCCTTGCTTTTGACTCCAATAAAGCTCGGGTGGATAATCACTATGATCGTTGTCCTCTAATGGCCATGTCTCATTGGGAGAGTCTAAGTGATAGCTACAAAAAGCTGGATCCCTATTGTCATTGGGTTCCTCAAAATTATTTTCATGATCATGATCGTATGGGTAGGGATTAGGATTATTGGGAAGCGTGTAGCTAAGTTGTCTTATTTCTTCATTTAACTGTTGACTATTCCTCAACATCTCTCCCATTGATTCAATCATTTCCTTTTGCTGTTTTTGCATTTCTATCATAAAAGAGGAGAGGCTACTATTATCAGGTTGGGGAGGATAGTCAATTTCAGGCTCTGGTTGGCTAGGGGTATCAGTCCAACCTCAATACGGAAAATCATGAAGGGTAGGAGGGTTGGGTGTTTGCATAGAAGTAGGGATTTCAGGGTTGGAAAATCCCGCTCCTAGGCTCTACTCAAAAGTGGGAGTTATCGGGTCAGTACTCCCAGGATAAGAATATGAATGATCCCATGAATTGTCAATGTACCCATTAAAGGATGGATACGCTCAAGACATGGGATCCTGATTAAAAGATGGGAAGTATTGACTCTGATAATCAAAATGATAGGAGTAAGGGTGATTCATTTCTTTAAGCAAAATAGTTTTAACTCTCTTAGGATTTAGAAGAATTCAGAATACTAGCAGAAATTTCCTAGAGAGTTCTACTGTCAAAGCAAACGCAAATTCAGTGGGATTTGTTTTTAGTAGATTGTAGGTCTTAGAATTAAATGTTCAGTTGGTGGCCAAACAAGTTTTGCACAAATTACGCTCCCTAGGCCAACCTTCGCTGGTGCCTATAACCTACTCACAAGGGATGGAAGTCTCAAATCGAGCCCACACAGGAGAAATCGAAGTAACTTGGTGGATAGGCTTGTTGATTTCCGACTAACTTCCCTTGTGGTGCAAAAGAGGAGAGGTAGAAATTTATCTAGTGACCTTATTTGTGAGGTGCACAGGGTCTCAGGTGTGCAAATATACGATCATGTTTTGATTTTTTGAAATTTTGCAAACAAGATCCTTTTGCACACAATTTTAAGTCACAGATTTTAAGGTCCAACCTCTTAGCAGTCCCAATTTTTAAAGTGACCACTGAATTAATTTGATTCAAGCACTTTAGTGGTCTTAGATTTAGGTTCAATGCGTATGCATGATAGGTAATTGATGCTCAAGAGAAGATGTACCTTACTCCAGCTTTCTTCATGCAAGAATGTATGCAATGCAGGAAAAATAAACTAGATGCTGCTCATTCAGTCCTAGATGGTCGTCCTATAGGTATGCAGCTTCTAGCAAGTAGTTCAAATATATATATATATATATTTTAATAATAATAATAAACAAATAGACCTAATCTAACTAACTAACCGAAATTCAATTCAAACAGTTCAAATAATCCTATAATCTAAATAAATGGGAACACGCTCCCAAAAATACGGTCCCGCATACAAGAGCGATAAGAAATAAAGAAGCACAGGGAACACGTTCCCAAAAATACCCGACAAGGGTCTAAAAGACAATAATTAAATTCTAATGTCTAAACTAAATCTAAACTAAGCTCTACTGACTAAATCAGAAATAGGCTTCTCCGTAAGCCTAAGTCCGTGGGATCAAGGCCCACGTGTTCCTGTTGCTGGCCTCTAGGTGGCGTCAAGGTCCACCAAAAAGATCATCTCCGCCGTGTGCGTCCGTCGCGTTCGTCATTCGAATCGTGCACACAAAGAGAACCAATGTCAATAATTCAGAAAAGCTTTTAAAATAGTATCAAAATAATATAAAATTCCCAAGAAATTTAATATGCATGTTTCCTCCCCAGCAATGGCGCCATTTGAAAGAGCGATCTTCGTTTTCGTTGAAAACTTTAACATAAAATGATGTGTCGTTGTATTTAATCGCGTGGTAGAAAATCACTTTTCAAAACATTTTAAATTTCAGAATCTAACCACAAATAGTTAGGTCGTCTCCACAGAGAGGAATTAACCTATCAAACAAGAGTAATGATGTATCAAGTAATCGGGAATTTCAACAGATGTGCATGCTAATTAGTATTCTCATTTCCAGCATAAATTCTCAATTTAGATAATTAACCAAGAATCTGAGGGTGCACATGAAAAATCACCACTATGGAAATACCAGAATTGCTACTTTAATACTGACAAGTATCATCAAATTTGTCTAAATCAGAACTTAATTCCCATAGCAAAGATACATTTAGCATAGTCATGAGATGAAACTAATGTGACTGCATGCAATTCCATTAGAGTTGAGGGTCATTCATGCACTTCCACCGTAATATAATATTATGATAAATAAATAAATAGTAGCTTTGACAATGGTAATACTTGTAATTTTTAATAGGCCTTTTACTGTTGAAAACAGAGCATTGCTCTCCTTGGCGTGCACGAGGAGGAGGGCCCACGGCTGAATGCGCTGTGCTCGAAGTAGATCGGTCGGGACGCGAGCTTCGCGTTGGTGGTTGTGGCGTCGACGGAGGTGGCCGGCGGCGGCCGGTCGGAGCCTTGGATGCTATCAGCAGCGGCTTGCGCGTGGATGCGTATGGACGGTGGAAAGGTTTGCCGCAGGTGTGGGTGGCCTTGTGAGGGCAAGGCGAAGTTGATGGCGCTGCTGGAGCGAAGCTTTGTGGCACATGGAGGTGGCTGCACTTGGAGATGAATGGCCGGTGATGGGTTTCTTCGGGGAAGAAGATGAACAGTGCGGTGTGAGGCGCACTGCACGTGCGGTTGTGCACGCTGCAAGGTTGCACGCTTGCACTGTGTGCTTGCGCGGTTGCACACTGTGCGTGGCTGCAAGGGCGCGACACCTGTGGGGGTTGGTTGGCGTTGCAAGGGCGCACGTGCGCACTGTGGACAGGCTGGCGTGTGGGCACACGAAGGTGCTGGAGGGGGGCTGCACCTGCAGGCACCTGGCTAGAGGAGTGCTGAAGGGGTGCGGCGTGGTGGAAGTGCTGGAGAACTGCCTGCAGGCAGTGCGGGCGTAGCCCTGCGGGCGTGCAAGGGCAGGCGCAGCGCTTGTGGGCGGTTGGCTGTGCTTGGTGCAGGTTGGTGTAGCGCTTGCAGTAGAGGCTGTGGCGGGCGGTGGGTGCACAGTGCAAGCCTTCAATGTTCGCAGTGCACGCAGTGGATATCCCCTCAACAGGGAGGAAGAAGATCTAAAGATCCAGCCTTCTTTTCTCCTGTTCAAGTGCCTCCTTTAACTCCTCTCCCCCGTGCCAATCAAGGGATTTTCAAATCCCTTCCTAATTTTAGCTGACGCTTGTTGGGTTCCGTTGGCCAAAGGTGGAGATATTTGTCGGGGGGAAAATATCTTTCCACCCCCTATTCTTTTCCACAATTGATCCTCCTCCCTCTTCTTCCCGATTATTAGAGTAGATTAATTGGAGAAGATGAGTGTGCTGTTGCGAGTTCCTGCATGAAATATAATTACATAATAAGCAATAGAAGAAATGTAAACTTAAATAATGACACATGCAATCATTTAATGAACAAATGTGATTATTAACCAACATACAATGTTAGAATTGAATTACTTAGGCGTAATAATAGTCTATTAAAATGGACTCATCAACATGCATGCTTTGCTTTTCACTATCTTAGACTAGATGACAAAATGAAGTTGGAATGATGAGATAAAAATCTCTGTGCAGACGATTTCAAGTCTGATATAAGATCAGAGTGAGAAATCGGGCTAAGAAGTGAAATGCATGACATATGTGACTATGAATGCTTTCTAAAAATGCAAGGATAAACACCTAATAAAGAAATGGAAAACAAGAAAGGTGAAAATAGCTATGTACAAAGGATAGGTTTGCTAAGTTTAATGCCTTCAACTAGGCATAAACCTAGTGAAAGATGTCAAGAATGTAGAAGCCAAAAGATGGGTGAGAATTGACAAGTCTGATGAAACTCAACGAAAGGTATGGAAGTTTGTCAATCTCAAAGGTAAAGAATAGCTCCATAGTCAATCAGAATTAGATACTTGGTATAAGGCCCAAGGAAAAGAGTGGGTATCTCATCAAAGATACTTGGCTCAAGGCCCAAGTAGACAGAATCAAATCATCTCATAATTACTTAGCTTAAGGTCCAAGTAAAGAAACAGAATATCCAGAAAAATCAACAGCCTCCACCTCTTCAACCAATGAATGCAGAATCAAGATGAAGAATATGAATTTGGGTTAGGAAGAAGAGGTGATTGCTGATCTAAGTATGGTGCAGAAAGATCAGGATATTGAGGAATAAAGGTTCCTCTAGAACAATAGTGTCACAAATGGTTCCTTCACAGTTCCTTCCTTGAAGGAAACTGTGAAAGGGAGGAAATGTAGGAGATTTGGGCATCAGTACCCAAAGGAAGTACTAATTTGCGATTTTGGGATCTCCTTGTTAATGCGGCGAAATTGAGTTTAAAATGAAGCGTTGTAATATAGTCAAAATCACTTTGAAAACAAATAGATTTTTATTACTCGAATAAGTTCCGAGGTCGAACACAGGGAACAATATGGGATTTAGAAATCAAGATCACAATTCAAACTAAAAGAATTTGCAATAATATCAGTATCAATGTGTAAAAAGATGGGAGTAAAATGGTGATTTAGATCACCAAATACTCCTACAATATCAACTAAGGAACTCAATGTATATGTATGAAATGAAAGCTCAAATCGGTCATCTGATTTGGAAATTAGATGACTTAAAGTATGATGTTCTTTCCTTCTCTGACTCTTCTTTTCTTCTGCAGCCTATTCCTCTTCAGACCTTCCTTTTCTTCTTTCTCTGCTTTCTCAGCTGCACATTCTTCTTCTTCAGCTTTTGCTCAGGCCTTCACTTCTTCTAATTCTTCTTCTTCTTCTGCCTTTAGCTTTGCAATCCTCCTATTCTTCTTCTCTTCTTCCTTCTCTGGCTTTCCTCTTCTGAATCTGACTAAGTGTCAGCCGAATGTCCCTGTAGCAAAACCCTCCCCCTACCCATGCAACTCTCCTCTCTCTTTCTCTCTTAGGATCTACTCTCCTAGAGCCATGGTTTATCGGGTTATCGGATTCAGGTGTGTACCCGGGTCCAGGCTTATCGGCGTGCGATGATAAGCGAGGACTGTAGGTCGGGTTATCGGATCCAACCCAGGTCTGCGGGTACGTGTCGTGGACGAGGCCGGGTGAGCAGGTGAGAGGGACCTCACCTCGTGAACTGAGGCAAATAAATCCTTTCACAAATTTAATTTATTCGGGTGCATGGCTTCAGTACTTTCTGATGTGGGACTATTTGCGCCCCCCTCCTTCGCGTGTCTACAACAAGGGGTCTCCCTTCAATTGTTTCAACTCGTGAGGCTTGTGCCTTCAATTGAGGACCTAGACTTGTGCGCGAGATGCCTCTGCGCAACCTAGGGCTTTAACCTAAGACCAAAGTGCCTGGAACGAACTTCAAGCAAGCTCGAAGCTTACTCGTCAATGGAGGACATGGCAAGTTCCTGAAATCGACAAAACGGCCTTTTAGCCACGTCAGAATGCTCAGGGAGGGTCATCGGAGCAGGGCGAACGTGAAGAGGGTGGTGGCATGGAGCGATAGTGGTTGTGAGTGCGTGGTGAGGTCGAACTGCGTGCGTGAGAGTGGGTGTGTTCGGGGGTGCGTGCAAGTGAGTGGAGAGGTGAATAAAGAGAAGGGAAATGAGCAGAGAGGTGAGGCAGTGGTCGTGGGCTTGTCGGCGACGAGTTTGGTGGTCTATGGAGGTTGGATGGTCTCATTGGAGGGGATGGCCGGAGATGGAGGAGATGGAGTTCCGAAGGGTCGTCAGTGTTCGGATTTGGAAAATAAAGAGAGGAGAAGAAAGTAGGGGAGATGAGGAACCTAAGAATCTACTCTAAGGACGAAAAGGTGAAGGGATTCCCATGCCGGTGTGGTTGCCGGATGTAGGGAAGATGAACCCCCATAGGGAGAGACGATGGCGAAGATGGGGAAGGGACGGTGACAGTTGGTATTGCACGATGCGGAGGATGGTGAGGACGATGAATCTGCCACTGGTTTTTTAGTCAAACGACGAGAGGAGTCGTAGAGAGACCACCATAGCTTATGGAGAATTACGGCCGAAGAGGAGAGAGGAAGCAGGGGACCTCTAGCCAAATTTCAAGCTTGAGGACATCGGCGAGCTCTGACGGTCCTTATAAAGGGTTCTAGGGGGCAGTTAGAGCTTGGGAAGTAAGCTTCCCAAGCTTGGAAGGTCGCCAGATTTGGGTATTTTTTGAGACCCAAATCTCTCATGCATTCGCATGAGAGATTGGGAAAGATTCGGTGCACAAGGTTGGGTTCAGATTAGAGAGGATTTCTCGAGTTTCCCTTCCAAAATTCTCCAAGCAATCAAGGAGAAATCTCTTGTCAAAGGTCACCGGAGTAGGTTTTCTCCACGATAATGGTGGAGAGACCTTATTGTGAAGACGACGAAGAAGTTAGGGGGTGACTGCAAAGATTTTTGAAAGTTGGGGGCATAACTATAATCAAACAGGACCATTTTGCAAACTAGGTCAAGACATGCTCATCTTGGGTCCATATTTTGGTACAAACCTAATTTTGACCTAAGAAATCCAATGGTGAAGTTGGATTTTTGTTTTGACCATGTTTGATTGGGTAATTTATGCAAAAACCCAAATTAGGGTAAATATCTGTCTGAGACTCCATTTTGGGTCAAGATGGGTTTTGATGGTCAAATTGAAGGTACTAAACCCTAGAGAGTATTTTTATATGATTTTTAGAGGGTTTATGTGAATTTTATCCTGACCAGAATCTTGGTTAATTAAGTGGGTTTCAAACGTCATTTAATTCTCAGATCACGTGCAAATCCTTTTTTGTCTGATCTAACCCACTTGTTATCTTATTAAAACCATTTGACCTTTATTCACCCCTTGAGAAAACCCATGGTTGTACTGCATTCATGATAAGCTGGTAAAATTGCAGCTTTAAACCTAGTTTCTTATTTTTCTCTCAGAATGGTTATATGGTGAGTTATGGTTCTCTAGCGGTTATGTAGGAGCATTTATTGACTTAATTAGGTCAAAATGAGCTAGTTATGCTCATGATGGTGTTCCCATCATACCTCCATGCCTAGCTTTTACTAGTCCCTTAGCAAAATTTCAAGGTGTTAACTTTGATTCTAGACCATAAAATCCTTTGATGCTTAAAAACTTTTCTGTGTGCTTCCTTTTGTAGATTAGGTTAGAATGCCGATAGTAGGCCTAGAGGTACTCAAATACCAACCAAGATCCGAACCTGACCAGCTCTAGCCTCAGTCCACTGCAAAGGTTTTTAGGGCCCACAGGAGCTAACCTAAGGTTTGTTGAACTCCGCGGTTAAAGCACCCATGCTTGTAACATGTTCTAACCTCGGTTCAATTTGTAGTGTGTTTTTGTCAGAGAGAGACAGAGGAATTTTTCTTTATTTTTGGAGAGTTTTCTCTCTCTTTTCTTTTTATTTCTAGCTTCAGATTGGCTTTACAACATGTTTTGTATCGAATTTCTAGTCCCCATCATTAATTCTCGCGGGGTCCCTGGCAATCGATGTTTAGAGATAGCACTGCCCATGGCAACCCCCAGAACCATGGCTTTCGAGATTTCGAGATAATCCCACCCATGGTGTTCTATAGCTAAGTCCAGACCCTGGCAATCGACATTTCAGGATAATGTCGCCCATGGCATCTGAACCAGCACAGGGTGCTTACATGCCCCTGGTAGGATATGTAGATATCCCAGGAGACAAGCACCAAGGAGACAATATGTTATTGTGCATCTTCGAGGGGAATTTCCCACCTCTCTATGCTGAGAACTCGTCGAAATCAACTTGTGTTGATCAGCTACTCCTAATCTAGTTGACTTTTTCAGAATAAGTTAAATGCATTTGCGTGATTTTGATACTTAAGCGCATTGAACCAGACTATGTGTGGATTGGGGTGCTTAGGTTACTGAGTCCTGCAAACCAGAGGTTAGTTAACGAGGCTGAATAATCCCTAAGCCTTAGACCTAATACTTAAGCTTCGCATTTTCCCCAACCTCTTGAGGACTATCCAGATCTTAGTGGGTACTTGAATTTTTAAGCCTAGGATTATAGCCCAAAAGGCCTAAAATCAGCGTTCTTACTAATCGCTTCTCTGTTTCATTAGTACTTTTTTTTTCCTTTCTTTCCTTTGATATGGTCTAGAACTAAGTCAATTCCTTAATTTTTTACTAATGACTATTTCTTTTTCTTTTCAAATTGTGCTCCTTTTTGACATTTTTATCTCCTCCCCTTTTTCTCCTCAAAATTTGATATGACATCAAAATTTTCTCTCCTCTCCTATTTTTATTCTTTTTCAAGAATTTTTTTTTTGGGATATGTGATTTTTTTGATGAAACCTTTTCTTGTGAGATAATTTTCATAGCATTTTGCACTTTCATACCCTCCCCATGCCTACGATTTGCAATGTCCTCATTGTAAATTAGGTGGATTTGAGTTTAGCTTAGATCATTCATTAGAACAGGTTTTAGGTGGGTGAACGGGTCGGGATGACTATTGCAAACGATTTCAAGCTCGGGTATGTGTACCAGAGGTGGAGTCGGCTATTCTAATGGATAAGCCCTAAAGTGTAATATGAGTTCATCATAGGATGTCAAGAAAGGTTTCAGGTTTTTAAAAAATGACGGGTTGCCTCCCGTTAAGCACTGAGTTTTACAACATTGGCTGGGTGCAATGAGCTTAGGGTGAATGGAGGGTAAAAGATGTCTCAGCCAAATTTGTATCGGTAAGTTCAATGAACGATTTGAGTCTCTGACCATTCACGACAAAAGGTTTTGAATCGTGGCTGAGTTGACTGATCTCGATAGCTCCATTTCCAAAGATTCGTCAGATGAGGTAAGGTCCAATCCATTTCGATCTGAGTTTCCTTGGGAATAGTTTGGGCATGGCATCAAAGAGTAGGACTTCCTAACCAGGGTAAAAGATCTTTCTGGATATGTGCTTGTCATGAAAGGCTTTAACCCGCTCTTTGTAAATTCGTGAGTTCTCATACGCATCATGGTGTAATTCATCGATCTCACTCATTTGAAGCTTTCTATGGGTTCCTACCTTAGAAAGATCTAGATTGCAGTTTCATACTACCTAATAGGCTTTGTGCTCCAATTCAACGGGGAGGTGACATGCCTTCCCGTACACTAATCTGAAGGGAGACATACCTAATTGGGTTTTGTGGGCGATCCTATAAGCCCACAAATCTTCCGAAAGTCGGGATGACAAGTCTTTCCTATCAGGTCGAACAGTAACCTGGAGGATTTTCTTGATCTCCCGATTCGATAGCTCAGCTAGACTGTTAGTTTAGGAGTGATAAGGAGTAGAGATTCCGTGTAACACCCCATATTTGGTCATTAGTGATCTGAACTGAGCATTCATGAAATGGGTCCCTCCATCAGAGATTATGGCACATGGAATCCCGAATCGAGAAAAGATGTTTTGAAGAATGAACTTGATAACTACCTTATGATCATTGGTTCAGGTCGGAATGGCTTCGATCCATTTGGACACGTAGTCAACAGCGAGCAGAATGTACTCGAAGCCATCCGAATTAGGGAAGGGTCCCATAAAATCAATCTGCCAAACATCGAAGATTTCGCATACGAGAATCGACTGTAAGGGCACCATATCACGGTGGCTCATGTTGCCCAAGGTCTGGCAACGAGTGCATGCCTTACAGTGACTGTATGTGTCTTTGAAAATCATAGGCCAATAGAAGCCACACTGGAAGACTTTTGCTATGGTTTTATGACCAGAGAAGTGTCCACCGCATGCCTGGTCATGGTAGAAGGACAAGAAGTCCTAAATTTTCGACTCCGGGACACATCGTCGGATGATTTGATCAGCACCAATTCGAAAGAGATACGGGTCTTCCCAAAAGTAGTACTTGGCATCAGAAAGTAATTTGTCTTTCTTGGCCTTCAGCGAATCGGACGGGATCTGATGTGATGCCAGGTAGTTTACTAGATCAGCAAACCATGGAAGGCTTGTACTGATAGTTAGGAGGTGCTCATCAGGAAAATGTTCCGTAATGGGTCCGGAAGGGTCAATACTGTTAGAAGGAAAGCAAGACAAGTGATCAGCTACCACATTCTATTTTCCTGCTTTGTCATGAATATCGAGGTCAAACTCTTGCAATAGCAAGATCCAGTGGACTAGTCGAGGTTTCATGTCCTTCGCAAGGAGGTGCCTCACGGTAGTGTGATCAGAGTAAATGATAACACGAACCCAGAAGATATGATTTGAACTTTTCCAGGGCAAATACTATGGCTAGCAGCTCTTTCTCAGTAAATGTGTAGTTATGCTGAGCCTCGTCAAGTTTCTTGTTAGCATAGTAGATGACCACGGGTTTCCCATCAATTTTCTACCCAAGTACCGCACCTACAGCGTAATCAGATGCATCGCACATGATCTCAAAGGGTTGAGACCAATCAGGGGACTGTAGGATCGGAGCTTAGGTAACTCGATCACGTAGGATCTCAAATGCTTGAGTGCATTCCTTGGAGATTTCAAAAGGGATATCCTTAGATAGCAGATTAGTCAGGGGGCGCATGATTTTCGAGAAGTCTGGAATGAATTGACGGTAAAAATTGACGTGCCTTAGGAAGGATCGGATGTCTTTGACCGAGCTAGCCATAAGGAGTTTGGAAATCAGATTTACCTTGGCTCGATCAACCTGGATGCCTTTTTTCGAGATGAGATGTCCCAGGACAATTCCCTCAGGAACCATGAAGTGGCTATTTTCCCAGGAAAGAACCAGATTCACGTCAATACACCGCCTGAGGATTTGGACCAAGTGTAGGAAGCAATCATCAAATGATTCACCAAAAACTAAGAAGTCATCCATGAAGACTTCCAGATATTCACCTACCATATCAGAGAATATGGCAAGCATGCACCGCTGAAAAGTAGCAGGTGCATTGCAAAGACCTAAAGGCTTCTTTCGGAATGCGTACGTCCTGAAGGGGCTGGTGAAAGTGATCTTCTCTTAGTCTTCAGGATGGATTGCCACCTGGTTGTAGCCGGAGTACCCATCCAAAAAGTAGAAGAATCTATTTCCTACTAGTTTTTCTAGGATCTGATCAATAAACGGTAGTGGGAAATGATCCTTTTTTGTGGAGGTATTGAATTTTTTGTAATCAATGCAAACTCTCCAAAAATTTGCTACACGGGTCGGTATGATTTCTCCGATCTCAGTCGTGATCACGGTGAGTCCTGCCTTCTTAGGCACAACCTGGATTGGACTCACCACCGACTGTCGGAGATCGGGTAGATGATCCTAACATCTAACCACTTAATGATCTCCTTTTTCAGGACCTCTTGTAGATTAGGATTCAGACGTCTTTGCATTGCACGGGAAGGTTGTGTGCCCTCTTCAGTATAGATGCGATGTGTATAATAAGAGGGACTAATACCAGTCAAATCATCGAGAGTCCATCCTATGGCTCTTCGATGTTGCTGGAGAACAAAAATTAGACGGGATTCCTAAGTAGGTGTGAGTCTAGAGTTGATAATCATAGGAAACGTCTAATTGGAACCCAAAAAGACGTACTTTAGATGATCGAGAAGAAGCTTTAGTTCCAAAATAGGGTTATCAGTAGCAGCGGGTGGTTCAGGGTGGGTGTTAGGAGCAAGGGAAGGAGCTATGGGTGTGTCTAGGTTGAGTTTGAACTCCTCTAATTGTGGGTTTTGATCCTCTTGTGGTTGATCAGAAGTAGTCAGGTTTTCCTCGATATACCGATCGTCGACCACAACCTTGATATCACATATTTGTTCTACAACTCTGCAATTAATCCCTTGTTGGGCCTTAAAGATGTCGATCTTTAGTGTCTGGTTCCCAAATTTTAGTTCAATTTGGCCCTCCTCACAATTAATGTTGGCCCTAGCAGTGACCAGAAAGGGTCTCCCTAATATGATCGGTGTGTTTTTCAAATTCTCTGGAGCATCCATATACAAGACTATGAAATCTACCAAGAAATAGAAATCCCGAACCCTAACAATGACATCTTTAAGAACTCCTTTAGGTGACTTAATAGATCGATCTGTCAACTGTAATGTCACCTCTGTTGGTTTTAGCTCAGATTCCTTAAGATGGTCAAGTAGGGATGTAGGTATTAGGTTTATGGAGGCTCTTAGATCCAATAATACTCTATCAAATTGGATATCACCAATTGTATAGGAAATCAGGGGAGTACCTGGGTCTTTCGCCTTAGGTGGGAGCCTACTCAAAATGATGGAGCTGGTTTGCTCCGACAATATGATTGGGCTCCCACTTTTGGTTCACGGCTTACGCTTAGGTGTACACATGTCTTTCAAAAATCGTATGTAAGCTGGTATGTGGTGAATCACATCCATCAAGGGGATGTTTATATGGACCTGTTCAAAGAGCTTTACCAAGTCCTCTTCAAGTGCCACGGGTTTGGTTGTCCTCTTTCCCTTGGTCAAGGCCTCGGGAAATGGAACGTTAGATGGTTCCCTTGGAATAGGTCCAGGTTCTTGATCTGGGACAAGGGTATCCTGGATGATTATCCTAAGGTTTGGGTTAGTACTACCAGGCTGAAAGTGGCTTGGGTAAGGTGGGTCCTGTGTTGCTTTGCCACTACGAGTTGTGACTGAATTCAGTCCTACCTAGTTCTAGTTTGGTGTAGGTAAAATAGGTAGCTGCTGTTGAAATCTCGAGTATGATGTCGAAGCTTCCATTCCATCGGGTGATGGAGCAAAAGGGGCCTGATAAACCATGTGGGCTTGCCTTGGATTTGGGTTCATAACGCACCTCTGGTTTGGCACGTTATTCGGATTAGGCATATGTTGCGAAGGGAGTGTACCAGGTTGGCAGGAATTTGACATCTGAGCGAGTTGATTGCGAACCTCTGTGATCTTGTCTTTGTGTTGTTTCTGCATAGTCGCATTAGTCTTTTGAATGTCAGCCAGAGTCTGAAGGATAAGAGCCATTTGATCTGTTTGAGTTTTCCTAGATTGATAGGTAGGGTTGGCCAAGGCTGAGGCAGCTGATATGGACGAGAAGCTTGTGGATGGGGCTGATATAGTGGTCTCTGATTCTGATTGTTTCCTGTCCACATGAAATTAGGATGATTTCTCCATCCAAGGTTATAGGTATTAGAGAATGGGTCGTTCTGGATGTCATTGAGGTCCTCGTAGGTCTGAGGAACCCCAGAAAAGTTAGAATACAAGGGTTCAGAGTTCCCCCAACTAGAATAGTCAAGTTCAGAGTTTCCTCCGACCCTAGAGTCAGACGGGGGTGGATACGAGTCCATCCCTTGAGAAGATCGGTGGTAGATGTTATGCACAGCTTCCCTCCCAGAGGGCGGCTGTGCGAACGGGTTTTGCGCAGAGGTGGCTCGCTACAAATGCCGAGTTAGCTCATCCACCTTCTTCTCAATAATAGAGACCTTGTCCAAATGACTGGCCATCAGTTCTAATTCGATAGAAGAGGACAAGCCCTATGTCTCATGTGCTCCCTTTGGATTCATCAATGCGCGGGCATTCGTCCGGTCGAATATGCCCTTGGAGTCATTGTTGATGGAGTTCTCGCACATATTCTCGAGAATCTCCCACACAATGTCTTCGTGTTGACCCATGATATTTCCTTCGCAAGTTGCATTGACGAATAATCGGATATCTTCACGGAATCCCTTGTAAAAAGACTAGACTTGTTCCCATTTAGGAACTCCATGATGGGGGCACTTTCGCATGAGATCCAGGAAATGATCCCATGCTTCGTGAAGTGGTTCTCTAGGTTATTGTGTGAAGTGCATGATCTGGTGTCATAAAGCATTCATCCGACCAACTGGGAAGAACTTTTTCAAAAACTTGGATTGTAGTTCAACCCATGTGTTGATTGGATGCGTTTGAGTCTGATACCAGTGAGCTGCCCTATCCATGAGATAGAAGGAGAACATTTTCATGAGAAGAATATCCCAACTCTGAACATCTGAGTTGAAGGTTTGGGCTAGATGCTTGAGTTGTTTAATGTGCCGGAAAGGATCCTCAGAATTGAGCCCATGAAATTTTGGGATAGCATGAATCATGTTGGGCTTGAGTTCAGTATCAGGACCTCCAGTAGGGATTTGGACTCGAGGTTCGATCACCACCACGGCGGGATTGTAATGATCTCGCATCATAGGACACCGCAGTGGATTCACAAAGGCTTGGAATAGATCATTGGGGCACTGAAGCTGATTCTCGAGGTTGTCTTCTTCTGCGGGTTATGCCATGATGATGGATGGAGAATTAGGTTCAGATGAATTAGAAGAGATGTCTATGTGATGGGGCTGTTGCACAAACACGGAAGTTGAGGCCTAGCCTCAACGGGAGTGAATAACTAATGGAGGCCTCAAGGGTGGTCTTAAGGACCTCCTACCAAACATGCACTGATGGACTAGACGAGAATAGAATGTGATGGACCTAATCAAGGCACCCAAAACTTTTGGATGACTATAGCAGTTCGGGGTGGATGATACCCCTTAGTCAAAAAGCCATCCACCTATGAATTACCTGGGCAGCCAAAGAGGGAGAGTCTCGTAAAGACCCCTACATGGTAGAGTGCCCCCATGGGATACATGGTTTCCCCCACCCGACCTCTCTTGTCACTAATGTTCTAAGTAGACCAGAATGGGGACTTGACCTCTCAAGTCTACCAGTTTTATTTAAGAGCAAGGGTTCTTAGAATTTCACTTGAATTTTAAGATGTATTGAGTGCAAAAAGTGACCTAATTTAAAGATTGGTTGACCCAACAAGGTGGGTCAACTTCACCTATTTGTCCTTTGAGAAATTTTAGGTCCCTCTTTTAGGATTCAAGTGAGATTAAGAGCCTGATTTTTAGGGTTTGCTTGAATAGATCAATTCAACCAAGGCTTAGGCACACATTGTTTAGGAAAGATCAGTTCTTGATTATGTAAATGTGTCTCTAAAACCCTAACTTGGAATCCTTTCTTGGCTCTTGTTTTGGTCCAATTTAGTTTGTCAAATGTGGTATCTAGGGCTCAAACAAGAATGTGATAGCCCTAATTACCTTAAGTTGGTGCACAAATCAGGTTTTATTGTTTAAATCAAATCAGGCAACTTGATGAATTATCTAAGAATGGACAGCAAGTAGCCCTAATTGATTTTTCTTCCTTTTAACCCTTTCAGAATAAGGGGCTTAAGAGAGAGTAATCACAATTTACCTGCCCCTGGCATGTTTGATGTGCGGCTAAACTTTTTTCAATGTATCTTCTCCCTGAAACAACCACAGCAAAAGAGATATAGCAAGTTAAAATCTAAATTAGGAATTGCAATCAAGAGTTCTAAATTTCCCATTACTCCCCGGCAACGGCGCCAAAATGTCAATGCGGCGAAATCAAGTTTAAAATGAAGCGTTGTAATATAGTCGAAATCACTTTGAAAACAAATAGATATTTGTTACTCGAATAAGTTAGAGGTCGAACACAGGGAGAAATATGGGATTTAGAAATCAAGATCACAATTCAAACTAAAAGAATTTGCAATAACATCAGTATCAATGTGCAAAAAGATGGGAGTAAAATGGTGATTTAGATCACCAAATACTCCTACAATATCAACTATGGAACTCAATGTATATGTATGAAATGAAAGCTCAAATCGGTCGTTTGATTTGGAAATCAGACGACTTAAAGTCTATTGTTCTTTCTTTCTCTGACTCTTCTTTTCTTCTGCAGCCTATTCCTCTCCAGACCTTCCTCTTCTTCTTTCTATGCTTTCTCAACTGCAGATTCTTCTTCAGCTTCTGCTCAGGCCTTCACTTCTTCTTCTTCTTCTTCTTCTGCCTTTAGCTTTGCGATCCTCCTCTTCTTCTTCTCTTCTTCCTTCTCTGGCTTTCCTCTTCTGAATCCGGCTAAGTGTCAGCCGAATGTCCCTGTAGCAAAACCCTCCCCCTACCCGTGCAACTCTCCTCTCTTTTTCTCTCTTAGGATCCACTCACCTAGAGCCACGGGTTATCGGGTTATCAGATTCAGGCACGTACCCGGGTCCAAGCTTATTGGCGTGCGGTGGTAAGCGAGGAGTGCAGGTCGGGTTATCAGATCTAGGCCAGGTCCACGGGTACGTGTCGTGGACAAGGCCGAGTGAGCGGGTGAGAGGGACCTCACCTCGTGAACTGAGGCAAACATATCCTTTCACAAATTCAATTTATTCGGGCGCACGGCTTCAGCAATTTTCGATGTGGGACTATCCACGCCCCCTCCTTCACGTGTCTGCTGTAAGGGGTCTCCCTTCAATTTCCTCAACTCACGAGGCTCGCATCTTCAATTGAGGACCTGGACTTGTGCGCGAGACGCTTTCACGCAACCTGGTCCTTTAACCTGAAACTGAAGTGCCTAGAACAAGCTTCAAGCAAGCTCGAAGCTTGCTCGTCAATGGTGGATAGGGTGAGTTCCTGAAATCAACATAAGAGCCTTTCAGCCACATCAGAATGCTTAGGGAGGGCCACCAGAGCACGACGAACATGATGGGGGTGGTGCGTGGAGCGATAGTGGTTGCGAGTGTGTGGTGAGGTAGAACTGCGTGCATGAGAGTGGGTGTGTTTGGTGGTGCGTGTGAGTGAGTGGAGGGTGAATAAAGAGAGGGGAAATGAGCGGAGAGGTGATACAGTGGTCGTGGGCTTGTTGGTGAGGGATTTGGTGGTCAATGGAGGTGGGATGGTCTCGCCGGAGGGGATGGCCGGAGATGGAGGAGATGGAGTTGCGAAGGGTCGTCAATGATCGGATTTGGAAAATAAAGAGAGGAGAAGAAAGTAGGGGACATGAGGAACCTAAGAATCTACTCTAAGGGATGAAAAGGTGTGGTTGCCAGATGTGGGGAAGACATACCTCCGTAGGGAGAGACGGCGGTGACGACGGCTGGTATTGCACGACGCAGAGGACAGTGAAGATGATGAATCCGCCACTGGTTTCTTGGCCGGATGATGAGAGGAGTCAGAGAGAGACCGTCAGAGCTTGCAGAGAATTGCGGCCGAAGAGAAGAGAGGAAGAATGGGACTTCCGGTCGAATTTCAAGCTTGAGGAGATTGGCGAGCTTTGAGGGCCCTTGTAAAGGGTTCTAGGGGGCAGTTAGAGCTTAGGAAGCAAGCTTCCCAAGCTTGGAAGGTCACCGGATTTGGGTATTTCTTGAGACCCAAATCTCTCATGCGTTCGCATGAGAGATTGGGAAAGATTCGGTGCATAAGGGTGGGTTCAGATTGGAGAGGATTTCTCAAATAGTTTCCCTTCCAATTTTAGAAGGGATTCTCCAAGCAATAAAGTAGAAATCTCTTGTCAAAGGTCGCCGAAGTCAGTTTTCTCCACGATAATGGCAGAGGGACCTTATTGTGAAGATGATGAAGAAGTTAGGGGGCTTATTGCAAATATTTTTGAAAGTTGGGGGCATAACTATAATCAAACAGGACCAATTTGCAAACTAGGTCAAGACAAGCTCATCTTGGGTCCAAATTTTGGTACAAACCTAATTTGGACCTAAGAAATCCAATGGTGAAGTTGGATTTTAGTTTTGACCATGTTTGATTGGGTAATTTATGCAAAAACCCAAATTAGGGCTATTATCTATCTGAGACTCTATTTTGGGTCAGGATGGATTCTGATGGTCAAATTGAAGGTATTAAGCTCTAGAGAATATTTTTCTATGATTTTTAGAGGGTTTATGTGAATTTTATCCTAACCAAAACCTTGGTTAATTAAGTGGGTCTATTTTTAGGGTTTCAAAAGTCATTAGTTCTCAGATCACGTGCAAACCCTTTTTTATCTGATCTAACCCACTTGTTATCGTATTAAGACCATTTGACCTTTATTCAGCCCTTGAGAAAATTCGTGGTTTTACTGCATTCATGATAAGCTGGTAAAATTGCAGTTTTAAGCCTAATTTCTTATTTTTCTTTCAAAATGGTTATACAGTGAGTTATGGTTCTCTGGCGGTTATGTAGAGCATTTATTGACTTAATTGGGTCAAAATGTGCTAGTTATGACTCATGATGGTTTTCCCATCACTACCTACCATTGAGTTGGCTTTTGAAAACAAGTTTTTGATTCGGTCACAACTTGAAGAAAAGGTAAGAATCTAATAAATCAAAAATCCCAATATCAATCTCACTAATCAAAAGACCAATCAAACAAGCAAATGAGAAATCTGAATTTTTTTTCTAGGGTCTGCTATGAGAATAGTAGTAGTATGCAAACAAATATTTAGTACAATTGTACATGCCCTATAGAAGACCTAGCGAGGTGCAAACCTCTATAAATCCACCAGCAATCTGGAGAAGACTGGCGTGCGAATCCAGACCCTGTGGTTGCTCAAGGAGATGAGATAGAAACCTGTGTGTTTGTGACTTAATTGATTGCATAGTGTGTACACGATATCAATCAATAGATATCGGTGAAATGCTTAGACATGATTTCAAACAGATTTTTATGTCTCCTTGTGAAATTGATTTAGGTATTTAGAAGATGTTTTCTATGCAGCTCATCTCACTTTTTAGTTCTTTTCAAGCAAAAGATGGTCTTTTTAGTTTAAGTCAAATGCAAAGATGGCAGGAGCTTAAAAAGATAGAAAATGAGTACCTGACTCCAGCAATTCTACAAGTGATGCAATTTGACTTGAATTGAAATCTAGCAGGAAATGTGATCCTAATTATGGATGCTTAGAATATGCTGCTGCTAGATAAGGGATGAAATATTCTTTTTGTATTTTTGATTTTATAATTTTTTTTGGATTTTCTAAATGCAAGAAACAAAAATAAATAAAAAAAATCAATACAGAAAACCCACATACGGAAAAATCGCATCGATGAAAGATGAGTAGAGAGATAGAGAGTCTAGAGAGAGTCCAAGTTATTACAACTAGTGTGTGAGAACAAGTTCTCACAACTTATGCCTAACAGAAAGTCCTAAGAATATACCTAGATCTAAACTACCACTATACTAATCCAAAAAAGTCAGACATGCAGCTCCTACAGGAAAAACACCTATAGGAAGTCGAGTTTGAAGTATAGTGGATCCGCCAAGAAGAAGAAATCCACCTGGAAGAAGACACTACTCCTCCTACTCCTCCTCAAGTGATGCAAAAACAATAAATGATTAGTAAGGTAATTATATACAAAACAAATCAAAGAATATAATGAATAAAAGAATATATATAACAAAGAATGTGAATAAAAGAATAGTTATATACAAACAAAAATATATAGAAGAGAAAGAACAAATGAAAATTTTCGGCAAATAGAGAGCTGCCACCCCAGCAACGACACCAAAAATATGATCGACTACAAAGTTATACTAAAAATGGTATTTAATGTGTCATTACTGTAGTATAGATGTCACAAATGCAAACAGATATCGTGTCAATTTTATTTATTTATAACTTTTACTAGTTTGTTTCCAGGTCGTTCTTTGGGAGGCAGTTATTGATATACATCACTCTCTAAGTCCAAAAGTGTTCTTTTCTTCTAAAATTGTTGATTTTATTTACAAAATGAATGAATCAATCAAATAATGAATGAATTCGTTAATTATTTACAAAATGAATCAGTTAATATGCATCACAATGCCTGAAACATATATACAAAAAGCATGCATCAAAAACTAGCTACTACTACAATATGTTAATTATTTATGACTAATATAAGTAATACCTAAGTATAGGTACAAAAATAGCTAATAATGTATATTATACTAAATTATATTAACATACTAACATCCTTAGTAACATATAGTATATTTACAGTATCATAAATAAGCGTTGGTATAGCCTTAGTAAAATATATACATAACATAAAGCAAAAATAGTTATTTATACTAACAAATAAACTTATGTATAGTGACGGATAAATCTGTCACTAAAGTTTTAGTTATTTATATACATACATGAGCTTAAACATATTGTACTATACATATATACATACTATATACAAATATATTACAATATGTTTACATACTTATAATTACATCTTATTTACGTACATGTATATACTATTTACTATTATACATATACTGTATATACATACATATATACATATACATATACTCACACAAGCAAAGAAGCAAACGCACATATACAAGGCTTCACTTCCAACACTTACCCGCTCATTAGCTCACAACTCTCTCTTTTCCTCGTCCTCAACACTTAGTCGAATTAGGGTGCTTAACACACACAACCGGTTCATTTCACTCTTTATTAACCAAAAATTTGGTTTTTAGTTGGTGAATCGACCTTTTGCGAGATACACAACACCTATAAAGGTGGGACTAGATCACTACTAAACCCAGTTCTACTTTGTTAATTGTGCATTTTATCCATTTCCAGGCCCACATAAGCTGAGCCCAGTGCGTTGCCCCCAGCCCACCACTGTGCAAATGTATCATATATGCTCGAGAGTATCAGAGAGGTAATGGGTAAATGGGTAAGGGCACCCGATGCCGTGATGGCTGGGTAGCCAAAGGGAGAAAAATAATTTATACCACTTTGAGCAGTTTGCAGGCCACGATGTGGCACTATGTTGCGGTGTCAAATTGTCACTGCAACCAGTGCTCGGCTGCGTGTGAATTTCACAATTTTGGCCCTTGATTTGAGGGCCTCATTTTAATATTATTTTAAATTAAATTATACAATTAGAGACCCCTTATATAGGGCTACACAATTATGTAATTTATTTACAAAAATAAGTTATCTAGATATATAATAAAATTGGGTGAAGTTGGTTGATTGTACAAGTTAAATTAAGAGTTTAATTGTTAATTAAAGAATAAATCAGTGTCTTAATTATAAAATTGACTTTAAATAGTGTTAATATACATAATAAATTATTTATTATACATTTTTCTTATATTTTAGAAACTTTAGTTTAATTTATATAGATTTAAATACATGTTTTAGTTAGTTTTACATATAAATAATCTATAAATACTATAATACATTATAAATACAGTATAAATAGGTTGAAAATATTTAATATAGTATTATACAAGTGTACATTATAATTTACTTCAGTATTAACTTCAATTACTAATTTATTTTATTTTAAGTTAATAAATTACTTAATTAACTTAATAACTTAATTATTTACTATAATTACTCAATTAAATTAACTTACAGGTACAATACAGTACATAATACATATATAAATACATATGTACAATATTAGGTACAATTATGTACATTTAGATAGGTTTATAGAATTACTTATATTATTATACATTTAAGTTATATAAATTAATATATAATAATACAATAAGATTATATATACAATAAATTATTCTAAATACTTAATTTAATATATATAATACATATATAAGTTATATATACTTATTATGTACATATTATACAATATATACACTTAGCTTAGGTTTAATATATATAAACAAGTATATACATAATATCAAGGTATTTTTGGGTATTTTTGTAGTTTTTCTAATTTTTATGGTTTTTATTTATATAGTAGAAATAGGATATAAGAGATAAAGTGTGAGATGAGAGAGAGAGATTTTTTGTTGCTTTTGGCTTTTGGTCTTTTATTAAATTCGAAGGTAGACTGAACTTTCGGCTGGTACGTTCTACCAAGCCGAGGGCTTAAATTACCTTGAAACTTGACATACATCTACAAAAATACTCAATCCTACTCAAGATACCTTTATTTTATTTTTTTTGAAATTTTTTATGATTTTTGTTTATATACAAAGCAAACTAATTTTAGGCCTTTAAGGATGTTTCACTAAAGAACCTAAGGCACTAAAATCAGTTCTATATGCTTGGAAAGGGATATAATCACTTCAAAACATTCAACATATCACATGAAAGGTAATTGAGCTAATAAACATGATTTCATCATTAATTTCATTAAAATCACATGTTGGACAGATTGTTCACAATATTAGCTGACAAAAGAATTTAACACAAGATTATAAGCAATCCAAATCAAATTAGAATCTATAATAGTCCATGAATGCTTGAAACATGAAGTTCTAACATTGTAAACACATGTCACCTCATTTCAATCCCCTAAAATCCGTCCAAATCCCAGCTCACATCACCTTCAAACTGGCTAAATCAGTGGTTGCTGCTATATAAACATTTCAGTAGCTAATTGCTACTAGGCATTAGATCAGATTGAGCAGCTATTGCTCAGATGAAAGATCAAAGATCAGATGACCTACTACAGCTGCTGCTTTTATGGTGCTGCCCAATGATAGCAGTTCCTACTCAATATCTGCAGCTGAGAGCTGCTGTTGCTGAGATTAGCAACATCTTGGCTACCCAAAACATAAATCAGCTCATACACAAATCCATTTTAAAATCATGTATAAAGATCTGAAATCCATTCTTGAAGATTTGAAATTCAAAGACCTTAAAAATCCTAGTTTGATCATTACCTTACATTATAGACGATGTTAAGGGAAGGGATCAAACCAGGTTTCAAATTTACTTGATCCAGAAATCAGAATCTCCATAACAAATCCTTCAAAGTCATTCTAACCCTGGAAATAAGATTGAACTCATTTTTTTTCTTAAGATTAACATGTTGCCCAAATTGGGCTTTTGATTTAGTTTTGATTACTGATCAGATCAGCTAATCTTCTTGAACACCATTGATTGGTGATCAAGGTGATCTAGTGATCATCTCAAAATCATTTGGGTCCTCGTTTGACTTCAAATCAGTATCATTGATTCTCCTTGGCCAAACTATCTAAAACAAGGCTTAAATTAAGTGCATGCCGATGAGAGTCTCATCATGAGACATAACTAGCTCATTTTGACCTAATAAAGAGAGTAAAAGCTCTTACATAACCTAGAAGAGGGCCTAATTGGAGGAATAAGTGTTCTGAGAAGAAAATATGAAATAAATGTTAAAACTATAATTTTACCATTACAGTACATAAAAGTAATTTCTCAAAGACAGAGCATAGGTCAAATGGTCTAAATGAGATAAAAAGTGGGTTGAATCAATCAGAAATGGGTTCATGTGCAATCTAGGAATTAAATGACATTTGGTAACCCTAAAACAGACCCGCTTAACTCAACAAGGTTACGGTCAAGATAAAAATCAAGTAAACCCTCTAAAAATCATGAAAAAATATCCCCTAGGGTTTGGAACATTCAATTTAGCCTTTGGAACCTAGTTTGACCTGGAATAGGGTCCTAGCTCATCAATTGACCTAATTTGGGTTTTTACGCAAAATATCTAGTCAAACGTGGTCAAACCTAAAATCCAACTTCATCATTGGATTCCTTAGGTCCAAATTAGGTTTGTACCAAAATTTGGACCTAAGGGGAGGTCATCTTGACCTACTTTGCAATTTAGTACACCCAATCACATTTTGGTCCCTATCTTTTGAAAACCATCACAATAACCCCCCTATCCTTCTCGCCAATCTTGCAATCAAGTCCTTCCTCCATTATTGGGGAAGATTCTTCTCTGGCGAGGTTGACAGGGGGTACGCTCAAATTCCTCAGAGATCTCCCAGAATTGGAAGGGAGATTCTCTGAGGAATTCCCTTCCATCCAAGCCCGATCTTGATCTCTGATTTCATTCCAAAGATCTCAACCACCTTCCTTCTCCGGTGAGATAGCGGTGGCTAAAAGCCTGCCCTCCATGCACCAGAAAGCTCGGCCAACACCTATAAAAAGACCTCGGACCCTCTGCGAGATGGGAGACTTCTCTTAGCTGTAGAATCCTCCAAATTTTCTTCTCTCCTCTCTCCGGCCAAGGAACCCGCAATCCCCGGCGACTACCTCTCCTCCTTCTCGTCGCTCTGCTGCCATACCAGCAGCAGAGTCTACTTCGCCTCATCCTCCCACGTCGTGCCGCACCAAGCGCACGTTTCCCCGACCTCTTCCTCATCGCCGTCATCTCCCTCAGGGTTATCTTCTCCGACGACGGCAACTACGAGCCGTCTGACTCCTCTACCCCCATTCTCTCCCAACAATCCAGATAAGTTCCCCATCTTCCCCTCTTTCATTTCCTCACTTTATTTCACTCGATCGACCCTCGACCGTTCCTATTCACCTCCACCTTCCTCATCTCCGTTCGCCCTCCAGCGAGATGCTCCCATCGCTCTGCAGCCCCACACGTCTTGCCGACCATCACATAACCTCCGCCTCATCTCACTGAGCATCCTCCACTCATCCACAGCTCCCCCACACCACCACAGCAACCCCCCGAACACACCCACCCGTCCGGCCACAGAGCGACCTAGGCACTCACGCCTAGGCTACCCCGTGGCCTGTCGTATAGCTCATCACCCTCGCCGTGACCCGACGAAGGTCCCCCAGTGATCTGATTAGGCCACGAGGCCATTTTCGTGTCTGACAGATTCCACGCTCCAGCCGCCATTGACGACGACTCGACGAAGCTCTACACTCACTCCAGGTCTCAGGACTTCAGGGCTCTAGGTGCTGCGAATTTGGGAAGGTTGTGCGAAGGGAACTGACCCAGCAAGTGAAGCCAATAGAGCCTGCAGTTGAGGAATTGAAGGCATGATCGGTTGTGGGTGCGCGAAGGACAACAGTGGGCTTTAGTCCCACATCGGTAAGCCACGACGCACCGACACCCTTTATGTTGTTTTTGTCATACACGCTGTTCGCCTCCAGTGACACTTGGGGTGAGGTCCCTCACCCATCTCACTGCACCTCGTGCGTGGTTTCGCCTCACGGATCTGGTGCGACCCGACCCGACCTTGTCCTGAGCACACCTCGTGCACCACCCTCACGTCGGTGCACCTGGTCACGGGTGCGCGACTTGACCCGTTAACCCGTCTCTGAGATAGCGTGCTGAGAGTGGTTGACACAGAGAGAAAGAGACACACGCGGGTAGACGGATAGGTTTTGCTGTGTAATAGTGTGTGCAGGAGACAGGGACTTTGGCCATGGCAAGAAAGAAGGAAGATCTACCAAGGAAGAAAGGCAAGGCAGAAAGGAAGAAGAAACGAGGGAAAGAAAGCTCTGCCAAGGAAGAAAGAGAGGCAAGGCAGAGAAGAACAAAATCGAGGAAGACTGAAGAAGAAGAAGACAAGGGGCAGACGAAGACTCAAGAAGGCAAAGGAAAAGAAAACAAAGAAGAAAGTCAGACCTTGGTCGCAGGAAGGAAAGAAAGAGGGAGAGAAACAGAAGCATCAAGGAAGAAAAGGAGCTTTATTTTAAGACGTCTGATACAATATCCGACGTCCATTTTTTGTTTTCTTTGAGCAATTTCATTTTATAACACTCTCCTTGAACTAGTCATTTATTTTCATTTAAAAAGTTGTGTTCTCAAGTTTTGAAAGTACTTAGATTGCTCCTTGTGTTCGACCTCGGATACTCCTATTTTCGAGTTATAAAATCTTTATTTGTTTTCGCGGAAAGTTCGTCTATATTACAACGCATTGATTATTAAAACACGATCTAGCCGCGTCAACATTTTGGCGCCATTGCCGGGGAGCAACGGGCACTTCTAATGCTTTTGATTACAACTTTTTGATCCAATATTTGACCTAACTCCTCTCTTTTGTTGTGCTTATTATAGGGAAAGCAGAAAGGAAAAAAGAGCAGCTGCACAACAGACATTCTAAAGAATAGGTAATTTCCATTAGCCCTCTCTGTTAACTCCCTCAAAATCTGAAAAGAAAAAAAAGAATCAACTTTGGGCTACCTGTTTCATATTTAGTAATTCATCAAGTTGCTTGGTTTTCATTTCAACACATTTTTATCTGCTCATCCAACTAAGGTAACTAGGGCTAAAACTTTCTTGATTGAGCCCTAGATACTAAATTTTGAGGCAACTAAATTGGACCCACTAGAGCCAATTTAAGGATTGAAATGCTAGGGTTTTTAGAGACACACCTTCTCTTAAAAAAGAAAAAAAGTTTTTCCAAAAAGAGGTGTGCCTAAACCTTGTTTGGAAAAGATCTATACAAGAGGAACCCTAAGTAAATCAGGCTTTTAAATCCATTTAAACCTTAAAAGAAAGGACCCAAAAGCTCTCAAAGGAACAAGAGGTGAAGTTGATCCCTTGGGTCAACCAACCTTAAAATTAGGTCACTTTTTCACTCAAAATACCTAAAAGTTCAAGTGGAACCTTAAGCACCTTGATCTTAAAGTAAAAAAGGTAGACTTAAGAGGTCAAGGTCCCCATTCTGGTCTACCTGGAACCGTAGTGACAAGAGAGGTCGGGTGGGGGAAGCCCTGTAACTCGTGGGGATGCTCTACCGTGTAGGAGTCTTTGCGGGACTCTCCCTCTCTGGCTGCCCAGGTATTTCTCAAGTGGACGACCTTTCTGACTAAGGGGTACCATCCGCCCCAAACCTCTATAGTCACCCAACAATTTTTGGGTGTCTCGATTGGGTCCAGCACCTTCTAATCTCATCACATCCTTCGGTGCATGTTCAGTAGGAGGTCCTTAAGACCATCCTTAAGACCTCCTTTAGAAATTCACTCTCGTCGAGGCCAAGCCTCGAAGCCCTTGTTTGTGCAGCAACCCCACCACATAAATCTTTCATCTGATTCAGAACCTGGTTCTCCTTCTTCTCCCATCATGGCACAACCCATTGAAGAGGAGAACAACCTTGAACACCAACTTCAACGCCTTAATGATCTCTTTCAAAACTTTGTAAACCCACCGCAGCGACCTATGATGCGAGATCACTATAATCCCACTGCAGTGGTGATCGAACCTCGAGTACGAATCCCGATTGGAGGTCCTGATTCTGAACTGAAGCCCAATATGATTCATGCCATACCAAAGTTTCATGGGCTTAACTCTGAGGATCCATTCCAACACATTAAACAACTCAAGCATTTGGCCCAGACCTTCGGGTCAGATCTACAAAATTGGGATATCCTACTCATGAAAATGTTTTTGTTCTCCCTCTTGGACAAGGCCGCCCATTGGTACCAAACTCAGACCTGTCTGATCAACACATGGGAGGAACTTCAGTCTGAATTTTTGAAAAAATTCTTCCCCGTTGGCCGGATGAATGCCTTGCACCACCAGATCACTCATTTCACTCAACAACCAGGATAACCTCTTCACGAAGCATGGGATCGATTCTTAGATCTCATGCGAAAGTGCCCCCATCACGGAGTTCCTAAGTGGGAACAAATCCAGTCTTTTTACCAGGGACTCCGTGAAGACATTCGTTTATTCGTCAATGCAACGTGCGGAGGAAACATCATGGGTCAACATGAGGACACGGTGTGGGAGATTCTCGAAAACATGTGCTAGAACTCCATAAATAATGACTCCATGGGCTTATTCGATAGGACAAATGCCCACGCATCGATGAATTTGAGAGGGGCACATGAGATGCAAGACCTGTCCACTTCCGTCGACTTGGAACTGATGGCCAGTCGGTTGGACAAGGTTTCTATCATAGAAAAGAAGGTGGACGAGCTAACTCGGCATTTGCAGCAAGCCACCTCTGCGCAAAACTCTTTTGCACGACCACCTCTGGCAAGGGAAACTGTGCAAAACATCTACCACCAATCTGCCAAGGGGATGGACCCATATCCACCCCCGTTTGCCTCTCGGGCCGGAGTGACCTCCAATCCATTCTACTCGAGTTGGGGGAACTCTGAACCCTCGTATTCTGACTTTTCTGAGGTTCCTCAGAATTGCGAGGACCTCAATGCCATCCAGAATGACCCATTCTCCAATACCTACAACCCTGGATGGCGAAATCATCCTAACTTTCAGTGGGCGGGAAATTCTCAGACTCAAAGACCACCATATCAACCCCGTCCACAAGCCCCTCATCCATATCAGCCGCCTCAGCCTCGGCCCAATCCCACCTACCAATCCAGGCCAAACCAGGATCAACTGACTCTTATCATTCAAGCACTGGCTGACATTCAAAAGACGAATGTGGCAATGCAAAAATAGCACAAGGACGAGATCACAGAGGTTCGCAACCAACTGGCCCAGATGGCAAATTCTCGCCAACCTGGCACCCTTCCTTCGCAACCTTTGCCCAACCCAAATAACGTGCCGACCCAGAGGCGCGTTATGAATCCAAATTCAGGCCATGCACATTTGATTTATCAGGCCCCTGCTGCTCCATCACCAGATGGGATGGAAGCTTCGACATCTTATGTGGGATTTCAGCAGCAGCCACCCCTCTTACCAAACCCAAACAAAAATTAGGTTGGATTAAACTCTGTAACAACACGTAGTGGTAAAACAACCCAAGACCCACATTATCCGAACCACTCCAAGCCTGGTAATAGCCAAGACCCTAGGATAGTCATCCAGGATACCACTGTCCCAGATCAAGAACCTGGACCTATTCTAGAGGAACCAACTAGGATTCCATTTCCTGAGGCCTTGACCAAGGGAAAAAGGATAACCAAACCCGTGGCCCCTGAGGAGGATCTGGTCAAGCTCTTTGAACAGGTCCAGATAAACATCCCATTGATGGATGCAATTCGCCACGTACCGGCTTACGCAAGATTCTTGAAAGACGTGTGTACACCTAAACGTAAGCCGCGAACCAAGGATGGGAATCCGATCGTACTGTCAGAGTAAGCCAGCTCTGTCATCTTGAGTAAACTCCCACCCAAGGCTAAAGACCCAGGAATTCCTCTGATTTCTTGCAAAATTGGTGAAACCCAATTTGATAGAGCCTTACTAGATCTAGGTGCCTCCATAAATTTAATACCTACATCCCTCCTTGACCATCTTGAAGAATCTGAACTTAAACCAACTGAGGTGACATTGCAGTTAGCTGATCGATCCATCAAGTCACCTAAAGGAATACTCGAGGATGTCATTGTTAGGGTACGGGATTTCTACTTCCCGGTGGACTTCATAGTACTGGACATGGACACACCAATCATATTAGGGAGACCCTTTTTGGCCACTGCTAGGGCCAACATAAACTGCGAAGAGGTCCAGATAGAATTAAAATTTGGGAATCAAACCCTGAAGATTGACATTTTTAAGGCCCAACAAGGGATTAATTGTGGGGTTATAGAGAAAATATGTGATATCAGAGCCGTGGTTGATGAATTGCATACAGAGGACAACCTGATTATCCCTGATCAACAACTAGAAATCAAAACCCGCCAACAGAGGAGTGCGAACATGATCTAGACACACCTATGACTCCAACCCTTGTTCCTGATACAAACCCCGAACCACCTGCTACTGCTGACAATCCTATCATGGAACTCAAACCCCTTCCCGAGCATCTGAAGTATGCTTTTTTGGATTCCAATCAGACGTTTCCTGTGATTATCAACTCTCGACTCACACCTGACCAGGAACTCCGTTTGATTACTATTCTCCAGCAACATCGTAGAGCCATTGGATGGACTCTCGATGATTTGACTGGTATAAGCCCTTCATACTGCACACATCGAATCTACACAGAAGAAGGCGCACGACCTTCAAGAGAAATGCAAAGACGCCTAAACCCTAACCTACAGGAGGTTGTGAAAAAGGAGATCATAAAGTGGTTAGATGCAAGGATCATCTACCCGATCTCCAACAGTCGTTGGGTGAGTCCAATACAGGTGGTGCCTAAAAAGGCAGGACTTACCATCATCACAACTGAAATCGGAGAAGTCATTCCTACCCGAATAGCTAACTCGTGGAGAGTCTGCATTGATTACAGAAGACTCAATTCCTCCACAATGAAGGATCATTTCCCAATACCGTTTATTGATCAGATCCTCGAGAAACTAGCTGGAAATAGGTTCTTCTGCTTTCTTGACGGGTACTCTGGTTACAACCAGGTGGCAATCCATCCAGAGGACCAAGAAAAGACCACATTCACTTGCCCCTTCGGGACATACGCATTTTGAAGGATGCCTTTCGATCTCTGCAATGCACCTGCAACTTTTCAGTGGTGCATGCTTGCCATATTCTCAGATATGGTAGGTGACTATCTGGAAGTCTTCATGGATGACTTTTTAGTTTTTGGAGCATCATTTGACGATTGCCTCTAACACTTGGTCCAAATACTCAGGCGGTGCATCGATGTGAATTTGGTTCTTTCCTGGGAAAAGAGCCATTTCATGGTGCCTGAGGGAATTGTCCTGGGACATTTAATCTCGGAGAAAGGCATCCAAGTGGATCGAGCAAAGGTTAACCTGATTTCCAAGCTCCCTATGCCTAGGTCGATTAAGGACATCCGATCTTTTTTGGCGCACGTCGATTTTACTGGCGATTTATCCCTGATTTTTCAAAAATCGCGTGCCCCCTGACCACTCTTCTCTCCAAGGATGTGCCTTTCGAAATTTCCAAGGAATGCACTCAAGCATTTGAGATCCTATGTGACTGAGTCACCCAAGCCCCGATCCTACAGTCCCCTGATTGGTCTCAACCCTTTGAGATCATGTGCGATGCATCTGACTTCGCTGTAGGAGCGGTTTTGGGGCAGAAAATTGACGGGAAACATGTGGTCATTTATTATGCCAGCAAACACTGGATGAGGCTCAGCATAACTATACAGTTACTGAGAAAGAGCTGCTAGTTGTAGTATTTGCCCTAGAAAAATTCAGATCATACCTTCTGGGTTCCCGTGTTATCATATACTCGGATCACACAGCTGTGAGGCATCTCCTTGCAAAGAAGGAAGCGAAACCTTGATTAATCCGATGGATCTTGCTGTTGCAAGAATTTAACCTTGAGATTCGTGACAAAGCGGGAAAGCAAAATGTGGTAGCTGATCACTTGTCCCGTCTTCCTTCTGAAATAATTGACCCTTCCGGACCCATCACAGAACATTTTCCTGATGAGCACCTCCTGGCTATCAGTACAGGTCTTCCATGGTTCGCAGATATAGTAAATTACTTGGTATCACATCAGATTCCGTCGGATTGGCCGAAGGCCAAGAAGGACAAATTGTGTTCCGATGCCAAGTATTACCTATGGGAAGACCCGTATCTATTCCGCATTGGTGCTGATCAGATAATTCGACGGTGTGTCGCGGAAGTGGAAATCAAAGACATACTCTCATTTTGCCATGACCAGGCATGCGGTGGACATTTCTCAGGACATAAAACCGCATCAAAAGTCCTCCAGTGTGGCTTTTATTGGCCCACAATTTTCAAGGATGCATACGATCACTGTAAGGCATGTTCCCGTTGCCAGACTTTGGGCAACATGAGCCATCTAGACATGATGCCTCTACAGCCGATCTTGGTATGCGAAATTTTTGATATTTGGGGGATTGATTTTATGGGACCCTTCCCGATCTCGGATGGCTTCGAATACATCTTACTCGCAGTTGACTACGTGTCCAAGTAGATAGAAGCCATTCCGACCCGAACCAACAATCATAAAGTTGTTATCAAATTCATTCATCAAAACATTTTCTCAAGGTTCGGGATGCCACGAGCAATAATTTCTGACGGAGGGACCCATTTCACAAACGCTCAGTTCAGGTCACTGATGACCAAATACGGGGTGTCACACCAAATCTCTACTCCTTACCACCCCCAAACTAATGGTCTAGCTGAGCTATCAAATCGAGAAATCAAGAAAATCCTTTAGGTTACTATTCGACCTGATAGAAAAGATTGGTCTTCTCGACTTCCGGAAGCATTGTGGGCCAATAGGACCGCCCACATGACCCAATTAGGAATGTCTCCCTTCAGACTAGTGTACGGGAAGGCATGTCACCTCCCCGTCGAATTGGAACATAAAGCCTATTGGGCAGTACGGAATTGTAATCTAAATCTTTGTAAGGCTGGAACCTATAGAAGACTTCAAATAGGTGAGATCGATGAATTACGCCACGATGCGTATGAGAACTCGTGAATTTACAAATAACGGGTTAAAGCTTTTCACGACAAACACATTTCTAGAAAGATATTTCATCCTGGTCAAAAGGTTTTACTCTTTGATGCCCGACTCAAATTATTCCCAGGAAAGCTACGATCTAAGTGGGTCAGACTTTACCTAGTCCGATAAATCTTTGGAAATGGAGCCATTGAAATTAGCCCATTCAGCCACGATTCCGAACCCTTTGTTGTGAACGGTCAGAGACTTAAATCATTCATTGACATGACTGATACAAATTTGGCTGAGTCATCCTTTACCCTCCATTCCCCTTGAGCTCATTGCGCCCAGCCGATGGTGTAAAACTTAGCGCTTAATGGGAGGCAACCCGTCATTCTTTAAAAAACCCGAAACCTTTTCTAACATTTCTACGCAGAATTCATATTGCACTTTAGGGTTCATCCATTAGAACAGCCGACTTCACCTTAGGTACCCCTACCCGAGATTAGAAATCGTTCGCAACAAGTCACTTTGACCCGTTCACTCACCACACACCTGTCCTAATGCATGAACTAAGCTGAAATTGAACCCACCTAATTTACAATGGGGACATTGCAAATCTTAGGCATGGGGGGGTATGAAAGTTTAAAATGTCAGGAAAATTTCATATCAAGAAAGGGTTTCATTAAAAAAAAAAATGAGAGAGACTTGAAGGAAGGGAGAAACAATTCACGGTCATACAAAATGAGAGGAGAAAAAAGTGTAAAATGGCAAAAAAAGGAGCATAAAATGAAAAAGAAAAAAATAGTCATTACTAAAAGATTAAGGGATTAACGGAAGTTCTAGACCAGATCAAGAAAAGAGAAAAAGTGCTAAGGTAACATTACAAGAGATTAGCGGGAACACTGATTTTAGGCCTCTTGGGCTAGATTCTTTAGCTTAAAAATTCACGTATCCGCTAAAATCTGGATAATCCTCAAGAGGTTGGGGAAAATGAGAAGCTTAAGTATTAGGTCTAAGGCTTAGGAAGTATTCGGCCTCGTTAACTGACCTTCGATTTGTGGGATTCGGTAACCTAAGCACCCCAAAGTCACACACAGTCTGGTTCGGTGTGCATAAATATCCAAATCACGCAAAAGCGTTTAATGTTCTGCAAAAGTCACCTAGATTAGGAGTGGCCGATCAACACAAGTTGATTTGGATGAGTTCCCAGCATGGAGAGGCTGGAAATTCCCCTCGAAGATGCGTAACAACATATCATCTCCTCGGTGCTTGTCTCTTAGGATATTTAAATATCCTACTGGGGGCATGTAAGCACTCTGCTGGTTCAGATACCATGGGCGGCATTATCATGAAATGTCGATTGCCAGGGTCTGAATTCGTCTGCGGAATTCCATGGGCGAGATTATCTCGAAAACTCGAATGCCATGGTTCTGGGGGTTGCCATGGGCAGGATTATCTCGAAATCTCGATAGCTAGGGACCCTTGAGGATTGATGATGGGGACGAGGAATCCGATACAAACCATGTTGAGAAGCTAATCCGAAGATAGAAATAAAAAGAAAAGAGAGAGAAAATCTCTCCAAACAAATAAATCTTCTATCTCTCTCTTACAAAAACGCACTGCAAACTGAACCTAGGCTAAAAATGTCTCAAGCACGGGTGCTTTAACTGCGGAATCCAACAAACCCTAGGTTAGTTTCTGTGGACCTTAAAAACCTTTGCAGAGGACTGAGGCTAAAGCAGGTCAGGTCTGGATTTTGGTTGGTACTTGAGTACCTCTAGGCCTATTGTCGACATTCTGACCTAATCACAAAAGAAAAGGAGAAGCACTTATCATAATTGTTGACAGGCACTCAGGGTCTAGAATGGAAGTTAAAACCTTGAAATTTTGCTAAGGGACTAGCAAAAGCTAGGCATGGAGGTATGATGAGAGCCTCATCATGAGCCATAACTAGCTCATTTTGACCTAATAAAGAGTAAAAGCTCCTACATAACCTAGAAGAGGGCCTAATTGGAGGAATAAGTGTTCAGAGAAGAAAACATGAAATAAAGGTTAAAACTGTAATTTTACCAATACAGTACATAAATGAAATTTCTCAGAGACAGAGCATAGGTCAAATGGTCTAAATGAGATAAAAAGTGGGTTGAATCAATCAGAAATGGGTTTATGTGCAATCTAGGAATTAAATGACATTTGGTAACCCTAAAACCGACCTGCTTAATTCAACAAGGTTCCAGTCAAGATAAAAATCAAGTAAACCCTCTAAAAATCATGGAAAAATATCCCCTAGGATTTATAACATTCCATTTGGCCTTTGGAACCTAGTTTGACCTAGAATAGGGTCCTTGCGCATTAATTGACCTAATTTGGGTTTTTACGTAAAATGTCCAGTCAAACGTGGTCAAACCTAAAATCCAACTTCACCATTGTATTCCTTAAGTCCAAATTAGGTTTGTACCAAAATTTGGACGTAAGGAGAGGTCATCTTGAACTACTTTGCAATTTAGTACACCCAATCACATTTTGGTCCCTATCTTTTGAAAACCATCACAATAACCCCCTATCTTTCTCACCAATCTTGCAATCAAGTCCTTCCTCCATTATTGGGGAGGATTCTTCTCCAGCGAGGTTGACAGGGGGTACGCTCAAATTCCTCAGAGATCTCCCAGAATTGTAAGGGAGATTCTCTGAGGAATTCCCTTCCATCCAAGCCCGATCTTGATCTCTGATTTCTTTCCAAACTCTCGTGCGAACGCATGAGAGATTTGGATCTCAACCACCTTCCTTCTCTGGCGAGATAGCGGTGGCCAAAAGCCTGCCCTCCACACACCAGAAAGCTCGGCTAGCACCTATAAAAAGACCTCGGACCCTCTGCGAGATGGGAGACTTGTCTTAGTTGTAAAATCCTCCAAATTTTCTTCTCTCCTCTCTCCGGCCAAGGAACCTGCAAGCTCTGGCGACTACCTCTCCTCCTTCTCGTCGCTCTACTGCCATACCAGCAGCAGAGTCTACTTCGCCTCATCCTCCCGCGTCGTGCCGCACCAAGCGCATGTTTCCCTGACCTCTTCCTCATCGCCGTCATCTCCCTCAGGGTTATCTTCTCCGACGATGGCAACTACGAGCCGTCTGACTCCGCTACCCCCATTCTCTCCCAACAGTCCAGATAAGTTCCCCATCTTCCCCTCTTTCATTTCCTCACTTTATTTCACTCGATCGACCCTCGACCATTCCTGTTCACCTCCACCTTCCTCATCTCCGGTCACCCTCCGGCGAGACGCTCCCGTCGCTCCGCAGCCCCACACGTCCCGCCGACCATCACATAACCTCCGCCTCATCTCACTGAGCATCCTCCACTCATCCACAGCTCCGCCACACCACCACAGCAACCCCCCGAAAACACCCACCCATTCGGCCACAGAGCGACCTAGGCACTCACGCCTAGGCCGCACCGTGGCCTGCCGTATAGCTCATCACCCTCGCCGTGACCCGACGAAGGTCCCCCAGTGATCTGATTAGGCCGCGAGGCCATTTTCGTGTCTAACAGATTCCACGCTCCGGCCGCCATTGACGATGACTCGACGAAGCTCTACACTCACTCCAGGCCTCAAGACTTCAGGGCTCCAGGTGCTGCGAATTTGGGAAGGTCGTGCGAAGGGAACTGACCCAGCAAGTGAAGCCAACAGAGCCTGCAGTTGAGGAATTGAAGGCGCGATCGGCTGCGGGCGCGCGAAGGACAGCAGTGGGCTTTAGTCCCACATCGATAAGCCACGACGCACCGACACCCTTTATATTGTTTTTGTCATATACGTAGTTCGCCTCCAGTGACACTTGCGGTGAGGTCCCTCACCCATCGCACTGCGCCTCGTCCGTGGTTTCACCTCACGGATCTGGTGCGACCCGACCCGACCTTGTCCTGAGCACACCTCGTGCACCACCCTCACGTCGGTGCGCCTGGTCACGGGTGCGCGACCTGACCCGTTAACCCGTCTCTGAGATAGCGTGCTGAGAGTGGTTGACACAGAGAGAAAGAGACACGCGCGGGTAGACGGATAGGTTTTGCTGTGTAATAGTGTGTGCAGGAGACAGGGACTTTGGCCGCGGCAAGAAAGAAGGAAGATCTACCAAGGAAGAAAGGCAAGGCAGAAAGGAAGAAGAAACGAGGGAAAGAAAGCTCTGCCAAGGAAGAAAGAGAGGCAAGGCAGAGAAGAACAGAACCGAGGAAGACTGAAGAAGAAGAAGACAAGGGGCAGACGAAGACTCAAGAAGGCAAAGGAAAAGAAAACAAAGAAGAAAGTCAGACCTTGGTCGCAGGAAGAAAAGAAATAGTGGGACAGAAACAGAAGCATCAAGGATGAAAAGGAGCTTTATTTTAAGATGTCTGATATTGTATCAGTCGTCCATTTTTTATTTTCTTTGAGCAATTTCTTTTTATAACACCCTCCTTGAACTAGTCATTTATTTTCATTTCAAAAGTTGTGTTCTCAAGTTTTGAAAGTACTTAGATTGCTCCCTGTGTTCGACCTTGGATACTCCGATTTTCGAGTTATAAAATCTTTATTTGTTTTCGCAGAAAGTTCGTCTATATTACAACGCATTAATTATTAAAACACGATCTAGCCGATTCAACACATGCTCATCCACAAATTGAAAACTAAATCCAAAACCTTGGATTCATTGCATTACACCTACTTTAGCAATTAAAGCCTCGAATCACTCAATTAAATTTGAATAAAAACAAATTGACTCCAAATCACGAGATTAGGTGTGAAACACAAATCTAAAAGAAGTCGAGTAATTCAAAACAATCAAATCAGGTCGGGGGATCTTTGTGAATTTATGGAATGAATGGGAGACCCCCTATGTGACATTAGCACTCAATCAGATCTAGATGCTAGGGAGCATCAGATCTGATTGATGCTACAATGAGTGGGTGAAATACAATTAAAACTTCGAGGGAAATCAGAAGGTGATTAGGAAATGATAAGGGAGCTGTATGAGTCAATGCAAACACATAGGAAACTCCTCTCTGATCTGAATTGATCAGAGAGGTCGGAGTGGAACTAACCTAGATCTAAACTAATCTAAACTAATCCATCACAGAAGTCACTGTCTAATCTACTCCTACTGATCTAAATTACACTAACTAACACTAAAACTAACCTAGAAAGCAGGAAAACTAATCTACGAAAGTTGTAAATCTAGCTAATAGATGAAGGTGGTGTCCAAGGTCCATCGGCCGAAGGTCGATGGTGATGAAATGGAGGAGACCCTCAGCTGAAAAAGGAGGTGTCCAAGAGCCACCAGCCGGTGGCTAGAGACAATTGATAGAAAGAGAAGAACCCACCCTATCACCGTGGGTGATGAAAGGGGGTGGAAGACTGAGGGGGTGGAAGAAGGGAACTACTCAAGGGGAGGGAGCGATTAGGTGTGTGCACGAGCTCAAGGAGGAGCTTAAGTAGACTTGCCACTGGATCAGGGCACCACAAAGGTTGGATTAAATGATTAGGTCATGAGTGGTGGAGCTGGAGAGAAAGGAGCGCGTGAAGCTCAAATCTAAATATCAGTCGTTGGATGAGATCCGGAGGGAATGGTGATTACATGTGCGAAGTCGCGTGAAGGTTCGATTAGGGTCGACCATTAAATCAAGAGATCATATGATCGACGGTTGGGATTGGAGATGTTCTTGCGTGAATAGTGCACACGCTGCCTGCAGGTATGTTGGTGAATTTACGCTGAAGGCCAAATGGTTGAAGGGGTAGAAGAATTAGGTGTAAACACATAAGTGATGGACAGTGTTGTAGTGTGATCCTTGGAAATTGCAAGAAGGTCCCTGGCATTTCACAATTAAGTCCTTGGTAGGTTTTATGCATGAAAATGTGAAGGATGAAGGACCTGTATGTAATGTCATGAATGTGAGGTCCTAATGATGTCTAAATGCAACCAAATTTTTATTGAAGCATAATTAAACAATTAGGAAGTTGATTTCACTTTTGATTTGTACTTTTCAACTCAATTGTGTGTTTAATTTGCAATTGGATTATCAATTTGTATTAATGAATAGAATATCTCATTTTATGACCTAATTTTACGTTTTTAACAAAAATTGGTTATTTTAGGTCATTTATGTTATTTCCCACACTTAACCCATTTCATGTGTTAATTATGTAGTGTTTAACCTATTTCATAACTTAACTTGGGCATTTTAGTTATGATAAGCCACACCTCATCAGGAACTCATCCAAATCAACTTGTGTCTTCGAGCTGCTCCTAAGTCAGATTTTCGAGAAGACATTTTTCAAAGCAGAATACTTTAAGGCATTATTTTAATTAAGTTCACAGAACCATACCAGTGTGTAAATTTGGGTGCCTAAGTTACCTAGTCCCATAAACCAGAGGGTAGACAACAGGGATGAATACTCCTTAAGCCTTAGACTTAATACATCAGCCTTGCAACTCCCTCAACCTCTTGAGGAATAGTCTAGATCTTAATCAATATGTGAATGTTTAAGCTCCAAATAGGCCCAAGAGGCCTAAAGTCGGTATCCTTCACTTATTTCCTAAGATTTTGCCTTTCAGGTCTTAATTTATCATCCAATTCAGCCTAGAACTTAGGTAAGTTCCATACTCAATTACTAAGACTAACACAAGTTTTCTTTTTATGCTCCGTTTTGTCTGTTTTTCCCTTCTTTTCTTCCTCATTTTTTCAATCTAGCTTAAATGTTTCCTCCTTTCATCGTCTTCATTTTCTTTTTGTATGAAACCCCCTTAACAGAATCGAATTTCATAGCATTTTGCACTTTAATACCCCCCATGCCTAAGATTTGCAATGTCCTCATTGTAAATTAGGTGGGTTCGAGTTCTGCTTAGTTCATATGTTAGAATAGGTTCAGATGGGTGGGTGAACGAGTTGGGATGACTGTTGCGGATGATTTCATGCTCCAATACAAATATCGAAGGTGGAGTCGATTGTTCTAAGGGACGGAACCTAAAGTGCAATATGAATTCAGCTCAAGACTGGGTAAGAAGGGTCTTGGGTTTTCAAATGATCGTTGCCTCCCGTTAAGTGCTAAGTTTAATGCCATCAGTTGGGCGTAATGTGGTTCATGTTGAATGGAGGTCAAAAGATTCAATAGCCATATTTGAATCAATGAGTTCAAGGAATGGTTTAGTCTTTGACCATTCACTACAAAAGTGTCAAAGTCTTGGCTAAGTTTGCTGATTTCCACAGCTCCATTTCCAAAGATCCTTCAGACTAGAAAAGTCCGATCCATTTTTATCTCGGTTTCCCTGGGAAGACTTTGAGTTGGGCATAGAAGAGAAGCACTTTCTGACCATGATAGAAAGATATTTGTGATATGTGCTTGTCATAAAAGGCCTTAATCTGCTCTTTGCTGGTACACATGTTCTCGTACGCATCATTGCGTAACTCATCGATCTCGCTCATTTGTAATCGACAATGGATTCCAGCCTCCCTGAGATCCAAATTGCACTTCCATACTATCTAGTAGGCTTTATGCACCATCTCTACAGGAAGGTGGCATACCTTCTCATACACAAGTCTGAATGGAGACATTCCTAGATAGGTTTTATGGGTAGTCCTATTCATCCATAATGCTTCTGGAAGCTAGGTAGACTAGTCCTTTCTATCAAGTCGGACTGTGACCCGTAGATTTTCTTAATCTCCCGATTGGAGAGATTAGCTAGTCCATTAGTCTGGGGGTGATACAGAGTCAAAATATGATGCGACACCCCATACTTTTTCATCAGGGACTGGAAGTGCACATTCACGAAGTTGGTTCATCCATCAGAGATGATTGCACATGGGACACTGAATCGAGAAAAGATATGCTCATGAATGAATTTGATCGCAACCTTGTGATCATTAGTTCGAGTTAGAATGACTTTGATCCATTTAGACACGTAGTCCACTGCGAAAAGAATATACTTGAAGCCGTTTGAATTTGGGAAGGAACCGATGAAATCAATACCCCATATGTCAAATCTCTCACACTAGAATCGGGTGCAAGGGCATCATGTTGTGGTGGCTCATGTTGCCTAAGGTCTGGCAACAAGCGCATGCCCTATAATAATTGTGTGCATCTATGAAGAGTGTGGGCCAATAGAAGCCACACTGGAGGATTTTCAGTATAGTTTTGTGGCCTGAGAAGTGGCCACTATAGGCCTGGTCATGGTAGAAAGATAATATATCATTGACCTCGGAGTAAGGAATGCATCTTCTTGGAGTCGTGAAATCACGATTTTAGTTAAAAATGATGCAGTATAGTGCAAAAATTGATCCAAATGAATCTATCTCTAATTCATTAATCTCTTCTAGAATCGACATTTTATTTGCAAGACAAAGATAGACTATGATCCAAATATATAATAAGACATTTTATTTCATGAATCACGTCAATACAATCACTTCTAGAGGAATGCATGTACAATGAAAATAACTAAATCTAAGCTACCAGAAAAGAGATGAATGCATGGATCTCAAAGACATTATGCGTGCACTCTAGGAGAGATAAGAACTACACTACTAATAGAAAATCTATGCAAGAATTAAACTATGAAGAACATTAACTACGAGAAAGATGGTCACTAGAGGTGGTCTTTAGTGGCCATGTGTGGCTTAAGGTGGTAAGAGGGAAGAGAGGGACGGCCATGGTGGGTGGGTGGCCTCTTGATGAAGGTGGTGGATATGGTCTTGGACGTGAAGATGATGTTATGGAGGAGAAGCTCACCAATGGAGATGGAGGTGGAGATGGTGGCATCTAGATTGGAGGTCCAAGATGGGGCTCCAAGCCATCCAAGGAGAGTCCAAGGAGAGTGTTTTATAGACTATTGGATGGATCCACTTGGGTTGGAAAGAAGACTCTAGAGTTCTCTAGAGTGGTTGTCTATGGTGCCAAAAATTATTCTTAGATCTGCCATTTGTGGATCTAAGAATGACCAAGTGTGTGCATTCTAGATTATTCTCTAGGTTGGACGGCACTTGAGTGTGTGTGTGTGTGTGTGTGTCTACATGAATATGTGGGTGAGTGTGGTCATGTGAAGTGGGTCAAGTGGACCACTTAGTCCACGTCTAAGTAAGTCTTAGGTGGGTCTAAGTAGTAGGTCTATTTTAGTTTCTAAAAATAGGTTCATGTAACCTATGACTTAAGTGATTGATCCAATTCAACTTAGCCAAGATTAATTGGGTCAATGTGTGTAATTGGGAGGGAGAGTTCCCAATTAGATTAGTTGTGAGTCAATTGGACTTTGATTAAGTCCAATTAGACTTGTACTCGTTGAGGATTGATCTCAATTGGACTTTATGAGTCCAATTGACTAGGTAGAGTGTAATTGGCTTGATCCAAGTCAATTGGGCTTAGTGAGAACCTAATTAGGTTCTTGGCTAGGTATCATCCAATTGACTAAGTAGATCCAATTGGACTTGCTTAGGTTGATTTGAATCAATCAAATTCAGGTCTAAGCCTAATTAGGTTCTACTGAGCTAAATTAGACTTGAATAGGTAGAGATGGCTCAATTGGATCATGGATAGACCCAATTGGATTTATGTGCACCCAATCAAGTGGGGATGCACCCAATTGGATGTAGACTAGGTGATTGGGTTTGGGCTGAGTCCAATTAGACTAATCTGAGCCTAATCAGATTGGAGTTAGCCTAACTAGGTTCAACTGAACCTAATTAGAACAGGGCTGGCCCAATTGACTGCAATTGAGCTAATTAGGATATTGAAAGGCCTAAATGGGATTCTAAGGTAGGAATTGGGTTAAGGATAAGAGGGTTAGGTACAGAGATAGTGGATAATAGGAATCTGGATAGTGTTATCCAGATTTTGGCTAAAGTGGGGAAATTGAGGTTTAGGGAAAAGGATATCTTGGGAGGGAGATAAGAGTTGGGATAGTGTGGATAAGGGCATGGATAGCACTATCCATGTTTTGGGTTTTAGGCTAAATTAGCCTAATAAGAAGGTGGTTTAGGGATAAGGACATGGATAAGGTTATCCTAGAAACTAGGAATAGGGATAAGGTTATCATAATGCTAGGGATAAGTGCAAGGATGTCCTAATGTTCTTCAGATTTTAATTCTAACATTGAAACTCCATAAGTAGCATAGCATCCCTCTCCTACACTATCTTATTTACAATTTTATTCCAGACTTCCGCTCCAGCTCTACTGCAACTCTGGCCTCTATCCAACTTTATTCCAGCTTCAGGCCATCTCCTGAGCTTCTTATTACCTAAAAACCAAATAATACACTAATCAGTATGGAAAGTAGACATTATTGTAGAAATATGTATGTAAAGCAGTAAAGATGCAAAGTATCGAGCTGATGCATGAATTATAATTATGCTAAGTCTAACTTAATTCAGGTCAATTAAGTCTTATGATTGTTGTGCAATCACATCTCTGGATGATTTGATTTGCACCGATGCGGAAGAGATATGGATCTTCCCAGACATAATATTTGGCATATGAAACCAATTTGTCTTTCTTGGCTTTCAGCCAATCAGACAGAATCTGGTGTGATGCCAAATAATTAACTATATCGGCATACCAAGGAAGTCCAGTATCGATAGTCATAAGGTGCCCATTCGGAAAGTGCTCGGTAATGGGTCCGAAAGGGTCAATGACTGAAGAAGAGAGGCAGGACAAATGGTCAGCTACCACATTTTGCTTCCCCTCCTTATCGTGTATCTTGAGGTCAAATTCTTGCAGGAGCAAGATCCATTGAATTAGCCTCGGTGTTGCATCCTTCTTCACGAGTAAGTTCCTCACTATCATGTGATCCGAGTAAATGATGACATGGGAACCCAGGAGGTATGACCTGAATTTCTCTAGACCAAATACTACAGCCAGTAGCTCTTTCTTCGTAATCATGTAATTACACTGAGCCTCATCCAATGTCTTGTTGGAGTAATATGTTACCACTGGTTTCCCATAGATTTTCTACCTAAGCACTGCTCCTACTGTGTAGTTAGACTCACTGCACATGATCTAGAAGGGTTGTGACTAGTCAAGAGATTATAAGATTGGAGCTTGGGTTACTCGGTCATGCAAAATCTCTTAAGCATGAATGCGCTCACTTTTCATCTCGAATGGAGTGTCCTTCAAGAGCAGATTTGTCAAGGGGTGTACCATTTTGTACAAATCAAATACTAATCGTCGGTAGAAATCGACGTGCCCCAAGAACAATTGGATATCTTTGACCGAGGAAGGTACAATTAATTTGGAAATCAAATTCACCTTGACTTGGTCAACTTGGATATCTTTCTCAGATATGAGGTGTCCAAGTACGATGCCTTAAGGAACTATAAAATGGCTCTTTTCCCAGGAGAGAACCAGATTCATGTCGATATCTTTTGATGGTCTAAAATAAGTGCAGAAGGAAATTATCAAAGGTTTGACTGAATACTAAGAAGTTGTTCATGAAGACTTCAAGGTATTGACCCACCATATTGGAGAATATGGCTAGCATGCATTACTGAAAAGTGACTGGCGCATTGCATAGCCCAAATGTCTTCCTACAAAATGCGTACGTACACTAGGGATAGGTAAAGTTGGTCTTCTCCTGATCTTCAGGATGAATGGCCACTTGATTGTATCCAGAGTAGCCATCCAAAAAATAGAAAAATCTATTTCCTGCCAGTTTTTTGAGCATCTAGTCAATAAACGGGAGAAGGAAATGGTCTTTCTTCATTGGGGAATTCAATTTTCGATAGTCAATACAGACTATACAAATTCGCAATCCAGGTCGGGATGGTTTCTCTAAATTCAGTGGTAATCATGGTGACTCCCGCCTTCTTAGGTATAACTTCGATGGGGCTCACCCAACGCCTATCAGAGATGGGGTATATGATTCCCGCATCCAGTCATTTGATGATCTCCTTTTTCATGACCTACTGGAGATTCAGTTTCAGTCTTCTCAGCATCTCGCGAGAAGGTCATAAGCCCTCTTCAGTATAAATATTATGAGTACAGTACGAGGGACTTATTCTAGTTAAGCCATCTAAAGTCTAGCTAATGGCTCTACGATGTTGCTGGAGGACAGAAATCAACTTTGTTCCCTAATCAGATGTGAGTCAAGAGTTGATAATCATAAGAAATGTTTGATTCAAACCTAAAAACATGTATTTCAGATGATCTAGGATAGGTTTCAACTCGAATACTAGGTTATTAACAGCGGGTGGGGGTTTGCGGTTAGCCTCAGATGCTAAGGTGGAAGCTAGAGATAGGTCCAAATCAGATTCAGCCTCCTTAATCTAGGGGTTAGTATCTTCTTGTGGTTGAGGATTTTGGAGAATCGGGTTCACCTCGGGAATTGGGTCCTCAACCGAAAAACTTGTCACAAACTTCTTCGATTGCCCCACAATTTATTCCTTCTAGGCCTTAAAGATATCTATTCTCAGTGTTTTGTCCCTAAATTTTAACTCAATTTGGCCCTCTTCGTAGATGATATTCACCCTGGCAGTCGCTAGGAACAGTCTCCCCAAGATGATCGGAGCATGACTTAAATTATTAGGAGTATCCATGTCCAGTACTATGAAATCCACCAGGAAGTAAAAATCTCATACCCTAACCAGAACATCCTCAAGAACTCCTCGTGGTGATTTGATTGATCTGTTGGCTAACTGCAGAGTCACCTCAGTTGATTTGGGCTCAGTCTCCTCAAAATGGTTTAGTAGGGAGGTGGGAATCAGGTTTATGGAGGCTCCTAGATCCAATAAAGCTTAATCGAACTCTAAATTCCCTATCTTGCAAGAGATCAAAGGGGTGCCAAGATCCTTTGCTTTTGTGGGAGTTTATTCAAACTTATAGAGCTTACTTGCTCTGATAGTACAATTGGGCTCCTGTCTTTGTTTCATGGCTTACGCTTTGTGATGAGCCCATATTTGTGGGCTAATTAGTTACTTAAATGCCTAAGAATTAGATTAATATTAGCATATAAATAGCATACAATAAGATGTAAATAGATTAGTCTAATTATTCATTTATTTGCATATCTCATGCATTGCATTCATACCTAGAATTCATTTAGAATAGCATGCATTAGAATAGTTAATCTTTTAGGTTACATTACATGCATTATTTTATTTTACATTTCTTTTAAGGGCTTATAAACAAATAACCCTCATTTAATTTCTTTATTTTATCTCCAACGAATGCATGTAGGAGAGTTTCGCCAGCTATAATGCACAAGTGACAATCGTGGACCTCTGTTCCCACAATCTGCGTCGCTTCACTTCTTCAACCAACGTCTGCCTGCATTCGCACTCCTCTTGCAACGTAAAAGAAGAGTCCACTCCACCATCATAGGGAGGCCACCATTCTCGACCCACCACTGCGTAGAGATCAAATTCTCTTCCATTCCACCACTACCAGCCTCAACCGTGAGTACAAGTCCACACCACCGCAGGCAGGCGGGGTGACAGACCGCCACGCCATCAGTGGCTTGTGCAGTTCACTATGAGCGTGTGCTCGAAGGCCACGTAGTTATTATTCCACACCACTACCACCACCACCACAGCCATGCACTAACAACCAACCCCGCACATTTAAGAGGTCTGGGAATGTTCCCAGATGTCTGATCTCCCAACAGTATCTTCTTCTCCTTCATCTCCTTCTACTGTTGCTCAAGGAACCCATTATCACCATCGCACCTCTCGCCACGTCGCGTCCTCTCCTCGCCTGCACACACCCAACAGCAACGCCCTCAGCCACTGTACGCAACCATCTCCACGGCCACAGTGTGACCAGCCCTCCTCACACGTGCCCGGGCAGCCTGTGGGCCCCCTCTTCCGTGCGCAACACCCACATGCATGTAGCCCTTGAGCAACACTGCATGCCCTCGCTACAGAATGCGCGCATCTGCAGCAACTCCCCTGTGCACGCCCGCGCTCCTCCAGTAGTCCCGTGCCCTCTTCAGTAGCGCGCAACACCGCTTCCGCCACTTGCGGCCTGCAACAGCAGCACCTACGGCCACTCTCAGCAGCTTTCCCACACGAGTCCGCACGGCTTGCGCACATCGTTGCCGACCCCCGCCCTTGCCTCCTCGCGTGCACACCTTCGCAAGCACCACACCAGTAGCAGCAGAGAGTTGCAGCCACCGCCATCTACTACCGCTCCTCTCCTTGTCGCTGCCACCTTTGGCCACCATTGGCCATGAGACCACCACTGCCGAATAGCCCTCGGCTCACTCAACCTCCAGTGAGCTTCTCGCCTTCAATCGCAGCCTCCTCTGTGTGTACGTTCAAGGGGAACCAACTCCCTTGTTTTGCTATAGTCAAGTGGGTATTAATTATTACATTTAGTGCCATTGTGAACTTTTATTATTTTTTTATTATGCTGCATTGCAAAATATATCCTTCAATTGTGCAAAATTATTATTTTAGCATTAGGTCTTATTGTTTACCTAATCTGAAAGCGATTTTGATTCGTTTCTTGACGAAATTAATAGTGAACATTGATTTTTGACCCTTGAGAGTTTAAATAGGCCATTGCCTCCCTGTGGACATGACCTGCTCTCTCGAGTGGTTTATTTTCAATTTAATACTTTGATTAGTCGATTTTCCACCACTTTAAAATACAATGACATATCATCTTAATCATCTTATTCAAAAGCGAAAAGTGACTCATCAAATGCCACCGTTGCCAGAGAGGCAACAGGCTTAATGAACTCGCAATTATTCATTTGTTCATGTTGATTTAAATTGAGGCATATTTAACTATTTTATCTGATTTGGTGCGAGGTACGCTTATTACACACGAGTTGTCGCATCGGCCTCAGCAACACTGTGGTGGACCTTATTTCCACCACTTGGAGGAGGAATTCAGCTTCGCAACTTGGTGGACCTTGTGACCACCTCCGAGATAAACACAGGAGCTTGTGGGCCTTGACCCACATGCATAGCGATACATGGAGGACCATCTAGGAGGACTCTTCCTTTTAGAATTTTGATTCCGCATTTTAGAATAGACTCTTTAGGTTTAGTTTAGTTATTTGTTTTCTCACCCTTGTACTGTGGGGCTAGTTTTATTAGGGGTTTGTTCCCCGATTTTGGTTTAGGCCCGTGTTGGGTAATTTTTCGGAGTCTGTTCCCTCTTTCTTTAGATTTAGGTTTTTACTTTCTTGTGTGGATTGATTTTATTTTATTTCTTGATTGTTCATTAGTAGCTAAAAAAAAAAAAACACGAGCTGCCTGTTAGAAGCTACATACCCATAGGACAAACCATTCAGGTGTGTATGAGCAACCTCTAGATTTATTTCTCTGCATTACGTGCATTTTCGCATTGTTGATTGCTAGAAGCAAGGTATGCATTCTCTTACTTTGCATCCATATTTTAATCACACATTTGCATTTGGACTTAATTCCTAGACCACATAATTTATCTTGAAACGACTTAACATGTGATCATATTTTCTTAAAATAGAACTAGTTAAAGGAGGAACATATAAAACCCAAGGAGTTGATTTGAGACATTGTGCTGCAGTTCAAAAATTCATACTTTTACGGTGAATGCACATGTGCATGACTGTGCAGTAAAGCACGCAATTAGACACTCCTAGGTTTTGAACTAATAGGAAAGAACTCTCCTACCATTTGATACCAAAGTGCTTGAAACTTAAGTTCAAAAGTTTTGTAACTCCAAGGAGGGGGATACCGTGTCACAAATTTTTTAAGGTAGTTAAGAAGCACTGCAAAAGCACAACTTCAAAGGAAGGCTTAGGCCTACTTGCATCCCTCGATCTTTCTTCCTTGGAGTACTTTATCAGCTGAACTTTAGAGCAGAGCACCTAAGTTCCAATTAGGTTTTCATTAAGGCATTTCGTAGGTCGACAATAGGCACGTAAATTGATTGAACAAATTGTATTGTCACCTACAATTTGACTTAAAACTGAATGTCTAAATTGGGAAAGACCTAAAAAGTCCCTTTGAATTGTGTTTTGTTGGGGAAATTTGACTATGGTGTGAGTTAGAATGGACCAATTTGACCATCACCCTTTCACCTCTTACCCACACCCTTACCCCCACTCTGTGATCTTTGATCCCATACTCCAAGATGGTCCATCTTTTAATGGACAAAATGACAACTAGTGGGATCCTTTTTACTCCTACTATAGGAGTATTGGTTCGATTAAGCCCCAATTCAGTGAGTAGAATCTAGGAGCGGGATTTGCATTGTCTAATATCCCTCCCATGATTGATACACCCAACCCACCCACCATTCATTACACTGATTTCTAGGGTTGGACTAGTACTCCTAGGCATCATGAATCTAGCCACCTGTGTTACACCCTTGATTCTGATTTTGGAAAGTGGCCACCAGAGGAAGATGATGATCAGGTTGAGTATCCACCTGAATTATATTGGAGTCAAACGAAGGAAAAAATGGTACCTTTAGAAGACCTTGACCCAGATGATAGCATTTTTCTGACATTTGATGAATTAGGTAGAGGCCAAGTTCTTAATCCCAACTTTCCTTATGATGATGATCACGAGATGGAACTCAAACCCACCCTTAGGGAACCTAACCTTGAAATTCACTTATCTGAGGAGTCTGATGTTACTAGTGTGAACCATTTACCCCTGATAGAGTGCCTAAGGGGATTTGCAGAGATTTTAGATCATTCTAGAGCTCCAATAGATGATGAATTGACTGTTGAGGAGGATGAATTATGTGAGGAACCTACATTTAGGATTTGGAGTGACACTAGAGGTGATTATGTCTTATTTGAAGATTTAGACCCTGAGGATGTCACAGATTTGATCAACTTAGGTTTTCTCCATGCTCCTATTAACAATATCACTCTTCAAGATCAAATAATGGAAAATGTGGAAGCAACTTCTGAAATTTATGTGGATTCACATATAGACTCCAAGGAGGATTTTAGAAAGAACAAGAACTCAGAGATGACATTGATAGGATAATCCCTAGATCTGTTGCTCCCAACCTGCCTTCGGAGTCACCCTCTGATTCGTCTATTGCTAAAGGAGAAATTTTGACTCCATACCTTGAACTAATCACTAATGAAGAGCAGGAAGACACAAGTGATAGTATAAGGGATGTTAGGGATGCGATTGAGGAATTAGGAAGGATGTTAGGGATGGACATCGAGCCAATTAAACCCAACCTAGATCTTATGGCCATCCTGCAACCTCGAAACTTGGACACCCTAGACAACCGTTGGATTAGGAATTTGCTCACTTTTGTTCTGACTGGGGGGCTTAGCGAACCAATATCTCTTGTAATGGGGTATCGGGTATGGATTGATGCTTTCCATGGTTAGTCCATCACCCTGGGGTTTATCTCTGCACCATTCCTTCACCATTCCTTTTGGAGGATCCTTGTCATCCTCTTCCTACCCCTTTAGAGGCTGCTAATCCAGTATATCTTTTAGAACCACCTCCATGACATGGGACGATTTTATTCCCATCCTGGTTGGACAAGCATTTGCTATCGGGATTCATCATCAGCTCGTCAACATCCTAGGTTACTTGTTTTCTAGGCCAACATTATTTTGCTCATTTTTAGGGTCTATTTCTTTGTTCTTGGAATCTAACTTGCAGGTTCTTTGGCTACTCGGCTACCAACAAAATAACGGCAGCCCAACTTTGACAGGTAATATCCTTCTATGCAATGTGGACATTATAGATTTTAGGCATGGGGGTGTACTTGGGGATATAGATGGTGCATTCGTGCATTTAGTTAAAGCATTATGCATTGCATACGTTTGCATTGATTTAAAAAAAAAATGCATTCATGCATTCATATTGCATTAAAAAAAAAAAATTTGAGCTTAACTGGCTAGCCATGCATTCTTAGGCAGACCAAAACTTTAGGTTAGACTATGTTGACTCTAGGTTTCTGACTTTAGAAGCTAAGTTGAAGTACTAGCTTTAGAACTTTAGGGTCCTTTGTGGACTTGAAAAAAAACTCAAGTAGGAGTTAAGTTGTGGACCATTCCTCAAGAGGTTAAGGAAAGTTAGGGATTGAGTTAATGGCTGGGTAGTACTTGATGTCTTTTTCTACCTTTTGGTTTACGGGTCCTTGTAACCTAAGCATCCACAATTCACACACACTTGGTCTTATGTAAATAGTGATCACCCTAATTCCTTTCTTGGAGAAAAATTTTAGTACTCTTAGTTCTGACTTAGGAGAATCTTGAAAACACAAGTTGATTGGAAGAGTTCCTACTGTAGGAGAGGTGGAGTATATACTCACCTTGAGGATGTGATGATAACATGTCACCTAGTCGGTGCTTATCTCTTAGGATATCCATCCTACTTAGGGCATGTAAGCACATTGTGTGATTCAGGTACCATGGGTGGCCCTATCTTGAAGTGCCGATTTCCATAGGCCTGAATTCACTTTAGAAATCCATGGGCGGTACTATCTCGAAGTGTCGATTTCCAGGAGTTCTTAGGGTCTCTATGGGCGGTGCTATCTTGAAGCATCGAAAGCTAGGCACCCTTCGAGGTACGGTGATGGGGACAATGAATCTGACACAGACCGTGTTGATAGCTGATCCAAGGTTAAACTTAGAGGAATCAAACAAAAAAAATATATACATAAATAGAAAAAAAATCCTCTTTCTAGGTTGGAAATCATACCAACCTCAAATAAATCAGACCATTACACATGCATGAATGCTTTAATCACTGGGACCAATAAACCCTAGGGTAGAGTTAGAAATTAGGGAAACCTACACCTACAACACATCCTTAGCTGACCTAGTTTGTAATTTATCAACTACTTGGGAACCTTAGATCTAAAGTTCGAACTTAACATGTTTCTAAAGGGAGACCGATTGGGTTGGCTAATCCACTTGAAGAGTTGGGTTGGGTCACTTTGGTGTACACAAATCCTTCAAAACTCATGTGTAAGCTGGGACATGGCAAATCGCATCCATCAAGGGAATGCTTATTTGGACTTCCTCAAAGAGCTTGACCAAGTTCTCTTCAGGTGCCATGGGTTTGGGTTTCCTATTTCCTTTGGCTAAAGCCTCTAGAAATGGAATGTCTGTAGGTTTCTCCAAGGTTGGCTTAGGCTCTAGGTCTAGGGTAGGATTATCCTTGGTATCCATCCTTGGTTTAGGCCTTGAACTACTTGGACCAAGTTGTTTAGGATAAAGTGGGTCCTGAGTAGTCTTGCCACTGTGAGTAGTGATAGAGTTTTGGCTTGCTTGGTTTCGATTGGGAGATGGAGTTGGCAAGAAAGGAGGTTACTATTGATATCCCATGTATTGAATTGAAGCCTCTTACCCATCAGGTGGAGGTGTAGAAGGGGACTGATAAATATAATTAGCTTGGCCCTGATTCACAACACATATTTGCTTTGGCACGTTGTTTGGGTTCAGTAGAGGTTGGGATGGAAGTGTGCCTGGATGGCGAGTTCCAGTCATCTATGCAAGCTGATTGCGAACCTCTATGATTTTCGCATTATGCTGCCTCACATGGCAGCATTGGTCTTCTCCATATCAGCCAAGGTTTGTAGAATCAGGCTCATCTGGTCATTCTTGCTAGGTCCATTTTGAAAGTTCAGGTTGGGCCTAGGCTAAGTGGGATGATATGGATGCAAATCTTGTGGTCGGGGTTGGAATTGATGTCTAAAGTTTTGATTATATCCCAACTACGCACAATTCAGATGATTACACCATTCAAGGTTGTAAGAGTTAGAGAATGGATCATTCTAGATAGTGTGGAGCTCCTTACAGGGTTGAGTAGCTCCTAAGTAGTCAGAGTATAGGGGTTCAAAGATCCCCCAACTAGAGTAGGATAGTTTGGAGTTTCCTCTGAAACCAGGATCAGATGGGGGTGGCTAGGCATCCATCCCCTGATATGAGTGGTGGTGAATGTTATGCACGGCCTCCCTCCCTATGGGCGGATGCGCATATGTGTTCTGCTAATAAGAAGTGGCCTTTCGGAGTTGGCTAGTCAAATTGTCCAACTTCTCGATAATGGAGACCTTATCTAATCGACTGGCCACTAACTCTAGATTGACGGATGTAGATAGGTCTCGTGTTTCGTGTGTCCCTCTGATGTTTGTTGATGCTTGGGTAGTTGTCAAGTTGAACATACCCATAGACTCATTGTTTATAGAGTTTTCTCACATGTTCTCAAGAATCTCCCAAATGGTGTCTTCATCTTTACCCATGTAGTTGCCTCCACAGGCTGCATTGACAAAAAATTGCATATCTTCACAGAGTTCTTGGTAAAAAATTGGACTTGTTCACACTTAGGAATGCCATGATGAGGGCATTTCAGCATGAGATCCAAAAATGATCCCATGCCTCATGAAGTGGTTCCCCTACATTTTGTGTGAAATGCGTGATTTGGTGCCTCAGGGCATTTGTGCGTTCAACTACGAAGAATTTCTTTAGGAATTCAGCTTGTAAACCCTCCCAAGTGTTGATCAGTCGAGTCAGAGACCGATACCAATGGGTAGCCTTATCCTTCAAGGAGAAGGGGAACATCTTCATGAGCAAGGTGTTTCAGTTTTGAACAGTTGGCCCGAGAGTTTGGGCTAAATGTTTTAACTCTTGAATGAGTTGGAAAGGGTCTTTAGAACCCAATCCATGAAAGTAGGGGATCACATTGATGATATTTGGCTTCAACTTAGTTTTAGGTCAACTAGTCAAAATCTACACCCTGGGTTCTATGGCAACAACTGTGGAATTATAATGGTCCTGCATCTGTGGACGTGCTCGAGGATTGGCCAGTGCATGGATCAAATTAGTAAGAGTCTACAACTGGTCTTGTAGGTTTTGAATCTCACCACCTTTAGGATCTTGATTCTCCATGCAAGAGGAGGATGGATAATTGGGTTCAGATGGATTTAGAAGAGAGATCAAGTGGATCGGAAAAGACCCCAAACAAGTTGGTTGGGGTTTGACCCCGATGAGAATGAACTGCTAATGGAGGTCTTAAGATAATCTTAAGGATCTCCTCCCGTACATGCACTACAAAATTAGATTGAGGGACTGAATGTGTCTTGGACCTAATCAAGGCACCCAAAAGGATTTGATGACAAAGGTAGTTCGAGGTAGATGGACCTATGGATCAGATACTTACCCACCCGAGAATTACTTCAGCAGCCAGGAAGGGAGAGTCCTGCAAAGACCCCTACACGATAGAGCATCCCCATGGGTTACATGGTTTCCCATACCCAAACTTCCTTGTCACCGCGATTCCAAGTTAGATCAGAATGTGTGAATTCTTGAATTTCACTTGAATTTAGAATTGATTCAAAGTGTGACCTAATATGGAGGTTGGTTGATTTACAAAATGAACCAACTTCACTTGACTTGTCTTAAAATTTAGGTTGGAATTCGGGTTAAGTCACCTGGATCACCCTGTTTTTATTTTACAAATAGGTTATTAGGTCTCAATTTTTAAGATTCAAGTGATCATAAAGCCTAACTTTCAGGATTTTGATGATTAACCAATTCAAACAGGGGCTTAGGTGGCACACAATGCAGGAAGATTTATTTCCCTTTCAGCAGGCAAATGTGTGCTAATCCTTGCAACCCTAATATGGAAACCCTAATTTGGCTCTATTTCCAAGTCCAATTACTTCCAAAGATGTCACCTTGGACTCAATCAAGAAGGTGAATAGCCCAAGATGCTTAGTGTCCCTAATAGGTGCAAGTACTAGGATTGGGGTCCTCTAATCAAAGTCAGAATCAAATCTAATTTGATAGTGATCAATTGAAATAAATTAGGAAACAAACTTTTTCCTTGAATGATGATTACTAGGAAGGCAGATTTGAACTCTAATTCTGTTGCTTCCTTTTTTATCTTTCCAGGAGAGGAGGATATTATGGAGGAGGGAATAATGGTTTGCTTCCCATGGTGTGGTTGCTCGAGCGACTGGTCTTCAGTGGTGATGCACCTCGCAACAACACAACAAAATAGATAAAGCAAGTTAGTATTCAATTCAAGAATGAATGTGACCAATGGTCAAAATGCATGTTGCTCCCCAGCAACAACACCAAAATGTTAATCACGCTAAAGTCATATTTAAAATACGTGTTGTAGTATAGGTAACTAAAGCGAAGAAAACACTTAAAATTTATAATCTCGGAAAGCGTGAGTTTTTGAGGTCATTCGTACGGAGCAAAATAATCGCAATTGAACCACTAGTTAAGTATAAAAATGAGCACAAGATTCTGATATCAAAATTGAATATATATGCAATGAATACTCCTCTCAACATATATAAAATTACAAGTTTTCAAAGAACCAACAGAAGTAGATACAAGGCTAAAAAGAAATTTATTTTTAGTTCAACACAAAGCCTTGAACTTACTCTTATTCTCAAGCCTAAAGCCTCAATCAAATCAATGCCAAAGCAAGCCACCAGATGGCTTAAACATTTAAGCCCAAGTCAAGGCCCAACTCCTCTCAGAGCAAAAGCCCCCCAAATCTCTTAGCCCAGACCTTCCTCTTTCTCTCCTTAAATGGATCGGGTAATTAGACCAAGCCAGCCCCGGTGTAGGCAGTGGGTGAGGAGTGCGTGAGGTATGTGTAGGGACCTATCCCCTGTGTCTTGGGCCAGAAAGTAAAGTAGGCAAAGCCTTATGAAGGCATTTCAAATTTATAGCCCCATTGATAAGATGATTTTCGCTTTCAAATAATGTATTAAGATGATTTGTCATTGTAGGATAAAAGAGGTGGAAAACCACTTAACAAAATAATTAAAATAAAAATTAAACCACTCACAGAAGAGAGGGTCGTGTCCATAGGGAGACAATGATGCAATAAAATCATGAATACTTTTTCTCATATTCATTCAATCAAGTGCGAAATCCATAGTCAAATCTGACATGAAATGCGATGAAAAGAAGATACACAATAACTCAAAAATGTAAGGGTATATGTGTAATTTTTCCTCACTGAAATATTCAATAAATATGTGATGAATCTATGTAATTTCTAATTGACATGCATTAGAGAGAATTTATGCACATCTTAATCCAAAACCAATGTCAAAAGATGTGAATAACAAAAGCCACGCAATTATAAGAAAGCATGAGTATGAAGTTGCAATTTCACAAAAATAAAATAATCATAAATCAAAATTCATTTTCATGGCAATGGCATGAAATGTAATTATTAATTCCACCATTAACAAAGGATTCTACCTCTCTCCTCCTCGCGCATGGGAGAGAGGATTTTTTGAAGAACTCTTCTGGACGTAGATTGGCCGGAGTGAGGGCATCGCAATGGTGGCAGCGGCAAGTTGCGAGATGGCCGGAGCCAACCTGTCAGAGGAGAGAAATGGCAACGGTGGAGGAGGCTGCTGCTGGCCGTGTGTGCTGTAGGCGCAAGGAGGCACGGCACGCGGGTGTTGGGGGTGTTGCAGGTGTTCGCGGGGCGTGGGCGCGTGGAGGGGAGTCGTTCTGCGGGGTGCACAGGCACGTGCGAAAGGTCTGTTGGTGCTGGCTGCAGGTGCTGTAAGGAGGCGCTGGAGCGGTGGACTGCTGGCGCGCGGGCGTCGGTTCGCTGGAGGTGAAGGCGCAGGCATGGTCTGATGGCATGAGGCGAGGGCACTGGAGGTTTTGGTGAAGGCGAGGAGGCATGGGTGTGCTGGCTGCGGCTGCTGGCGCGCAGAGTGAAGGCGCTGCTAGAGGGTGCTCTGCAGGCATAAGGGTGCACGGACGTGCGGGCTGGTGAAGGCGCATGGTGGGCAGATAGCACGCGGTGGTGTGTAGGTGCTGGTGGGTGCGTTGGAGCTGTTGGTGAAGGCGTGCGGTGGGTGAGGCACTTGGTAGGGTGTGCTGGAGGTGGGGCGCACGGTGGTGCAGGTGCTAGTGCGTGGGTTTGAGCTGCTGGTGAAGGCACGCGGTGGGTGATGGCGTGAGGCAGGAGGAATTGCAGGGACTCTTGACGGTATGAGCTGTCACCCCACACGCCCACGGTGGTGGAGTCGCACTGCCACGGTGGGAGGCCGGTGGTATGGATGGATGGGAAGCAATGTTCTCTGAGCACAGTAAGGAACAAAGGGGTGGTGACCTCCCCCTCAACGACAGCTCTTCCTTTTCTTTTGTAGCCACAGCTACATAGATTTGAAATTCAAAACACCGTAAAATCAATGTGATGCGTAGAAGGAGGAGGTGGAGACGAAGGAGTTACCTATGCAAAGGAGAAGAAGAATAAAAGAATAAAATAATTAGGGTTATTTATACATAACTCCTTAACTTCTATGTTAATTAAAATAGTGCACCTAATTAATTAACTAATTAAATGTATGCAACCTTAGGTTAATTCTAAATGCATGAATTATGCACTTAAGCTAAAAATATGAATTAATTTATTTACATCCTAATGTATGCTATCTAAATGTTAAAATTAACTTAATGTCCAGACATTTAGATACTTAAATAGCCCACAAATATGGGCTAATCAAATACCCCCATGCCTAGTTTTTGCTAGTCCCTAGCAAATCCAAGCAAAACCTAGCACTCCAAGTAAACTAGCCAACCCAATCGGTCTTCCTTTAGAAACATATTAAGTTCAGACTTTAGACCTAAGGTTCCTAAGTATTAGCTAAGTTACAGACTAGGTCGGCCAAAGATGAGTTGTAGGCACAAGATTCCCTGATTTCTGACTCTATCCTAAGGTTTATTGATCCCTGAGATTAAAGCATCCGTGCATATGCATTGGTCTGAGTTATTTGAGGTTGGTATGATTGCCAACCTAGAAAGGAAAAAGGATTTTTTTTTAAATAATATTTTTTTTTTTTTTGTTTGATTCCTCTAAGTCTAACCTCGGATCAGCTGTCAACACGGTCTGTGTTGGATTCATTGTCCCCATCACCGTACCTCGAAGGGTGCCTGGCTTTCGATGCTTCACGATAGCACTGCCCATAGTGACCCCAAGAACTCCTGGCAATCAACACTTTGAGATAGTATCGCCCATGGATTTCTTAAGCGAATTCAGGCTTGTGGCAATCGCCACATCGAGAAAGGGCCTCCCATGGTACCTGAACCGCACAATGTGCTTACATGCCCCAGTAGGATGGATATCCTAAGAGACAAGCATCGAGGAGGTAATGTGTTATAATTGCATCCTCAAGATGAGTATATACTCCACCTCTCCTGCGGCAGGAACTCTTACAATCAAATTGTGTTTTCAAGCCTCTCCTAAGTCAAAACTAAGAGAACCAAATTTCTTTTAAGAAAAGAATTAAGGTGATCACTTACTTACATAAGACCAAGTGTGTGAGATTTGGATGCTTGGGTTACATGGATCCGTAAACCAAAAGGTAGAACAAGATTCCAGGTACTACCCCACCTTTTAACTCAATCCCTAGCTTTCCTTCCTCAACCTCTTGAGGAATGGTCCACAACTTAACTCCTACTTAAGTTTTTAAGTCCACAAAGGACCCTAAAGGTCTAAAGCTAGTGGTTCACTTAACTTCTAAAGTTCAATCCTAGAATCAATTTAGTCTCATCTAGAGTTCTGCTTAAGAATGTAGGGCCTAGCCAGTTAAGCTTAAAACTTTATATTTTTATTTTTATTTTTATTTTATTTTAATGCAATATGCATGAATGAATGCAAAATGTAGACATGCTATAAGCAAATGCATCAGGTCCTCTCCCCCATGCCTAGTTCAAATAATGTCCTCATTGGAAACAAAAACAGTTAAAGATATTACCTGAGGTGGAGAATGGTAGGAGCTAAGGCTCCTCAAGAGTGACCTCGTCAACCAGATGGCCATCCAAACTAATGTATGGTTTTAACCGTTGACCGTTGACAATAAAGGGAGTTGCTGAAGAGGAAGGGCTTTTAATCTCCACAGCTCCATGTGGAAACACTTTCGTGATTATATAAGGCCCATCCCAATGAGATTTTAACTTCCTAGGAAAAAGCTTAAGTCTGGAATTGAAAAGCCAGACTTGTTGGTTGGGCTCAAAGGTTTTTCAAAGTATATACTTATCATGCAAGACCTTAGTTCTTTCTTTATAAGCTTGAGAGGTGTCATAAGCATCATTCCTCAGCTCCTCAAGCTCACTTAATTCCAGAAGTTGTGCCTTACTCGCCTTCTCTAAATCCATGTTAACACTTCAAATAGCCCAAAGTGCCCTATGTTCGAACTCAACAAGTAAATAACATGCTTTCCCATACACAATCTGAAAGGAAGAAGTACCCAAAGGGGTCTTATAGGCCGTTCGATATGCCCACAAAGCATCATCGAGCTTTTGGGACCAGTCTTCCCTATCAGGTCTAACGGTCTTTCCTAAAATATTTTTTATCTCCCTATTTGACACTTCAACCTGGCCACTCGTCTGAGGATGGTAAGGGGTAGTGACCTTGTGAGTCACTCCCAGACTCCTGATTAGCCAATTGAAGTGGTGGTTTCGGAAATGAGGTCTCCCATCACTTATAATGGTCTTGGGGTAGTTGAAATGAGATATGATATTGGCCTTCACAAATTTCAAAATCACAGAGTGGTCATTTGTGTGCGTAGGAATGGCCTCTATCCATTTAGAGACATAATCAACTGCTACCAAGATATATTCATAACCATGGGATGAAGGGAAGGGGCCCATAAAGTCAATTCCGCACACAACAAAAATTTCAACAGATTGAATAGGGTGTTGAGGCATTTCATTCCTCTTCCCAATCGTTCCAGTCCGTTGACATCTAATACAGGCCTTAACAAAATTATGAGAATCCTTAAATAATGAAGGCCAACAAAAATAAGACTGGAGAACCTTAAAAGCAGCTTTCTTAGCACCAAAGTGTCCACAATGAAGTTCATGGAAAAAACTCAGCACACTTTGTTGTTCCTCTTCAGGTACACGATGTCTCAATACTTGGTCTTATCCAATTCTAAATAATTTAGGCTATTCCCAATGACAATATCTTACTTGGGAAATGAATCTCTTTCTTTTCTGCTCATCCCAAGAGCCAGGAGTTTCTCCAGTGACCAAGTAATTTACGGTATCAACATACCAAGGTAAAGTTCATGTACCGCCATCAGGGTTTCATTGGGAAATGTCTCACAGATCTCTCCGGAAAGAGAGTCATTAAGTGAAAGGCGAGACAGGTGGTTAGCCACAACATTTTCTACTCCTTTCTTTTCCCGTATCTCCAAGTCAAATTCTTGAAGGAGTAGGATCCACCTAATCAGACGTGGCTTAGAATTTTTCTTAGCAATGAGATGTTTCACTGCCGCATGATCAGTGAAAATAACCACTTTAGACCCAAGCAGATAAGACCTAAACTTCTCCAGAGAAAAACTACAACAAGTAATTCTTTTTCAGTGATGGTGTAGTTTTGCTGAGGTTCGGTTAAAGTCTTGCTGGCATAATGCAGCACATGAGGTCTTCCCTCAACCCTTTGTCCAAGGACTGCTCCCACTACATAATCTGAAGCATCACACATCAGCTTAAATGGTAGTGTCCAATCAGGAGCTTGGAGAATAGGTGCAGAGATCAAGGCCTTCTTCAGAGTTTGAATCGACACACTTTGAATCAAAATTGAAGGAAGATTCCTTCTCCAACAAGTCACAAAGTGGCCTAGAAATTTTACTAAAATTTTTAATAAAGCGCCTATAAAAGCCGGCATGGCCCAGAAAGGATCTAATCTATTTGACATTCGTGGGCAATGGGAGTTTGGAAATAGAATCAATCTTGACTTTATCTACTTCTAAACCTCGCTCAGACATAACATGCCCAAGTACAATTCATTTCTGGACCATGAAATGACTTTTCTCCCAGCTGAGGACTAAACCAGTCTCCTTACATCGCTTCAACACATTCTCCAGGTGCAGGAGACACTGGTCGAAAGACGAGCCATAAATGGAGAAGTCATCCATAAACACTTCAACACACTCATCAATCATGTCCGAAAAAATAGACATCATACACCACTGGAAGGTTGCAAGGGCATTACATAATCCAAATGGCATACGCCTAAATGCAAAAGTACTGTAAGGACTCATGAATGTCGTCTTCTCCTGGTCATCAGGGAAGACTGCAACCTGGTTGTACCCAGAATATCCATCGAGAAAGCAATAGTACTTATTCCCTGCCAATTTCTCGAGAATTTAATCAATAAAAGGCAAGGGAAAGTGATCCTTCTGGGTAGTGGTGCTCAACCTGCAGTAATCAATGCAGACCCTCCATCCAGTTGAGGGTCTAGTGACAACTTGTTCACCTTGGTCATTGAATTCCACAGTAAAGCCTGCCTTCTTTGGCAGGATAATCACCCAAGATGTGGGACTAATGAACCCCCCTCCTCTTCTTTGTTTTCTTCTTCTGCTCACATGCACAACCATGGAATCAGGGTTGTCAATTGAAACCAAGTGGTTGTTGGATGATCAATCAAACATCCAATCCTTTCTCCTTATTCAAATCCACATCAGGAGAGGGGGTTTCCCTTGATGTTTGGTCATCGGACCTAGCTACATGTGGTCGGAGAAGAACCCAAGAATTCGATGAGTTCCCTACACAAGAAAGGTTGGTCTTCTGACCCAATTAGAAACACAATAAGGTTCAGCTCTACTCACTGGACAAAAGCCCTAAGGTGATTTGAGGCGAGGGTGGTCATGGATGGTCAACAGTAAAACTCTCAATAAGCTTGGTCGGTGTTAATGTAGGTGGGTGAAGGAGATGATGTATGGCGAAATTGAGTTGGGAAAAAGATTAATGGAGGTGTAGAGATGCTTTTTCCCAACTCAATTAGGTCATAGAGAAGCGAAGGAGGTGAGGCGATGGTGGTGGTCAGAGCGAAAGTTGTTGGTGTCGGGGATGGAGGAAAAGGAGAGTGGAGCTGTGGAGTGACCTAGATCTAATTGGAGAGTTAAGAAGAGAATGACCTAGGCTAATTTGGGAAGAGAGGGGGAGAAGACTATCACTAGTGGTGCTCCAGTGACGAGGAAGAAGGTGGAGTTGCCGAAGCGGAAGAGGGCATGGGAAGGTCTGATGTTTCGCGAGAAGCGTTGCCAAGGAATGGGAAAAAGAACCCCTCTACCTATTGTGCTTGGTAGGGGGGAAGAAGGTGATCGAGGAAGCTCCAATGGTACTTCATAATTTGCCAGTGATAAGGAAGAAGAAGGGGATTCTAGCGTAATTGGGCACGAGGTTCATTTGCTTGAGTCAAACCCCTTTTATAGAGGAATTTCTCCTCCCAATTACGGCTGATTATAGCAAGTTTGAACTTGCTTTGAGATCGGCTTGGAGTTTGGAAAGCTTGAGTTCGCTACTGACATTCCCAGCCGTGATTGAGCTCGTGAAGTCGCCTAGAAGACATGGAAGATCTTTACGATCAATCTCGCTAAGTTTGGCAAGAACTGATTGAGGTTTGATCTTCAATTTGCGGCATGAATCTCCCCTAGATTTGGGTTTACAAACCCCTGTCACTGTGTTTGGAAGGAAGGAAGAAGGTGGTAGGGGGTTTTTTGCATAAAGGATGAGAAGTTAGGGGTATATTTGTAAGGGAAGGTGGTAGGGGTTTAAGTGTAGTGAATAAGGAGTTGTGGGCTTAAATGCAAAATAGGTCAAGATGGACTTTGATTGAGCCCCAATTTTTGGGTTAACCTAATTTGGATCCAAGGAATCTAATGGTGACCTCATATTTGATTTTTGACCAAGTTTAATTGGGTAAATTACATAGAAGCCCAAAACAAGTCAAATTCCCTCCTAAGTCTCTGTTTTTTGTCAGAATGGGTTCCTTTGGTTAAGGTGAAGGTTCCAAACCTCATAGAATATTTTTCAATGATTTTTAGGAGGTTTAAATTAAATTTATTTCCATCAAAACCCTTTCAATTTGAGTAAGGCTGTTAATTAGGGTTTTCAGGTAATAAATTAATCTTCAAACAGCAGAAAACCCTAATTCAGTCAGCTAAAGCCCACTTCTTAGGAAATTAAGCTCATTTGACTTTGTATTAATCTTTGATTAACCCCTTAATTAATCTACATTAGTGATTAGATGTTGAAATGGTAGAATTAACCCATTTTCTTATCTTCTTAGATGCAATTCGGAACAAAGTTATGATCTTTTGATGAATATTTAGGAGCATTTATTACTGCAGTTAGGATAAATTAGGCTTATTAACACCAATGATGGTGCTACCATCATAAGGCTTAGGAAGCATCTGGCCTCTTTGTCTACCCTTTGGTTTACAGGTCTTAGTAACTTAAGCATCCACATCCCATACATTGGTCTGGTTGAGTACGCTTAATGAAGAATAACTTCAAAAATTCCTCCATCTGAAAAAAAAAGGTTCTCTTGAAGATCTGACTTAGGAAAGGCTCAAAAACACAAGTTGACTAGAAGAGTTCCCATCGCATGAGAGGAGTAAATACTCCCCTTGAAGATGCGTTATTACATGTCATCTCCTCGTTGCTGGTCTCTTAGGATATTTAAATATCTTACCAGGGGAATGTAGCTGCATTGTGCTGTTCAGCCACCATAGGTAGCATTATTCTGAAATGTCGATTGCCAAGGTCTGGATTAGCTAAAGAATGCCATGAGCGGTATTATTACAAAGTGTCGATTGCCATGTACAATGCTATCTTGAACACTCAAATGCCAGGGACCCTTCGAGGATCGATGATGGTAAGAAGCAATCTGACACAGACCATGTTGAGAGCTAATTCGAGGTTAGATTTAGAGGATTCACAAAAATTGCAAATAGAGAAAAATCTCAAAAATACCTCCATCTCTATTTTGAAAAATGTGATGGCAAGCTGAATCTGGACCACATGCACGAACGCGCGGGTGCTTTAATCTCTAGGGTCAACAAACCCTTGAGTAGGCTATGGGGCCTAAGAAACCTTTGTCGAAGACCTAAAGCTAAAGCCAATCAAGTCTATATCTTGACCAGTACTTGAGTACCTTAAGGCCTAGGGATAGTATTTGAAACTAGTCTTTAGAGGTGAAGCACGATAAGGCATTGATATAAACACATTTACACTACTTAAGATGTCTATTTATGCATGTTCTTAAGCATAGGATTGCATTTCATGATATAAATATTGCATAACATGCATCATTTTGCATTTAGAGTAGCTTGAATAAAATGGAGGTTAATTGTCTCCTTTTATGTGCTTGGACAGGGCAAACATTTTATCGTGGCCTCGGATCAAAGATCCAACCATATGGATGTGATCAGGGTGATGATTGGAGTTCAACGACTCCAAGATCGCCCTAATAAGGCATTCGTAGCATTAGATAGTGACCGGGGAACCCTAGAAGATCAAGGGCAAGGATGGTGTAAATTCGCACTTCAGATGACAAATCTGACCACACTGATGAATTCGGATCGACGATCGCAGCCCAACGACACAAAAATTGAGCCAATTCGACATCCGTGGCACCATCTACAACTTCCAGAAGATGGACGGCCAAGATGGCGCCACGTGGTGCCATCCTGGCCACCCAAACGGCCGCTTACATTCCATGAAGACTGTGCACCCGCCCCCTCTCCACCGTTGGACCTCGATCCAACGACTGTGGATGCAGCTCTTTAAAATCATCCGCGCGACCTTTTCGACCGCGTAGCGCAGCGGAGACGAAGCTGCAGGCGAAGCAGAGGTCGTGGGATCAAGTCCCACGGACTCAAATTAAGTGCAAGCGAGCAGGCACGTGGAGTGTTGGATCTTGATCGGGCGGCCGCGCGCACCCAATAGTGTTCACGCGCGATTGAACGCGCAGCGTCACACGCGATCGCACGCGGGCGGGCACGCAGCGCAGCGGGTGAAGGTGTGACTTAAGCCGTTCGATCTTGCGATCGGACGACTGAGGATCGCTGGACGTGCGTATACGTTGAAGAAGCAGGCAGCCGAGGAGGCGCGCGTGGGCGCGGAAGCTACGCCGACGTTGGGGCTTTAGTGACGGATTTATCTGTCACTAAAGACCCCTTATTTATTATTTTGAAGTTGTAATGTCCATTTTTCCCCCACTCCTTGCAACTATAAAAGGAGACCCCCTCCATACGAAATTCTCATCCCTTCCTTCTCTTCTCTACCCTTCCAAAGCTCAAGAGAAGCTTGTCCCACACCCGGGATGCTCCTCGCGAGATAAAGTCTAAATTTTCGTCCCCATTTGGAAGTGGATCCCGCGATGACGACAGCGTGCTGTTCCATTCCCGTTCTTCTGCTTCGTCCTCATTCGTCCTGCTTCGTTCTCCTTCGTCCAGGCGTCATCCCATCTGGCTCGTCCTCCAAGAAATCGTCGAGGAGGATAACTTCTCTCTCCCATTCTTATTTACAGCTTTTCTAGTGTAGAATTTTTCCTGCTTTATAGTGTAATTGATTTCCTGCTTTCTAGTGTAACTTTTATTTAGTTTGATTGTATAAACAGTTGAAATATTGAATGCATGTTCTCTTTCTCTCTCTCTCTTTCTTTCTCTCTCTCTCTCTCTCTCTTTCTTTTAGTCTGATAGCTCCATTGTAATTATATCACCTTGCTTATCAAAAATCCTAAAAAAATATAATTACGAATATAGATCAACGTAGCCTCCCTGTGTTCGACCCGAAATTCTTTTCGGTATAAATTTTATTTGTTGAACACGAATTCTTCGCTTTCAAGCTACAACGACAGGTTTTCTAAAACTAAACACGTTAGCGTAGCCATTCGCACGTTCAACAGGCATCCTGATAATAATTTTTAGTCTAGAGATCTGGTTCTTCTCCATATGATTTTGCTCGAGACTAGCAAAACTTAGGCATGGGTATTTGATAGGTCCAGTTTAGTGGACTATAATTAAGCCGAAGTACATTATTGTTGGAATGATAATTTAATTTAAAAACGTGCATTACAGTGATAAATATTAATTAAGCTACAGAGTTACCATTTCCTATATTTCAATTATTTTACATACCTTATTACGGAGATTGATTAATTACTATTTTTTTAATGCAGGATCATTTTCTTGGAAAGAGAATGAGCATAAATTTGGAAGTCCATCTTGGTGTCTTAAATGAAAATAAAAATAATAAAATATCCTTTCCTTAAATCTCTCCCTCATATTTTTGGAAAGGCTCATATATTCCTTCAATTAGGCATCAACATTTCCATATTTTTTTCCCTGATGTCAAAAACTCCATTGCCAACGCTAGACCCCCACTGCACCCCTCCTTATTTGGCTTTCTCTCTCAAATCATGGAAACCACGCACATCCCAAACGACCACCCTTCCCATATTGTTTCCTACAAAGAATGCCTCCTGCTAATTTTTACCCACAGGCCTACCACCTTGGTGGATCTCTCGATCGCGAATGATTTCCTCCTCCCCCCTCCACGCATGCACACACAAAACCACCCCCACGTACTCCTCCCGAATGATTTCTCCACCCATGAAGAGTGCAAGCATCGAAGCCATCCTTCTAGTGCTTACCCACCACTCTTGATCTCTCTCTCCTTCTTGCAAAAACACCACCCACGAGAACCCTGCTCTCCTTGCTCCCCCTGACTCCTTCGTTCATGCCCACAACAAGGATGCCCACTCCTCTTCAAATTCCTTGTCCACCCAATGTAGAGATTGAACACCACCACATGATCCGTCCACATCCCTTGATAGCCACTACCACACCACCACGAGCCTCCTCCATGTCCTTCTTACACCAGTCTTCAATCCTCCTCGATAGCAAGCCTCACCACGTCCTCGACCACCTATTTCCTTGTTACTCACATCCAGAGCAACCACCTCAACCTCTGCCGCATCATCGACATCAGCAACCTTCATCTCAAAGCCACTGGTAGCGGCCTCGACAGTAGCCACTACCATGACTCCACCCTCGACGCACCTCCTTCCCACCGTGGCCTCCAACGACCATGATAGCCACCACCGTGCTCTCCCTACGCTTGGCTTCACTGTGCGAAGACGTCGACATCGACCGTGACCGTGCACCCTCACCACCGCGCTTGACATCCTCCTCAACCTCAACACCACGCACTGCCAATTGCAAGCTCTTCACCGTGACATCCGCAACCGACAACTCCACCTCCTCTAGCCACGCAGTGAAGAGTGGAGCTCCACATCGCATTTCTTTGATCAATGACCTTGCCACCATGACACCACACCATGATTGTGTTTTCTCGTGGGGAAGTGTGGTGATAGAACCCTCCGCCCACTCCACCATGACAATAGCAATTGTGACTCTTCGACGACCTTGTCACCTCACTGTGACTACGACCGTGTGTTCTTACCATGATCCTGCATCCACTACAATCTGCTGAGTTTACTTTACTACTCGAGTTCATATATTTTAGTTGCGAACACAAGTTTGATTGATATATTTTTATGGACCTATTACGTACTTACGTCGCTGTGGAGGCGACATTCTACCTTGATATTTAGTGATGCATGTGATGATTAGATTGGCTTATTTAGTGCATTATTAATTTCATTGATCCAAGATTCGTTATGTGCATTAGATCTTACTTATGTGTGGTTTATTTAATTTGAGATACGTTTGAGTTGATTACATCTTTCATCCGATCATATTTGATTATTCGTTAATCGAGGAGTTTTCCACCACACCTACTATGACGACACATCATTAGTATTATTTGCAAAGAGAAAATTTCCCCCATCAATGGGTGTGTGTGTGAGCTTGAAGTTCTCTAAATAGATTAAAAGCAATCTGAATTGGCTAAGTAATGACTTAAACCTTACATGATGATGTTTGTGACTTGCCCAAACTCTAATAAAAGGAATGCTTAGATCCTAAATTTTTATGTCAGACCCCAAGTGATCCACTAGGTCTCAGGCTTCGTTTCGAACACGAAACCTAATGAAAATAAATGATACTTGGTCAACTAGGTGAGCTTGTAAGATTGCACCCTTGGACTTGTTGAACCATGGGTTTACTACTCAAGTAAAGGACCTGAGTTATGGTAGATGGAGGCTACCAAGGAATTTTTCCTCGGAACTTGGAGGGTTCCTAAGTTTGGTGATAAGCCTTAGGTTGTCATTAATGTTTGGCACTTGGATGTACCTTAATTTGGCTTAATGTGGAGGTACTTGTGGTTCTAGGATCTGTCATCAACTGCATGCGCAACGAAGGATGCTGGGGTACTTAGTACTCGTGGCTAGAGGTCACTTGGTGATCCTATGTACAGAATTCACCTATGTACCGTAATGGATTGGTTGAGACCTCGTTTGATGATGAATTGAGAGGGCACACCCGACGACTACGCTCCTTCAAGGAGCCACTCCTAGAGGGAGCATTAATGTGGCTCGACAATTCAGGCAAATCCTATGATGATGATCTGGTTTAATCTATGACTGGTCCTTGTTGGATATGAACCAAGCTTGTGCTTCATGGTCATAAGGTGTAGGCCTCGATAGCTCCCAGAGGCCTGACTCTTCTAACTAAAGTCAGCAACGTTCTCGACATGTCGAGAATGGGCATGCCTTTCTAGAAGATCAACAGACTTGCTAGCCTCTCCCTTGGCCAGGGAGAGATTATCAGGTTGGAGTCCATAGGAAAGGATGCATCTCAATCTCCTTTGGTAGAGAGGGATGATTCCCATAATCTGATTACTGAGGCAAGTGATAGAATAAATTTTGTAATACTAAATAACGAGAAAAAAGAGCAACTCAATTAATGGGTTTGGATCATAGTGGTTGGTAAGATTTGACCAGGTTTGGGAGTTTAAACTTGAGGTGTTGTGTTGGGCTAGGGATCTAGCTGGTTAAGTGAAATTATACAGTACCCTACATTTTACCGTGATATCGTAGTTGCTTGTTCCCTACCGAGTTGATTGGCTCATCCTTACTTTGTAGCCTAATTTTAGGTTACCATCGTGCAACATCAACGGACAGTATTTATTGCCGTGCAAATTTTTGCGAAGACTTTTGATAGGTAATTTTTATGCTTTGGTTTTGCTGTGAATTTCTTTTATATGCCAGTTTAGTGCATGTTTTGTTGGTGCTGTACATTATCATTTAATGTGCAATCCTTCCCGTACTTTCTTCCATTTTATATAATAAAAGGAACTCTTTGATAGCTTGACTTAGTTTGGTACAACCTGAATTAAATAAACTAGCACCTCTTCTGTTACCATTCCTCAAAATTCCAACCCTCATTTAGGGGCCTGGGTTTTTGGTGTGTAACATGTTTCAACCCTTTAACTAAAGGAACATTAGAAATGGGGGGAGAAGGGTTACCTATCTTACCAAGGCCAATAATATGGCACTTGTGGTTGTTGCCAAAGGTGACCGTTCTCTCATTTGTAGGTTGGAGGTCCAAGAGCAGGTGCTTGTTTCCAGTCATGTGTTTGGAGCACCCCGAATCCATCACCCATCAACCTTCTTGATGGTGTTTTCTTTGTTTTCTTCCTTGTACATCTTCTTGTTCCTATAATAGATGTCATTTGGTGACTTTGAGAATTCTTAGGTCTTTTACTTCGAGTTGTCCTTCCTTCATCTTATAGACCCAATTTTTCACATTATAATCTCCTTTGAACCCTACAAAGAAAAGTTTTAGTTGTCTTTTTGGTATCCACATTAGTGTGGATCCGGATTTGTTAGTAGTCCACCTTGTGGGAGGAGTCTTTTATGGCACATTTTAGCTACTGCTAGCCTCATAGTAACCTAGTCCATATTTGCTACAGGAAGTGATGTAAACACATTTAAACTACTTAAAATGTCTATTTATGCATGTCCTTAAGCATAGGATTGCATTTCATGATATAAATATTGCATAACATGCATCATCTTGCATTTAGAGTAGTTTGAATAAAATGGAGGTTAATTGTCTCCTTTTATGTGCTTGGACAGGGAAAACATTTTATCGAGGCCTCAGATCAAAGATCCAACAGTATGGATGTGATCAGGGCGACGATTGGAGTTCAACGACTCCAAGATCGCCCTAATCAGGCATCTATAACATCAGATAGTGACCAGGGAACCCTAGAAGATCAAGGGCCAGGATGGTGTAAATCCACACTTCAGATGACAAATCCGACCGCACGGATGAATTCGAATCGACGATCGCAGCTCAACGACGCAAAAATCGAGTCAATTCGACATCCGTGGCACCATCTACAACTTCCAGAAGATGGACAGCCAAGATGGCGCCACATGGCACCATCTCGGTCGCCCAAACGGCCGCTTACATTCTATGAAGACCGCACACCCGCCCCCTCTCCGCCGATGGATCTCGATCCAACAGCTGTGGACGCGTCTCTTTAAAACCATCCGCGCGACCTTTTGGGCGAGGCAGCGCAGCGGTCCAACGCCTTATCGCGAGGCGCTGGCACGCGTTCGAGCCTCACCAAGCGGTTTCTAAGGCGAGCAGGCGTGTTTTGATCAACTGTCAGATTGCAATCCAACGGCCGCACACGCCCGATAGCGTTCACGCGCTATTGCACGTACAGCGTCACGCAGCATCGTATGCGCCAGGCGGGAGCGGCAGCGGGCGAAGATGCATCTTAAGCCATCCGATCTCGCGATCGGATGGCTGAGACTCAGCGGACGTGCGCAGGCGTTGCGCGCATGAGCAGGTGAGCAGGCTCGAGCGAGCCGCCCACGACGCCCGTGAAGGAGGCTTTAGCGATGATTTTATCCGTCACTAAAGACCCCTCATTTATTATTTTAAAGTTGTAATGACCATTTTGCCCCCACTCCTTGCTACTATAAAAGGAGACCCCCTCCATACGAAATTCTCATCCCTTCCTTCTCCTCTCTACCCCTCCAAAGCTCTAGAGAAGCTTGTCCCACACCCGGGATGCTTCTCGCAAGATAAAGTCTAAATTTTTGTCCCCCTTCGGAAGTGGATCCCTCGACGACGACGGCGTGCTGCTCCATTCCCGTTCTTCTGCTTCGTCCTCCTTCGTCCAGGCGTCGTCCCGTCCGGCTCGTCCTCCAAGCGACCGTCGAGGAGGATTTCTCTCTCCCTATTCTTTCTACTGCTTTCTAGTATAGATTTACTGCTTTCTAAAGTAGTTCTGCTCATCCTCCAAGCGATCGTCAAGGACATTTCTCCCTCCATTCTTTTAATGCTTTCTATAGTAAATTTATCGCTTTCTAGTGTAATTGTTTTATGCTTTGTAGTTGTAATGAACAATCTCCTTAATGATAAATTCTTTGTTTATTCTACATCTCATTTTGATTTCTATGTGTAATATTCTCTTTTTTTCTTACCCTCTCTCTCTTCTATTTATTGTAAATAATTAGATAGCTTCAAATTGAATTACTTTGTGACAAATAAAAAGAAACGCGTAGTTTTTAAATCAAACGTCCGCCTCCCTGTGTTCGACCCGGAATTTCAATTTCGATATAAATTTTATTTGTTGAACACGAATTCCTCGCTTTCAAGCTACAATGACAGGTTTTCCAAAATTGAACACATTAGCGTAGCTATTCGCAAGTCTCAACATTTTGGCACCGTTGCAGGGGAGCAATTAGTGCGCCTAACATTTTGGCACTGTTGCCGGGGAGGCTACGCTCTTTGATTTCTCTTCGCGTTTTGTAACTTACAAATCATTTACCTCACTTTTCTCCTTTCTTATTGTAATTGCAGGTACTCTTTTGAGACGAGCAAAAGCGGTAGATTGGAGTAAAGTGCTGTGGAAGGTTTTGTAAGTTATCCCCCATTCTTTCCCCCTCCATAGATTTCATTCGCCACATTAAATCCAAATTCCAATTAACCTAGGTGTTTGCATAAATCCTAGGAATAGTTTGGTTGTTTGGATTCTCACTCACATTCATTCCAACTTCATTTATATATATAAAAAAAAAGACAAAAAGATAATTTTGTGGGGCAATTTTCAACAAACACACAACGTACACCCACATTCAAAGGCACTTAACGGAATTGATTTGTTTCTACTCAACTGGGTTCTGATCTGTGGGACCAGCACACATAAAGCAACACATAAAAGAGTAGAAATCATTCTAAGTTAACCATCTTTGTGTGCCTAACTTAGTGGTGCATTTGAGGCCAATTGTTTGAGTTGATTGGGCCGCACCACTTCAAATAAAATCAACTCATCAAGTAGCTGCCAATTAGGTTCAACTCTTAGGGATCTACTAGGCACTCCACATTCTTTTTAAACTTTAAAGGAAAATATCTTCACCTGTGCTCGCAAAACCTGGTGTGCCAATGAAACTTGATTGAAAACACCTAAAGTTGAATCCTAAAAGCTACTAAGCAAGATTTGAACCTTAAAATTCACCACATCAAAAGTAATCTTGCTTGAAAACCACTGGTTGTGCACGCACACACAAAGCAATCAATCATTAAGGGCACAACCCATTTAAAGGGCCCATCACATTCCAAAGCACATTCAAACCTAGCCCTAAATAAAACATAGTAGACGTTGGCCTTAAGGATTGGACTCGCTCTTTAGAATCCAGAACGAGATTATTTTCGATTAGTCTGTTTATATTGTTCAATCTGATGTCTAGCTAGGGGAGTAGAGTCAAACGATCGCGGCTGGGAGGTACACTAGGAACTGGAGGCGCAAGCCGAAGGAAGAACCTTCTCCCCACTCCCTCCTTCTAACTGGTTGGATTGAACAGATAGAAGTAGATCAAATAGTTCCTTTATCTCAAGACAGGTTTTGGGAGTCTGTAGGTCTGTAGGCTAACTCATTTAAGGACAGGTTTGATTGTTTGTATTGCAGGGCACCTTTCTTCCTCCCGTGTCTCATGAATCCTTCCACATATTTCACGCATTCCCGCTCTTTCCCTCCTGTTGTGAATTATCCTCAACATGACGATTATCCCAACTCGTACTATAATCAACCATCAATTAGTTGGGATAATTCGAATTGGGATACAGTTCCGGACCTCCGTGTTTAGGGTTTAACCCTGAACACTTTGATTCTGATTTCTATCCTTCTCAGAGCTACATCGATTATAGATCATCTTCCTTTCATGAACAGCCTAATACGATCTACAATCAAGAAGGATACACCGATCCTTACCCATCCTCTGATTTCATTGCCTTTAGGTCATCACCATCTTTTCAACAATCTGAAATGACCTATTATCAGGAAGGGTATAATGAATCTCAATTCGTTAATTCCCCTGCATTGAGCCCAAACCCGCCCAACCCTAAACCAACTCATTTGGTTCAGGTTAACCAGGTTCAAGATAAGGTTCTGGCTAACTTAAGGAATATCATTCAATCTTTAGAAGTTCAGCCAATACCTTGCATTGAGAGATTGGAGCCCCTGATTGAAATGATTGATGATTTGAATAAGTCTTTGTTGGATTGGCTCCAGCGAAATTGAGGATGAGATTCATGGTTGCTTTGATTCAATCTTGGGATGATTCCCAGGATGAACCCTCTTCAGGAAAGCCAATGACGGAACCCGCTAAGGCACCTGTTGGGGGGGACACGTGTTACGAAGCTGACCAGATTGAATTAAAGCAACTAATTAAGGATGATCTGATTTCTTCACCTAAGATCCCTGGGCCGGGTTACGAGGAAACGTATGTCTCCTTGGAATAGAAAGTAACAAATGATTTTGGGACATACATTGATACGGATCCTGATTTCTTTGATGGTGAAGATTCAAGTTGCGAAGTCTCACGTGAGTTTTCTGAACACGATTTCTGTGAGACGATTGGGCCTGAGGAATCTGATAGATCATTTGATAGCCCAATAACTGAGGAAACTGATCTTAGGGCACACATTACAGATCCAGGATTACATTTTCTGGATGAATCAATTCAATGCCTTGATTATCAGTTACATCCCGTTGAGCTTGTTGATAATTCTGTTTCTGAGATAATTAGACCTAAGTCAATTTTGATTCTGCCACATCATTTAGACTTGGAGATTTCTGACGGGGTGATTAACATGCAAGAGGTTTCAAAATTTAACATTCGGAATGAGGAGGCTAGGAGCTGGGAAGTTCTGATTTGGGAAGTTAATTTTGGAGGAAATGGAAGATTGAGTCGAAGGATTCCTTTTAAGTTGAAACCATCAAATCAGAACCCTTACAACATTTGTTTCGAGGATGTTCAACTCAAGCACACATTCAACGATTATCCTTTTGAGCTTCAATTCTCTGTAACCTGACTTTTTGGTCTTGGGTTGCATCCTAATAAATCGCAGGCCCGACCCCACTTGCATTTTGATTTTAGGTTTTGGATAATTTTTATCCAGAACCTAAGATATTCTCGATTATGGGGAATGGGTCTGCACCACAATTTGGTCCACATCTGTGGACCGCTGTTGTTAGGTCAGAAGATTCTTCTGTTTATTCTAATTCTGACCTGCACTTGTGAATTCTTCATTTCTTTTCTTTGTATAGTGTGCCTAGCTGAAGGCACTAAACTCAGCACATATATAGTTTTTCTTAGTTTTCATCTCTGAGCGGACCTGACATTCACGCAATTCAGGTGCTTTCTACGCTTTTCCACTCTATTTTATGTCTTTTTAATACAATAAGGACATTGCATTAGATAGGCATGGGGGGGTGGATATTTATCTCTGAATTCATTCGTCAGCTCCGTAGATTTGTTTTATTTTCTTTTATATAAAAAAAAAATTGGAATTAGGAAAGAGAATTTGGGTTTAAGAAAATTTTCAATCTTAGAAAATACTACATTATGATTTGAACACAAAGACCCTTCAGGTCTTTGGACTTAATCAGCCCGTGTATCCACTAAAATGTGGATTTGTCTTTCGGGTCCTCGCCATCTTAATTCTATCGTAATTGGAGTAAATAAGTTTGGGTGATAAGTACACGACTTATCAACCCGCCTTCTGATTTGAGGGAATTTTGAGTCTCAAGCATCTACACACTTTCTTTGCATTGACTCATTGTTCGACAATTTTAACGGAAATTGGGTAGCTAATGAACCTTCTAGGGTGATATGGCTGGCAAGTTATCGTGGGTAACAGCCCATAGGTAGGTTGTCCAGAGCCCAGTCACTGGACCTTTCTCTTTTTCCTGCCCTTAGGTAAATCTTAGACCAGGGAAGCCACCTACTTAAAAAAAAAAATCAAAAGAAAAGGAGAAAAGAACAAAAAGAAATAAGCCACACTTCGCCGCACGAGTATGGCTAGCAAGTTGTCGGTGGTAACAGCTCATCGACCGGTTGTCTAGAACCCAGCTTAGTAAATGCACTAAAAATTTCCAAAACACTTAGGAGGAAGTAGAGAAGTAGAATAAACCAGGGAGATATACACTGGATTCACCCTTATGTTGACCCCGTAAAAAATAAAAGTAGGGAGAAAGCTACCGGTTGTAAAGATACACCTTTAGGTAGAAGTCTTTTTTGAGGTCACCTAGAGGCGTAGAAATCTGAAGTCCGTTTTAATTACCAGTCAACGAGTCTATCACAATCACAATAAGATGCTTAAAGCTTAGGGTTCTCATAAAATCTTGGGTGAGTTGAATGGCCGTAGAAAGCCACTCTTAAACCCTAAAATTTGAAAATTCAAAAAAATTAGAAAAGAGTAAAAAGAGAAAAAGAATTTTTCTTCGAATAAGGCGAGGCTTGAGGCGGTCTGCATTTTGGCTGATACTCGGGCACTGTTGTGTCTTTGAAAGTTTAGTTCCTAAGTAGACAATTTCTTAATGATTGAAAATAACTCAGGTCCAAAGAATCCAACCTAATTCTTTTATAAATAGCATATAGTTTTTACTAGGGACTAGCAAAAGATAGCCATGGGGGTATGATGTAAACACAGTTACACTACTTAAAATGTCTATTTATGCATGTTCTTAAGCATAGGATTGCATTTCATGATATAAATATTGCATAACATGCATCATCTTGCATTTAGAGTAGTTTGAATAAAATGGAGGTTAATTGTCTCCTTTTATGTGCTTGGATAGGGCAAACATTTTATCAAGGCCTCGGATCAAAGATCCAACCGTATGGATGTGATCAGGGCGACGATTGGAGTTCAACGACTCCAAGATCGCACTAATCAGGCATATGTAGCATCAGATAGTGACCGGGGAACCCTAGAAGATCAATGGCCAGGATGGTGTAAATCCGCACTTCAGATGACAAATCCGATTGCACGGATGAATTCGGATCGACGATTGCAGCTCAACGACGTAAAAATCGAGTCAATCCGATATCTGTGGCACCATCTACAACTTCCAGAAGATGGACGGTCAAGATGGCGCCACGTGGCACCATCTCGGCCGCCCAAACGGCCGCTTACATTCTATGAAGACCACGTACCTGCCCCCTCTCCGCCGTTGGATCTCGATCCAACGGCTGTGGACGCGACCTTTTGGGCGAGGCAGCGCAGTGGTCCAGCACCTTATCGCGAGACGCTGGCACGTGTCCGAGCCTCGCCAAGCGGTTTTTGAGGCGAGCGGGCGCGTTTTGATCAACCGTCCGATCACAATCCAACGGCTGCGCGTGCCCGATTGCATTCACGCGCAATTGCACGCGCAGCGTCACGCAGCATCGTACGCGCCAGGCGAGAGCGGCAGCGGGCAAAGATGCATCTTAAGCCGTCCGATCTTGCGATCGGACGGTTGAGACTCAACAGATGTGCTCAGGCGTTGCGCGCGCGAGCAGGCGAGCAAGCGTGCGTGAGCCGCCCACGACACCCACAAAGGAGGCTTTAGCGACGGTTTTATCTGTCACTAAAGACCCCTCATTTATTATTTTAAAGTTGCAATGACCATTTTGCCCCACTCCTCGCAACTATAAAAGGAGACCCCCTCCATACGAAATTATCATCCCTTCCTTCTCCTCTCTACCCCTCCAAAGCTCAAGAGAAGCTTGTCCCACACCCGGGATGCTTCTCGCAAGATAAAGTCTAAATTTTCGTCCCCCTTCGGAAGTGGATCCCACGAAAACGACGGCGTGCTGCTCCGTTCCCGTTCTCCTGCTTCGTCCCCCTTCGTCCTGCTTCGTTCTCCTTCGTCCAGGCGTCGTCTCGTCCGGCTTGTCCTCCAAGCGACCGTCAAGGAGGATTTCTCTCTCCCTATTCTTTTTACTGCTTTCTAGTATAGATTTACTGCTTCCTAGAGTAGTTCTGCTCGTCCTCCAAGCGATCGTCGAGGAGGACATTTCTCCCTCTATTCTTTTAATGCTTTCTAGAGTAAATTTATCACTTTCTAGTGTAATTGCTTTATGCTTTGTAGTTGTAATGAACAATCTCCTTAATGATAAATTCTTTGTTTATTCTACATCTCATTTTGATTTCTATGTGTAATATTCTCTTTTTTTCTTACCCTCTCTCTCTCTTCTATTTATTGTAAATAATTAGATAGTTTCAAATTGAATTACTTCGTGACAAATAAAAAGAAGCACGTAGTCTTTAAATCAAATGTCCACCTCCCTGTGTTCGACCCGGAATTTCAATTTCGGTATAAATTTTATTTGTTGAACACGAATTCCTTGCTTTCAAGCTACAATGACAAGTTTTCTACAACCAAACACGTTAGCGTAGCGGTTCGTGCGTGCAACAGGAAGGCGTTTGATAAGCAATGAGCTTATCCAAATTTGCCTTTCCTTTAGTAAATTTGGCTAGGTCTTCAAGCAATTGATTAGATTATTCTCTAAGGTGTGTTTTTTCCATTTTCATTTTATGCATTTTATCTTCCAAACCTCTAATCTCAAATTTTAGTAAGCCATTTTCATCTCTTTTAAAGGAGTTTGTTTTCTTAAGAACATGTATTTTGTCAGGTAACTCCTCCCTATTGATCGTGGTTTTCACTCAACTCAGTAATTAAGTTAATTTCACTTAATTAAGAGTAAAAGAAATCATTTTGGTTAACTCGAAGTTGTGTCAGTTGTGTAGTATAGGGTCGAATTAACCTAACATTTTTGAAATTTTTACTGGTTGAGTCCTGGTCGTTCACTGGGAGGTATAATAATTTTCTCCAAATTTACCAATTTTCTTTTATCTCTTTAAGTTTAGGAGGTATAACTAGTTTGATTTTCAAAACATGAATTTTGTCAAAATATTTAAACTATAAAGAATATACAAAATTCCATATGAAAAACATATTTACTCAAAATGATGTTTGTTTTCCAATTTTATTTCAAAAGAAATTAAGGCAATTAAAAGTTATTCTATTAAAACATGCCTTTTTACAATTAAGAACAAAAAGTAATTAAAAATGATGAAAGAAAAGATTCATTTTATTCATTTATTTTCTTCAACCTCTTATCTCCTTCTCTCTTATTTTCTTCTTTCTCTCGAACTCTCTTTTCTTACCTTTCTTCTGTTGTTCTCGTCTTCTCCTGCCTTCTTCTCTTCCCTTAGTTTTTCTCCTTTGTTTCTTAAGTCTCTTTTCCTTCCTTAGTGCCTGTGCATTCTTTCTTCCTTAGCTTTTAGCTACAACACTTAACATTTTAACTTAACATCCTTCAGCGGCTTCTCTATTCCTTAAGTCCTTAAACTTTCAGCTGAACCAGGTTTTTTTACCTTTTTAACCAAAAGTTATTTTATTTGTGGCGAGGTCCTTACGACGATACACAGCACCCTAAGACCAAGGTGGGACCAGACCCCACTCGGTCCTCGCCTAATCTCAATTAGGTTCATTTTTGGTTCATTTGTTTATTGGTTCACAGTCTTGAGCCAAATCGGCTCGACCCGGCCTCCCAGGGCACAATCTCATTCACATGCCCCCAACGGCGCACACCTGCAGACATAAGCCTGCACACACACACACATGCAATGCTCAAATCAGATCAGATGGGTAATCGGTGCACCGAGCATTGACGACTGCATAGCCAAGGAAACAAATTGTTTTTATCCCCAGGCACGTGCTCGTGAACATACGATGTGGGACTAACTTACCCCTTCCAGACCCGAATTCAAATTATCATAACTTTCTACCCAGAGCTCCAAATCAAATGATTTCAAGTTTGTTAGGAAGCTCTAAGGTTGATCTATGTAATTGCAGGGTCAATTTAATGTTGTAATGATGTTTTCCTTTTCAATTTGAAAGATGAAATCAGGGGTTCCTATGGGTTATTTTTAACCTGGAAGTGAAATTAAGTCAGGAGAGTCCTCAGATGGACTTCTCTTTTATTTAAAGGTCTGTACATGTTTTATAAGTGATTCCGCATCTGTTAGAATAGGTTTTAAGCTCTTAAAACCTTCAGAACAAGCAGAGAAGCTATTCACTTCTCTGAAAGCTTCAGAGTTTGATTTTTTCAGACATCAATATGTGCAACAGACGCTTAAAAGTGTTTCTAATCAATTTAGATTAATTCTAAGGGTTATAACAGATTAATGTAGACAGGTTTTAAATTCAAATTTCATCAGAATGCTTCTCTTGTTGGTTTGGGTTCGAAAGTAACCCAAATTGACAGGAACTAAATACTCACACATTCATTCATCTGAGCTTACTTTATTCTCTCTAAAACCATCAAACAAGATCTCAGAAATAGTTTTCACTCCTCAATACCTCAATTCGACCTTAGATCTCCATTATCAGACTCATGTTTGACTATGAAAGCCTCAAGTTTGACTTTCTATTTAAAGTCTTCTCCCAAGAAATTAATGCCTCAAATAGAGTCTTCTCATCATCCAGAACTTATTCAGATCTTCAAATCTGTGTTTTGACCTTAATTCCTAGGGTTTCAGGCTCACCGCCTGAACTGAAAAACATATTTGTTCGACAGAATCATTGGAAGATTGTTACAGTGTTTTAAAGGTTTAAATAGCTTCAGTGCATTGCACTGAAGCTTCTGAGATCATTAAATTCTCTTTAAATCTTTCCTAACAGACTTCTCAAACTCCATCGGAGTTGGAGAAGATGAAGTCAAATCTATAGCTCCAGTGGTTAAATCCTTAAATAAACATCCTCAAATTAATTAGTGATCCATATTATACTATTCTGGAGCTTCTCAACAAGTTTTAGAGGCTGTAACACAATTTTGGCTCACCGGAGCTCCGGTGAGTCCAGAAAATATAAAATTGTATGTACAAATTGATAAAACTAGCCATTTTTTATTCAAAAAGGATCTTGAGGTTGCAGGGAACCTCAGTATCACATTTAATTCCTCATTTATCTCATTAAATGTAAGATTTGATAGTGAAATTATTTTCTTAAAAGATCTGAGTGGTTAAAGCTCAGGACTTGTTTAACCACTCGATTGAGAGGTTAAAACAAGTCAATAAGTATTTATATTCATAAATATATTTTTAATTTATAGTTTGAACTATTCCTGAGCCGCCATGGACAGCAAGCTCAGGAGCTTAATTAAAATTTGGGCGTCTAATTTATAGATGATATTAATAGGTATTATAATGTCAATTAGGGTTCATAAGTGGTGATAAGTGATGAAAGAACCCAATGGAGGTGGAATTAGGTTGATTACTGTCACCATAGACAGTGTCAGCAGTCGGTGAAGGTGAGATATGAATTAGGCGATTAAGTGATTCAATTAAACGATTAAGTGATTTAGAAGTGGTCATGGAAGATACAGGAAGGTGTACAGTGAGTTAAAAGACAAGATTAAAGCTCTGGTGAGCTCAAGGAACTCACCAGAGTCGGAGGAGATGAAACTAAAATCTGACATTACTCTAATCTAACTAACTAAACTAACTAACTAAGCTAGCCTACTCCTACTCCTACTCCTAATCTACTGTTACCTGGATGAAGGGGTCAATAGGGTTCCACCAAAGTCTCATGGCAGACGACAAAATCAGAGGGTTGAAGAAAGATCTCCGGCGGGCAGATTTAAGGTGGAGCAGAGGAATCCTTGGGTCGGCACCTGTGTTAGAGGTGCAGAAGACCACGACAGATCTCCTTGGCTGCTTAAGATGGATGGAGGCAGTCGGAAAATGGAATGGAAAGTAGCCGAAGTTTTGGACGAATAGCCTATTGGGTCGATTGCAGTGTTAGAAGAGGGAAGGGAGCCAACTTGAATAAAATCAGAGGTGTGAGGGGGTATTTATAGCAGTTTGCGGCGAAGAGAGTGGTGGGGTCTGGTCGAAGAAGGAGCTCGAGGAGCTTAACCTCCGTCGTCATCTCCGACGACGGTGAGGTTATCTCCCACTGAAAAATAGGATTCTCGGTTAATCCAGACCGATGGATGAAGTGGAGGTGGTGAGCGCAAGCTGCAAGAACTTGGACAAAGAGGGATGATGTCAGTAGGGCGGTGATCGCGTGGTGGGGTGACTCTCTGCTGCCAGCCATTTATTCGGCTGGAGAAGAAGAAGAAGATGAAGAGGGACATAAAAGTAATAAAACTTAAGGACCTGTGTGAGAAATAAGGACCTGACTATAATGAAAATTAAGGACTAAAATGTAAACCCAGGTTTTGAAGGTTTATTTTAACTTAGATCTTTTTCAACTTTTTATATATGTTATTAAATAAGGTAAATATTATATTTACACCTTGAATTTACATTTTTGAACTTTTTAAGTTAATTTATTAGATTAAGTAAAATCACTTAAGTTATTATATACTTAGGTATACATTATATTTAAGTTACTTATCTTATTAATTAAGGAAATGATTAATAGGATTTAGAGTCCAATTATTATCTAAATTATTAATAATGTTAATTGGATGATAAAATTTCATTTTAAACTTATTTTAAGGTCCTTTACTAAATATCCCTTATTCTGTAATTAACCCTTATATGTTCATAATCTTAGCTAATTAACTAGGAAGACTAGTTAATTAGGGGTAATTAGAGATCATGATGAGTGTCTCATCACCTATCAAGAAACTTTTGTTCATTCATGGCTGTATATAAATCTTTAGTTAATGACTTATTTTCAATAATGAGGTTTCCTACTTTTAATGATAGCCTGATTACCTCATTAGTGAGAGCTAAGTTCATTTCCTTAAGACTTTTAGTCATTTCCTTAGCTTCCAGATTTTCTACTTTTAATGACTTCTTTTTATTTTTAACTTCTTTAAACTCTAAATACAATGAGTCAAAAGCTTCTTGTAATTCATAGAAAGTACAAGAAGTACCTTGGTTTCCTCATAGTTGGATCTGGAATCAGGGTTGTTATTTGTCACCATGAGACCCAAACATGCGATTTCTTTATTTGACGAATCCTCTTCTTCTTCCTCGGAGCTCACGTCATCCTAAGTTGCTTGGAATGCCTTCTTCTTGACGGGTTTTGGCTTTGAAAACTTCTTGTGCTCCACCATCTTCTTGCCTTTCTTTTCTTCATCCCTTCTCAATAAGGGACATTCCTTTCTCATGTGGCCTCTTCTCTTGCAATTATAGCACACAAGATGGTCTTCCTCCTTTCTCTTTCTTCCCTTGCCATCCTTTCTATTCTCGAGAAAGTTCTTAAACTTTTTAGCTAACAAAATGAAATCATCATTGTTGATATTTACCACATCATCTGAAGTTGCCTTGAAAGCCAAAGTCTTCTTCTTTGGCTCGGAAGTAATGGATTAACGCATTGGTCCATCTTCATCTCGTAAGCTATCAAATATCCAAGTAGATCATCCATGCCTAGATCCTCCACTTGGTTGGCTTCTTCTATCACCATGACCTTTTTCTCCCATTTTGATCCACAGGAGCGAAGGAGCTTGGCTTGAAGCTCCCCTTGTATGAATGTCTTTCTAAGTGACTTAAGGTTACCCACTCACAAACAATGTGAATTGCGTATACATATCCTCAAGTCTCTCATTTTCCTTCATAGTGAAGGCTTCAAGCTCCTGAGATAAAAGATTAATCTTAGAAGTTTTGACTTTCAACATACCTTCGTGAGTTACCTTGAGAGTCCTCTATATTTCGTAGGCAATTTAGCATTGGCTAATGCAATTAACTCCTCTGAGCTAAGGGTGCAATAGAGTGAGTTCATCACATTAATGTTGAGGTCGAGATGGTGGATTTGATCCATGGTATATCCCTTCTCCAGCTTTTCAAGGATCTCATACCAGGACTCACATTTCCCTCAAAATAAGAAGTTGTTGGCTTGGAGCCACATCTTCATCCAGAGCTTCCAATATGCATAGTTGTTTCCAGCAAAGAGTGGTAGATGGGTGGTGGATTGTCCTTCCATCCGATTGGTGGAATTGGCCTTCCCCTCCATCTGATCTCCCGTGGAAGTTACACCAAAGATGCGAGAACCCACTCGATACTAATTGAAATTACACTAGAGGAGGGTGAATAGTGAAACTGAAATATAATATGCAAATTAAAAATTTAATCACACAAAGAACATAAGGATTTTTAGGAGAAAACCCAAATAGGGAGAAAACTACCACCTAAGTCAACCTTGACTTAGGATTTACGATCACTATGTGATCAATCCACTAACCACACCACTTGAAATGAAGGTGGTGTACATCAATACAATTCCCACCTTTGATCCCTAACTGAAGGTTTCTCCATTCAACAGGAAGAGATGGGGATTTGACATGCTGACACCCAAGTACAAAAAATAAGAAATAACTGAAAATAAATGACACCCTATAGAGCTCCCCAAATAGGTAATAAAAAGTCTAGCTACTATAAGTGATTAAGATACTCCCTATGAAGAGTAATTGCAGCAGAGTGGTGAGGGAGATGGAGTATTTGCCCAAAGAATAAGGTTGCATAGCAATAGGGCAAGTATGGAAGATTATGAGGTATAGAGCATGTAGTTTATCTCCAATGGGTGTATCTTCCTTAAGGAGGGTTAAGGGGTATATATAGGCCTCAAAGGAACCTTCAAGGGGCTTGGGAGGCTCCTCGTAACTGTTGGGGACAAATCCCAAGTGATTTGGTCAAAAATCCAAATCAAATTATCTATTAGTAGAATCAAACATCTAAAATATGGGTCAAACGTCTGATCAGATGCCTAATGAAAGTCCTGGATGTCTGAACTAAAGGGTCAGAGTTACTAGATTTAATTAGATCTAAACAATGTTAATGTCACTAAGGGTCAGACATTTGATAACATATTTTAGGATGTTTGATGGAATTTTTGGACGTATAAAAAATTGTGAGTTTGTTCCTAGATTAGATCATATCTAAATAGGGTTCTAGTGTATAGTAGTCAGATGTCTTACTAGATGCTTGGCCATGTTGTTGAATGTCTGATGATCATAATGACCTTGGATTTTGGATTTCTTGGGAAACCAGGAATCATTATTATCTCTAACAAATCTTTTGTTAAGTTGAATTAAGCCTAACATTCTAATCATGGATGTCTGAAAGCATGTCTAGGCATCTAAAAATAATATTAAAATATTCCTAAGTGTATTTGTGTATATTTTGTTCTATCTAAGGTGGATTAGGCTTAATGGTCAATTACTTGGGTGATTGATGGTATGCCTAGATGTCTGAAGTGATCTATGGACATTTGGAACTGTGTTTAGATGTCCAAAGCATAAATGTCTAAAACCTTAAGTTTGTGTATATGGTAATTGGTCGTCTAATCTAAGTATCAGACAGCTGGGTTCAATGTTAGATGTCTGATACAATGGTATATGCCTGTTTTTAAATTGGATTTTGGTTCTAGATTTTACCTAAGTGTTGAAAGCCTAAGATTAGAGTTCCTATATCTAGATGGGGGCTCTTTACAACTTTTCTAGACTCAACAAAAAGAAAAATTATAACTCTTGTAATCAAATACAAGTCCTAAAACCTAGACATGGAGATCTTCATCCTCCGATCCTTCTCTCTAGGATGATGACATGAAATCTAAACCTGCAATGAGATTAGGATAGAGATAGAAATAGTGATTCGATCAATTTTATTTCACTTTTTGTTATTTTGTAAAATCATCAAAACATATATTAGGAGAGGTTGAACTAACACAGCGGTGGTTGAGGATGTGGTGGTTGTGATGGTTGGTGGCAATTATGGTGGCTGTCAATGAATAAAAGACAAGGAAAAGGAGGAGAACAAAGGAGGAACAAAGGATTTGGAAGGAGATGAAATTGCTGTTAATGGTGAGGGAGAGGAGGGAGTTGAGGAAGGAGACCTGGTAGTGATGATGGTGGGCGTCGACGAGGAAGAAGAAGAGGACAAGAGGGGTCAACGCTAGTGATTTTGAAGGTCGTGATGGGGCTAGTGGTGATGGTCTATTATGGAGGTGGAGGGGAAGGGGTAGTTGTGGGTAAAAGAAGGGGAAGGAAAAGGGGAAGGAGTTGGGGAAGGAAAGGAAGGAGAAGATAAGAGAGGGGGAAGGTAGGAGGGGAAACGTTGGTAAGTAGCGATGGAGGTGTTGTGATGTTGCTGTAGCTATGGTGAGGAGGAAGGTGGGTGGCAGTGATGTTGGGTGGGTGCATCAAAGGGAGAAGAAAGGTGTAACGACCCGATTCCCGAGTCCCTACGAGACACGAGAATCGGACCGACTCGACTAATCCCAAGACCTGGTCGTCCAACAAGGAAGTAACTAAAAGAGCAGTAAAATAAACCACATTCAGCATGAATGTTGTTCTACTGTTGTGGTGGTACGCGCAGGTTCTGACATTCGCATCCAATGCGAATCAGACGTCTGGCTGCAGTACCAGACGATGGGAACGACTTCTAGACATCCGGGGTGACCATCAGACGTCTGGGAACTAGGCCAGATGCCCCCACAGGCTTCTGGACATCTGAGAGACCACGCAGAGCAAGGTAACCCCTGATCCACTTTTTAAGACGTCTGGAATAAGTTTCAGACATCTGATTTGCACTATTTCGTCGTTTTCGACCCGTTTAGGGCCCGTTCGGGTTCCGTTTTCCGCATTTCGAGTTGCGTTCTTTTCGGAATTAAATCCTCTACCCGTCTACAGTAGCTATATACTATTTTGAGAAACTCCTTGTGTTTGATCCTTATGATAGGACCCCATTCCGTTGCAGTCTCGGGGATTGCGGAGGCACGCGGGATTCCCGACCACGCCCCCAGTTCGCCTGTTGTAACCGGTAGAGTGGCTTTAAGTATAATCTGTTAAATTATGAAACCATAAATAGAACCTAGGACATTGCATGAATCCTAGGAATGAGAAATATATTGAATGGTAGATCCTAGGGTGTTGCATGAATCCTAGGGCTGGAAAACTAGATTGTATGATAGATCCTAGGATATGGCATGAATCCTAGGATGGGAAAACTAGTGGAATGTATGAATACTGTAGTCTTGGAAAATGTGGAAAGGGATTAATAGCTGCCTGTGAATTGAATTAACAGCTGCCTGCTATGAATAAATAAACGTGATTAAGAACATGGATTGTATGAACGTGAAACTGGAAAGGTGAAACCTGATTGTGTTGAGTTAAAAGAGCTGGAACCCTATGGGAAATTAGGAGTAGAACTCCTGGAAGGTGAATGGAATAGAAATGGGGAAGTGAGCTGGCCCTTGAGTACGGAGTACCAAGGAGAGCGACTGTTCCCCTGTTTATTGCAGAGCGGAGCCAGCGGCCCCAGGGACCCAGGGTTAGGACTGGCCACTTTGTACCGACTTGTTGGCCCTCGTGTACGTAGTACCGAGGAGAGCTACTAGTGTAGGGAGGTACTAGCTACCCCACGGGCCTCGGGGTTCTGCTAGCCTCCTACACCGACTTGTTAGGCCCACTGGGCAAACCAGGGTAGTCAGGCGAGGGTGCGCGGACTGTGGAGGGGCAAGGCCCCTGTTTGGTTACTGTGGAGGGGATTGGACCCCTGTTACTGAGAGGGCTCTGCCCTGTACTGGTTCCATGCTGTTCTTTGGGCGCACCCGTTAACGGAAACGACTGACCGCGTGCCAGTGCTGGTTAGCTACCTGTGCATTTATCGCGCGTGCCGTAGTCACCGCTACGTCTGTCCGTGACCCTGAGGTGGTTGAGTGAGAGTAGGATCACCACGGGGGACTCTCCCGGCCAGGAGAGCACCACGTGCTACTTCTACTGTTCGGAAAAGACTGCAATCAAGATCGTTCCCACGAGGAACATTCGAGATCAAGTGAAGGATCTGAGAAATAGATAAATTTTGAGACAATAGAAAGACGTAAATAAAGGAAGAAAGAAAATTAAAATAGCTACTGTACACTTCACTGTTCTTTAGTTTAGCTGCCACTCTACTCAGCGTTTTGCTGACGTGTTACACTCGTTACTTTTCAGGACCAGGTGTTGAGCAGCCAGGGTCAGCAGCTGCAGAGGACGCTGGGTCGAGTAGGATCCAGTAGTGTTACCACTGTTCTTTGTACCCCTTTTATTTTCCACTGTAGTGAGTAGTTCTTATTACCACTGTACTTTTCCTTACCTGCAGCTTCATATTATGTTATGAATGTTGTTCTACTGTTGTGGTGGTATATACTGTAGTGGTTTCTTTCCTTACTGCTGTATTTTCTTACTGTTAGTTATATTCATGCTGAATGTGGTTTGTTTTACTGCTCTTTTGGTTACTTCCTCGTTGGACGACCAAGTCTTGGGATTAGTCGAGTCGGTCCGGTTCTCGTGTCTCGTAGGGACTCAAGAATCGGGTCATTACAAAAGGAAAGGGAAAAGGAGCGGAAGGAGGAGGTTAAGAGCGAGAGTAAGTTAGGGAGAGGGATAGAGAGAGTAACGGAGGAAGTGGGAGAGCGTGCAACTTTGGTGGCATGGAGTTGCAGTTACAATCAAGGAAGATGGGAACAAGGGGAAGAGGAAGGTGCAGAGAGGTGAGAGGGAGAAGTCGGTTGTCGCCTATCTTTTTTTGGCAAGAGAGGGAGACAGAAGAAGAGTGATAAGGAGGGTTGCTATGAGAGAAAGTGGGGATAGTGGGGGCAGTTACGGATAAGTGGGTGTATGCGTGGGTTTTTTTATCTTTTTTATTTTTTATTTTTGAATGAAAAGAGAGGGAATTGGTGAGGAGGAAAGGGATAAAAATTAAGATAATGTGATGGAGATAAATGGGATTAAAAATTGAAATTACATTGGATTTGTTAGTTTAGAATGGACTTGACCCAATCAAATATTAGTTTACTTAAATCAAGCCCCATTAGAGAATTAGACTCAACCTAAGTTAATTAATTAAGCGAGTGTCTAATAAAAGCATAGAGAGTAGGAATAATGAATTTGGCCTCTCCTCTCCATGAATTTATAGTAATAGGGCTTTCATCATCCTACATTACCTGTATACATAAAATAATCATGTAATAATATGTTAATATGCGTAATTTGGCATTATTTAGATTTGTTGCATGCAAAGATGTCAATTAAGCTATTAACCCTATTATTTTGCTAATTAGTTGTATTAAGCTCTGAAACTACTTTAAAAATATCATAATTGTACCATATAAATGTAGTTTCATCAATAGCTTTAGCCCAAAAGTACTTTGGAAGACCTTATTCAATTGAAAGAGTGTGAGCACATTCTTACAAAGTATGATTCTTTCTTTCAACAACACTATTTTGTTGAGACATATAAGGGAAAGAACGTATGAAATTTCATTTTCTTCACAAAATGAAGAGAAATATTGACTTTCAAATTCACCACCATGATTGGAGTGAATTTTACTAATCAAATATCCTTCCTTATTTTGTCGTTAGGAAAACTTTTTGAAACACTCAAAGCTTGATCTTGTTGATGCAAAAAGAAAACCCACGTGAATCTTGAATAATCATAAAAGATTATAAAACAGAAATGACAATTATTCAAGGTTTCCATATTTTGTTGGGCTAAACAAATCTAAATGTAATAACGACAAAGGTCTTGAAGTAGAAATAATTTTGTTGGATTTAAAAGATGCTTTATAAATCTTTCCAAGAGAACATGAATCATAAGAATTATTTAGATCAAATCTTTCATTTTGAAGTCCTCTAACCAAATTTGTTTAACAAGTTTATTTGAGTGCTTGAAGTGCAAGTGCCTTAATATTTTGTGCCACAAGAAGGATTCATTATTAGAAGCAGTTAAACAGTTGTAAGTATTATTTTTATCCATGGTTATTACATAAATATTCATATATCTTTTGCCTTCTAGAATAATATTTTCTTGAGCATCTAAAATATGAAAAACTTTAGAAGTGAATAAAACTGAAAATCCCTTGTCACATATCAAGCTAACACTTAGCAAGTTATGCTTGAGTCATTTAACCAGTAATTCATGACTAAAGGAGCAATTACCTATGGTTATTACAAAAATATTCTTATATCTTTTGCCTTCTAGAACAATATTATCTCGAGCATTTAAAATATAAAAACATTAAAAGTGAATAAAACTTAAAATCCCTTGTCACATATCTAGCTAACACTCAGCAAGTTATGCTTGAGTCCATTAACTAGTACTTCATGACTAAAGGAGCAATTACCTATGGTTATTACATAAATATTCCTATATCTTTTGCCTTCTAGAACAATATTATCTTGAGCATATAAAATATGAAAAACTTTAGAAGTGAATAAAACTTAAAATCCCTTGTCACATATCTTGCTAACACTCAGCAAGTTATGCTTGAGTCCCTTAACCAGTACTTTATGACTAAAGGAGATATTACCTTTACCGATTATTCCTGTGCCAATAATTTTGCCTTTTTGATTATTTCCAAAGGTCACCATGCCACCTTCTTTGTATCTAAGTTCCTTGAATAGATCTTATTCTCTCATTATATGCTTACAACAGTCACCGTCCACTATCCATTTCCTCTGGCTTTCTCTTACAAAATTATTCTTCACTTCAGATGAAGCTTTTAGTGCTTTAACTTCATCTTTATTCAAGAGGAATATCCATCTAGTGTAGTCAAGTTCTTTCTTTCCTAAAAAACAAGTATTCAATAAAGACTTTTGTACGCATTATTTTTTGGGTCCTTGAGGATTTTCTCACATATAATAGGCATGAAAGAGTTCCCTTAGATTTTTTACTAAGAGAGAAAGAATTACTATAACTATTATAAGAAAAGCCAATTTCACTTTTGTCATTATAAAAGAATTGATTACCAATCAATTTATCCAACTTTTCTTTTCCATTAGTAAGCCTCCAAAGATCATTTAACAAGGTGCGGAACTTGTTTTGATGATCATGAATATCTAATTCTATTGAAGAGATAGTATTTTTCAAAATATGAATCTCAGACATGAGAAATCATTTTCCTTAGTTAAAGTAGAAATCTTAATTTCACAGGAAAGATTTTATTTTGTCAAAGAAGTAATATTATCTTCAAGAGATGCATCTTGCTTAATAACCTCACTAATTTGCTCTTTAAGCATCTGATTTTTCTTTCAAATAAAAAAGCATCTAATTTTGACAAATAAGTTTTGAAGATTGATTTTCAACAAATCCAGAAAGCTTATTTTTAGGTGATTGATTTTCATACTTAAGACTCTTGCTTTTAGATTTTAAACATTTAAAGGAAAAATAAAGATCATTAAGCTCATCAAGTAATTCATCATATGAAAGGTCATTTTCCTAACTTCAAGTGTCATTAAGCCAAGACATGCTTCTTGCTCTTGAGGATCTTCACTTGATGACAAATTTGAATCATCCCAAGTGGCCTGGAAGGCTACCTTATTTTTGAACTTCTTAAAATACTTTTTGGGCATGAAATTTTTCTTCTTGAAATCTCTCTTTCTTTTCTTTCAATGATGGACAATCCTTGCATATGTGTCCTATCTTCATGCAATTATAGCAAGTTAGGGGTTCTTCTTTGTTTTCCTCTTCCTTCTTTCTAAACATCTTTTTGTTTCCAAGGATGAATTCGAATCTTCTTGAGAGAAGTACTAATTCCTCATCATCTTCAGAGCTTCCTTCTAAATCTTCATTAATATTAAATGCAAACTACTTCTTTTTGGAGTTTTCAACACCTTTCTTCTTTTGAGATAGCTTATTCTCATAAGCCATAAAATTTCCAATCAAGTTTTCCACGTCAAGGTTTTCAACTTCATTTGACTCTTTTATTGTTCTCACCTTGGTCTCAAACTTGCTTGTGAGGGATCTTAATATCTTGCCTTATAATACTCCTTTAACAAAATTTTTACTAAGGGCCATTAGGTTATTTACTATGTCAGTGAACCTTGTATACATGTCCTTGATAGTTTCCTATTCCCACATCTCAAATCTTTCAAATTCATTAGTCAAAATAACTATCTTAGAACTCTTTACCTTAGCCGCCCCATCGTGAGTGACTTGAAGAGTTCCCTAGATATCATGGGCTTTGGTGCATTGAGAAACCTTGTTGAACCATTTTGGACTTAAGGCACGGTATATGCATTCATGGCTTTTGAATTCAAGGATAGTTGTCACTTTTGCACATCATTGTAACGTTTGTTAGTACTTAGGTATTAATCTTATTTATTTTGATGTTTTATGCAAGATTATATTTTGTTATAAAGTTGTTTGTATATTTAGATATTCATTAAATAATTATGATGGAAGGCTTCAATGATGATGATAAGAAGATCCCATGATGATGTAGTTGATTGAAGAAAAGAGAAGAACTAAGAAGATCAAATTTAATGATTCCATGTCTCTCCATTATTTTATTTTTAAGTTCATTAGATTTTTGTTAAGAGCCAATACATGCATGCAAACACATACACATTTAATTCTAAGTACCTGAATGCAATTTTTCTAAAGTTAATTATGCTCATAAAATGAAAATAAAATTCTAGAATATTAGTTATTACTAGAAATATGTAAAATTCTTTTTAAATATATTGTAAATAATAAATAAATCTTCTAGAATTAGTGGTTACACTGTCTAAAAGGTTGGTTAGAAGATTCAAACAATGCACCCCTTCCAAAAAGGTGGTGACCATGTCCTTTGCACCATTTCACAAAAAGATAACTTCCAAAATAACCACCTCTTTATATTTCTGCCAGCTGCAGAATTAATCGATTAATTTTGCTAGATAGTTTTCTGCCATTTTTTAAAAATAGAATAGAAGTTTATTAATTGATTAATGGTTTTTCCAGGTAGTTATACTTGAATGTTGGCATATGATAAGTTCCAATTGGTTACCAATGATTAATATAACTTCCAAATGGTTACAAATTATTTCTAACTTCCCATATTCTTATTATATAAATATCCTACTTGGGTTCCTTCATTCATACACATATGATACATTCCCCTACATTCTACTTGCAATTACTTTCTTGAGAAGTTATGCTTCTAAAAGCCTTCAAAAGAGCATTCTTCATGCCAACCTTGTGCCTTTAAGGAAGCATTCTTCACACCAACATTGTGCTGCAATAGAAACTTCAAGATTCTACTTCCTTTTGTGCCAAGTACTTTTATCTATTTGATCATGCTTCATATATACACATTATTATTCTTAGAAGCATTTTGATCAAAAGTATCTCTCGCTATTAGAATCAACCCTTATATCTTTGAAGTTATTCTTTCAAGAAATTCTGATTTAGACGTTCCCTAATTTCACTTCCTTTGCACTAAAGTTGTTTTCCATTAAAAGGTGGTTTTCAAGAGAATATTTTTTGAAAGATTGGTTTTCAGGCATATCCTTTATATAAAATTGTATTCCCTTGTGCTAAGTTATATTTAACTTCAAAGGGAATTCTAAAGAATATTTTTGAGTCCTATTACATTTGATTAAGCAGTTGCACTTTGGCTCAATAGGACCTGTGTAAATTTTGTTATCTCCTGCTTATTGTAATTTGGGTGCTAGGGTTGTTGGCTTCTCATTCTTATAGTGAAGGAAAAACAGAAGGCCTTTTTGTAGGTTGTATAAGAAGGTGTTTTTGTGATTGAGGCTCACTACCCTTAGTTTAAGTATTGAAAGTTAGTGGATTTTCTTGCTTGTTGAGCAAGAGGAAAATCCTAGTTGGGGATCAACTAGGTAGTGGTTTTTCCTAATTTAGGTTTCCTCTATAAATCTTAGTGTTAATTATAGATGAATTTTTATGATTGACACATTTCACATTGAATATTTAAATTATACAATTCACCCCCTTTTGTATAATTATTAACCTACTTCTAGTTGTCTAAGTTTGGTGAAACTTGTCTCAACCATCTCCCATGCTGCATAGTCTATAGATTGGAGAAAAATCTCCATCAAAACATGGAGGCTTCGAAGTAACCATTACTTGTCCAATTTGTGGCTATAGATCGTGATACCATTGAGAAAATATCATGTGCAATTTACTTCAGAAAAAGGGTGATAACCCGCTCTGATACCAATTGAGGATGACACAAGAGTGGGGTGAATTGTGCACAACAAATAATTCTAAAAATTAAGACAAATGTAAATCAAATTGATATAGCTCAAATTTAAACAAGCCACAAATTATGAACATAGGATTTATAGAGGAAACCAAAAATCAGGAAAAACTTCTACCTTGTTTCTTAATAAGGATTTTGAACCTGCCTCTAACAAGCAAGTTTCACTATACTACCACTTGACTCGAGGGTGGTAAATCCTCAAAACAACAACTTTCTTGTACAACCACAAGAAAGTAAATTCGTTCTTCTTCCTTAGAAGAATAGGTAAGCCACAATCCAGAACCTATCTTGTAATAAAAGATAGAAAGAAAGTAGTACAACAATCCTAATGAGCCATTATAATTTTAGGTAATGAATATGATCAAACTATCTTTTTTTTCTTTGAAATATGTCTTCAAGATAAAATAAACTCTTTAATTTCACAAAGAAGTAATATAAAAAATTGATATCTTGAAAACATTTTGATATATGAATGAGAAAATAATTTCACAAAATGTTATAGTCAAGATATATTCACAATCTTGATAACAAGATTTTGTAAGAAATGCAAATACACAATCAAACTAAACATATTACAAATTCAACTTCCCTTCTATGATATAGAGAAATAATTAAGTGGAAAAAACCTGAAATGTTTATGTAAATGAAACCTTCATGTAGCGTTGGCAAGCTTTTGCAATCGAAAGAACTCTTCAATGGTTTGGAAAAGCACTTGAATATTGAATTGATATTGTGAGCAAGTGAGATGAATTTTCTTTTGTATGCATGTATTGAAAAATAGGATAATTGTGAGCTATTTATGGATAGATTTTGAAAAGTTGCAAATCATAAAATAACTAAACATATGTAAACGTTAAAGAGAAGTTACAAAACTTGCATCCATGAAGAGATGCAATCAAGAGTTAAGAGAAGTTACTTAAAACCAAAAGATTCAATGAGAAGTTACAAAACTTATTATTTTTTAAACATTTGGTGACTACCTCTGAGAGTGTTGTGAACTTCTTTGCTTCTTGAATGGATTAGCTAATCTCTCAAAATGCTTTTATTCTATGTCTGTAGGTGTGCTTGTTCATATCTTTTCTAGTTTGCTTTATTTTTTAATCCCGATCATAGCCTAATCTCCTTATTTCTTGCAAACATAAATATAAGTATTAGATAATAGGAAAAATTGACCCTATTTTATATACAACTACATAAAATGAAGTAATGCATGATAAGCTAATTATGCATGCAATATATACAAACTAGTTAGGATTCTAACATTATTTAGGTTGATTAAGACCTATGATTTCTACGCAATCATACTCCCATGCCTAAACTTTGCTAGTCCCTAGAAAAAAAATAAATGAATGCTTTGCCTCCAACTAACATTTTGTAGAATAACTAAACACTTAATATCAATCACATTTCAGAGAGATAATTAAGACTCTTACTCCAATCATCCTACACCGTCAAGGACAAACATCTAGACCTCAGTGGTAGAATCTTTCCATTTCTTTTTAGCTTTAACCTCTAGTTTCAAAGTTTGATTTCTTAGGCTTCTCTACCCACTCAAGGTTTGTTAGCTATGAATTAAAGCATTTATGCGTTTGTAATAGATTTGACCTATAAACATCTAAGGTTGAAAAAATCTATGTCTCAAGGCATCAAAATTCATTCCAAATCATCCTAATTTTCACCTTTGGTTTGGCCTTACCTAGATTTGGTAGCTTTCTCCTCACTCTTTTCTATCCCAAGGTCAACACTCTTTGTCATATATCTCCTTGACTGGACTTTAGGTCTCTTTTCCTAGTATTTTTCTCTGATTTGATTTTCGTTTTTTTCATATTTTTGGAAGGAAAGAACACCTATATGTAGTGAGCTATTTTATTTGTGGCAACCATTTGTAATGAGGTGCTTATTTATTTATTCCCTACTTTTTTCTTATTCTCCAAATCATTTTTCTAGGTAAGTGGCTAATCCTTCATCCTTTCAAAAATCGCCCTGCAAGAATCCCGAATGTGAAAAGGAATTAAACTCGATCCTAGTCATGCCTGTGTTTTCATGGTTTCATATGTTTGTAGCATAATTTTAATGTGTGTGAAAGGTTGACTTCTTAGGTTACTCAGTTCCCAAACTGGAGTGTGGACAGCGAAGCCCTATACTTTCTTACTTCTAGACCATTGGTTTTGATAGTCAGATTCATCAAGAATTAGACCAGACCCCAATCTAGCGAAATGTCCTCGACTGATTAAGCTAACTATAGCTTGTTGAGCCTTATGGTCTAAGGTTCCTTACTATCCTCTTGATTTGATTAACTCTAAGCACTTAGTCTTTATACTCAATTTAGTTGAAGACATGTAAAACATGATATTTACAAAGATAAAATTTTTATTTTCGTCATTTTGCAAATTCTTTTAGCAGAAATTTTCAAAAATGAAATTGCAAAATTTTCAAGTTGCTGATAAAAAGTAACTCAGCAGGTATACTAGCCCCCCCTCCTCTCCCCATGCCTGGATTCTTCCATGTCCTCATCCATGAAAATAAACATAATGAAACAAGGGTAGAGGTCACCTAAAATAGAAGTAGAGTTTTCTGGCATTTAGCATATTCAATACTTATACAAATATAAAATGGCAAGAAAATATGCTATATATAAGTAAAATCATTTGTTTTTTGATATAAAGAGATATATATAGGTGTTGAGTTTAATGCCTCCAGCTGAGCGAAGACTCTAAAAATTGGATCCATGATTGTTGTAAAGAGGGTCAACATTAATATGAAGATATGGTTGTGTGGTCCAAGGATCAATGGTCCACAAATGCAAACCACCTAATGATGTAGCCCCACTCCAAAGGGTCTTTTTGGTTGGAAACACAGTTCAAAAAAAGATGTATAGTAGAAACAAGGTCTGCGAAGCTGAATCTGCTCGTTGATACCACCAAAGATCCAATTCTAGAGGAAAAGAGGAGGTGGTGGTGGTTGTGGATTGTGAAGTTTAGGTTTAACTCGAAATCTGAATCATATGTGTTATGTAAGGCTTGAGAATATGGTATGCAATATTAATGATCATAATTTCTCTAAATTGAGGGTCATATAAGGATAAAGTTAAAGCTTGAGAGATTGGAAGTTCTATATTGAATTCCTTAAAACCCTAAAGTGTCTCTTCCTTAGAATCAAACCATCCGTTTGAACTAGTTGGTTCATAATAACTCCCCTAATCAATTATGTTTTGAGCTCCATTTCTGAGGCATTGTCATATTTTTCCTCATTAATTGAATCAATGGTTTGTTCCTCGAAATCTCATAATTTAAATGAGTTTTTAGATTCCTTGGATAAATCATAACAAGTCAACCCCAAAAGCCTTGCAATGTCTTGAACGTTTCTTTCATAGGGGGATTCTATGTCTTGTTCACTCAGATGATGTTGGGGGTTAGAGTTAGAGACGGGAGGTGTAGAGGTAAGAGTCTCCAAATCTAGTTTGTCATCCTAGGAAAGAGGTCCCTTAAGACCTTGGTGGAGAGGGAAAGAAGCGTAGGAATCAGATGGTGTGGAGGTGGAAATGGTTATGGATTCTACTCTTATGAGAAGTGTATAAGAATAATCATTGTAGTCAAACCCAAGTATCAAGAATGAATCTTCAAGGCACATATGATCAAAAAAATTCTTAGACAAAATCATATTAGTATTATCCAGATGTGTCTGGCTAGGGGTACTATCAGGGTTGTCAATCTCTCTATCTCCTTGAAATGTTTCTTCTATTTGCCCATGATCTTTATCTTATTCATCCTTTCTTTGGTCAAGTTCCCCAATATTAATTCTTGGACCATCCTTAAAAATAATGGAATTATGCTTAGGCTCATCAGAGATTGGTTCCTAAAAATCAAATGATTGAACTTCAGGGCCCGAATCAAGATCTAATTCCTCAACCAAATCTTCCTCAATTTCAATAGGGTTGTCAAATAATGTAAATGTGATTCCATGAATGTAAGGTATCTCCCAAGTGTCAAGGTCTTCAGATTGTGAATCAGTCTTAGGGATGTCAACCCTTTCTTTGTCATCTTCTAGAATAGGGTCGTCGGATGATTCAATTCCAACTATATCAAAACTAGGCTCAATTGCTGCATCAGATGCCTCTTCCATAGAATTGCCTTCATTCCAGAATCATTCTTTAAGACATCGATATCATCCACCTCGGGTGTATGATCCAAGCAATCTTCAACAACAACCACATAATCTGGAGTCTTTGATGTTTGTGCAGGTATTTCAATAGGTTGAGTGATGGGAACACCATCATGAGCCCTAACTAGCTCATTTTGATCCAACGAAGAGAATAAATGCTCCTACATAACCAACTGAAGGTCATAATTCATTGAAGAACCTTTCTGAGAGAAAAATAAGAAACTAGGGGTAAAACTATAATTTTACCAATGCAGTACAACCACAGGCTTTCTCAAGGGCTAAACAAAGGTCATATGGTCCTAATAAGATAACAAGTGGGTTGGATTTGACAGAAAAGGGTTTGCGTGTGCTCTGTGAATTAAATGACTTCTTGAAACCCTAAAACAGATCAACTTGATTAATCAAAGTTTTGGTCAGGATAAAATTCACTTAAACCCTCTAAAAATTATAGGAAAATATTCCCTAGGGTTTAGAACCTTCAATTTGGCCATTAGAACCCATCTTGACCTAGAATGAGGTCCTAGATAGATATTTGCCCTAAATTAGGTTTTTGCATAAATTTCCTAGTCAAACGTAGTCAAACCTAAAATCTAACTTCACCATTGGATACGTTAGGTCAAAATTATGTTTGTATCAAAATTTGGACCCAAGATGAGTTTGCCTTGACCTAGTTTGCAAAAAGGTCCAGCCTGATTACATTTGTACCCCTAACTTTGAAAAACCCTCACAACCAACCCCCTAACTCTCTCGTTGTCTTCACAAGTAGGTCCCTCCACCATTATCGCAGAGGAAACCTACTCCGGCGACCTTTGACAGAGGATATCTCTTTGATTTCTCAGAGAATCTCCTCCAAAATTAGTAGGGAGATCCTCTGAGAAATTCTCTCATCTAAACCCAACCTTGAGATCTGATTTCGTCCCAATCTCTCATGCGAACGCATGAGAGATATGGGTATCCTAATAGCTTCCTTCTCCAGCGAGCCTTCCAAGCTTGGGAAGCTTGTTTCCCAAGCCCTAATCAACCTTCAGAGCTCTATTTAAAGGAGTCAATACCTCTTCGATCTCTCCACGCTTGATTTCGGTCGTGAATACCTCAAATTCCTTTCTCCTCACGACTGTAGGCACCTCGACGTCCGGCGATCTTCCCTGCTCCTCCTCGTCATTCGACCACCATACCTATGGCGAATCCATCTTCCCTGACTTCATCCGCGTCTCGCCATACCAGCAGGCGCTTCTCTCCCTTCATCCACGTCAATCCCACCTCACTGGAGCCACCTTGGTCTCCCACATTGGCCACACCAGACCAAATGCCCTCGCTTGCCCTCTTCGTCCCTTGACCTCCTAGATAAGCTCCCTCTCCTCTCTATTTTCCTCTCCACCCTTTATTCTCCAAAATCGACCATTGCCGACCTCCATCACCTCCATCCCTTCCATCTCCAACCATCAACTCCGGCGAGGCCATCCCACTTCCACAGCCCACCCCAACCCTCGCCGATTGGCCCACGACCTTCGCCTCACCTCACTGATCCTTTCCCCTCACCCCACCACCGCGCCACTCAACCACGCACCTTACCGAACACACCCACACACTCAAACACAGTGTTCCCTAGGCACACACTCACAAGCACCCCCGAGCCACGTTGACATCCCCATCACATCTACCGTACTCCGGCGATGCTCTGTGAACGTTTTGACGTGACCGCAAGGCCGTTCATGTGCTTTCAGGTTCGTCGCCCATCTACCATTAACGAGCGAGCTTGAAGCTCGCTTGGTGTAGCTCCAGGTTTCGCCAAGCCCAGGCTGCTGCGCCAGGACACGCGAAAGCCCCTCATGCACACACTTAGGCCTTCGATTGGAGTCAAAGGCCTTCGCAGCAGCTACAATTGGGAGCTCAACCTCTGCTATAGGCACACGTGAAAGGAAGGTGGGACATTTAGTCCCACCTCAGAAGTGAAAGAGCTCCCGCACCTGCATAAAGGGAAAAAGTGACAGAGGCTATTCGCCTCAGATCCACAGGGTGAGGTCCCACTCACCCGACCCAGTCTCATCCGCGAACAGACCTGACCTGACCCGACTCGACTTGCACTCCTCACTCACTACCGCACACCGATGGGCCTAATGCAGGTACACAACTGGCCTGATTATTTGACTACCTATGTGGCTCTGGGAGAGCGAATCCTAAGAGAGAAAGTGATGAGAGTTGTGCACGGGTAGGGGTAGGGTTTTGCTATAGGGTTCTCCAACCGACACTTAGTCGTAGTCTAAAGAAGAAGAGGAGGCCAGAAGAAGAAGAAAGGAAGAGGACGAAAGGCCTAAATCAGAGAAGAGAAAGCCAAAGCTAAAAGCAAAATGAAAAGGAAGAAGAAGAAGAAGAAGAGCAGAAGCCAAAGCCGAGAGAGAAAGGTAGAGAAGAGAAAAAGAAGAATCGTGATGGTAAAGACAAAGGAAGTCAGAATAGAAGCCAAAGAAGAAGAAGAAGAAGGAAGGAGAAGACAGAGAAGAGAAAGAGAAAGGAAATCAGACACTTTAAGTTGTCTAATTCACAGATCAGACGACAGATCATTACTTACATTTCATAGTCATACATTGAATTAATTGGTGATATTGTAGGAGCATTTGGTGAATTATATCATCATTTTACTTCCATATTTTTGCACTCTGACACTGTTATTATTGCAATTTCTTCCAGTTTAAATTGTGATCTCGATTTCTAAATACCAATTTGCTCCCTGTGTTCGACCTCGAAAATCTTTTCGAGTAATAGAATTATATATGTTTTGAACGCTATTTCGGCTGTACTACAATGCAACACTATTTAGAACCTGATTTAGCATGATTAACATTTTGGCGTCGTTGTCGGGGAGCAACGGGCAATTTAGAAGTCTTGATTACAATTCCTGATTTGGTACTAACTTGCTATATCTCTTTTGTTGTGGTTGTTTCAAGGAGAAGATTCAAAGAAAGTACAGCCGCACAACAAACACACTAGGGGCAAGTAACTTCTTATTACTCTCTGTTAAGCCCCTCATTCTGAAAAGGAAAAAAAAAGGGATAAAATCAATTAGGGCTACTTGCTTTACATTCTTAGCTAATTCATCAAGTTTCCTGATTTGATTTCAACAACAAAACTTGATTTGTGCACCCACTTAAGGTAATTAGGGCTATCACTTTCTTGTTTGAGCCCTAGATACCACATTTGGCACACTAAGTTGGACCAAAATTAGAGCCAATTAAGGATTTCAAGTTAGGGTTTCTAGAGACACACTTGCATAAACAAGAATCAACTCTCCAAAATGATGTGTGCCTAAGTCTTAGTTGAATTGATCTATTCAAGCAAACCCTAAAAATCGGGCTCTTAATCTCACTTGAATCCTAAAAGAGGGACCTAAAACTTCTCAAAGGATAAATAGGTGAAGTTGACCCACCTTGTTGCATCAACCAACCTTGAAATTAGGTCACCTTTTTACACTCAATACATCTAAAGTTCAAGTGAAATCTTAAGTACCCTTGCTCTTAAATAAAACTAGTAGACTTAAGAGGTCAAGTCCCCATTCTAGTCTACCTGGAACATCAGTGACAAGAGAGGTCAGGTGGGGGAAACCCTATAACCCATGGTGGCGCGCTACCGTGTAGGGGTCTTTGCAGGACTCTCCCCCTCTGGCTGCCCAGGTACTTCTCAGGTGGACGACTTTCTAACTAAGGGGTATCATCTGCCTCAAACTTCTATAGTCATCCAAATTTTTTTGGGTGTCTTGATTAGGTCCATCACATTCTATCCTCATCCAGACCATCGATGCATGTTCGGTAGGAGGTCCTTAAGACCGTCCTTGAGGCCTCCTTTAGTCATTCACTCTTGCCAAGGCCAGGCCTCAACTTCCGTGTTTGTGCAGCAACCCCATCACATAGACATCTCCTCTAATTCATCTGAACCTAATACTCCTTCATCCATCATTATGGCACAACCTGCAGAAGAAGAGAATAACCTTGAGAACCAACTTCAGCACCTTAATGATTTATTCCAAGCCTTTTATGAATCCACCACAGCGTCCTATGATGCAAGATCATTACAACCCCGCTGCGGTGGCGATCAAACCTCGAGTCCAAATCCCGACTAGAGGTCCTGATTCTAAACTCAAGCCCAACATGATTCATGCTATTCCAAAGTTTCATGGGCTCAATTCCGAGGATCCTTTTCAGCACATCAAACAACTCAAGCATCTGGCCCAGACCTTCGAGTCAGATGTCCAAAATCGGGATATTCTTGTAATGAAGACGTTCTCCTTCTCTCTCATAGACAATGCAGCTCACTGGTATCAGACTTAAACACGTCCAATCAACACATGGGTTGGACTACAATCTGAGTTTTTGAAAAATATCTTCCCAGTTGGTCGAACGGATGCTTTATGACACCAGATCACACACTTCACGCAGCAGCCTGGAGAACCACTTCACGAAGCATGGGATTGTTTCTTGGATCTCATGCGAAAGTGCCCCCATCATGGAGTTCCTAAATGGGAACAAGTCCAGTCTTTTCACCAGGGACTCCATGAAGATATCCGTTTATTCGTCAATGCAACTTGCAGAGGAAATATCATGGGTCAACACGAAGACACTGTGTGGGAGATTCTCAAGAATATGTGTGAGAACTCCATCAATAATGACTCCATGGGCTTATTCGACCAGACGAATGCCCGCACATCGACGAATCCAAGGGGAGCACATGAGATGAAGGGCCTGTCCTCATCTGTTGACTTGGAATTGATGGCCAATTGTTTAGACAAGATCTCTATCATTGAGAAGAAGGTGGATGAGCTAACTCGACGTCTGCAGCGAGCCACCTCTGCGCAAAACCCATTTGCACAGCTACCCTCTGGGAGGGAAGCTATGCATAACATCTATCACCGATCTTCTCAGGGGATGGACCTGTATCCACCCCATCTGACTCTAGGATCGGAGGAAAATTCAACCCTGCCTACTCTAGTTGGAGGAACTTTGAACCCTTGTACTTTGATTTTTCTGAGGTTCCTCAGACCTGCGAGGACCTCAACGCCATCCAGAATGACCCATTCTCGAATACCTATAACCTTGGATGGTGGAATCATCCCAATTTTTTGTGGGTAGGAAACAATCAGAATCAGAAACCACCATATCAACCCCATCCACAAGCTCCTTGTCCATATCAGCCACCTCATCCCTGGCCCAACCCTACCTATCAATCTAGGCCAACTCAGACGGGTCAAATGACTCTTATCCTTCAGACTCTGGTTGACATTCAAAAGACGAATGCGGCTATGCAAAAATAGCACAAAGACGAGATCATAGAGGTTCGCAATCAACTCACCCAGATGGCGAAATCCCACCAACCTGGCACATTCCCTTCGCAACCTCTGCCGAATCCGAGTAACGTGCCGAACCAGAGGCGCGTTATGAACCCAAATTCGAGCCAAGCCCACATGATTTATCAGGCCCCTTCTACTCCATCACCCGATGGGATGGTAGCTTTGACATCATACTCGGGATTTCAGCAGTAGCCACCTATTTTACCTATACCAAACTAGAACCAGGCAGGACTAAATTCAGTTACAACCTGTAGTGGCAAAGCAACACAAGACCCACCATACCCAAGCCACTTACAGCCTGGTAGTGCTAACCCAAGCCCTAGGATAGTCATCTAGGATACCCTTGTCCCAGATCAAGAACCTAGACTTATTCTAGAGGAGCCATCCAAGGTTCCTTTTCCTAAGGCCTTGACCAAGGGAAAAAGGATAACCAAACCCATGGCACCTAAGAAGGATCTGGTCAAGCTCTTTGAACATACCTATATAAGCATCCCCTTAATGAATGTGATTCAGCACATACCGACTTATGCACGATTCCTAAAAGATGTGTGTACACCCAAGCGTAAGTCGTGAACCAAAAGTGGGAGCCTAATCGTATTGTTAGAGCAAGCCTGCTCTGTAATTTTGAGCAAACTCCCACCTAAGCCAAAAGACCCAGGTACTCCCCTAATTTCCTGTACAATTGGTGATATCTAATTTGATAGAGCATTATTGGATCTAAGAGCCTCCATAAACCTAATACCTACATCCCTACTTGACCATCTTGAGGAATCTGAGATCAAACCGATAGAGGTGACATTACAGTTAGCAGATCGATCTATTAAGTCACCAAAAGGAGTTCTTGAGGATGTCATTGTTAGGGTTCAGGATTTCTATTTCCCGATGGATTTTGTAGTCTTGGATATGAATGCTCTAGAAAATCTGAGGAACACACCAATCATACTAGGGAGACCCTTTCTGGCCACTGCTAGGGCCAACATTAACTATGAGGAGGGCCAAATTGAACTGAAATTTAGGAACTAGACATTAAAGATTGACATCTTTAAGGCCTAACAAGGGATTAATTGTGGAGTTATAGAACAGATATGTGATATCAATGCTATGGTTGACAATTCATCTATTGAGGAAAACCTGACTACTTCTAATCAACCACAAGAGGATCAAAACCCGCAATCATAGGAGTCTGAACTTGACCTAGACACACCCATAACTCCTTCCCTTGCTCCTGACACACACCTAAACCACCTGCTGCTACTGATAACCCTGTTTTTGAACTTAAGCCTCTTCCCGAGCATCTAAAGTACGTCTTTTTGGGTTCCAATCAGACGTTTCCTATGATTATCAATTCCAAACACGCACTTAATCAAGAATCCCATCTGATTTCTATTCTCTAGCAACATCGAAGAGCCATTGGATGAACTCTCGATGATTTGACTGGCATTAGCCCCTCTTACTGCACACACCGCATCTATATTGAAGAGGGCACACGACCTTCCCGTGAAATGCAGAGACATCTGAATCCTAATCTGCAGGAGGTCATGAAAAAGGAGATCATCAAGTGGTTAGATGTTGGGATCATCTGCCCGATCTCCGATAGTCGGTGGGTGAGTCCAATCTAGGTTGTACCTAAGAAGGTAGGACTCACCGTGATCACAACTGAAACTGGAGAAATCATACCGACCTGTGTGGCAAATTCATTGAGAGTCTGCATTGATTACAAAAGACTCAATACCTCCACAAAGAAGGATCATTTCCCACTACCGTTTATTGATCAGATCCTCAAAAAACTAGCGAGAAATAGATTCATCTACTTTTTGGATGGGAACTTCGATTATAACTAGGTGGAAATCCATCCTAAGGACCAAGAAAAGACCACTTTCACCTACCCCTTCGAGATGTACGTGTTCCGAAGGATGCCCTTTGGTCTCTGTAATGCATCCGCTACTTTTCAGCGGTGCATGCTTGCCATATTCTCAGATATGGTAGGTGATTATCTGGAAGCCTTCATGGATGGCTTCTTAGTTTTCGACAAATCATTTGACGATTACCTCCTGCAGTTAGTCCAGATCCTCAGGCGGTGCATTGACGTGAATCTGGTTCTTTCCTGGGAAAAGAGCCATTTCATGGTGCCTGAAGGAATTGTCCTGGGACATCTCATGTCAGAAAAAGGCTTCCAGGTTGATAAAGCAAAGGTGAATCTGATTTCCAAACTCCCTATGCCTAGCTCGATCAAGGATATCCGATCTTTCCTGGGGCACATCGATTTTTACCATCGATCCATTCCTGATTTCTCAAAGATCGCACGCCCCCTAACTAGTCTACTATCTAAGGATGTTCCTTTTGAAATCTCCAAGGAACTCACTCAAGTATTTGAGATCCTACATGTTCAAGTTACCTAAGCTCCGATCCTACAGTCCCCTAATTGGTCTCAACCCTTTGAGATCATGTGCAATACATTTGATTTCGCTGTATGAGAGGTACTTGGGTAGAAAATTGATGGGAAACCCATGGTCATCTATTACGCTAGCAAGACACTTGACGATGCTCAGCGTAACTACACAGTTACTGAGAAAGAGCTACTAGCTGTAGTATTTTCCCTAGAAAAGTTCAGATCGTATCTTCTGGGTTCCCGTGTTATCATTTACTCTGATCACACAGCTGTGAGGCATCTCCTTGCAAAGAAGGATGCGAAACCTTGATTAATCCGCTGGATCTTACTGTTACAAGAATTTAACCTCGAGATTAATGACAAGGCGGAAAAACAGAACGTGGTAGCTGATTACTTATCTCGCCTTCCTTCTGATATTATCGACCCTTCCAGACCCATTACGGAACATTTTCTCGATGAGCACCTCTTGACTATTAGTATAGGGCTTCCATGGTTTGCTGATCTAGTAAACTACCTGGCATCACATTAGATCCCATCCAATTGGCCGAAGGCCAAGAAGGACAAATTGCTTTCAGATGCCAAGTACTACTTTTAGGAAGACCCGTATCTATTTCGCATCAATGCTGATCAAATCATCCGACGATGTGTCTCGGAAGCAGAAATTCAGGACATGTTGTCCTTCTGCCATGACCAGGCATACAGTGGACACTTTTTTGGTCATAAAACCACAGTGAAAGTCCTCCAATGCGGCTTCTATTGGCCCACGATTTTCAAAGGCACATACAATCACTGTAAGGCATGCACTCATTATCAGACCTTGGGCAACATGAACCACCGTGATATGATGCCCTTACAGTCGATTCTCATATGCGAAATCTTTGACATCTGGGGGATTGATTTTATGGGACCCTTTCCTGTTTCGGACAACTTCGAGTACATTCTACTCACTGTTGACTACGTGTCCAAATGGGTTGAAGCCATTCCGACCCGAACCACTGATCATAAGGTGGTTATCAAATTCATTCATCAGAACATCTTTTCTCGATTTGGGATTCCATGTGCTACAATCTTTGATGGAGGGACCCATTTCACTAATGCTCAGTTCAGGTCACTGATGACCAAATACGGGGTGTCACACTGAATCTCTACTCCTTATCACCCCTAAACTAATGGTCTAGCTGTGCTATCAAATCGGGAGATCAAGAAAATCCTCTAGGTTACTGTTCGACCTAACAGGAAAGACTTGTCATCCTGACTTTCGGAAGCTTTGTGGGCTTATAGGACCGCCCACAAAACCCAATTAGGTATGTCTCCCTTCAGATTAGTGTACGGGAAGGCATGTCACCTCCCCGTCAAATTGGAGCACAAAGCCTATTAGGTATATGAAACTGCAATCTAAATCTTTCTAAGGCAGGAACCCACAGAAAGCTTCAAATGAGCGAGATCGATGAATTACACCATGATGCGTATGAGAACTCGTAAATTTACAAAGAGAGGGTTAAAGCCTTTCACGACAAGCACATATCCAAAAAGATCTTTTACCCTGGTTAGGAAGTCCTACTTTTGATGCCATGCTCAAACTATTCCCAAGGAAACTCAGATCGAAATGGATTGGACCTTACCTCATCCGATGAATCTTTGGAAATGGAGCTGTCGAGATCAGTCAACTTAGCCATGATTCAAAACCTTTTGTCGTGAATGGTCAGAGACTCAAATCGTTCATTGAACTTGCCGATACAAATTTGGCTGAGACATCTTTTACCCTCCATTCACCCTAAGCTCATTGCACCTAGCCAATGTTGTAAAACTCAATGCTTAACGGGAGGCAACCCGTCATTTTTTAAAAACCCGAAACCTTTCTTGACATCCTGTAACAAGCACGTGCCCCAGACGTCTTTTAAGACGTCTGGGAGGTGGCCCAGACGTCTGTAAAGACGTCTGGGATCACATCCAGACGTCTGACCAGACGTCCGGGATAGTTTACAGACGTCTGGCGAACAGTTATGCTCGCACGGGATATTCGTCTGAGCGCTTGTGCGCGCAGACCTGCGATCCTGCATCTTTCTCTGCGGCGGCAGGCTACTGCGACCGTCTCTCTCTCCTCTCCGTGCGGCGTTAAAAGGGGGGGCGCGCCTCCCCTCCCGTCTCCACCATCCTCCTCCTTCCCTCCTGCCTGTGCACGAGAGAGAGCGGACGCGAGGGCGCAGCCGCAGTAGGCGCGGAGGAGCTGCGGCGTGCGAGGGCGGGGCTCTGCCGTGAGGGCGAGCTCGCCGGGAGCGGCTTGGCCGGCCGGCGGAGGGCGCAGGGGGCGCAGAGCGTCGCGGAGAGGGACCTGCTGCGGGCAGAGCAGCGGACGCGCGAGGTGCGACGCGGGCGGCGTCGCGAGCGGAGGCCGAGCAAGGTTCTGATTCTGGAAAAATTTCCAGAATCAGACGTCTGGATTGATATCCAGACGGCAAGGTCGACGTCTGTGAGATCATACAGAAGTCTGAAAGGTGAGTTTCCGCTTTCTCCTTCTTTTTGTCGACTGACCGTACTGAGGGAGGAGGGTTGGCTGTGCGCAGGTGTTCTGATTCGTCATCCTTTGCGAATCAGACGTCTGGAAGTTGTACCAGACGGCGGGAGTGACCTCCAGACGTCCGGAGCGACCATCGGACGTCTGGGATCTAGGAGAGACGTCCCCACAGACTTCTGGACGTCCGGGGAACCAAGTCGAACAGGTAATTCTCTGATCCACCGTTTAAGACGTCTGGAAGGAGTTCCAAACGTCTGATTTTGCACAGTATCGTCTTTCTCGACCCATTTAGGGCCCGTTTGGGCTCCGTTTTCCGCGATTCGAGTTGCGTTCGTTTCAGAATGTATTCCTCTACCCGCCTACAGTAGCTATACACTGTTTTGAGACACTCCTTGTGTTTGATCCTTGTGATAGGACCTCGTTCGGTTGCAGTCTTGAGAGTCGCGGAGGCGCGCGGGATTCCCGACCACGCCCCCATTACTTCCGTTGTACCTGGTAGAGTGGTTTTAAGTATTAATAAAATCTGTTAAAGTATGGAACCATAACTAGAACCTAGGGCATTGCATGAATCTTAGGAATGAGAAATATATGGAATGATAGCTCCTAGGTGTTGCATGAATCCTAGGGCCGGAAAACTAGATTGTATGATAGATCCTAGGATATGGCATGAATCCTAGGATGGAAAAACTAGTGGAATGTATATTACTGCAGTCTTGGAAAAATGGAAAGGAATATATATAAAGCTGCCTGTAAATTTAATTAACAGCTGCCTGTTATGCATAAGGAATCATGTTGAGATCATGGAATGTGAGAACGTGAATCTGGAAAGAGAAACATATGATGTTCTGAGATAAAAGAGCTGGAACCCTACGGGGAATTAGGAGTGGAACTCCTGGAAAGAAAAGGAATGGAACTGAGATGTAGTTTGTACTGTCTCTTGGGTACGCAGTACCAAGGGAAGTACCTGTACCTGTTTTAGTGCAGAGTGGGGCCAGCCGCCCCAGGGACCCGGGGTTAGGCTTGGCCGCTCTGTACCGACTTGTTGGCCCTCGTGTACGTAGTACCGAGGAGAGCTAGTAGTGTTAGGAGAGTACTAGCTACCCCACGGGCCCCGGGGTTCTGCTAGCCTCCTTCACCGACTTGTTAGGCCCACTAGGGCAAACCAGGGTAGTCAGGCGAGGGTGCGCGGACTGTGGAGGGGCAAGGCCCCGGTTTGGTTACTGTGGAGGGGTTGGACCCCTGTTACTGAGAGGGCTCTGCCCTGGTTCCGTGCTGTGCTTTGGGCGCACCCGTTAACGGAAACGACTGACCGCGTGCCAGTGCGGGCTAGCTACCTGTGCGTTTATCGCGCGTGCCGTAGTCACCGTTACGTCTGTCAGTGACCCTGGGGTGGTTGACTGAGGGTAGGATCACCACGGGGGACTCTCCCGGCCAGGAGAGCACCACGTGCTACTTCTACTTTTGGAAAAGACTGCAATCAAGATCGTCCCACGAGGATATCCGAGATCAGGTAAAGAATCTGAGAAGTAAATGAAATAGTGAGAAAAATTGAAAGATGTAATAAAGGAAGTAATAGAACATAACAGCTACTGTACACTCTACTGTTGCCTTTGGTTAGTTTGCCACTCTACTCAGCGTTTTGCTGACGTGTTACACTCGTTACCTTTTTCAGGACCAGGTGTTGAGCAGCCAGGGTCGGCGGCTGCAGAGGACGCTGGGCCGAGTAGGGTCCAGTAGAGTTACCACAGCTTTGTACCTTATTTTTGTTTCTGTTCTAGTGAGTAGTTTTGTTTCCGCTGTACCTTCTTTACCTGCAGTTTTTGTTATATGATAAATGTTGTTTTACTGTTGTGGTGGTGCCTACTGTAGTAGTTTCTTTCCTTACTGCTGTACTTTCTTACTGTTAGTTATATTCATGCTGAATGTGGTTTATTTTACTGTCTTTTGGTTACTTCCTCGTTGAACGACTGGGTCTTGGGATTAGTCGAGTCGGTCCGGTTCTCGTGTCTCGTAGGGACTCGGGAACCGGGTCGTTACAAGATGGTATCAGAGCAAGGTCGTCCCGAGAAGTGAATCAACTGACTGGAAAATAACCAATTCACATGTTTATAGCTAGAGTAGCCACCACAACATATCTCTTGACTTGAGCTCTTAGAAGTGTTGTTAGGTACCGTCTGTTTTGACGTTTCCGTTTTGTTTCGCGTCTCCTTGCAGGAGATGCCTCGTCGTGGGACTGGCGAGACTGGCCGCGGGCGCGGCCGAGGGCGAGGTCGGCGAGGTGGACGTGCTGTCGTTGACGTCTCGGTGGACCAGCCACCACTCCCTGGCATCCAGGCCCAGGACCTCGCCAGACTGATACGGGATATTGTACGAGAGGAGCTCCACCCACCGCCCCGAGCACCTCCTCCTGGGGTTGCAGAGGGGGAGTCCTCTGTGGGGCCACGCGACGGACGCGGCGCTGGACACGAGGGAGGGGATGGGCCCCTGCCGCCCCCACCTTCCTCCGACACTTCTGTACACGAGGCACCTTCGCCTGGAGGTGCACCAGCACCTCCCCTACAGTACCACTTCGAGCTTTTCGGACAGTTCCGGAAGCTGAAGCCCCCCTCCTTCAAGGGGGATGAGGACCCGACCGAGGCAGAGGACTAGCTTGAGCAGCTGGAGAAGATCTTCGACACCCTTCGCCCCCCGGTGGAGTGCCGCGTGGCCTTTGCCACGTACCAGCTGGAGAGTGCGGCACACCGGTGGTGGAGGGTGGTCCGGGGACAGGAGAGGGACGAGCCGACGTGGGACCAGTTCGTCACCCTCTTCTGCGAGCAGTACTTTCCCCAGACGTGGCAGGACCAGAGGAGGCGGGAGTTCCACACTCTCCGCCAAGGGACGATGACCGTGAGCGCGTACCGCACGCGTTTCTTGGAGCTGTCCCGCTTTGCAGCGACAGCGGTAGCCACTGAGGAGGAGCGCCTTTGGAGGTTCACCGAGGGGCTCCGGCCTGCGATCCGGGGGTATGTCAAACCCCTGAAGCTGCCGACATTTTCGAGGGTGGTAGAGGCAGCCATGACTTACGAGGAGACCAACCCGTCCGCGCGAGAGACCGACGGCGGGCGGAAGAGGCCCTTTCAGCCAGACTTCTCACAGGGCCGGCGAGAACGGAGACACGTGGCGTCCGCAGGAGAGCCGTCACGTTGTGCAGGGCCATCAGTGGCCTTTGGGGGCCCTCGACAGGGGCCAGTTGCCAGCACCGGACCCCCGCCTAGCCGACAGCAGGGACTCACTGAGGGCGGGAGTCGGGTTCCCCTCTGCTACCAGTGTGGCCAGCCGGGCCACGTCAGGAGGGACTGCCCATCTAGGGCAGGAGGTCAGCAGATACTTCCCACGCAGAGCACTGGAGGGCACGCAGGAGGCCGCGGTTTCCAGGCGCGAGGAGGAGGACCGCAGTCGCGAGGAGGGTACCGGCCAGCACCTACCCGTCCAACGCAGAGTGTGGCTGCTTCGTCCGCACCTAGAGCTGAGGGGCGTATCAACGCCCTAACACACAGGGACGCCAGAGCTTCGGGATCCGTGGTAGCAGGTATGGTTTCAGTTTCTGGCAGACTCGTTTACACGCTTTTCGATTCCGGCGCTACGCACTCGTTTGTCGCAGACAGTTTCGCAGTTAGTTTGGACCAGGATTATACATTGTTAGAGAACCCGTTCGTAATCAGAGGTCCGAGTGGTCAGCTATTTGTAGCTGAGGAGGTGTACACGGGTTGCGGGGTCAGCATCGGGGGACACAGCTTGCCAGCTGACCTGATTATGATACAGATGGAGGACTTTGGGGTGATCCTGGGGATGGATTGCCTGTCCGCTTACCACGCCTTGGTAGACTGCTTTGAGAGGAAGATTGTCTTCTCCATTCCGGAGTTGCCTTCCTTCGAGTTTCACGGGCAGCCAGTGGACGGAGGTTTCAGGTGCATTTCGGCACTTCGGGCGGCGAGACTTTTGAGCCAGGGGTGTGAGGGCTTCTTAGCTTGTGTGGTGGCAGAGCACAGCCCCGTGGCAGACTTCCAGAGCATCCCGGTGGTCAGAGAGTACCCCGACGTGTTTCCAGACGAGTTACCAGGGACCAGCCCCATCTCCACCGCGCCATACAGGATGGCACCGCTTGAGCTACGAGAGCTCAAGTCTCAGTTGCAGGACCTTTTGGAGAAGGGTTTCGTGAGGCCCAGTGCGTCTCCCTGGGGAGCCCCGGTACTGTTTGTGAAGAAGAAGGATGGGACCCTACGCCTTTGTGTGGACTACCGACAGCTGAATAGGGTCACCATCAAGAACAGATATCCGCTGCCGAGGATTGACGATTTGTTTGACCAGTTGCGGGGTGCCACGGTGTTTTCCAAGATCGACTTGAGGTCTGGATACCACCAGTTGAGGATCAGGGAGACCGACGTCTCCAAGACAGCTTTCCGCACCCGGTACGGACACTACGAGTTTTTGGTCATGCCGTTTGGGCTGACCAATGCCCCCGCTGCTTTCATGGACCTGATGAACCGGGTGTTCAGACCGTACTTGGACCAGTTTGTGGTGGTTTTCATAGATGATGTACTCATCTATTCTAGAGATCGGACGCAGCACGGACAGCACTTGCGGATGGTTCTGGACACTCTGAGACGACGCAGGCTGTACGCCAAATACAGCAAGTGCGAGTTCTGGTTGAGGGAGGTGACCTTTTTGGGTCATGTGATCTCTGGAGACGGCCTGGCGGTGGATCCCGCCAAGGTCGAGGCAGTGCTCAGGTGGGAGAGACCGCGTTCAGTCACTGAGATTCGCAGTTTCCTGGGACTGGCAGGTTACTACAGACGGTTCATCAGAGGGTTTTCGCAGATTGCACGTCCTATGACACAGTTGACTCGGAAGGATGTGCCTTTCACTTGGACAGACGCCTGTGAGGCGTGTTTTCTGGAGCTGAAGGAGAGGTTGACCTCGGCTCCCGTGCTCACCATTCCTGACAGTAGTGGCGGGTTCGTTGTGTACACGGACGCTTCCTTGCAGGGGTTAGGAGGTGTGCTCATGCAGAGGGGTCACGTGGTCGCTTACGCTTCGCGGCAACTGAAGCCCCATGAGCATACCTACCCTACCCACGACCTAGAGTTGGCAGCTGTTGTCTTCGCGCTGAAGACATGGAGGCACTACTTGTACGGTGAGACCTTCAAGATTTTTACAGATCACAAGAGCCTCAGATATCTTTTTGACCAAAAGGAGCTCAACATGAGACAGAGACGTTGGTTGGAGCTCCTGAAGGACTACGACTGCAGCATCTCCTACCACCCGGGAAAGGCCAATGTGGTGGCTGACGCCTTGAGCCGTAAGGCGCCCGCACGCTTGGCCAGTCTACAGTTACAGAGTTGGAGCCTTTTGGAGGAGGTGGGCAGTTGGCGACCTCTAGAGTTACGAGGGTACTGTGGGGGAGTGACGGTGACACGGCAGACCAGACCAGAGTTGATAGACCGCATCATCACGGGACAGATGGCCGATCCGTACTTGCAGTCTTTGCGCGACAGAGTACTGTCAGGGGACCCAGGGGACTTCTCTTTCACAGACCAGGTGTTACGCTTGAGGGGACGGCTGTGCGTCCCCAGAGACGAGGAGCTGTTGAGAGAGCTCCTGACTGAGGCACACGGTTCCAGATTCACCATACATCCTGGAAACACGAAAATGTACCATGACTTGAGACGCGAGTTCTGGTGGAGAGGGATGAAGCGGGATGTGGGTGAGTTCGTGCAGCAGTGCTTAGTGTGCCAGCAGGTGAAAGCCGAGCATCAGAGGCCTGCAGGGCCGCTTCAGCCGCTTCCAGTGCCAGAGTGGAAGTGGGAGAGCATCACCATGGACTTGGTGGTGGGCTTACCTGTTACCCAGCGAGGACACGACGCGGTCTGGGTAATAGTGGATAGGTTGACGAGGACGGCACGATTCTTGCCGATCCGAGTCACTTTGGGACCAGCACAGTTGGCAGAGAGGTATATCCGTGATGTGGTGCGACTACACGGAGTTCCGCGGGAGATCGTATCCGACCGGGATACCCGCTTTACGTCCCAGTTTTGGGCTGAGTTTCAGCAGGCTTTGGGGACGAGGTTGAGGTTTAGCACGGCTTACCACCCCCAGACGGACGGACAGTCGGAACGCACGATACAGACACTTGAGGATCTTTTGCGTGCCTGTGTACTAGACTGGAGGGGCTCTTGGGAGGAGCACCTGCCCCTGGCAGAGTTTGCATACAACAACAGTTATCACTCGAGCATCGGCATGGCTCCCTACGAGGCTCTGTACGGACGGAAATGCACGGCACCCTTGAGTTGGGTTGAGGTGGGGACCAAGTGGGAGGTTGGCCCCAGGTTGATCCGGCAGAGTCAGGAGGTAGTTGAGCAGATCCACAGACGACTCCGCACTGTCAGGAGCAGACAGAAGAGCTACGCAGATCGCAGACGCAGAGAGGTGCAGTTCGAGGTTGGGGACCACGTCTTTCTTCGTGTTTCGCCCATGAAGGGCTTACAGCGGTTTGGGGTGAGAGGGAAGCTCGCGCCGAGGTTCGTGGGGCCCTTCGAGGTCCTGGAGCGGGTTGGACCCGTTGCTTACAGACTTGCCCTTCCCCCGCAGCTTTCTGGTGTGCACGACGTGTTCCACGTGTCCAACCTCAGGAAGTACATTGCCGATCCCAGCCACGTACTGAGTCACGAGAGCGTCGAGGTGAGCGACGACCTGACCTACCCCGATGAAACGTCGGTTCTGTTATAACGTTGTAGTAAAGCCGGTTATTACCAACATTTCAAATATAAATTTTTTTTACTCGGAAAAATAAAAGAGTTCCCGAGGTCGAACTCAGGGAGCAAGTTGTATTCTAGAGATATACATGTTTCTTTTACAAAAATAAAGAGAGAGAGAGAATTTGTTGTTCTCTTTGTTCTGCAGAGGGGGGTGCTCTTCTTTCTCTCTTTCTTTAGATCTCCTTCTTTCTCTCTGTTCAGGTGATATTCTTCTCTTGCAATGGTGGTGCTCTTCTTCTTCTTCCTGCTGTTCTTCCGTTGGTGATGTTCTTCTTTCTTCAGAGCTCCTTGTTCTTCTTCTTCTTTGGTTTTCTGCCTTGACCTTTCTTCTTCTTCTTTCGCGTTGGCCGTTGCTCTTCCTTCTTCTTCAGCGGGTCTGCTTCTTCTTCTTTGGCTGCTGACCTTCCGTCGTCTGCCCCGGTGCTGAGACGACTTAACGATGCCTTTGCTACAGTGCAGCAGCTCCTTCTTCTTCAGCGGGTCTGCTTCTTCTTCTTTGGCCTGCACACTTCAGAATTTTTTTCGTCAAGAGGCAAAACCTACTCTACCCCCCCCCTCCCCCGCGTATCTCTCTCTCTCTGAAATCACTCTTCGGAAGCTCTCCCAGAGCGCTACCGGGTAATCGGGTTCGGGTCAGGCCCGGGTCCAGGCCCACCGGCGTGCGTGGTGGGCGAGGAGTGCAGGTCAGTCTAATCGGGTCGGGCCAGGTCCGCGGAGCGTGGTCACGGACGAGGCCGGGTCGGGTCGGGTGAGAGGGACCTCACCCCGTGGTAACTGAGGCAAACAGATGGTGGCACTTTTGCAATTTATGTGGGTGTGTGGCTTCAGAAATTCCCGAGGTGGGACTATCCGCGCACCCCTTTTCTCTCACGCCTGCAATAGGGATGGTGTTTCCAATTGCAACAGCTGTTGAGGCTCGCAACTCCAATTGAGGGCCAGGGTGTGTGCGCAAGACTCTTTCGCGCAGCCTAGGTCTTCAACCTGGGATATCTAGGCTTGGAGCAACCTCAAGCAAGCTTCGAGCTTCCTCGCCAATGGCGGTCAAGGCCTGGAACCTGAAATCAATAGAACGGCCTCTCGGCCAAATCAGACAGGCGGGGGACCTTCGCCGTGGCACGGCGAAGGTGGTCAGGGGGTCTGCAGGGGGCGAGATGGAGCTAACAGGTCGTCCTAGGTCAAACTGTGAGCGAAGAAGTGGGTGTGTTCGGTGGATCTGCAGAGGGTGTTTGGTGGGAAGTGGAGGGGCGGAAGAGGATCAGGGTGAGGAGGCGGAGGTTCTGCGGTGGTCGGCGAGCCGTGTGGGTCGCTGAGGTGATGGGCGCGGCTCGCTGGAGGGTGGTCGGAGGCGGAGAGGATGAGGGTGAACAGGAGCGGTCGAGGGTTTAATTGACTAAATTGAAAGCGGGGAAAGAAAGAGGAGAAGAAGGGGAGTAGGTCTAACTTACTTGCAGGGACGAAGGGGGAGGAACAGGGCGACAGTCGTATCGACTGTCGCCGGAGAAGACGATGCTCAGGGAGAGGGGAGGCGGCGAGCAGAGGGCTGGAGAGGCGCCAGCTGGGTGCGGCGTGGCGCGGGAAGAGCAGGGGAGGAAGTCTCTGCTGCTGGTAGTGCGGCAGAGCGAAGAGGTGGAGGGGGAGGAAGCCGCCGGAGCTGGTGAGCGTCTGCCGGAGAAAGAAGAGAAGAAAGCTGGGGGTTTTCTCCGTCAGATCCAGGTTGCCCTCGTCGGTGGAGCGGCGGGGGGTATTTATAGGGATGAAGCAGGGAGGAAGGCGGAGGGAGACGACGTGTCTCCCTCGCCGGAGAGTGGTCGGAACATGAACCCATACCGTCCGTGCGTTCGCACGGCCGGTATGGTGGCCTACAATGTCCAGGGGGGTGCTCCTGCGACGGCTGACGACGCAGGGCACCCCCGGTACACTTGCCAGGTCCCCCACCTCACCCTGCCCGGCGCCATGCTCCGCGCAAGGTCGCCGGAGCATGGTGCTGGCAGGGTTTTGCAGGAGGGACCTGATTGCAAAGAACGAAGGAGAGTTAGGGGCCAAAATGCGAGGGTTCAAAAGTTGAGGGCCAAAGAGTAAATATATGAGGACCAAAGTGTGAAGTCGGTCAAGGAGGTTTCTTCTTAGGCTCAAGTTTTTATACATGACTAATTAGGACCTAAGGAATCTGATGGTGAATTTTATTTTCATATTAAACCTTGTTTGACCGGTCAATTTGCGCAAAAACCCAAATTAAGTTATTAATTGGGCATGGTTCTCAATGTAGGTCAAAATGGGTTCTAAAGGCCAAATTGAAGGTTCTAAACCCTAGAGATTATTTTTCTATGAATTTTAGAGGGTTTATTCTATTTTTACTTTGCCTCGAACCTTGTGAATTGAAGTGGGTTGTTTTAGGGTTACAGATTATCATTTGGTTCCTTGGAAGTGCTGTAGCCCTTGCTAGATCATCTCATCCCACTTTTATTCTTATTAAGCTGTTTTGACCTATGTTTGGGCCCTGAATTACCCTGTATGCAGATTATACTGGTAAAATTGCACTTTTACCCCTTATGACTTGTTTTCTTCTCAAACTCAGAATTCTCTGAGTTAAGCTTTTCCTTGAGATATGTAGGAGCTTTTATCCTTTGTATTGGGTCAAAATGAGCTAGTTATGGCTCATGATGAGGTTCTCATCATACCCCCATGCCTAGCTTTTGCTAGTCCCTTAGCAAAAACTTAAGGTTTCAACCCTTGTTCTAGACCATGAAGTTTTCAATAGTTTTAGATAAGTGCCTTCATAGATTAGGTTAGAATGCTGATCATAGGCCTAAAAGGTACTCCAGTACCAGTCAAGATCCAAATCTGTCTAGCCTTAGCCTCAGTCTTTTAGCAAAGGTTTTTAAGGCCCACAAGAACTAACCTAAGGTTTATTGGACTTCGTGGTTAAAGCACCCGTGCTTGAAATGATTTTAGCCCTGGCTCAGTTCGCAGTGCGTTTTGTAAGAGAGAGATAGAAAGTTTTTCTGTTTGGAGAGTTTTCTCTCTCTTTTTCTTTTTAGTTCTAGCCTAGGATTGGCTTTTCAACACGGTCTGTATCAGATTCCTTGCTCCCATCATCAATCCTCAAGGGTTCCTGGCGATCGATGCTTCGAGATAGCACCGCCCATGGCAACCCCCGGAACCCTGGCTATTGAGATTTCGAGATAATCCCATCCATGGTATTCCGTGGCCGAATCCAGACCCTGGCAGTTGACATTTCGAGATAATGCCATCCATGGAATCTGAACCAGCAGAGTGCTTATATGCCCCCCGTAGGATATGTAAATATCCTAAGAGACAAGCACCGAGGAGATGATATTTTGTTACGCATCTTCGAGGAAATTTCCCGCCTCTCCGCGCTGGGAACTCGTTGTTGAGAGAGATAATCTCTCTCTATTCCTCCTCATCACGCTTGTTGTTGTTGGAGAGAGGATCTTCTGCGTGATTCTGATTTTTACGCTTACTGAACCAGGCTGTGTGTGAGATTAGGGTGCTTAGGTTACTGAGTCCCGTAAACCAAAAATTAGTTAACGAGGCCGAATACTCCCTAAGCCTTAGACCTAATACTTCAGCTTTTCATTTTCCTCAACCTCTTGAGGAGTGTCCAGATCTTAATGGGTACTAAGAGTCTATTCAAGAATGCCTAAGGTTTGCATTCTTACTAATCTCATTGTGCACTTTTCAGTTATTTTCTCGAATGAGGTCTAGAACTTAGGTTAATTCCTTAGTTCCTTACTAATGACTATCACTTTTTCTCATAATTTTGTGCTCCTTTTTCATTTTGTTTCTTTTCTCCTTCACAAAATTTTCCTTCTCCTCTTTTTCTCTTATTCTTTTTCGAAAAAATTTTTTTAATTTTTATGGTATTTTTGGCATATGTGAATTTTTTTGTTTGAAACATTTTCTTACAAGTTTTTGCACTTTCCTACCCCCCCATGCCTAAGATTTGCAATGTCCTCATTGTAACCTAGGGGGTCTTAGTTCATTCCTTAAGACAGAAATTTGGGTGAGTGGATGGGTCGGGTTGAATTTTTGCGGACGATTTCAAATTTCAGATGCGAACATCTGAGTTGGGGTCGGCTGTCTATAAGGGTGAACTTCGAGTGCTGAAAGGTGTCAGAACAAGTTTCAGGTTTTCAAAGAGAATGACGGGCTGCCTCCCGTTAAGCGCTGAGTTTTACGCCATCGGCTGGGCGCAATAAGCTCAAGGGGAACGGAGGATATAAGATGCCTCAGCCAAATCAGTAGAAGTTACATCAATGAACGGCTTGAGTCTTTGACCATTCACGATGAAAGGTTCAGAATCGTGGCTGAGTGGACTGATTTCGATTGCTCCATTTCCAAAAACCTGTCGGACCAAATATGGTCCGACCCACTTAGATCTCAGTTTTCCTGGGAAGAGTTTGAGTCGGGCATCAAAGAGTAGGACCTTTTGACCAGGATGAAAGATCTTTCTCGAGATGTGTTTGTCGTGGAAGGCTTTAACCCGCTCCTTGTAGATTTGCGAGTTCTCGTACGCGTCTGTGCGTAATTCATCGATCTCGCTGATTTGGAGTTTTCTGTGGGTCCCAGCCTTGGAAAGATCTAGATTACAGTTCCGTACTGCCCAATAGGCTTTATGCTCCAGTTCGACGGGAAGGTGGCATGCCTTTCCGTACACCAATCTAAAGGGAGACATGCCCAATTGGGTCTTGTGGGCGGTCCTATAGGCCCACAATGCTTCCGGAAGTCGGGACGACCAGTCCTTCCTGTCAGGTCGAACAGTGACCTGCAGGATTTTCTTGATCTCCCGATTAGACAGCTCAGCTAGACCATTAGTTTGGGGGTGGTAAGGAGTAGAGATTCGGTGAGACACCCCGTATTTGGTCATCAGTGACCTAAACTGAGCGTTTGTGAAATGGGTCCCCCCATCAGAGATTATTGCACGAGGAATCCCGAACCTTGAGAAAATGTGTTGATGAATGAATTTGAGAACGATTTTGTGATCACAGGTTCGGGTCGGTATGGCTTCGATCCATTTGGACACGTAGTCCACAGCCAACAGAATGTATTCGAAACCATCCGAAATAGGAAAGGGGCCCATAAAATCAATCCCCCAAACATCAAAGATTTCGCATACTAGAATCGGTTGCATAGGCATCATGTCACGACGGCTCATGTTGCCCAAAGTCTGGCAACGACTGCATGCCTTGCAATGACTGTGTGCGTCTTTGAACAGTGTGGGCCAGTAAAAGCCGCACTGGAGGACTTTTGATGCGGTTTTATGCCCGGCAAAATGGCCACCGCATGCCTGGTCATGGCAGAAAGAGAGGATATTGTTGACTTCCCCTTCCGGGACACATCTCCGGATGATCTGATCGGCACCTATGCGGAAGAGGTACGGGTCTTCCCAAATGTAATACTTGGCATCGGAGCGTAATTTGTCTTTCTTGGCCTTCGGCCAATCGGACGGGGTCTGATGAGATGCCAAGTAATTTACAATATTAGCAAACCATGGAAGGCTAGTACCAATAGTCAGCAGGTGCTCATCGGGAAAATGCTCAGTGATGGGTCCGGAAGGGTCTATCATTTCAGAAGGAAGACGGGACAAGTGATCAGCTACCACGTTTTGTTTTCCCGCTTTATCGCGAATCTCGAGGTCAAATTCTTGCAACAGCAAGATCCATCGGATCAATCGAGGTTTCGCGTCCTTCTTTGCAAGGAGATGCCTAACAGCCGTGTGATCCGAGTATATGATGACATGGGAACCCAGAAGGTATGATCTGAACTTCTCAAGGGCAAATACTACAGCTAGCAGCTCTTTCTCAGTAACTGTATAGTTACGCTGAGCCTCATCGAGTGTTTTGCTGGCGTAGTAAATGACCACAGGTTTCTTGTCATTTTTCTGCCCCAAAACCGCTCCTACAGCGAAGTCGGATGCATCACACATGATCTCAAAGGGTTGAGACCAATCAGGGGATTGTAGGATCGGGGCTTGGGTGACTCGGTCACGCAGGATTTCAAATGCTTGAGTGCATTCCTTGGAGATTTCGAAGGGAACATCCTTGGAGAGAAGAGTGGTCAGGGGGCGTGCGATTTTTGAAAAATCAGGGATAAATCGTCGATAAAAATCGACATGCCCTAAAAAGGATCGGATGTCCCTGATCGAGCTAGGCATAGGAAGGTGAGAAATCAGATTAACCTTAGCTCGATCCACTTGGATACCTTTCTCCGAAATTGAGTGTCCCAGGACAATTCCCTCAGGCACCATGAAATGGCTCTTTTCCCAGGAAAGAACCAAATTCACGTCGATGCACCGCCTGAGTATCTGGACCAAGTGTTGGAGGCAATCGTCGAATGATGCTCCGAAAACTGAAAAGTCATCCATGAAGACTTCCAGATAATCACCTACCATATCTGAGAATATGGCAAGCATGCATCGCTGAAAAGTAGCGGGTGCATTGCAAAGACCGAAAGGCATCCTTCGGAAAGCGTATGTTCCGAAGGGGCAGGTGAACGTGGTCTTTTCTTGGTCCTCAGGATGGATTGCCACCTGGTTGTAACCGGAGTACCCGTCAAGGAAGCAGAAGAACCTATTTCCCGCTAATTTTTCGAGAATTTGATCAATGAAGGGTAGTGGGAAATGATCCTTCTTCGTGGAGGAATTGAGTCGACGGTAATCTATACAGACTCTCCACGAGTTGGCTAATCGGGTAGGAATGATTTCTCCGGTCTCAGTCGTTATAGTGGTGAGTCCTGCCTTCTTAGGCACGACCTGAATTGGGCTCACCCAACGACTATCGGAGATCGGGTAGATGATCCCGGCATCTAACCACTTGATGATCTCCTTTTTCACGACCTCCTGCAGATTGGGGTTTAAGCGTCTCTGCATTTCACGAGAAGGTCGTGTGCCCTCTTCTGAATAGATATGATGAGTACAATAAGAGGGACTTATTCCAGTCAAATCATCGAGGGTCCATCCGATGGCTCTGCGATGTTGCTGGAGGACAACAATCAGACGGGATTCCTGTTCAGGACTAAGGTTGGAATTGATGATCACAGGAAGGGTCTGATTAGAACCCAAAAAGATGTATTTCAAATGAGCAGGAAGGGGTTTCAGTTCGAGGATGGGGTTTTCAGCAGCAGCGGGTGGTTCAGTATAGATGTGAGGTTCAAGGGTGGGAGTTACTGGGTTGTTCACATCTGGATTTGACTCCTCTATTTGCGGGTCAAGATCCTTCTGTGGTTGATGAGGCATACTCAAGTCATTTTGGAGGTGTGATTCATCAACCAAAGTCTTGATGTCACAAATTTGCTCGATGACGCCGCAATTAATTCCTTGTTGGGCCTTAAATATATCAATTTTCAGTGTTTGATCTCCAAACTTAAGCTCTATTTGGCCCTCCTCACAGCTGATGTTGGCTCTAGCAGTAGCCAAGAAGGTCTCCCTAGAATGATTGGTGTATCCCTAGGGTTCTCAGGTGCATCCATGTCTAAGACTATAAAGTCCACTGGAAATAGAAATCCCGCACTCTCACGATAACATCCTCGAGAATCCCTTTTGGTGACTTTATAGATCGATCTGCTAATTGTAATGTCACCTCGGTTGGGTTCAGCTCAGATTCTTCCAGATGGTCAAGTAAGGATGTGGGTATCAGATTTATAGATGCACCTAAGTCTAACAATGCTCTATCAAGTTGGGTACCACCTATCTTACAGGAGATCAGGGGAGTTCCAGGATCTTTTGCCTTGGGTGGGAGTCTACTAAGGATTACAGAGCTGGCTTGCTCTGACAGAACAATGGGGCTCCCCCCCCTTGGTTCGCGGCTTACGCTGGGGTGTACATATATTCTTTAGAAATCGTGCGTAAGCTGGTACGTGGCGGATTGCATCCATCAAGGGGATGTTTATGTGGACCTGCTCAAAGAGCTTGACCAGGTCCTCCTCAGGGGCCACGGGTTTGGTGGTCTTCTTTCCCTTGGTCAGGGCCTCGGAAACGGGATCTTGGTTGGTTCCTCTAGGATAGGTCCAGGTTGTGGGTCTGGAACAGCGGTACCTTGGATAACTATCCTAGGGTCATGGTTATCAGGCTGGGATTGGTTTGGATAATGCGGGTCCTGAGTTGTCTTACCACTACGTGTTGTTACAGAATTTAATCCAGCCTGATTTTGGTTTGGATTTGGTAGGAGGGGTGGCTGCTGCTGAAATCCCGTACGAGAAGTAGAGGCTTCCATCTCGTCTGGAGATGGAGCAGTGGGGGCCTGATAAATCCATTGAGCGTGGCCTAAATTTGGATTCAGAACGCGCTTCTGGGTTGGCACGTTATTTGGGTTAGGAAGAGGTTGGGAAGGGAGTGTGCCTGGCTGGCGAGAATTTGCAACTGGGCCAGCTGAGTTTTAACTTCAGTAAGCTCGTCCTTGTGCTATTTTTGAATGGCCGCATTCGATTTTTGAATGTCAGCCAGAGTCTGAAGGATTAAGGACATTTGATCTTGATTTGGCCCTGATGGATAAGTAGGGTTGGGCCGAGGCTGAGGCGGCTGGTAGTGATGAGAGGGCTGTGGGCGGGGACTGAAAAGGTGGTCTTTGGGTTTGGGAATTTCCCCGCCCACTGAAAATTGGGATGGTTTCGCCATCCAGGGTTGTATGTGTTGGAGAGTGGGTCGTTCTGGATGGCGTGAGGTCCTCGCAGGTCTGAGGAACCTCCTGAGAATCAGGGAAAGGAGGAATGGAGTTCCCCCGGCTGGTGAAGAAGGATCGGATGATCTTCCAGTCCAAGAATCAGATGGGGGTGGATATGGATCCATCCCAAGGGAGGATCGGTGGAGGATATTTTGCACAGTCTCCTGTGTGGAAGGAGGTTGTGCAAAGGAGTTCCGCGCAGAGGTGGCTCGCTAGCAAGTGCTGAGTCAGCTCATCCACCTTCTTTTCAATGATTGAGACCTTGTCCAATCGACTGGCCATTAATTCCAGGTCGACTGATGTGGACAGGCCCTGCGTCTCATGTGCTCCCTTAAGATTCGTCGCTGCGCGGGTATTCGTCCTGTCGAATAATCCCATGGAGTCATTGTTGATGGAGTTCTCGCACATGTTTACGAGAATCTCCCATACGGTGTCTTCATGTTGACCATGATGTTTCCTCCGCAAGTTGCATTGACGAAAAGGCGGATGTCCTCACGGAGTCCCTGGTAAAAAGATTGGACTTGTCCCATTTAGGAACTCCGTGATGGGGGCACTTCCTCATGAGATCCTGAAAACGATCCATGCCTCATGGAGAGGTTCTCCTGATTGTTGAGTGAAGTGTGTAATCTGATGGCGCAAGGCGTTGGTTCGACCACGGGAAAGAACTTTTTCAAAACTCGGATTGAGTTCTCCCCAAGTGTTGATCGGCCGGGTCTGAGTTTGTTACCAATGGGCGGCCTACGGCCTTATCCATAAGAGAAAAGGAGAACATCTTCATGAGAAGAATATCCCGATTTTGCGCATCTGATCCAAAAGTGTGGGCCAGATGCTTAAGCTGTTTGATGTGCTGGAAGGGATCTTCAGAATTAAGCCCATGGAATTTAGGTATAGCATGAATCATGTTGGGCTTTAGTTCGGAATCAGGTCCTCCAATCGGGATTCTAACTCGAGGCTCAATGGCCACCGCAGCAGGATTGTAGTGGTCCCGCATCATAGGACGCTGTGGTGGGTGCACGAAGTTTTGGAAGAGGTCATTGAGTCGCTGGAGCTGGTGTTCCAGATTATTTTCTTCCTCAACTGGCTGAGCCATGATGGGGGAAGAAGAAGAACTTGGTTCTGAATCAGAAGAGAGAATAATGTGAGGGTGTTGCTGCACAAACACGGGCGTCGAGGCTTGGCCTTGACGAGAGTGAATTTCTAAAGGAGGTCTTAAGGGTGGTCTTAGAGACCTCCTTCCGTACATGCACAGTTGGGAGAGGTAAGTTTAGAAGGTGTTGGACCCAATCAAGACACCCAAAAATGTGTTGGGTGACTATAGAGGTGCGGGGCAGATGGACCCCTTGATCAGAAAGATCGTCCACCTGAGAATTACCTGGGCAGCCAGAGAGGGAGAGTCCCGCGAAGACCCCTACACGGTAGAGCGTCCCCACGGGTTACAGGGTTTCCCCCACCCGACCTCTCTTGTCACTGCGGTTCCAGGTAGACCAGAATGGGGATCTTGACCTCTTAAGTCTACCAATTTTAAGATCAGGGTGCTTAAGGTTTCACTTGAACTTTAGTCTTTTTAAGTGCAAAGAGTGACCTAATTTAAGGTTGGTTAACCCAAGGGGTCAACTTTACCTATTGTTTTCTTTAAGAGCTTTTAGGTCCTGTCTTTTAGGGTTCAAGTGTTTAGAGAGAGCCAATTGTTTAGGATTTTTCTTGTTAATTATTTTCAATCAATGGCTTGGGCACACCTCTTTAGGATTTCCTCAATTCTTGATTAAGGGGTGTGTCTCTACTGAAATCCTAATGTTTGACCTTATGTTGGCTCTACTTGGTCCATTTAATTCTTTGTTGGGCAATTAGGGCTCAAGCAAGAATGTGTTAGCCCTTAAATACCCTTAATAGTGTGCAGGAGTGATGAGTTGAAGACATGCAACTTTTTATGGTTACTAAGTATGGAAGACAGGTTAGCCCTATATTGCTTGTTCTTTTCTTTTCTTCCTCTTTAGAGTGTAGGGGTTAATAGTGAGAGAAAAGATTTACCTGTCTTTGGAGTGGTTGTGTGGTTGCTTGTCTTCTTGAGTTCCTGTAGCTGCACAAAAGAGAGGAGATTATCAGAAATTAAAAGATACAGGAATGTTTACCTCTAGAATAGCCGTTGCTCCCCGGCAGCGGCGCCAAAATGAAACGTCGGTTCTGTTATAACGTTGTAGTAAAGCCGGTTATTACCAACATTTCAAATATAAATTTTTTTTACTCGGAAAAATAAAAGAGTTCCCGAGGTCGAACTCAGGGAGCAAGTTGTATTCTAGAGATATACATGTTTCTTTTACAAAAATAAAGAGAGAGAGAGAACTTGTTGTTCTCTTTGTTCTGCAGAGGGGGGTGCTCTTCTTTCTCTCTTTCTTTAGATCTCCTTCTTTCTCTCTGTTCAGGTGATATTCTTCTCTTGCAATGGTGGTGCTCTTCTTCTTCTTCCTGCTGTTCTTCCGTTGGTGATGTTCTTCTTTCTTCAGAGATCCTTGTTCTTCTTCTTCTTTGGTTTTCTGCCTTGACCTTTCTTCTTCTTCTTTCGCGTTGGCCGTTGCTCTTCCTTCTTCTTCAGCGGGTCTGCTTCTTCTTCTTTGGCTGCTGACCTTCCGTCGTCTGCCCCGGTGCTGAGACGACTTAACGATGCCTTTGCTACAGTGCAGCAGCTCCTTCTTCTTCAGCGGGTCTGCTTCTTCTTCTTTGGCCTGCACACTTCAGAATTTTTTTCGTCAAGAGGCAAAACCTACTCTACCCCCCCCTCCCCCGCGTATCTCTCTCTCTCTGAAATCACTCTTCGGAAGCTCTCCCAGAGCGCTACCGGGTAATCGGGTTCGGGTCAGGCCCGGGTCCAGGCCCACCGGCGTGCGTGGTGGGCGAGGAGTGCAGGTCAGTCTAATCGGGTCGGGCCAGGTCCGCGGAGCGTGGTCACGGACGAGGCCGGGTCGGGTCGGGTGAGAGGGACCTCACCCCGTGGTAACTGAGGCAAACAGATGGTGGCACTTTTGCAATTTATGTGGGTGTGTGGCTTCAGAAATTCCCGAGGTGGGACTATCCGCGCACCCCTTTTCTCTCACGCCTGCAATAGGGATGGTGTTTCCAATTGCAACAGCTGTTGAGGCTCGCAACTCCAATTGAGGGCCAGGGTGTGTGCGCAAGACTCTTTCGCGCAGCCTAGGTCTTCAACCTGGGATATCTAGGCTTGGAGCAACCTCAAGCAAGCTTCGAGCTTCCTCGCCAATGGCGGTCAAGGCCTGGAACCTGAAATCAATAGAACGGCCTCTCGGCCAAATCAGACAGGCGGGGGACCTTCGCCGTGGCACGGCGAAGGTGGTCAGGGGGTCTGCAGGGGGCGAGATGGAGCTAACAGGTCGTCCTAGGTCAAACTGTGAGCGAAGAAGTGGGTGTGTTCGGTGGATCTGCAGAGGGTGTTTGGTGGGAAGTGGAGGGGCGGAAGAGGATCAGGGTGAGGAGGCGGAGGTTCTGCGGTGGTCGACGAGCCGTGTGGGTCGCTGAGGTGATGGGCGCGGCTCGCCGGAGGGTGGTCGGAGGCGGAGAGGATGAGGGTGAACAGGAGCGGTCGAGGGTTTAATTGACTAAATTGAAAGCGGGGAAAGAAAGAGGAGAAGAAGGGGAGTAGGTCTAACTTACTTGCAGGGACGAAGGGGGAGGAACAGGGTGACAGTCGTATCGACTGTCGCCGGAGAAGACGATGCTCAGGGAGAGGGGCGGCGGCGAGCAGAGGGCTGGAGAGGCGCCAGCTGGGTGCGGCGTGGCGCGGGAAGAGCAGGGGAGGAAGTCTCTGCTGCTGGTAGTGCGGCAGAGCGAAGAGGTGGAGGGGGAGGAAGCCGCCGGAGCTGGTGAGCGTCTGCCGGAGAAAGAAGAGAAGAAAGCTGGGGGTTTTCTCCGTCAGATCCAGGCTGCCCTCGTCGGTGGAGCGGCGGGGGGTATTTATAGGGATGAAGCAGGGAGGAAGGCGGAGGGAGACGACGTGTCTCCCTCGCCGGAGAGTGGTCGGAACATGAACCCATACCGTCCGTGCGTTCGCACGGCCGGTATGGTGGCCTACAATGTCCAGGGGGGTGCTCCTGCGACGGCTGACGACGCAGGGCACCCCCGGTACACTTGCCAGGTCCCCCACCTCACCCTGCCCGGCGCCATGCTCCGCGCAAGGTCGCCGGAGCATGGTGCTGGCAGGGTTTTGCAGGAGGGACCTGATTGCAAAGAACGAAGGAGAGTTAGGGGCCAAAATGCGAGGGTTCAAAAGTTGAGGGCCAAAGAGTAAATATATGAGGACCAAAGTGTGAAGTCGGTCAAGGAGGTTTCTTCTTAGGCTCAAGTTTTTATACATGACTAATTAGGACCTAAGGAATCTGATGGTGAATTTTATTTTCATATTAAACCTTGTTTGACTGGTCAATTTGCGCAAAAACCCAAATTAAGTTATTAATTGGGCATGGTTCTCAATGTAGGTCAAAATGGGTTCTAAAGGCCAAATTGAAGGTTCTAAACCCTAGAGATTATTTTTCTATGAATTTTAGAGGGTTTATTCTATTTTTACTTTGCCTCGAACCTTGTGAATTGAAGTGGGTTGTTTTAGGGTTACAGATTATCATTTGGTTCCTTGGAAGTGCTGTAGCCCTTACTAGATCATCTCATCCCACTTTTATTCTTATTAAGCTGTTTTGACCTATGTTTGGGCCCTGAATTACCCTGTATGCAGATTATACTGGTAAAATTGCACTTTTACCCCTTATGACTTGTTTTCTTCTCAAACTCAGAATTCTCTGAGTTAAGCTTTTCCTTGAGATATGTAGGAGCTTTTATCCTTTGTATTGGGTCAAAATGAGCTAGTTATGGCTCATGATGAGGTTCTCATCACCCGAGCGGCCAGTGCAGATCCTAGACCGAGCCGTCCGCAGGTTCAGACGAAAGCAAGTACCCCTGGTAAAGGTTTTGTGGAGGAGCCAGCGGTACGAGGAGGCTACCTGGGAGCCTGAGGCGGCAATGCGGGAGCGGTACCCAGAGCTTTTCGCGGGTACGTCTTTTCGGACCGGCTTCGGTCCTCTTTGAGTTTGTTATGGTTATTTGGACATCCTTTTTCCGTACCCTAGTTGGCGCAAGTTTCGGGGATGAAACTTCCTTTGAGTTTGTTATATTGTAACAAGCGCGTGCCCCAGACGTCTTTTAAGACGTCTGGGAGGTGGCCCAGACGTCTGTAAAGACGTCTGGGATCACATCCAGACGTCTGACCAGACGTCCGGGATAGTTTACAGACGTCTGGCGAACAGTTATGCTCGCACGGGATATTCGTCTGCGCGCCTGTGCGCGCAGACCTGCGATCCTGCATCTTTCTCTGCGGCGGCAGGCGACTGCGACCGTCTCTCTCTCCTCACCGCGCGGCGTTAAAAGGGGGGGGGGCGCGCCTCCCCTCCCGTCTCCACCATCCTCCTCCTTCCCTCCTGCCTGTGCGCGAGAGCGAGCGGACGCGAGGGCGCAGCGGCAGCGGCAGCCGCAGTAGGCGCGGAGGAGCTGCGGCGTGCGAGGGCGGGGCTCTGCCGTGAGGGCGAGCTCGCCGGGAGCGGCTTGGCCGGCCGGCGGAGGGCGCAGGGGGCGCAGAGCGTCGCGGAGAGGGACCTGCTGCGGGCGGAGCAGCGGACGCGCGAGGTGCGACGTGGGCGGCGTCGCGAGCGGAGGCCGAGCAAGGCTCTGATTCTGGAAAAATTTCCAGAATCAGACGTCTGGATTGATATCCAGACGGCAAGGTCGACGTCTGTGAGATCATACAGACGTCTGAAAGGTGAGTTTCCGCTTTCTCCTTTTTGTCGACTGACCGTACTGAGGGAGGAGGGTTGGCTGTGCGCAGGTGTTCTGATTCGTCATCCTTTGCGAATCAGACGTCTGGAAGTTGTACCAGACGGCAGGAGTGACCTCCAGACGTCCGGAGCGACCATCGGACGTCTGGGATCTAGGAGAGACGTCCCCACAGACTTCTGGACGTCCGGGGAACCAAGCCGAACAGGTAATTCTCTAATCCACCGTTTAAGACGTCTGGAAGGAGTTCCAGACGTCTGATTTTGCACAGTATCGTCTTTCTCGACCCGTTTAGGGCCCGTTTGGGCTCCGTTTTCCGCGATTCGAGTTGCGTTCGTTTCAGAATGTATTCCTCTACCCGCCTACAGTAGCTATACACTGTTTTGAGACACTCCTTGTGTTTGATCCTTGTGATAGGACCTCGTTCGGTTGCAGTCTTGAGAGTCGTGGAGGCGCGCGGGATTCCCGACCACGCCCCCATTACTTCCGTTGTACCTGGTAGAGTGGTTTTAAGTATTAATAAAATCTGTTAAAGTATGGAACCATAACTAGAACCTAGGGCATTGCATGAATCTTAGGAATGAGAAATATATGGAATGATAGCTCCTTGGTGTTGCATGAATCCTAGGGCCGGAAAACTAGATTGTATGATAGATCCTAGGATATGGCATGAATCCTAGGATGGAAAAACTAGTGGAATGTATATTACTGCAGTCTTGGAAAAATGGAAAGGAATATATATAAAGCTGCCTGTAAATTTAATTAACAGCTGCCTGTTATGCATAAGGAATCATGTTGAGATCATGGAATGTGAGAACGTGAATCTGGAAAGAGAAACATATGATGTTCTGAGATAAAAGAGCTGGAACCCTACGGGGAATTAGGAGTGGAACTCCTGGAAAGAAAAGGAATGGAACTGAGATGTAGTTTGTACTGTCTCTTGGGTACGCAGTACCAAGGGAAGTACCTGTACCTGTTTTAGTGCAGAGTGGGGCCAGCCGCCCCAGGGACCCGGGGTTAGGCTTGGCCGCTCTGTACCGACTTGTTGGCCCTCGTGTACGTAGTACCGAGGAGAGCTAGTAGTGTTAGGAGAGTACTAGCTACCCCACGGGCCCCGGGGTTCTGCTAGCCTCCTTCACCGACTTGTTAGGCCCACTAGGGCAAACCAGGGTAGTCAGGCGAGGGTGCGCGGACTGTGGAGGGGCAAGGCCCCGGTTTGGTTACTGTGGAGGGGTTGGACCCCTGTTACTGAGAGGGCTCTGCCCTGGTTCCGTGCTGTGCTTTGGGCGCACCCGTTAACGGAAACGACTGACCGCGTGCCAGTGCGGGCTAGCTACCTGTGCGTTTATCGCGCGTGCCGTAGTCACCGTTACGTCTGTCAGTGACCCTGGGGTGGTTGACTGAGGGTAGGATCACCACGGGGGACTCTCCCGACCAGGAGAGCACCACGTGCTACTTCTACTTTTGGAAAAGACTGCAATCAAGATCGTCCCACGAGGACATCCGAGATCAGGTAAAGAATCTGAGAAGTAAATGAAATAGTGAGAAAAATTGAAAGATGTAATAAAGGAAGTAATAGAACATAACAGCTACTGTACACTCTACTGTTGCCTTTGGTTAGTTTGCCACTCTACTCAGCGTTTTGCTGACGTGTTACACTCGTTACCTTTTTCAGGACCAGGTGTTGAGCAGCCAGGGTCGGCGGCTGCAGAGGACGCTGGGCCGAGTAGGGTCCAGTAGAGTTACCACAGCTTTGTACCTTCTTTTTGTTTCTGTTCTAGTGAGTAGTTTTGTTTCCGCTGTACCTTCTTTACCTACAGTTTTTGTTATATGATAAATGTTGTTTTACTGTTGTGGTGGTGCCTACTGTAGTAGTTTCTTTCCTTACTGCTGTACTTTCTTACTGTTAGTTATATTCATGCTGAATGTGGTTTATTTTACTGTCTTTTGGTTACTTCCTCGTTGGACGACTGGGTCTTGGGATTAGTCGAGTCGGTCCGGTTCTCGTGTCTCGTAGGGACTCGGGAACCGGGTCGTTACACATCCTATGCTGAACTCATATTACACTTTAGGGCTTATCCATTAGAACAGTCGACTCCACCTCTGGTACACATACCCGAGCTTGAAATCGTTCGCAACTGTCATCCCGACCCGTTCACCCACCTAAAACCTGTTCTAATGAATGATCTAAGATGAACTCAAATCCACCTAATTTACAATGAGGACATTGCAAATCGTAGGCATGGGGGGGTATGAAAGTGCAAAATGCTGTGAAAATTATCTCAATAGAAAAGGTTTCATCAAAAAAATCACATATCCCAAAAATACCAAAAAAATGAAAAGATTCTTGAAAAAGAACAAAAAAAATGAGAGGAGAAAATTTTGAGGGCATATCAATTTTGAGGAGAAAAAAAGGGGAGAAGTTAAAAATGCCAAAAAGGAGCACAAATTGAGAAGAAAAGAAAAGAGATAGTCATTAGTAAGAAATTAAGGAATTGACTTAGTTCTAGACCATATCAAAATGAAAGAAAATGAAAAGGCAAAAAGTGCTAATGAAACAAAGAAGAGATTAGCAGGAACGCTGATTTTAGGCCTCTTGGGCTATAATCTTAGGCTTAAAAATTCAAGTACTTGCTAAGATCTGGATAGTCCTCAAGAGGTTGGGGAAAATGCGAAGCTTAAGTATTAGGTCTAAGGCTTAAGGAGTATTCGGCCTCATTAACTGACCTCTGGTTTGCAGACTCAGAAACATAAGCACCCCAATCCACACACAGTCTGGTTCAGTGCGCTTAAGTATCAAAATTATGCAAATGCATTTAAGTTGTTTTGAAAAAGTTGCCTAGATTAGGAAAGACTGATCAACACAAGTTGATTTGGAAGAGTTCCCAGCGTAGAGAGGTGGAAAATTCCCCTCGAAGTTGCACAATAACATATTGTCTCCTCAGTGCTTGTCTTCTAGGATATTTACATATCCCACTGGGGGCATGTAAGCACCCTGTGCTGGTTTAGATGCCATGGGTGGCATTATCCCGAAATGTCAATTGCCAGGGTCTGGATTTAGCTACAGAACACCATGGGTGGGATTATCTCAAAATCTCTAAAGCCAGGGTTCTAGGGGTTGCCATGGGTAGTGTTATCTCGAAGCATCGATTGCCAGGGACCCTTCGAGGATTAATGATGGGGACTAGGAATCTGGTACAGACGTGTTGTGAAGCTAATTCGAAGCAAGAAATAAAAGGAAAAGAGAGGGAAAATTCTCCAAAAAGAAAATTCCTCTATCTCTCTCTCTTACAAAAATGTATTGCAAACTGAATTAAGGCTAAAATATGTGACAAGCACGGAGTTCAGCGAACCTTAGGATAGTTCCTGTGGGCCTTAAAAACCTGAGAGATTAGGCTAGAGCTAGTTAGGTTCAAATCTTGGTTGGTACTTGAGTACCTCTAGGCCTACTATCGGCATTCTAACCTAATCTACAGGAGAAGACACACATCACAGTTTTTGAGCATCAAAAGATTTCATAGTCTAGAATCAAAGTTAAAACCTTAAAATTTTGCTAAGGGATTAGCAAAAGCTACGCATGGGGATATGATGGGAACACCATCATGAGCCCTAACTAGCTCATTTTGACCTAACGAAGAGAATAAATGCTCCTACATTACCAACTGAAGGTCATAATTCATTGAAGAACCTTTTTGAGAGAAAAATAAGAAAGGAGGGGTAAAACTGTAATTTTACCAATGCAGTACAACCATAGGTTTTCTCAAGGGCTAAACAAAGGTCATATGATCCTAATAAGATAACAAGTGGGTTGGATTTGACAGAAAAGGGTTTGTGTGTGCTCTGTGAATTAAATGACTTCTTGAAACCCTAAAACAGACCCACTTGATTAACTAAGGTTCTTGTCAGGATAAACTTCACTTAAACCCTCAAAAAATCATAGAAAAATATTCTCTAGGGTTTAGAACCTTCAATTTGGCCATTAGAACCCATCTTGACCTAGAATGGGGACCCAGACAGATATTTCCCCTAAATTAGGTTTCTACATACATTTCCCAGTCAAACGTGGTTAAACCCAAAATCCAAATTCACCATTCGATTCCTTAGGTCCAAATTAGGTTTGTACCAAAATTTGGACCCAAGATGAGTTTGCCATGACCTAGTTTGCAAAAAGGTCCAACCTGATTACATTTCTACCCCTAACTTTCAAAAACCCTTACAACCAGCCCCCTAGCTTTCTCATCGTCTTCACAAGTTGGTCCCTCTGCCATTATCGTGGAGGAAACCTACTATGGCAACCTTTGATAGAGGAGATCTCTTTGATTTCTCAAAGAATCTCCTCCAAAATTGGTAGGGAGAACCTCTGAGAAATTCTCTCTCGTCTGAACCCAACCTTGAGATCTAATTCCCTCCCAATCTCTCAGGTGAACGCATGAGAGATATGGGTATCATAACAGCTTCCTTCTCTGGTGAGCCTTCAAAGCTTGGGAAGCTTGCTTCCCAAGCCCTAACCGACCTTCAGAGCTCTATTTAAAGGAGCCCAGACCTCTCCGACCTCTCCACGCTCGATTTCGGTCGTGAATACCTTAAACTCCTCTCTTCTCCTCATGGTCGTAGGCTCCTTGACGTTCGACGACCTTCCCTGCTCCTCGTCGTCCGACCACCATACCTGCGGCGGATCCATCTTCCCTGACTTTGTCCCGTCTCGCCGTACCAGTAGGCGCTTCTCTCCCTTCGTCCTCATCGATCCCACCTCACCGAAGCCACCTTCGTCTTCAGCGTCAGCCACACCAGACCCGACGCCCTCTCTCGCCCTCTTCGTCTTTTGACCTCCTAGATAAGCTCCCTCTCCCCTCTATTTTCCTCTCCACCCTTTATTCTCCAAAATCGACCACTGCCGACCTCCATCACCTCCATCCCTTCCATCTCCGACCATCAACTCCGACGAGGCCATCCCACCTCCGCAGGCCACCCCAACCCTCGTTGACTAGCCCACGACCTCCGCCTCACTTCACTGATCCTTTCTCCTCACCCGACGCATCGCGCCACCGAACCATGCATCTCACCAAACACACCCACACACTCGAACACAGTGTTCCCTAGGCACACACTCACAGGCACCGCCAAGCCACGCCGACGTCCCATCACATCTGTCGTACTTCGGTAATGCTCTCTGAACATTTAGACATGGTCGCGAGGCTGGTCTTATGTTTTCAGGTTTGTTGCCCATCCTCCTTTAACGAGCGAGCTTGAAGCTCGCTTGCTGTAGCTCCAGGTTCTGCCAAGCCCAGGCTGCTGCCCCAGGACACGCAAAAGCCCTTCGTGTACACACTCAGGCCTTCAATTGGAGTCAATGGCCTTCGTAGTAGCTGCAATTGGGAGCTCAACCTCTGCTGTAGGTGTACGCGAAAGGATGGTGGGACATTTAGTCCCAACTCGGAAGTGAAAGAGCACCCACACCTACATAAAGGGAAAAAGTGATAGTGGTTGTTCGCCTCAGATCCACGGGGTGAGGTTCCACTCACTCGACCTAGTCTCATTTGCGAAAATGCCCCGCGGACCTGACCTGACCTGACTCAACCTGCACTCCTCACCCACTACTGCACGCCGGTGGGCCTAGTCCCGAGTACTCACCTGACACAATTACTCGACTACCTGTGTGGCTCTGGGAGAGCGAATCCTAAGAGAGAAAGTGAGGAGAGCTTCACACGGGTAGGGGTAGGGTTTTGCTACAGGGTTCTCCGACCGACACTTAGTCACAGTCTGAAGAAGAGGAGGCCAGAAGAAGAAGAAATGAAAAAGATGAAAGGCTTAAATCAGAGAAGAGAAGGCCAAAGCTAAAGGCAGAAGGAAAAGGAAGAAGAAGAAGAGCAAAAGTCAAAGCAGAAATAGAAAGGTAGAGAAGAGAAAGAGAAGAATCGTGAAGGCAAAGACAAAGGAAGTCAGAACAGAAGCCAAAGAAGAAGAAGAAGGAGAAGACAGAGATGAGAAAGAGAAAGGAAATCAGACACTTTAAGTCATCTGATTCACAGATCAGATGACATATCATTACCTTCATTTCATAGTCATACATTGAATTAATTGGTGATATTGTAGGAGTATTTGGTGATCTATATCACCATTTTACTCCCATATTTTTGCACTCTGACACTGCTATTATTGCAATTTCTTTCAGTTTAAATTGTGATCTCGATTTCTAAATACCAATTTGCTCCCTATGTTCGACCTCAGAAATCTTTTCGAGTAATAAAATTATATCTGTTTTGAATGCTATTTCGACTGTACTACAATGCAACACTTTTTAAAACCCAATTTAGCATGACAAACATTGAGGCATAACCATGTTAGGTTCCCTAAGGTCATCAAGACTAGTCAGAACTTGGTATTGTTGTTAGAGTATGTCTTGAAGCGCATGATCTTGTAGAGTCATCCTAGCAAAGGATTCCAGTTCCTAATGGGTTTTCATTAAAGATCCTTTGGTTGTGGTCAAAATCTATCTCCACTATAAATCGGTAGTGATCCAAAATTGATGGATTGAGATAAACTACAATCGTATCCTTGGACTTTATAACCATTTGTTCTAATCTCAGAGTGGTTTCATGTCCAAAGGCGGCCCCTTAGTGGTGATTTGTGTAGATGTGACCTCATATTGTGGTTCAGTTATGTAAGGTGTGGATCTTGGTGTAGATGTAGGCCTAGATGAGATTACCTCTAGATAATCAAGGGGTTGGTAAGTGGGCTTAGTGTAATCAAGGATTAGGATTGGGTAGGATGTCATACTTGTGGTCAGATCCTCAACCTTGAGTGGCTCACCACCAACTTGTGGCACACTCAGACCAGATTCTAGGTTCCCTGTGGTGATGGTTTGGGATTCCTATTACTCATCCTGAATTCTATGGAGCTCCTTCCACAAGTCATCAAAATTTTACCACAGGAAAAGACAATTTTGGCGATGATTAAAAATCGTTGCCAATAACCTTAAAAGCATCCCCAACTCTAGCATGTTGCATTGCCTTCTCATCATTAATTGATCTTACCCTGAATCTAAAGCCATTTATTATATATCCAGAATGGTAATATCTGTAACTCAATAGAATTTCAACAATAAAGTCAAAATCTTCTACCTACCTAGGGTCGTTTTCTTTCTTCTATTTTACACACTGCTTAAACCAATCAAGAAATTGCAAGTCCTGGACAAATAAATGTAAAGACTGTTTGAATTTGGTATAGAATGGATCAAGTTAAAGAATCTGCTTTAAAATGCATAACTGCACTAACTATTGATCCAATTCTAAGATCGATTTGTACTTTGTCCGTAGGATTCACCTTCCCTTAGTATCAAAAATGGAGAGTGAAGCTTCTCCATTTTCATTGTATCCCCTATCGAAACTTCTCTCATGGCAATTAAATATGTTATTTGGATCATCCATATACATAGCACAAAAGTTTATACATTCCTTTATAAGATATCCTTCAACAATTGACCTTTAGGCTTCCCCTTATTTATGACCTAATCTGTCAACTTTTTCAAGAAGCATTCAACTAGATACATCCATCTGTACTATATCGATCTAGGAACTCTTGCTTCATTTACAAGATGTAGCATAAGATGTACCATAATGTGATGGCAATTTATTTGTTCCAATAGTCTAAACATTCATAATCCAAAGTCTTTGAATAGATAGCTTTAAAAGATTGACTAATCTTCGTGAATGTATCAACCACTGGATCGGGCAAAATTTCGTGAATAGCTAGTGGAAATAAAATCTACATATAAACATAAGAATAATGACTTTTTAACCCACTGATTTCTTCTAAACTTCATTCACATAGCGTGAAAGCTGTGAAGAGTACCCATTAGGAAGCCGTAACCTTTCATGAAGGAGAATATTCTTTCCCACTTATCTTAATTCAGATGGTAAGCTGGTCGAAAATCCTCTCTCTCGGTAACATGCAACTCAAGATGAATGCCTAATTTCTTCATGTCATTTCTCTTTCTTAATATGCCTTATGAGTTATTTTTTAAGCTTAACACATCTAAGATGTTGTCCATGACATTCTTCTCAGTATGCATTACGTTAAGGTTATGATGAATTGTAAGATCTTTACAATAGGGGATCTCTATGAAGATGCTCTTTTTTTTGAAACTCAAATACTTCAAAGCCATAAGGTTTTTTTAAAATGTATGACCTAATCGAATATTGCCAAGCTTTTATAATTTTTCCATTACTTAAAATCCTAACAATGTGATGAAATCTATTCTCAACATATTTGTCAGATTTTTGCTCGAATACTGACAAGTTTTACAGTCAAATCTTTCCTTGAAATGTGATGTCTGCGATCTATGCTCAATAGGAAGAAAATTTGCAATGACCTAAGCAACAAAATTTGTTACTTTCATGCAAACACAAATGATGCGCATCCTCTATGCATATCGAACAAGTAAACTTCCCCTTTGTATTCCATCCTGACAAGTTTGCATACGTTGGGAAGTCATTTATTATCCATAACAGTGCTGTGTAAATCTTAAAGAATTCTTTCTTCTATGTGTCGTACATTTGAATACCGTCATGCCACAATTGTTTAGTTCATCTACTAGCAATTATAAATACAAGTCAAATGCATTTCTTGGTTGCTTTAGACATGGGATGAGAAGTTCCATCATCATAAAGGAGGATCGCATACAAAGCTAGGGAGGTAAGTTTTAAGTAACAAACACAAGTAGCCAAATAGAATACGATGGGTACATGTTCTTGAAAGGATTAAATCCGTCGCTTGCAAGTCTCAATCTAACATTACGTGAAACCTCGGCTAATGATACCTGTGTGCTGTCAAATTGTTTTCACTCTTCAAAATCTACTAGATGGCTCATACATCCATCTTGTGACTTGTTGTCGGCATGTCATGTCATCAACATTGTTGTTTTACTCAATATAAATAGTGGTTGGAGCCTTAGAATCAATGGGAACTATTAGGGAACCTTTCTTCCTTTTTTCTTGTCTCCTATGTACCTTTCCTTGACACATTCCGGGCAAGAACTCAACCTAGTGTGCTCATTTCTATATAACATGCACTCATTCGAACATGCGTGAATCTTCACACAATTTAAACCCAGCACTCGAATATACTTCTTCGCTTCATACCATGATTCAAGAAAACTACCGAGATTATTCAACAACTCCAATATGAACTAAAGTACCTTTGACATTACTTTTGTCGCAGCTCTATTCATAACTTTCATCTGAAATAACTTTAGTAGGAACGATAGCCTGGTCATGAACTAATTCCGAGAGCAATTGGATCTTCTACTACCTTCATTGCATCATAAAACTAATTACAATTTCTCAATGTTTCTTCCTTGTTCCCAATCTCAGCATCACCCACTCTTATCTCATTAAGCATCTCATCAATTTGATTCCCTTAGACATTATCATCGGAGTCATCAACTTCCATTGCATTCCCTATGACATCCTCTATCAATTCCTCCCATGTGCAGTCCACTTCATGTAATGCTGCCACAAACCATTGTAGGTTGCGTGCTCAGACATAGTGTTTCTATCCTAAACGTATCCATTAAAACACTTCCTACACGAACAGAAATTTTTCTCCAAATGTTCTCCTTGTCTATATTGTTTCCTATCCTCATGGAAGGCCTAATCTAGGAAGGAAAGGACTCTGCTCTTATATTGAGTGTAACCCAAGGTCCTCAAACCAATCCACGACTTGTCCATGGTAACCTAAAATTTATGGTAAACCACCCACAAGTTAGAACCGAATATAGGGATGATGTGTGTATTTTAATGAAGGTTTTTAGTTGACAACCCACCCTTGAAGATTTGATCACAATGTTACTTATTACATGTAACCAATGTCTGAAGAAATTTCAGTGGCGTCTCCTCACACTTCTCAAGTATACCCGATAAGCTTAACCTTAACTACATTCCCATTAACTCCCATTTAAGGGTGCTTCAGGAACATAGACAAGATCAATTGGTAAACCAGAGACGGGAGAAGAGCGACTAAGGGGGCAATTACGAGAGAGAGAGCAGGGAGAGTGGGGGCAGTTGCAGATACGTGGGTGTGTGAGTGGGTTTTTCTATGTTTTTTATTTTTTTGTTTGAATGAGGAGAGGGAATTGGCACAAAGGAGGAAAGGGATAAAAATTAAGATAATGTGATGGAGATAAATGGGATTAAAAAATGGAATTACATTGGATAGTAAGTTTAGAATGGACTTGACCCAATCAAATATTAATTAACTTAAATCAAGCCCCATTAGAGAATTAGACTCAACCTAAGTTAATTAATTAAGTGAGTGTCTAATTAAAAACATAGAGAGTAGGAATAAAGAATTTGGCCTCTCCTCACCATGCATTTTTAGTAATAGGGCTTTAATCGACCTACATTACCTGTATGCATAAAATAATCATGTAATAATATGTTAATATGCGTAATTTAGCATTATTTAGATTTGTTGTATGCAAAGATGTCAATTAAGCTATTAACCCAATTATTTTGCTAATTAGTAGTATTAAGCCTGAAACTACATCAAACATAATGTAATTGTACAATACAAATGTAGTTTCATTAGTAGCTTCAGCCCAAAAGTACTTTGGAAGACTTGATTCAATAGACAGAGTGCATCCACATTCTTGCAAAGTACGATTCTTTCAACAACACTATTTTGTTGAGGCAAACGAGGGAAAGAAAATTCATGTGAAATTTCATTTTCTTCATAAAATGAGGAGAAATATTAATTTTTGAATTCACCACCATGTTCGAAGCAAATTTTACTAATCAAATATCCTCTCTCATTTTGTAGTTGATAGGAAAATTTTTTGAAAGACTCAAAGTTTGATCTTTTTGATGCAAAAAGAAAACCCACATGAATCATGAATAATCATAAAAAATTACAAAATAGAAATGACAATTATTCAAGCTTCTAGATTTTGCTATGCCAAACAAATCTAAATGTAATAACTACAAAGGTCTTGAAGTAGAAACAATACTTATGGATTTGAAAGATGCTTTATAAATCTTTTCAAGAGAACATGAATCATAAGAATTATTTTGATCAAACATTTTATTTTGAAGTCCTCTAAACAAATTCTATTTAACAAGCTTATTTAATTGTTTGAAGTGCAAGTGTCCTAATCTTTTGAGCCACAAGAAGGATTCATTACCAGAAGCAATTAAACAGTCATAAGTATTATTTTTATATATGGTTATTACATAAATATTCTTTATCCTTTTCCTTCTAGAACAATATTATCTTGAACATCTAAAATACGAAAAACTTTAGAAGTGAATAAAACTTAAAATCCCTTGTCACATATCTAGCTAACACTCAGCAAGTTATGCTTGTGTCCTTTAGCCAGTACTTCATGACTAAAGGAGCAATTACCTTTTCTGATTGTTCCTGTACCAATAATTTTTCCTTTTTGATTATTTTCAAAGGTCACCATGCCACCTTCTTTGTATGTAAGTTCCTTAAATAGATCTTGTTCTCCCATCATATGCTTAGAGCAATCACTATCCACTATCCAGTTTCCTTTGGCTTTCTCTTAAAAAATTATTCTTCACTTGAGATGGAGCTTTTAGTGCTTTAACTTCATCTTTATTCAAGAGGAATATCCATCTAGTGTAGTCAAGTTCTTTCGTTCCTACAAAACAAGTATTCGACAAAGACTTTGGTATGCAATATTTTTTGGGTCCTTGATGATTAACTTTCTTCCATATAATAGGCATGGAAGAGCTCCCTTTCTCATATTTTTGACTAAGAGAGAGAACTACTATGACTATTAGAAAAAAAAGTCAATTTCACTTTTGTCATTATAATGCATTGATTACCCCAATCAATTTATCCAAATTTTCTTTTCCTTTAGTGAACTTGCAAAGAACATTTTACAAAGTAGCAGACTTGTTTTGAAGATCATGAATATCTAATTCTATTAAAGAGATAGTATTTTGCAAAATACTAGTCTTAGACTTGAGAAAATCATTTTCCTTAGTTAAAGTAGATATCTTAATTTCACAGGCAAGATTTTCTTTTGTCAAAGAAGTAATATTTTCTTCAAGAGATGTATCTTGCTTAGTAAACTCACTAATTTTCTCTTTAAGCATCTGATTTTTCTTTCAAATAAAAAAGCATCTGATTTTGACAAATAAGGTCTCAAGATTGATTTTCAACAAATCCAGAAAGTTTATTTTTAAGCGATTGATTTTCAGATTTATGACTCTTTCTTTTAGATTTTACATGTTTGAAGGCAGAATAAAGATCATTAAGGTCATCAAGTAATTCATCATATGAAAGATCATTTTCCTCATCTTCAAGAGCTATTAAGCCAAGACATGCTTCTTCCACTTGAGGATCTTCACTTGATGACAAATCTGAATCATCCCAAGTGGCCTGGAAGGGTTTCTTATTTTTAAACTTGAAATACCTTTTGGGCACGAAATTCTTCTTCATGAAATCTTTCTCTTTCTTTTCTTTCAATAATGGACAATCCTTGCATATGTATCCTATCTTCTTGCAACTGTAGCAAGTCAGGGGTTCTTCTTTCTTTTCTTCTTCCTTCTTTCTAAACATCTTTTTGCTTCTAAGGATGCATTTAAATCTTCTCGAGAGAAGGACTAATTCTTCATCATCTCCAGAGCTTCCTTCAAATTCTTCATTAATATTAAATGAAAGCTACTTCTTTTTGGAGTCTTCAACACCTTTCTTCTTTTGAGATAGCTTATTCTCATAAGCCATAAAATTTCCAATCAAGTTTTCCATGTCAAGGTTTTCAACTTCATTTACTTTTTTATTGTTGTCACTCTAGGCTCAAGCTTGCTTGTGAGGGATCTTAATATCTTGCCTTCTAATTCTCCATTCACAAAATTTTTACTAAGGGCCTTTAAGTTATTTACGATGTCAGTGAACCTTGTATCCATGTCCTTAATAGTTTCCTGTTCCCAGATCTCAAATCTTTCAAATTCATCAGTCAAAATAACTATCTTAGAACTCTTTACCTTAGTTGTCCCTATGTGAGTGACTTGAAGAGTTCCCTAGATATCATGGTTGTGGTGCATTGAGAACCCTGTTGTATTCTTCTGGACTTAAGGCACCGTATATGGCATTCATGGCTTTTGAGTTCAAGAACAGTTGTTGCTTTTGTGCATCTTTGTAACCTTTGTTAGTACTTAGGTACTAATCTTATTTATTTTGATGTTTTATGCAAGATTATATTTTGTTATAAAGTTATTTGTAGATTTAGATATTCACCAAATAATTACAATGGAAGGTTTCAATGATGATGATAAGAAGCTCCCATGATGATTAAGAGGTTGATTGAAGAAAAGAGAACTAAGAAGATCAAATTTAATGATTCCATGTCTCTCCATTATTTTATTTTTAAGTTCTTTTGATTTTTGTTAGGAACCAATACTTACATGCAAACACACACACATTTAATTCTAAGTACCTAGATGCAATTTTTCTAAAGTTAATTTTGCACATAAAATGAAATTAAACTTCTAAAATATTAGTTATTGCTAAAAATATGTAAAATGCTTTTTAAATATAACATAAATAACAAATAACTCTTCTAGAATTAGTGGTTATACTCTCTAAAAGGTTGGTTACAAGATTCATACAATGCACCCCTACAAAAAAGGTGCTGACAAAGTCATTTGCACCATTTCACAAAAAGATAACTTCCAAAATAACCACCTCTTTAAGTTTCTACTGGTGGTAGAATTAATCAATTAAATAATCGATTAATTTTACTAAATAATTTTTTGTGAGTTTTCAAAAACAAAATAGAAGTTTATTAATCGATCAGCTAATCGATTAATGGTGTTTCCAAGTAGTTATACTCAATTTTTGGCATATTGTATCATCCAATTAGTTACCAATGATTAGTATAACTTTCAATTGGTTACAAATTATTTCTAACTTCTCATATTCTTATTCTATAAATATCCTACATGGGTTCCTTCATTCATGCACATATGATACATTCCCCTACATTCTACTTGCAATTACTTTCTTGAGAAGTTGTGTTTCTAAAAGCCTTCAAAAGAGCATTCTTCATGCCAACCTTGTGCCTTCAAAGAATCATTCTTCACGCCAACATTGTGCTCCAAGAAAATTTCAAGATCATACTTCCTTGTTGCACCAACATTATGCTCCAATATAAACTTCAAGATTCTACTTCCTTTTGCACAAAGTATTTCTATCTATTTGATCTTACTTCATATATACACTTTATTATTCTGGGAAGCATTCTGGTCAAAAGAGTTTCTCGTTGTTAGAATCAAACCCTTATATCTTTGAAGTTATTCTTTCAAGAAACTTTGATTTAGACATTCCTTAAATTCACTTCCTTTGTGCTAAATTTGTTTTCCATTAAAAGGAAGTTTTTGAGAGAATATTTCTTGAAAGATTGCTTTTCACGCATATCCTTTATATCAAATTCCATTCCCTTGCGCTAAGTTATATTTAACTTCAAAGGGAATTCTAAAGAATATTTTTGAGTCCTATTACATTTGATTAAGCACTTACACTTTGGCTCAATAGGACTTGTATAAATTTTGTTATCTCATGCTTATTATAATTTGGGTGCTAGGGTTGTTGGCTTATTCTTCTAGTGAGAGAAAAACAAAAGGCCTTTTTGTAGGTTGTACAAGGGGTTTTTGTGATCAAGGCTCACTACCCTTAGTTTAAGTATTGAAGGTTAATGGATTTTCTTACTTGGAGTGCAAGTGGAAAATCCTAGTTGGGGATCAACTAGGTAAAGGTTTTTCTCCATTTGGGTTTCCCCTATAAATCTTGGTGTTAATTGTGGATGAATTTTTGTGATTGTCAAATTTTTCATTGAATATTTAAATTATATAATTCACCCCCTCTTGTATAATTATCAACCTTCTCTTGGTTGTCTAGGTTTGGTGAAACTTGTCTCAACCATCTCCCATGCTACAGTCTATAGATTGGAGAAAAATCTCCATTCTTTACTACTAATAGTTGTAATTTGTTCTATCAAAATATGGAGGCTTCGAAGTAACCATTACTTGTGAAATTTGTGGCTACAGATCTTGATGCCATTGAGAAAATATCACATTAAATTTACTTCAGAAAAAGGGTGATAACCCACTCTAATACCAATTGAGGATGACACAAGAGGGGGGTGAATTGTGCACAACAAATAATTCTAAAAATTATGACAAATTAAATCAAATTGATATAGCACAAATTCAAACAAACCACAAATTAGGAACATAGGATTTATAGAGGAAATCAAAAATCAAGAAAAACCTCTACCTTATTTCTCAATAAGGATTTTATGCCTCCCTCCAACAAGCAAATTTCACTATACTACCACTTGACTTGAGGTGGTAAATCCTCAAAACAATAACTTTCTTGTACAACAAGAAAGTACATTCTTTCTTCTTCCTTAGAAAAACAAATATCCCACAATCCAGGAACCTATCATATAATAAAAGATTGAAAGAAATTAGTACAACAGTCCTAATGAGCCATTATAATTTTAAGTAATGAATATGCTCAAACTATCTTTTTATTTTCTTATGTCTTTAGGATAAAATAAACTCTTTAATTTCACAAAGAAGTAATATAAAAAATTGCTATCTTGAAAATGTTTTGATATATGAATGAGAAAATAATTTCACAAAACATAATAGTCAAGATATATTCTCAATCTTGATAATAAGATTTTGTAAGAAATGCAAATATGGAATCAAGCTAAAAATATTATGAATTTGACTTCCCTTCTATGATATAGAGAAATAATTAAGTGAGAAGAACATGAAATGTTTATGTAAATGAAACCTTCATGTAGAGTTGGCAAGCTTTTACAATCAAAGGAACTCTTGAATGCTTTGGAAGAGCACTTGAATATTGAATCGATACTGTGAGCAAGTGAGAGGAATTTTCTTTTGTATGCATGTATTGACAAATAGGATAATCATGAGTTATTTATAGATAGATTTTGAAAAGTTCCTAATCATAAAATAACTAAACATATGTTAATGTTAAAGAGACATTGCAAAACTTGCATCCATGAAGAGGTGCAATCAAGAGTTAAGAGAAGTTACTTAAAACCAAAAGATGCAATGAGTGAAGCTACAAAACTTGTTATTTTTTAGACATTTGATAACTACCTTTCAAAACGTTGTTAACTTCTTTATTTCTAGAATGGGTTAGTTCATAAAGGAACGTTGGATGCCAAGCATAGAGTTTACAGGATAATAATAAATATAGTATTAGTTTTAAAGTAAATTTAGAGTATACATGTACTTAAACTTAAACATTAAATATACTTTAGTTTTTGTTTGACTCTTTACAAAAGTAAAATAAGAAATAAGAAAGAAAAGATCTTCAAAATAACTAGGATTCTTGATTTTTTAGCTGAGACCTTTGAAGAAGTCGACATTAAATACCTGCATCAACTTTGAAATTGACATTGTTGTGTACTTTGTTAAGCTTCAAAATAAGTTGGGAATAACAGTTAGGGTAGTGAGAATAAGTCCCACTAGAACATAGCTAAAATTTAGGTAACAGCATATATAGGCAGGAAAATGTAAGACATCATGGAAATAATATGAGAAATAGGTATAATAATAATGCATGATTAAAATTGATGAAGTCAAGTTTTCAGAATTCAAGTGCATCTATTATTCATAATTTTGACCATTAATTAGGTAACTAATATACCTTTTAATAAATTCTCATGTTAATGTAGATTGAGCTATTAGGATTTAAACTTGTTTCCACTCGTAAAGTCTCCTAAATTGGATGCAACTAAGGCTAGCACTTTCTTGCCCACCTTGAGAACCTACGAAGATGTGATCGGCATATATGACCTCAAAACAACCATGGGAGTGGCACCATCTTAGCTGCATGGTGTCATTTACCTTGGGTAGTGCTTCTCCCTATGATACCAATGGATGGAACACTTAACATCTAGTATTAAAGTGAAAATCAAGGTTGCATTTGATGCGGCTATAAGCCTGAGTTGTAGGGAGGCATGCTACTCCTTAGCCATAGTGATCACTAACTGTTGAATGAGAATCTACGCTAACGTGTTTGGTTTTTGGAAAAACCCGTCGTTGTAGTTCGAAAGCGAAGGATTCGTGTTCAACAAATAAAATTTATACCGAAATAAGAATTCCGGGTCGAACACAGGGAGGCGAACGTTTGATTTAAAAACTCCGCGTTTCTTTTTATTTTGTCACAAAGAAATTCAATTTAAACTATCTAAGTATCTACAACAAATAAAAGAGAGAGAGGGAGTAAGAGAGAGCGAAGGAATACTATACATGGAAATCAAAATGAGATGTAGAATAGACAAGGAATTTATCATAAAAGAGTTCTTTCATTACAACTAGAAAACATAAAACAATTACTCTAGAAAGCATTAAAAGAATGGAGGGAGAAATGTCCTCCTCGACGATCGCTCGGAGGACGAATAGACTACTCTAGAAAGCAGTAAATCTATACTAGAAAGCAGTAAAAAGAATAGGGAGAGAGAAATCCTCCTCGACGGTCGCTTGGAGGACGAGCCGGACGGGACGACGCCTGGACGAAGGAGAACGAAGCGGGACGAAGGAGGACGAAGCAAAAGAACGGGAACGAAGCAGCACGCCGTCGTCGTCGCGGGATCCACTTCCGAAGGGGGACGAAAATTTGGACTTTATCTCGCGAGAAGCATCCCGGGTGTGGGACAAGCTTCTCTTGAGCTTTGGAGAGGTAGAGAGGAGAAGGAAGGGATGAAAATTTCTTATGGAGGGGGTCTCCTTTTATAGTTGCAAGGAGTGGGGGCAAAATGGACATTACATCTTCAAAATAATAAATAAGGGGTCTCTAGTGACGGATAAAACCGTCGCTAAAGCCCCGCCGTCGCCGTCGCCGCCGCACCCACGCGCGCCCGCTCGGCTGGCCTGCGCGCGTAACGCAGACGCACGTCCGCGTCGTCTCAGCCGTCCGATCGCGAGATCGGACGGCTTAGATCGCGTCCGCGCCCACTGCGTAGCGCGCCGCCCGCGTGCGATCGCGCACCCACTAGAGCGTCCAATTGCGCGTCGGCGCTATCGGGCGCGCGCGGCCGTTGGATCTTCATCCGACGCTCGTGCGCACCTGCTCGCCCGCGCCTTCGACCCCCTCTCCGCGGCTCGAACCCGCGACCTCCGCTTCGCCCGCAGCTGCGTCGCCGCTACGCTACGCGGGCGAAATGGTCGCGCGGACATTTTTAAACGCGCGCGACCGCAGCCGTTGGATCGAGATCCAACGGCGGAGAGGAGACGGTGCGCAGTCTTCACAGGACCCCCGCGGCCGATTGGGCGGCTGGGATGGCGCCACGTGGCGCTATCTTGGCCGTCCATCTTCTGGAAGTTGTAGATGGTGCCACGGATGTCGGATTGACTCGATTTTTGTGTCGTTCGGCTGCGATCGTCGATCCGAATTCATCCGTGTGGTCGGATTTTCCATCTGAAGTGCGGATTTACACCATCCTGGCCCTTGATCTTCTAGGGTTCCCCGGTCTCTATCTGATGCTACGGATGCCTGATTAGGGCGATCTTGGAGTCGTTGAACTCCAATCGTCGCCCTGATCATATCCATACGGTTGGATCTTTGATCCGAGGCCCCGATAAAATATTTGCCCTGTCCAAGCACATAAAAGGAGACAATTAACCTCCATTTTATTCAAACTACTCTAAATGCAAGATGATGCATGTAATGCAATATTTATATCATGAAATGCAATCTTATGCTTAAGAACATGCATAAATAGACATTTTAAGTAGTGTAAATGTGTTTACATCATACCCCCATGCCTATCTTTTGCTAGTCCCTAGCAAAAACTATATGCTATTTATAAAAGAATTAGGTTAGATTATTTGGACCTGAGTTATTTTCAATCATTAAGAAATTGTCTACTTAAGAACTGAACTTTCAAAGACACAACAGTGCCCGGGTATCAGCCAAAATGCAGACTGCCTCAAGCCTCGCCTTATTCAAAGAAAAATTTCTTTTTCTGTTTTTACTCTCTTTTTTTTTAGATTTTCAAATTTTAGGGTTTAAGAGTGGCTTTCTACGGCCATTCAACTCACCCAAGATTTGATGAGAACCCTAAGTTTTAAGCATCTTATTGTGATTGTGATAGACTCGTTGACCGGCAATTAAAACGGACTTCGGATTTCTACGCCTCTAGGTGACCTCAAAAAGAATTCTGCCTAAAGGTGTATCTTTACAACCGGTAGCTTTCTCCCTACTTTTATTTTTTAACGGGGTCAACACAAGGGTGAATCCAGTGTATATCTCCCCGGCTTATTCTACTTCTCCGCTTCTTCCTAAGTGTTTTGGGAATTTTTAGTGCATTTTCTGAGCTGGGTTCTGGACAACCGGTCGATGAGCTGTTACCACCGACAACTTGCCAGCCATACTCATGCGGCGAAGTGTGGCTTATTTCTTTTTGTTCTTTTCTCCTTTTTTAATTTTTTTTTTTTTAAGTAGGTGGCTTCCCTGGTCTAAGATTTACCTAAAGGCAGTAAAAAGAGAAAGGTCAGTGACTGGGCTCTGGACAACCTACCTATGGGCTGTTACCCACGATAACTTGCCAGCCATATCACCCTAGAAGGTTCATTAGCTACCCAATTTCCGTTAAAATCGCCAAACAACGAGTCTGTGCAAAGAAAGTGTGTAGATGCTTAAGACTCAAAATTCCCTCACATCAGAGGGCGGGTTGATAAGTCGTGTACTAATCACCCAAACTTATTTACTCCAATTAAAATAAAATTCAAGTTGGCGAGAACTCGAAAAACAAATCCACATTTTAGTGGATATACGGGCTGATTAAGTCCAAAGACCTGAAGGGTCTTTGTGTTCAGAACATAATATAGTATTTCTTAAGATCGAAAATTTTCTTAAACCCAAATTCTCTTTCCTAATTTTGATTTTTTTTTTTTTTTAAAATTAAAACAAATCTACGGAGCTGACGAATGAATTCAAAGATAAATATCCATCCCCCCATGCCTATCTAATGCAATGTCCTCATTGTATTAAAAAGACATAAAATAGAGTGGAAAAGCGTAGAAAGCACCTGAATTGCGTGGATATCGGGTCCGCTCCGAGATGAAAATGAAAAAGAACTGTATATGTGCTGAGTTTAGTGCCTTCAGCTAGGCACACTATACAAAGAAAAGAAATGAAGAATTCACATGTGCAGGTCAGAATTAGAATAAACAAAAGAATCCTCTGACCTGTCAGCAGAGGTCCACAGATGTGGACCAGATTGTGGTGCAGACCCACACCCCATAATCGAGAATATCTTAGGTTCTGGATAAAAATTACCCAAAACCTAAAATCAGAATGCAAGCGGGGTCGGGCCTGCGATTTGTGAGGATGCAACCCAAGGCCAAAATGTCGGGTTACAGAGAATTGAAGCTCAAAAGGATAATCATTAAATGTGTGCTTGAGTTTGACATCCTCGAAACAAATGTCGTAAGGGTTCTGATTTGATGGTTTCAGCTTAAAAGGAACCCTTCGACTCAATCTTCCATTTCCTCCAAAATTAACTTCCCAAATTAGAACTTCCCCGCTCCTATCCTCCTCATTAAGTGTATCAAATTCCAGGACATCTTGTATATTCATCACCCCATCTGGAATCTCCAAGTGTAAATGATGTGGCAGAATCAAAATTGACTTGGGTCTAATTATCTCAGAATTAAAATCATCAATAAGCTCAACAGGGTGTAACTGATAATCAGGGCATTGAATTGATTCCTCCAGAAAATGCGATTCTGGATCTGTATCGTGTGCCCTAATAAGATCAGTTTCCTCAGTTATTGGGCTATCAAATGATCTATCAGATTCCTCAGGCCCAATCGTCTCACAAAAATCGTGATTTGAAAACTCGTGTGAGACTTCGCAACTTGAATTTTCACCATCAGGATCCGTATCAATGTATGTCCCAAAATCATTTGTCACTTTGCGTTCCAAGGAGACATACGTTTCCTCGTAACCCGGCTTAGGGATTTCAGGTGAAGAAATCAAATCATCCTTAATTGGTTGTTTTAATTCAATCTGGTCAGCTTCGTAACACTTGTCCCCCCCAACAGGTGCCTGAGCGGGTTCTGTCATTGGCTTTCCTGAAGAGAGTTCATCCTGGGAATTATTCCAAGATTGAATCAAAGCAACCACGAATCTCATCCTCAATTTCGCTAATTTCCCAAGTAGAAACTCACCCGGGTTCTTATCCTTAACATCCTGGAGCCAATCCAACAAAGACTTGTTTAAATCATCAATCATTTCAATCAGGGGCTCCAATCTCTCAATGCAAGGTATTGGCTGAACTTCTAAAGATTGAATGATATTCCTCAAGTTAGCCAGAACCTTATCTTGAACCTGATTAACCTGAACCAAATGAGTTGGTTCAGGGTTGGGCGGGTTTGACATCAATGTAGAGGAATTAACGAATTGAGATTCGTTATACCCATCCTGATAATAGGTCATTTCAGATTGTTCAAAAGATGGAGATGACCTAAAGGCAGTGAAATCAGAGGATGGGTAAGGATCAGTGTATCCTTCTTGATTGTAGATCGCATTAGGTTGTTCATGAAAGGAGGACGATCTATAATCGATGCAACTCTGAGAAGGATAGAATTGAGAATCAAAGTGTTCAGGGTTAGACCCTAAACACGGGGGTCCGGAATTGTATCCCCAATCCGAATTATCCCAACTAACTGATGGTCGATTACAATACGAGTTGGGATAATCATCATGTTGAAGATAATTTACAACAGGAGGGAAAGAGCGGGAATGCGTGAAATATGTGGAAGGATTCATGAGACACTGGAGGAAGAAAGGTGCCCTGCAATACAAACAATCAAACCTGTCCTTAAATGGGTTAGCCTACAGACCTACAGACTCCCAAAACCCGTCTTGAGATAAAGGAACGATTTGATCTACTTCTGTCTGTTCAATCCAACCAGTTAGAAGGAGGGACTGGGAAGAAGGTTCTTCCTTCGGCTTGCGCCTCCGGTTCCTAGTGTACCCCCCAGCCGCGATCGTTTGACTGTGCTCCCCTAGCTAGACATCAGATTGAACAGTAGAAACAGACTAATCGAAAAATAATCTCGTTCTGAGTTCTAAAGAGCGAGTCCAATCCTTAAGGCCAACGTCTACTCTGTTTTATTTAGGGCTAGGTTTGAATGTGCTTTGGAATGTGATGGGCCCTTTAAATGGGTTGTGCCCTTAATGATTGATTGCTTTGTGTGTGCGTGCACAACCAGTGGTTTTCAAGCAAGATTACTTTTGATGTGGTGAATTTTAAGGTTCAAATCTTGCTTAGTAGCTTTTAGGATTCAACTTTAGGTGTTTTCAATCAAGTTTCATTGGCACACCAGGTTTTGCGAGCACAGGTGAAGATATTTTCCTTTAAAGTTTAAAAAGAATGTGGAGTGCCTAGTAGATCCCTAAGAGTTGAACCTAATTGGCAGCTACTTGATGAGTTGATTTTATTTGAAGTGGTGCGGCCCAATCAACTCAAACAATTGGCCTCAAATGCACCACTAAGTTAGGCACACAAAGATGGTTAACTTAGAATGATTTCTACTCTTTTATGTGTTGCTTTATGTGTACTGGTCCCACAGATCAGAACCCAGTTGAGTAGAAACAAATCAATTTGGTTAAGTGCCTTTAAATGTGGGTGTACATTGTGTATTTGTTGAAAATTACCCCACAAAATTATCTTTTTACTTTTTTTTTTTTTTTATATATAAATAAAGGTGGAATGAATGTGAGTGAGAATCCAAACAACCAAACTATTCCTAGGATTTATGCAAACACCTAGGTTAATTGGAATTTGGATTCAATGTGGCGAATGAAATCTATGGAGGGGGAAAGAATGGGTGATAACTTACAAAACCTTTCACAGCACTTTACTCCAATCTACTGCTTTTGCTTGCCTCAAAAGAGTACCTGCAATTACAATAAGAAAGGAGAAAAGTGAGGTAAATGATTCGTAAGTTACAAAACGTGAAGAGAAATCAAAGATCGTTGCCTCCCCGGCAGCGGCGCCAAAATGTTGAACGAGAATCTACGCTAACGTGTTTGGTTTTTGGAAAAACCCATCGTTGTAGTTCGAAAGCGAAGGATTCATGTTCAACAAATAAAATTTATACCGAAATAAGAATTCCGGGTCGAACACAGGGAGGCGAACGTTTGATTTAAAAACTCCGCGTTTCTTTTTATTTTGTCACAAAGAAATTCAATTTAAACTATCTAAGTATCTACAACAAATAAAAGAGAGAGAGGGAGTAAGAGAGAGCGAAGGAATACTATACATGGAAATCAAAATGAGATGTAGAATAGACAAGGAATTTATCATAAAAGAGTTCTTTCATTACAACTAGAAAACATAAAACAATTACTCTAGAAAGCATTAAAAGAATGGAGGGAGAAATGTCCTCCTCGACGATCGCTCGGAGGACGAATAGACTACTCTAGAAAGCAGTAAATCTATACTAGAAAGCAGTAAAAAGAATAGGGAGAGAGAAATCCTCCTCGACGGTCGCTTGGAGGACGAGCCGGACGGGACGACGCCTGGACGAAGGAGAACGAAGCGGGACGAAGGAGGACGAAGCAGAAGAACGGGAACGAAGCAGCACGCCGTCGTCGTCGCGGGATCCACTTCCGAAGGGGGATGAAAATTTGGACTTTATCTCGCGAGAAGCATCCCGGGTATGGGACAAGCTTCTCTTGAGCTTTGGAGAGGTAGAGAGGAGAAGGAAGGGATGAAAATTTCGTATGGAGGGGGTCTCCTTTTATAGTTGCAAGGAGTGGGGGCAAAATGGACATTACATCTTCAAAATAATAAATAAGGGGTCTTTAGTGACGGATAAAACCGTCGCTAAAGCCCCGCCGTCGCCGTCGCCGCCGCACCCACGCGCGCCCGCTCGGCTGGCCTGCGCGCGTAACGCAGACGCACGTCCGCGTCGTCTCAGCCGTCCGATCGCGAGATCGGACGGCTTAGATCGCGTCCGCGCCCGCTGCGTAGCGCGCCGCCCGCGTGCGATCGCGCGCCCACCAGAGCGTCCAATTGCGCGTCGGCGCTATCGGGCGCGCGCGGCCGTTGGATCTTCATCCGACGCTCGTGCGCGCCCGCTCGCCCGCGCCTTCGACCCCCTCTCCGCGGCTCGAACCCGCGACCTCCGCTTCGCCCGCAGCTGCGTCGCCGCTGCGCTACGCGGGCGAAATGGTCGCGCAGACGTTTTTAAACGCGCGCGACCGCAGCCGTTGGATCGAGATCCAACGGCGGAGAGGAGACGGTGTGCAGTCTTCACAGGACCCCCGCGGCCGATTGGGCGGCTGGGATGGCGCCACGTGGCGCTATCTTGGCCGTCCATCTTCTGGAAGTTGTAGATGGTGCCACGGATGTCGGATTGACTCGATTTTTGTGTCGTTCGGCTGCGATCGTCGATCCGAATTCATCCGTGTGGTCGGATTTTCCATCTGAAGTGCGGATTTACACCATCCTGGCCCTTGATCTTCTAGGGTTCCCTGGTCTCTATCTGATGCTACGGATGCCTGATTAGGGCGATCATGGAGTCGTTGAACTCCAATCGTCGCCCTGATCATATCCATACGGTTGGATCTTTGATCCGAGGCCCCGATAAAATATTTGCCCTGTCCAAGCACATAAAAGGAGACAATTAACCTCCATTTTATTCAAACTACTCTAAATGCAAGATGATTCATGTAATGCAATATTTATATCATGAAATGCAATCTTATGCTTAAGAACATGCATAAATAGACATTTTAAGTAGTGTAAATGTGTTTACATCACTAACCACATATAACTATAAGATCAATGGCTTGGGAAATCACTTTCCCATTAATAACTCTTGCTAAGAAAGATTTTAGTTTTCTCATGGCACCGTTATCAAGTCATCTATGGCATGATATTTGCCAGTATCAGCATTTATTTAACAAATTCATACCACAAGTATAAATAAGGATTCAATCACATTTTCAATCAACAGTAGTTGTTAACCATAGTAGTTTCAAATTTGTTAGTTGCCTCATTTAAGTTACACTTTGAGGAATACAACGATACCAATTTCAAGAAAAATCCACTTTATTTAGTACATGTGATAATAACAACATCATTTTGTTCATTTAATCAATCATTAGAAATCAATAAGATAGTAGCTTATAAATAAGTAATTATCATTCTAAATTTAGTAATTGATTCAATTAAGTCTAGATCTACTTTTATATTCATAATCATGCATTCATAAGAAGGTAAATAAGCATTTGCATTAAGGATCAATTAGATAGCAATTAAATTGTATAGGTTAGACAAAACATTCTATTTCTCATCTTATGTCTATGGTTTTCAAAAAACTGTGTATAATATGCAAGAGGAGAAAAGCATATCAATAGGAGGTATTCTATGTTACCCAAGACCATTCAAAGTGGCTAAAGTTCATGCTGATCAGAAGGTTTTCCACATGCTATAGCAAGATTAGTAGCGATTAGTTTCTCATTATTTGCAAATTCAGATGCACTCATATCCCCTTTCTACATATTTATGAGTTGTGCTTTTTATTGAAGCACCTTTTTTTAGATTGTCGAATGAAGTAATGTTCAAGAAAAGACCAAGAATCATATGAGGTGATGAAAAGTGCAAATTGGGACCCTAGGTCCTCAGAGACTGACGACAAAAGCTAGTTTAAAAGCAGACAATCTCCATGCCTCCATGTTGAATACAACTCATTAGAAGATTCACTACCAGAATTTGAACTAATTGTTGGAGTTGGAGGAGTAAGAGATCCATAATCATAAGAAAGGAGATCATAAGCATGTAAAAGAGAAACAAATTGTGCTCTCTAGAGAGAATAGTTTGTAGAGGAAAGTTCAAAAGAAATTATATGCTGGATAATGGTGGGGTAGTTTGAGAATTGGTTTGAGTCTCCACCGATGGTTATATTAGAGTTGGGGCTTGCCATTGTTGCCTATTGGAAGCTATAGAAGCTTCAATAGAGGCTCTGATACCATGTGGCTAGAAGAGGAAACATGGAATGAAATTTGGGCAGCACACTCAGTAATAGCCCATCACTATTGTATTTATAAAACAGAAATGTGACAAAGGTTGCAATGGCCTCCCAAGATGCATAACAACATTCTTAGTAAGAGTAGAAGGTTCTTGATAATTACAAGTTATACTATGGTGAATTTGTGTAGATATTCATAGGCTAATAGTGCGCATGTAAGCACATGCACATCAAGTCACCTCTTGCATAATCATGTGCATATACGTGCCCTCTACTTGGCAACTTAGGAATCGAGGTGGAATTTTCCAAGTCCAATTACACAGATGTGCCCTACAAGGTAGCAAACCCTCAGCTAACTCTTGGATCACTAAAGTTAGGTTTCATAAGGATTTGATTCTTATGAACTAATTTTTATTCATGTAAATCTTCATAGGGACTTATATGTAAAAATTAAAGGTTTTGAAACTAATTACATAATCTTTACACCCCTTCAATCAAAATATTATTATTTTTAATCATTCTTCTTCTACCCTCTAATCTTTTATTCTTCAACATGTAGGGAAGTGTTGGCTCATTTTTGTCACAAAAACGGGATTTCTTATAATGTGTTTTTTTCGTGTTAAATCTGATGAACAAACTTTTAATGGAACTCGCAATATGATTTTTTTTCCATTTTTTAGCTTGTTAAGTTCTAGTCGAACTCAAGGAGGCACATGGATTTTTGAAATGATTTTTTGGGATTTGTTTCTCTTTAAAGATCACATGTTTTCGATGTCTTTTTTTCTCTTTTTCTTTTCTTTTTTTTGTGTTCTATTTGGAAAATGAAAATAACTATCTACCTAATCCTAATTGAAGATGAAAATTGTAATGACTAAACCTAGCTAATTAAACCTAATCTAAACGGGGGAGTGTGATGTGGGTGAAAACATGATGACGTAAAGATGAAAATAAAATATGAAATAATCAAGCAGAAATAAGGAATCAATATATTATGAATCAATTTTGAATTGCAAGAACTAGAAATACAAGCTAGAACTATAAAACATGAAACATAAATAGAGGAATGCTTAATCACAACAAGCACTAGAAAAATAATAAGGAGAAAAGAGAGAAAAAGTTAGATAGGGTGGCCTTGAGGCCAAGAAGGAGAATGGGCGATGATGGGTGCCTCCAAGGGAGGTGCATCGCCGGCCAAGGAGCAGCGGTGGCTGGTCGACGGCCTGGTGTTGGTGGTGGTTGGCACTAGTGAGAGGAGGAAGGAGGAGAGGGTGGCGCAAGGTGGTGAGGAGGGGAGGGGTTGATTAAAGTGTTGATAGGGGGGAGGGTTGGGTTGATTATGTAGACTTAGGATGGGATGTGGTATGCCTTAGGATAAACCTAGGAACCACTTAAGGAGGGTACACCCTAAGGGTATGTGTTGGTTCATCTTAAGACCTAGCCAAATTAGGTTTAGAAAGAGTTAAATGGGCTAGGCTAGTCTAATTAGGAACCACTAATTAAACTTCTACTTGACCTAATTGGAACCTAATGGGTTTAGAAATCCTAAATTGGGATAGGGCTTGGAAAATTGGGATAGTATGGGATAGGGATAGGTTCATGGATGGTGGTTTAGGGTTGTGGATAGTGTTATACAAGTTTTGGTTCATAGGATTGGGTCAACTAAGGTTTTAGGTAATTCAAGGTCAAGGTTAAGCTATCTTAGGGTTCAAGAATAGGGATAATGATTATGGATATTGTTATCCACCTTTCTTCCTCTTTATTTTTTGCCAATATCTCTCTCTTTTCTCCCATCTTTTGCTCTTTATTTCACTACACTTTATTCTTTTACGCTTTTATTTTGTGTCTGCAGGTGTTCTTGTTCATATGTTTTTTAGTTTGCTTTATTTTTTAATCTTGATCATAACCCAATCTCCTTATTTCCTGAAAACATAAATATAAGTATTAGATAACAGGAAAAATTGACATTAATTTATATACAACTGCATAAAATGAAGTAATGCATGATAAGCTAATTATGTGTGCAATATATACAAACTAGCTAAGATTCTAGCATTATTTAGGTTGCTTAAGACCTATGATTGCTACACAATCATACTCCCATGCCTAAACCTTGCTAGTCCCTAGAAGAAAATAAGTGAATGCTTTGCCTCCAACTAACATTTCGTAGATTAACTAAACACTTATTATTAATCAAATTTCAGAGAGATAATTGAGACTCTTACTCCAATCGTCCTACACTGTCAAGGACGAACATCTAGACCCACGTGGTTGAATTTTTCCGTTTCTTTTTAGCTTTAATCTCTAGTTTTGAGGTCTCATTTCTTAAGTTTCTCTACCCACTCAGGGTTTGTTAGCTATGAATTAAAGCATCTATGTGTGTGTAATAGATTTGACCTACAAACATCTAAGTTTTCAAAAATCTAGGTCTCAAGGCATTGAAATTCATTCCAAATCATCCTAATTTTCACCTTTGGTTTGGCCTTACTTAGAATTGGTAGCTTTCTCCTCACTCATTTCTGCCCCAAGGTCAACACTCTTTGGCATATATCTCCTCAGCTGGACTTTAGGTCTCTTTTCTTAGTATTTTTCTCTGATTTGTTTTTCTTTTTTTTCTATTTTTGGAAGGAAAGAACACCCATATGTGGTGAGTTGTTTTATTTGTGGCACCCATTTGTAACGAGGTGCTTATTTCTTTATTCTCTACTTTTTTTTCTTATTCTCCAAATCATTTTTCTAGGTAAGTAGCTCATCCTTCATCCTTTCAAAAATCGCCCCACAAAAATCCCTAGAGTAAAAAGGAATTTAACCCGATCCTAGTCATGCCTGTGTTTTCATGGTTTTAGATGTTTGTAACTCAATTTTAATGTGTGTGAAAGGTTGGCTAGTTAGGCTACCCAGCTCCCAAACTAAAGAGTGGACAGCAAAGCCTTATACTTTCTTACTTCTAGACCATTGGTTTTGATTAGCTAGATTCATCAAGTATCAGACCAGACCCTAATCTAGTGGAATGACCTTGGCTAATTAAGCTAACTATAGCTTGTTGAGCCTTATAGTCTTAGGTTCCTTACTATCCTCTTAGTTTGATTAACTCTAAGCGCTTAGTCTTTATACTCAATTTAGTTGGAGATATGTAAAACATGCTATTTACAAAGATAAAATCTTTATTTTCATCATTTTGCAACTTCTTTTTGCCAAAATTTTCGGAAATGAAACTACAAACTTTTGCAGGTGCCGATAAAAAGTAACTCAACAAGTATACTAGCCCCCTCTGCATGGCCAGATTCTTCCATGTCCTCATCCATGAAAATAAACATAAAGAAACAAGGGTAGAGGTCACCTAAAATAGTGGCCAAGTTTTCTTGCATTCAGCATATTCAATACTTAAGCAAATATAAAATGACAAGAAAAGATGCCATATATAAGAGAAATCATTTATTTTTTTATATAAAAAGATATATATATATATATATATATATATATATGAGTGTTGAGTTTAATGCCTCTAGCTGAGGGAAGACTCTAAAAACTGGATCCATGATTGTTGAAAGAGGGTCAAGATTAATATGAAGATATGGTCGTGTGCTCCAACAATCAATGGTCCACAAAAGCGAACCAGCTGATGATATAGCCCAGCTCTAAAGGGTCTTTCCGGTTTGAGATACAATCTAGAAAAAGATGTATAGCAGAAACGAGGTCCACGAAGCTAAATCTACTCATTGATACCACCAATGATCCAGTTCTAGAGGAAAAGAGGAGGTGGTGATGGTGGTGGATTGTGAAGTTCTGGTATAACTCGAAATCTGAATCATATGTGTCATGTAAGACTTGAGAATATGTTGTGCATTATTAATGATCATAATTTCTCCAAGTTGCAAGTCATACGGGGAAGAAGGTAAGGCTTGAGAGATTCGAAGTTCTATATTGAATTCCTCAAAACCCTCATCAGAAATTGTCTCTTCCTCATCAGAAATTGTCTCTTCCTCAAAATCAAACCATCTATTTGAACTAGTTGTTTCATAATATCTTCCCCAATCTATTATGTATTGAACTCCACTTCTGAGGTAGTGTCTTATTTTTCCTCATTTATTGAATAAAAGGTTTGTTCCTTGAAATCTGATAATTCAAATGAGTTTTTAGATTCCTCGGATAAATCATACACTACGAACACAGTAGCCTTTAGCGACGAATTGAAAAGTGGCATATAATACATTTGCCACTATTACTTTAGATTTAGCATCAAATTCTTTGTATATGCCACTACAACACTTTTATGAATAACAATTAATGCTAGTGGAAAATTTATATGTCGCTATATATATACACTTTAGAGGCAGAAAACTTATATGTCACTATTTTTCTTTTTGTCGAACTATGATTAACATTAGTGGCAAAAATATTTGCCTCAAAATGTACAAAGTATATTGTCATTCTAATATTTTAAAGGTAACTTAGCGACAATAAAAATTAATGCCACTACAACTACTTTAATGAATGACAATTAATCTTAGTGGCAAATATATATGCCATAATATGCATATAACATATTTTTGTTGTATTTTTCAAATATAATTTTGAGGTAGAAAAATTACAAGCCACTAAATATTTTTTATCAACAAACAACTAATAGCTCAGTACCATTATAAGAAAGAGAATAGCACAGAAAAATTATCTTTTAGCGATGGCCTGTTACCTACGTTTGATGATGAGAATTGATGCCAATTATTGATCAATTGATAAAATATAATGGATTTGAATCCAATACCCACGTTAATAGGTAACACATGCAATTTTCAATTATTGCAATAGGCGCTTTTAAATAATTTTAAGTGGACATGGGCACCCTTTTTTGTCAATTGGAGAGCCATCTGCCAGCCCATGCGATGCCCAAATGAACCTCCTCCATCCTACCAAACCCTCGCCATCAACGCCTCCCTTCAACCGCAGACCGCTAGCCATCGATCCCCCACCCACGCCATTGATACCTCCCTCCCACGCCAACCATTCTCCTTTGTGCCCCTACCTCCCTCATCCATTCCTACTGATAACCCCTCTACCTCCTCCTCCACTCCTGATCATCGACCCCAGCCTCTACCCTCTTCGACATGACTGCCGATGCCTTCCCAGATCCTTCGCCACCAACACTACCAATCAGGGAGGTCCAGCACCACCAAACCCCTCCTCCTAAACCACTTGGTCTCTACCCTCTCCCCCTACTTTCCTCACTCGACACCCTTCTCCTCTTCCCTACTCCACCGACACCACCAGACACTCCTTTCTTCAACCCTCCTTGATCAGGCCATGCTGATGCAAAGAAAAGCATGATTTGTAACTAAGATTTTTAAATCGTTGTAACATGCCAATTCGCAACCACTTTTATAATTTATAAACCTTGATAGTGGTGGTATCTAGGGTTGTCCAAGGAGGTAGGAATGCACTTTGAAACTCTCACTTGACAAAAAGGAAATCAACTTTCTTTTCGTGAATTTTAAATATAATACTTTCTTTGTATTTTGAATTAACGGGCAAATACACAATTGAAAGTAAGAAAACGATTACACCTAAATTGCTAATCCTAAGACTAAAGTGACAAGATAATCTTCTCTCTAAGCTCACCCTAAGTACGTGGAGACTTAGGGTAATTAGAGAGAGAGTGAGTGAAAGGTGCTAGAACAATTAACTAATAGAGATGCAACAAGAATTTTAGAAAAACAACTTTATATAAAAAAGAAGATTTGTTTTACAAAAAAAACACTAGTAGTGGAATGCATCTACTACTAGAAATAAAAATACAAAAGATGAAAAAAGCTAATTGATACAGACACATCTATTTAGGTTAAAAAGCCTAACCATGAATGTTCCTAGGCTTAGATTTGCATTTCATGTTATAAATATTGCATAGCATGTATCATTCTGCATTTAGAGTAGTTGTATATATTTTAGGTTAATTAGGTCCCTTTTATGGTTAGGAGAGAAGAAAATTTATTTCAGGGCCTTAGATGGATGATCAAACCATATGGATCTGATCAGGACGACGATCAGAGTCTAACGCCTCTGAAATCGTCTAGATCGGAGTCCCATATCATCATATGAAGTTCGAGCAATCAATGGCTAGGGGACAATGTGACATCCATACAGGCTTCGGATGAAAAATCCAACTGTATGGATGGATTCGGAGCGACGATCATAGTCCGACAATGTGAAAATCAACTCGATCCAAACACCATGGCACCTTTTACAATAGAAAGAAGATGAACAGCCCAGATGGTGCCACGTAGTGCCATCTAGGTCACCCAACATCGACCAGCAGCAATTGGAAGGTACCCCCACATCTCCATTCTCAGCTTGAAAAGTTGTCTCCATCGTGCACCCGCAGTTGTTCTTCTTGACTCAACTGAAAGCATGGTGCATCGGTCATGGAGTTAACTCCCAAAGGAGAGGCGTGGGTTCGAAACCTGCCAAGCCCCCCCAATCGCTCAATTGAGGCAACGCATGCACGGCCAACGCATGCGTGCGACATCCGCGCATGAAGCGCGCACCAGTGCATCAGCAGTGCAGCAATGCTAGCGCACACGCGCGCGACACAGCGCGGGCCAGCGAGAGCATTGAATGGAGCGATCTTCTGCAACAATTGGGCGGGCCTTTAGTGATGTTGGTAGCTATCACTAATGGCCTGCGCTATGCGGGCGCCAGAAAAGGAATTAAAGGGCACGGATCTTCAACGATGATTACAACCATCACTAATTGCTCATGGACGATTTTGTCTCTCCTCCTAGAATCCCCCGCCATTCCAAACCATCTCTTCCTTTCTTCCTCTCACCACCTCCAAGGCTTTAGAGAGAGCTTGTCCCAAGCCCGGAATGCTCCTCTAGAGTAGAAGACCAAATAGTTTTCCCTCCCCTCATCCCCATTCGTGGAGCATCTCGTGACCATCCTCTCACCTACTTCGAGAAGTAGATCCTCTCTGCGATGCCATCCTACCCCACCCTCCATCCTCCAGCTACGTCCTCCTTCCTCCCGCTCCTCACCACCTTCCTCCAGGCAACGTCAAAGTGAGTCGTCCTTCGAGCGACCGTCAAGGGGGATTCTCTCACCTCTTTCTATATTTATTGCTTTCGTACTGTAATCTTTCCTGCTTTCCTAGTTGTAGCAAACATTTGATTCAGAAATATATGTGATTCTCTCTCTTATATTTTGCAAGTAGATTAGTTAGATAAGCAGTTGTCGATCTGATATCTTGCTTTCTAAAAAATTCCCAAAAAAAATTATAAAAGATAAAAATGACAAAAAAAAGAAATAAAGTGAAATGCGGATTTCATGAAACCAAATGTTTGCCTCCCCGTGTTCGACCCGAGACTCATATTTCGAGTTTCAATTATAAATTTTATCTGATCGATGGATTTTCTTACAAATCGAACTACGACGATGGGTTTTCCAAACTCGAACCTTTCCGCATGCGAATCCGACATTAATCATTTTAGCGTCGTTGCTAGGGAGGCAACGCTCTTTGGTTTTTTCTCGAATTTTCCCACATTACTTATTTTTCTAACCTATCTTTCTTCTTCAATTTATTGTCTTGCAGGAACCTAATTGAGGAGTCGAAGGCGATAGATTGGAGTAAAGTGCAAGTAGAGACATTTGTAAGTTTATCCCCCACCACCCCCACCCTAGTTTCCATTTTGCCACACTAATAACTCAAACTCAAATCAACTTAGGTGCTTGCATAAACCCTAGGATAGATTTAATTGTTTGATTATCACTTCACCTAACCTCACCCACCTGCATATATTAAAAAAAAATACTCTTCTCTTTGTGGGATTTAACTGAAAACTACACACTAAACACCCATAACTTCTCATCCTAAGGCACACAATCACATCGATTCTACCACTTAACCGAAATCTGACCTGTGGATCCGGTACACCTTAACTCAACACACAAATAAGTGAGTAGACAATTTGAATAGGTTAAACATCTTGTGTGCCTTAATCAAGTAGTGCAAAAGGCCAATTTATTGAACTGTTTAGGCCGCACCACTTAAGATAAAAGTGATTCATCAGTAGCTTGCCACTTAGGGTTGATTTTTAGGGCTGAACCAGGCACTTCACATTTTTTTTCTGATTTCTAAAGTAATATATCATTACCATTACTTTCAAAACTTGAAGTGTTCTCTTAAACTTGATTGAATGCACCTAAGATTAAACCCTAAAAGCTACTAAACAAGGTTAAATCCTAAAAGACACATCATCAAATAACCTTATTTGCAAAGCATGGTTGTGCATGCACACACATTTGAATTTATCATTAAGGGCACAACCTATCTAAAGGGCCCATCACATTCTAAGAGTACAATCATCCCAAGCTTAATTAAAAATGAGTAGACGTTGTCCTTAAGGATTGATTCGCTCTTCAGGGCTCAAAATGAGATTTTTTTTCAATTAATCTGCTTTTGTTGGTCCATCTGATGTGTACCTAAGGAGTAGTGTCAAACGACTGCAGCTGAGGGCTACACTAGGAATTAGAGGCGCAAGCCAAAAAAAGAACCTTCTACCCAGTCCCTCCCTTTAACTGGTTGGATTGACTGGATAGAAGTAGACCAAATCATTTATAATCTCAAGATGGGTCTTAGGAGTCTGTAGGTCTTTAAGTTAACCCAACTAAGGACAGGGTTGATTGCTTATATTGCAGGACTCCTTTCTCTCTTCTAATTTCCCTTCTATTCTACCATGTATCCTTCCACATCCTACACTCATTTCCCATCTTACCCTCCTACCACCACTTATACCCAAGATGATTACTATCCCAAATTAAATTATGACTGCCCATCCACTAGTTGGGATACCTTTGATTGGGGATACGATACCGAACCTCAATGTCCAAGGCCTAACCTAGGACAACAAGACTATGATTTCTATCCTTCCCAAAGCTACAATGATTATAGATCTTCCTCCCTTGATCACCAAACCAACTTGATGTACAATCAGGAAGAATATAATGATTATAACACCTACCCTCCCCAGTATTCCACTGAATATAGGTCACCACCATTTTTTGAATAATCCAAGATGACCTACTATCAGGAAAGGACCCGAGAACCTCAATATCTTGACTCCCCTAGATTTAACTCGAACCCACCCAACCTTGAACCGAACCAGTCAGTTCAGATGAACCAAATCCAAGATAGGGTGTTGGCTAATTTGAGGAACACTATACAATCTTTAGAAGCTCAGCCAACACCATGCACATAAGCATTGGAGCCTATGATCGAAATGATTGATGAACTTAGTAGTTCTCTATTGGATTTGCTCCAAACTGTTAGGGATAGGGACCTAGGTGAGTTTCTTCTTGGGAAATTATCGAGGTTGAGGATGAAATTTGTGGTTGCCCTAGTCAAATCTTGGGATGATTCTCAAGATGAACCCCTTTCAGGGGAGCCAATGACAAAACCTGCTCAAGCGCCTGTTGGGGAGGTTAGATATTCTGAGATTGGAGATGACCAGGTTGGTCTAGAGTAACCCATTAAGGATGAACCGAGTTTCTCACCCAAGACCCAAAGCCAAGGAATGACGAAAAATATGTCTCCACGGACCATGAAATGACATATGATTTTGAGATGTATATAAATGAGGATCATGAATTCCTTGATTTTGAGGGTGAGGAATCTCTTAGTAAAGTCTCACTTGAGCTTAAGGAGAATGATTTTAGTGAGACAAACGGGCTTGATGAATCTGATAAACCATTTGATAGCCCGACTATTGAAGATTCTGATTCGGTTGGGGCTAACTTGGATGATTCGAATCCTGATGATTTAATTAGTAGCACCATTCCTCAATCTCACCCTGAAGAGCTGACTTTTGAGATCATTGTGCCCAAGCCAATCTTGATTCAGCCATGATTTCTGGACTTGGGTAAATCTTATGGGGTGAACGGTATGCTAGAGATCCTGGAGCCTGAGCACTTGATGTTGGAGGATAGAAATGTTGAAATGAAATTTGGGAGGTTAATTCTGAGGGGAAAACAAGTTTGAATTTACGGGTTCCTGTTGACCTAAAACCACCTACTTTCTACTAGGACCCTTATGATATCTTTCACGTGCAACCCAAGCTCGATATAACTGATTATTTTTCTAAGCTGAACATTAAGTGGACATCCACACCTATTGAACCATCTTTACTCGTTGTCCAACACTTTGGTCTTGGGTTGCACACCACAAAATTGCAGGCCCAGCCCTGCAAGCTTAACAACCTTCAATTTTGGGTGATTTTCATCCAGAACCTTAGAACCACTCGACCTTAGGGCTTGGGCCTACACCATAATCTGGTCCACATCTATGGACATCTACTGGTGGGTCTGAGGATTAATCTTTTGATTTTGATTCTGACCCACACTTATGAATTCTCAATATCTTACTTGTATGTATGTTATGCCTAGCTGAAGACATTAAATTTAGCATGTGTGTATATTCCATATTCTCTGCAGAGCTGATCAGATTGTGACGAAATTCAGGTGATATTCTATTATTCTGCCCTTTTCATGTCCCTATTTCTACAATGAGGACATTGCATCATTTAGGCATGGTGGGTGGATACTTAATCTTCAAATTATTTCATTAGCTCTCTAGAATTTCTTTTATTTTATTTAAAAAAAATTATAAATTCAAAAAGACAAAAAAAGGAAAAAAAATAGAATTAGGAGAATAGAACTTAGGCTTTTGGAAGTTATTAACTTTAGGAAACGATACGATAGGACTTAAACACTTAGACTCTTCAGGTCTTCGGGCTTAATTAGTCTGGGTGTCCACTCGAATGTGGACTTAGTCTCCATTCCTCGCCAAGTAATTCTATTTTAAATTGGTCAATAAATTGGGGTGATAAGTATACGACTTATCAACCCACCCTCTAATTTGAGGGGGCTTTAAGCCTAAGCATCTACATACTGTTTGCACTGACTTACATTTCAATAGTTTCTTCGGAAATTGGGTACCTAATTGATGAGAACCTCATCATGAACCCTAACTAGCACAATTTAACCTATATATGCAATAAAAAGCTCCTACATAGCTCAAAGAAAGGCCTAACTCAAAGAATTCTGAGTTTAAGAAGAAGACAAGTCATAAGGGGTAAAAATGTAATTTCACCAACATAATTTGCAAAAAGGGTAATTAAGGGTCCAAACACAGGTCAAACAAACCTAATAAGAAGGAAAGTAGGATGATCTGATCTAACAAGGGCTACAGAAACTCCAAGAAATTAAATGACATTCTGTAACCCTAAAATAAACCCACTTCAATTCACGAGGTTCGAGGTAGGGTAAAAATTAAATAAATCATCTAAAATTCATAGAAAAATAATCTCTAGGGTATAGAACCATCAAATTGGCCTTAGAGACCCATTTTGACCTACATTGAGAACCATGCCCAATTAATGATTTAATTTGGGTTTTTATGTAAATTGGCCGATCAAACATGGTCTGACCTAGAAACAAAATTCACCATTAGAATCCTTAGGTTCAATATAGTCATGCATAAAAACTTGAGCCTAAGAAGAGACCTCCTTGACCGACTTTGCAATTTGGTCCTCATCATTTACTTTTTGACCCTTAACTTTCGAAACTGTTGCATTTTTGGCCCCAACTTCCTCATCGTTCTTGCAGAATGGTCCCTCCTACAAGTCTCTGCGCAGCACCATGCTCCGGCGACTTTGCGCGGAGCATGGCGCCACACAGGGTGAGGGGAATGTCCTACAAAGTGAACGCGGAGTTCCCTGCGACGTCTACTGTCGTAGGGACTCAGCCATGCCACCTGACGACCCCCACACCTTCCGTGCGAATGCGTGGAAGGTATGGGTCTCATCTCCGACCATACTCCGGCAAGGCGCACACGTCGCCAGCCTGCATCCGCCTCTCTGCCACCCCCTTTATTAGAACCAGCACTCCACGCCGGTTCAAGCAGTCTGGTCTTGGCAGAGAAACCCTCAACCTTTCCTCTCTCCCCCACTCCGACAGGAAACCCACCAGCTCCGGCGACTGCTCCTCCTCCTTCTCATCGCTCTGCTACCATACCTGCAGCAGAGCCATCTTCGTCTCATCTTCCCGCGTTGCGTCATACCAAGCGCTCGCCTCCCTGCCCACTTCCTCGCCGTCACTCTCTCCCTCTGGGTGTTTCTTCTCCGACGACAGTCAATACGACTGCCCGCCGCTCCGGCCCCCTTCGTCCCTGCAAGTAGGTTACAATTACTCTCCTTCTTCCCCTCTTTCCTTTCCCCATCTATTTTGGTTGATTGCCCCACGACCACGCCTATCCACCATCACCTTCCCCGCCTCCGGCCACTCTCTGACGAGTTGCCCCCGTCGATCCGTAGCTCCACCCAACTCGCCGACCATCGCAAAAGCTCCGCCTCATCACGCTGAACATCCTCCGCCCACCCACTGCCGCTCTACACCCACTCAACGCACCCCCGAACACACCCATATTTCCGGTCATAGGATGACCTAGGCACACACGCCTAGGCCTTCCCGCGACCTGCTACACCTCGCACCACCTTCGCCGTGTCACGGCGAAAGTCTCCCGGTGGTTTGATTAGGCCGATAGGCCATATTCGTGCATGACAGGTTCGGGAGCCCTGCCGCCATTGTTGACGATTGAAGCAGCTTCCAAGCAGGCTCCAGGCGTCGGGGCAGCTGCGCTCAAAGTGCTGTGGACTGGGGTGAAGTCTGTGAAGACTTTTGCTTCAGCACTTGGCACCAACAGCGGCAGCAGCTGAGCAGATTGCGAGGAGGTTCTCCTGCGGGCACGCACGAGGAAAAGCAGAAGATAGTCCCACATCGTAAGTTCACAACGCAACGCACTGATTTAAATTGTTTTTGTGTATACGGCTGGTTGCCTCCGATACACCTGGGGTGAGGTCCCGCGCCCCATCACATGCCCCGTCCGCGTTTTCACCACGCGGACCCGGCGGATCTGACCTGACACTACCCACGCACACCTCGCGCACCAAATCACGCTGGTGTGCCTGATACTGGTACGCAACCCGACCCGTTAACCAGCGGCTCTGGGAGAGCTTCCTGTGAGCGGTTCATAGAGAGAGAGATACGTGGGGGTAGAAGGAGGGGATAGGTTTTGCTTCCCCCTTGTCTGCAGGATAGGAGCGCTGAAGGGGAAGGGCTCAACACTTAGCCGCAGGAAGGAGAAGAGAAGAAGCAGAAGAAGAATAAGGCTCGTCAAAGAAGAAGAAGCAACGAAGGAAGGAAAAGAGGAGAAGCACTGTAGTAGACTGTAGTTAAGTCATCTGACTACTGTATCAGACAACGGATAAGCAGCCTTCAGAGGAGATAAAGCAGAGAAGAAGAAGAAGAAGAAAGAAAGAGAGAAAGGCAAAGGAAGAAAAGATGAAGAAGAAGAGAAGACTCTACAGCTGAAGAGTAGAAGAAGAAGACGAGCAGCCAGAAGAAGAAGAAGAAAAAGAAGAAGGCTCTGCTGCTGAAGAAAAGAGAAAGAAGAGAACAGGCAAGGCAGAGAAGAGCAGAAGAAGAAAGAAGAGGGAAGAAGACAGGATCAGAGAGAAAACAAAAAGAGAAGAAGAAGCCAAGACAAAAATCTATCTCTCTCTTTCTCTCTCTCTTATTTTTGTAATTCAATAAAGAAACTTTGTACTTCTAGAATTCCAGTAGCTCCCTGAGTTCGACCTCGGGAAAACTATTTCCGAGTAAATTTCTATGGTAATGACAACCGTAGCTGTCTTATCTGATACAACGATTGTATTATAATAAACACAAAGACATGCAAAAGCAGGACTGCGGTTGGCGACACTACCATTTTTGGCGCCGTTGCCGGGGAGCAACGGCTATTCTAGAAGCTTTAAACTCTTAATAATTTCTAATCTTTTCCCTCTTGTGTGCAGGTAAAGGAAAAATTAGAAGAGCAGCTGCACAACAAACACTCCAAGGAACAGGTAATCTTCATTAGCCCTCTCTTAACTCCCTAAAAATCTGAAAAGGAACAACAAGAAGAATCAACTTAGAGCTACCTGTGTTATACTTCGTTGCCTAATTTTTCATTTCAACACATTCTTAACTGCTCATCCAACTGAGGTAGCTAGGGCTAAAACTTTCTTGATTGAGCCCTAGATACTAAATTTTGAGGAAACTAAATTGGACCAACTAGAGCCCCAACTCAAGGATTGAAAAGCTAGGGTTTTTAGAAACACACCTTCTCTTAAAAAAGAAAAAGTTTTTCCTAAAAGAGGTGTGCCTAAACCTTGTTTGAAAAGATCTACACAAGAGGAACCCTAAGCAAATCAGGCTTTTAAATCCATTTGAACCTTAAAAGAAAGGACCCAAAAGCTCTCAAAGGAACAAGAGGTGAAGTTGATCTCTTGGGTCAACCAACCTTAAAATTAGGTCACTCTTTGCACTTAAAAGACTAAAGTTCAAGTGGAACCTTAAGCACCTTGATCTTAAACTAAAAGAGGTAGACTTAAGAGGTCAAGGTCCCCATTCTGGTCTACCTGGATTCTCAGTGACAAGAGAGGTCGGGTGGGGGAAACCCTGTAACCCATGGGGACGCTCTACCGTGTAGGGGTCTTCGTGGGACTCACCCTCTCTGGATGCCTAGGTAATTCTCAGGTGGTCGATCTTTTGATCATGGGGTCCATCTGCCCTGCACCTCTATAGTCATCCAACATTTTGGGTGCCTTGATTGGGTCCAGCACCTGCTAAACTCATCTCTTCCAACGGTGTATGTTCGGTAGGAGGTCCTTGAAACCTCCTTTAGCACTCCACTCTCCTCGAGGCCAAGCCTCAGTACCCTTGTCTGAAAAAACAACATTTCACATCGATCTCTCCTCCGACTCCGAACTCGACTCACTGTAACGACCCGGTTCCCGAGCCCCTACGAGACACGAGAACTGGACCGACTCAACTAATCCCAAGACCTAGTCGTCCAACGAGGAAGTAACCAAAAGAGCAGTAAAATAAACCACATTCAACATAAATATAACTAACAGTAAGAAAATATAGCAGCAAGGAAAGAAACTACTACAGTATATACCACCACAACAGTAGAACAACATTCACAACTAAAAATGAACTGCAGGTAAAGAAAAGTACAGCGGAAACGAGAACTACTCACTATAAAGGAACAAAAAGAGGTACAAGAAACAGTGGTAACTCTACTGGACCCTACTCGGCCCAGCGTCCTCTGCAGCCGCTGACCCTGGCTGCTCAACACCTGGTCCTGAAAGGTAACGAGTGTAACATGTCAGCAAAACGCTGAGTAGAGTGGCAACTAAACTAAAGAAACAGTAGAGTGTACAGTAGCTGTTAAGTTCTGTTACTTTCTTTATTTAAGTCTTTCAATTATCTCACGATTTATCTATTTCTCAGATCTTTCACTTGATCTCGAATGTTCCTCGTGGGAACGATCTTGATTGCAGTCTTTTCCGAACAGTAGAAGTAGCATGTCGTGCTCTCCTGGTCGGGAGAGTCCCCCGTGGTGATCCTACTCTCAGTCAACAACCCCAAGGTCACTGACAGACGTAACGGTGACTACGGCACGCGCGGTAAATGCATGGGTAGCTAACCTGCACTGGCACGCGGTCAGTCATTTCCGTTAACGGGTGCGCCCAAAGCACAACACGGAACCAGTACAGGGCAGAGCCCTCTTAGTAACAGGGGTCCAATCCCTCCACAGTAACCAAACAGGGGCCTTGCCCCTCCACAGTCCGCGCACCCTCGCCTGACTACCCTGGTTTGCCCTAGTGGGCCTAACAAGTCAGTGTGGGAGGCTAGCAGAACCCCAGGGCCCGTGGGGTAGCTAGTACCTCCCTACACTAGTAGCTCTCCTCGGTACTACGTACGCGAGTGCCAGCAAGTCGGTACAGAGTGGCCAGTCCTAACCCCGGGTCCCTGGGGCGGCTGGCTCCGCTCTGCACTAAACAGGGGGACAGTCGCTCTCCTTGGTACTCCGTACTCAAGGGCCAGCTCACTTCCCCAATTCTTTTCCATTCCCTTTCCAGGAGTTCTACTCCTAATTCCCCGTAGGGTTCCAGCTCTTTAACTCAGAACATTCCAGTTTCACGTTCATACAACACATATTCTTAATCATGTTCATTTATTCATAACAGGCAGCTGTTTAAACGAATTTACAGGCAGCTATTATTTCCTTTCCACATTTTCCAAGACTGCAGTATTCATACATTCCACTAGTTTTCCCGTCCTAGGATTCATGCCATATCCTAGGATCTATCATACAATCTAGTTTTCCAGCCCTAGGATTCATGCAACACCCTAGGATCTACCATTCAATCTATTTCTCATTCCAAGGATTCATGCAATGTCCTAGGTTCTATTTATGATTCCACAATTTAACAGGTTATACTTAAAAGCCACTCTACCAGGTACGACGGGACTAATGGGGGAGTGATCGGGAATCCCGCGTGCCTCCGCGACCCCCAAGACTCCAACGGAACGAGGTCCTATCACAAGGATCAAACACAAGGAGTGTCTCAAAATAGTGTATAGCTACTGTAGACGGGTAGAGGATTTAATTTCGGAAAGAACGTAACTTGAAACGCGGAAAACGAAACCCGAACGGGCCCTCAACGGGTCGAAAATGGCGACACTGTGCAAAATCAGACGTTTGGAACTTCTTCCAGACGTCTTAAAAAGTGGATCAGAGAATTACCTTGTTCTGCGTGGTTTCTCAGACATCCAGAAGCCTGCGGGGACGTCTGGCCTAGTTCCCAGACGTCCGATGGTCACCCCGGACATCTGGAGGTCTCTCCCGCCATCTGGTACTATAGCCAAACGTCTGATTCGCGTTGGATGGCGAATCACCGATCCTGCGCGCACCCAACTCTCTCTCTCATACGGTCAGTCGACAGGAAGGAAGAAGACCGAAGAACTCACCTTTCAGACGTCTGGATGGTCTTCCAGACGTCGCCCCCGCCGTTTGGCTATCAGCCCAGACGTCTGATTCTGGAAATGTTTCCAGAATCAGGCCGTGACTCGCCCTCCGCTCGCGACGCCGCGCCTCGTCGCACCTCGTGCGCCTGCTGCTCGGACCGCAGCAGTCCCCCCCCCCGCGTCGCCCGACGCCCGCTGCGCTCCCCGCCGGCTAGCCCTGGCAGCCCCGGCGAGCTCGCCTTGACGGCTGAGCGTCGCTCTCGCACGCAGCACCTCCTCCGCGCTCACTGCGGCCGCCGCTGTCGCTGCAACCTTGCGCTCGCTCTCGCGCTCACTGGCTGAAGGAGAAGAGGAAGGAGGCGGTGGTGACGGAAGAGTGCGTGGCCTTTTAAGGCCGCGCGAGGAGGAGAGAGAAAAAGCACGGTAGGGGAAACTGCAGCCGCAGAGGGAATAAGCGAATATGCGAGTCTGCACGCTCAGGCGCGCAGTCTGGGGCATGCATTCATAACAATATAACAAACTCAAAGGAAGTTTCGTCCCCGAAACTTGTGTTAACAAGGGTGCGGAAAAGATTTCCAAATAACTATAACAAACTCAAAGAAGACCGAAGCCAGTCCGAAAAGACGTACCCGCGAAAAGCTCCGGGTACCTCTCCCACATTGCCGCCTCAGGCTCCCAGGTAGCCTCCTCGTATCGCTGGCTCCTCCACAAAACCTTTACCAGGGGTACTTGCTTCCGTCTCAAACTGCGGACAGCTCGGTATAGAATCTGCATTAGCCGCTCGGGGTAGGTCAGGTCGTCGCCCACCTCGACGCTCTATTGACTCAGTACGTGACTGGGATCGGCTACGTACTTCCTGAGGTTGGACACGTGGAACACGCCGTGCACACCAGAAAGCTGCGGGGGGAGGGCAAGCTTGTAAGCAACGAGTCCTACCCGCTCCAGGACCTCAAAGGGCCCCACAAACCTCGGCGCGAGCTTCCCTCTCACCCCAAACTGCTGTAAGCCCTTCATGGACGAAACACGAAGGAAGACGTGGTCCCCAACCTCAAACTGCACCTCTCTGCGTCTCCGATCCACGTAGTTCTTCTGTCTGCTCCTGACAGTGCGGAGTCTTCTGTGGATCTGCTCAACTACCTCCTGACTCTACCGGATCAACCTGGGGCCAACCTCCCACTTGGTCCCCACCTCAACCCAACTCAAGGGTACCGTACACCTCCGTCCGTACAGAGCCTCGTAGGGAGCCATGCCGATGCTCGAGTGATAATTATTTTTGTATGCAAACTCCGCCAGGGGCAGGTGCTCCTCCCAAGAGCCCCTCCAGTCCAGTACACAGGCACGTAAAAGGTCCTCAAGTGTCTGTATCGTGCGCTCAGACTGTCCGTCCGTCTGGGGGTGGTAAGCCGTACTAAACCTCAATCGCGTCCCTAAGGCCTGCTGAAACTCAGCCCAAAACTGGGACGTAAAGCGGGTATCCCGGTCGGATACGATCTCCCGCGGAACTCCGTGTAGTCGTACCACATCCCGGATATACCTCTCTGCCAACTGTGCTGGTCCCAAAGTGACTCGGATCGGCAAGAAATGCGCCGTCTTCGTCAGTCTATCGATTATTACCCAGACTGTGTCGTGTCCCCGCTGGGTAACAGGTAAGCCCACCACCAAGTCCATGGTGATGCTCTCCCACTTCCACTCTGGCACTGGAAGCGGCTGAAGCGGCCCTGCAGGCCTCTAATGCTCGGCTTTCACCTGCTGGCACACTAAGCACTGCTGCACGAACTCACCCACATCCCGTTTCATCCCTCTCCACCAAAACTCGTGTCTCAAGTCGTGGTACATTTTCGTGTTTCCGGGATGTATGGTGAATCTGGAACCGTGTGCCTCAGTCAGGAGCTCTCTCAACAGCTCCTCGTCTCTGGGAACGCACAACCGTCCCCTTAAGCGTAGCACCTGGTCTGTGAAAGAGAAGTCCCTTGGGTCTCCTGACAGCACTCTGTCGCGCAAAGACTGCAAGTATGGATCGGCCAACTGTCCTGTGATGATGCGATCTATCAGCTCTGGCCTAGTCTGCCATGTCACCGTCACTGCCCCACAGTACCCTCGTAACTCTAGGGGTCGCCAACTGCCCACCTCCTCCAAAAGGCTCCAACTCTATAACTGTAGACTGGCCAAGAGTGCGGGCGCCTTACGGTTCAAGGCGTCAGCCACCACATTGGCCTTTCCCAGGTGGTAGGAGATGCTGCAGTCGTAGTCCTTCAGGAGCTCCAACCAACGTCTCTGTTTCATGCTGAGCTCCTTCTGATCAAAAAGGTATCTGAGGCTCTTGTGATCTGTGAAAATCTCGAAGGTCTCACCGTACAAGTAGTGCCTCCAAGTCTTCAGCGCGAATACAACAGCTGCCAACTCTAGGTCGTGGGTAGGGTAGGTATGCTCATGGGGCTTCAGTTGCCGCGAAGCGTAAGCGACAACGTAACCCCTCTGCATGAGCACACCTCTTAACCCCTGCAAGGAGCCGTCCGTGTACACAACTAACCCGCCACTACTGTCAGGGATGGTGAGCACGGGGGTCGAGGTCAACCTCTCCTTCAGCTCCAGGAAACACGCCTCACAAGCGTCTGTCCAAGCGAAGGGCACGTCCTTCCGGGTCAACTGTGTCATAGGACGCGCAATCTGTGAAAATCCTCTGATGAATCATCTGTAGTAGCCTGCCAGTCCCAGGAAACTGCGAATCTCAGTAACTGAACGCGGTCTCTCCCACCTGAGCACTGCCTCGACCTTGGCTGGGTCCACCGCCAAGCCGTCTCCAGAGATCACATGACCTAGGAAGGTCACCTCCCTCAACCAGAACTCGCACTTGCTGTATTTGGCGTACAGCCGGCGTCGTCTCAGAGTGTCCAGAACCATCCGCAAGTGCTGTCCGTGCTGCGTCCGATCTCTAGAATAGATGAGTACATCATCTATGAAAACCACCACGAACTGGTCAAAGTACGGTCTAAACACCCGGTTCATCAGGTCCATGAAAGCAGCGGGGGCATTGGTCAGCCCAAACGGCATGACCAAAAACTCGTAGTGTCTGTACTGGGTGCGGAAAGCTGTCTTGAAGACGTCGGTCTCCCTGATCCTCAACTGGTGGTATCTAGACCTCAAGTCGATCTTGGAAAACACCGTGGCACCCCGCAACTGGTCAAACAAGTCGTCGATCCTCGGCAGCGGATATCTGTTCTTGATGGTGACCCTATTCAGCTGTCGGTAGTCCACACAAAGGCGTAAGGTCCCATCCTTCTTCTTCACAAACAGTACCGGGGCTCCCCAGGAAGACGCACTGGGCCTCACGAAACCCTTCTCCAGAAGGTCCTGCAACTGAGACTTGAGCTCTCGCAGCTCAAGCGGTGCCATCCTGTATGGCGCGGTGGATATGGGGCTGGTCCTTGGTACTAGTGAGATCTCAAACTCGATCTCACGCTCGGGCGGTAGTCCTGGTAACTCGTCTGGAAACACGTCAGGGTACTCTCCGACCACCGGAATGCTATGGAAGTCTGCCACAGGGCTAGGCTCTGCCACAACACAAGCTAGGAAGCCCTCACACCCCTGGCTCAAAAGTCTCGCCGCCCGAAGTGCCGAAATGCACCTGAAACCTCCGTCCACTGGCTATCCGTGAAACTCGAAAGAAGGCAACTCCGGAATGGAGAAGACAATCTTCCTCTCAAAACAATCCACCAAGGCGTGGTAAGCGGACAGCCAATCCATCCCCAGAATCACTCCAAAGTCCTCCATCTGTATCATAATCAGGTCAGCTGGCAGGCTATGTCCCCCGACGCTGACCTCGCAATCCGTGTACACCTCCTCAGCTACAAGCAGCTGACCACTCGGACCCCTGATTACGAACGGATTCTCTAACAGTGTATAATCCTGGTCCAAACTAACTGCGACAAACCAGTGCGTAGCGTCGGAATCGAAAAGCATGTAAACGAGTCTGCCGGAAACTGAAACCATACCTGCTACAGCCGATCCCGAAGCTCTGGCGTCCCTGTGTGTTAGGGCGTTGATATGCCCCTCAGCTCTAGGTGCGGACGAAGCAGCCACACTCTGCGTCGGACGGGTAGGTGCTGGCCGGTACCCTCCTCACGACTGCTGTCCTCCTCCTCGTGCCTGGGAACCGCGGCCTCCTGCGCGCCCTCCAGTGCTCTGTGCAGGGAGTATCTGCTGACCTCTTGCCCTAGACGGGCAGTCCCTCCTGATGTGGCCCGGCTGGCCACACTGGTAACAGAGGGGAACCCGGCTCCCGCCCTCAGTGGGTCCCTGCTGTCAGCTAGACGGGGGTCTGGTGCAGGCGACTGGCCCCTGTCGAGGGCCCCCAAAGGCCACTGATGGCCCTGCAAAACGTGACGGCTCTCCTGTGGATGCCACGTGTCTCCGTCCTCGCCGGCCCTGTGAGAAGTCTGGCTGGAAGGGCCTCTTCGGCCTACCGTCGGTGTCTCGCACGGACGGGTTGGTCTCCTCGTAAGTCATAGCTGCCTCTACCACCCTCGAAAACGTAGGCAACTTCAGGGGTTTGACATACCCCCGGATCGCAGGTCGGAGCCCCTCGGTGAACCTCCAAAGGTGCTCCTCCTCAGTGGCTACCGCTGTCGCTGTAAAGCGGGACAGCTCCAAGAAACGCGTGCGGTACGCACTCACAGTCATCGTCCCCTGGCGGAGAGTGTGGAACTCCCGCCTCCTCTAGTCCTGCCACGTCTGGGGAAAGTACTGCTCGTAGAAGAGGGTGACGAACTGGTCCCACGTCGGCTCGTCCCTCTCCTGTCCCCGGATCGCCCTCCACCACCTGTGTGCTGCACTCTCCAGCTGGTACGTGGCAAAGGCCACGCGGCACTCCACCGGGGGGCGAAGGGTGTCGAAGATCTTCTCCAGCTGCTCAAGCCAGTCCTCTGCCTCGGTCGGGTCCTCATCCCCCTTGAAGGAGGGGGGCTTCAGCTTCCGGAGCTGCCTGAAAAGCTCGAAGTGGCGTTGTAGGGGAGGTGCTGGTGCACCTCCAGGCGAAGGTGCCTCGTGCATGGAAGTATTGGAGGAAGGTGGGGGCTGCGGCGGCCCATCCCCTCCCCTGTGTCCAGCGCCGCGTCCGTCGAGTGGTCCCACAGAGGACTCCCCCTCCGCAACCCCAGGGCGAGGTGCTCGGGGAGGTGGGCGGAGCTCCTCTCGTACAATGTCTCGTATCAGCCGGGAGAGGTCCTGGGCCTGGACGCTCGGGAGTAGTGGCTGGTCCACTGGGGTGTCGGTAACGGCACTCCCACCTCGCCGACCTCGTCCTCGGCCGCGCCCGCGGCCCGCCTCACTGGTCCCACGATGAGGCATCTCCTGCAAGGAGACGCGAAACAAAATGGAACACGTCACTACGGAACGATACCGAACAGAAATATCTAAGAGCTCATGTCAAAAGATATGTTGTGGTGGCTACTCTAGTTATAGACACGTGAATTGGTTATTTTCCAGTCAGTTGATTCACTTCTCGGGACGACCTTGCTCTGATACCGTCTTGTAACGACCCGGTTCCCGAGCCCCTACGAGACACGAGAACCGGACCGACACAACTAATCCCAAGACCTAGTTGTCCAACGAGGAAGTAACCAAAAGAGCAGTGAAATAAACCACATTCAACATAAATATAACTAACAGTAAGAAAATACAACAGCAAGGAAAGAAACTACTACAGTATATACCACCACAACAGTAGAACAACATTCATAACTAAAAATGAACTGCAGGTAAAGAAAAGTACAGCGGAAACGAGAACTACTCACTATAACGGAACAAAAAGAGGTACAAGAAACAGTGGTAACTCTACTGGACCCTACTCGGCCCAGTGTCCTCTGCAGCCGCTGACCCTGGCTGCTCAACACCTGGTCCTGAAAGGTAACGAGTGTAACATGTCAGCAAAACGCTGAGTAGAGTGGCAACTAAACTAAAGAAACAGTAGAGTGTACAGTAGCTGTTAAGTTCTGTTACTTTCTTTATTTAAGTCTTTCAATTATCTCACGATTTATCTATTTCTCAGATCTTTCACTTGATCTCGAATGTTCCTCGTGGGAACGATCTTGATTGCAGTCTTTTCCGAACAGTAGAAGTAGCATGTCGTGCTCTCCTGGTCGGGAGAGTCCCCCGTGGTGATCCTACTCTCAGTCAACAACCCCAAGGTCACTGACAGACGTAACGGTGACTACGGCACGCGCGGTAAATGCATGGGTAGCTAACCTGCACTGGCACGCGGTCAGTCATTTCCGTTAACGGGTGCGCCCAAAGCACAACACGGAACCAGTACAGGGCAGAGCCCTCTTAGTAACAGGGGTCCAATCCCTCCACAGTAACCAAACAGGGGCCTTGCCCCTCCACAGTCCGCGCACCCTCGCCTGACTACCCTGGTTTGCCCTAGTGGGCCTAACAAGTCAGTGTGGGAGGCTAGCAGAACCCCAGGGCCTGTGGGGTAGCTAGTACCTCCCTACACTAGTAGCTCTCCTCGGTACTACGTACGCGAGGGCCAACAAGTCGGTACAGAGTGGCCTGTCCTAACCCCGGGTCCCTGGGGCGGTTGGCTCCGCTCTGCACTAAACAGGGGGACAGTCGCTCTCCTTGGTACTCCGTACTCAAGGGCCAGCTCACTTCCCCAATTCTTTTCCATTCCCTTTCCAGGAGTTCTACTCCTAATTCCCCGTAGGGTTCCAGCTCTTTAACTCAGAACATTCCAGTTTCACGTTCATACAACCCATATTCTTAATCATGTTCATTTATTCATAACAGGCAACTGTTTAAACGAATTTACAGGCAGCTATTATTTCCTTTCCACATTTTCCAAGACTGCAGTATTCATACATTCCACTAGTTTTCCCGTCCTAGGATTCATGCCATATCCTAGGATCTATCATACAATCTAGTTTTCCAGCCCTAGGATTCATGCAACACCCTAGGATCTACCATTCAATCTATTTCTCATTCCTAGGATTCATGCAATGTCCTAGGTTCTATTTATGATTCCACAATTTAACAGGTTATACTTAAAAGCCACTCTACTAGGTACGACGGGACTAATGGGGGAGTGATCGGGAATCCCGCGTGCCTCTGCGACCCCCAAGACTGCAACGGAACGAGGTCCTATCACAAGGATCAAACACAAGGAGTGTCTCAAAACAGTGTATAGCTACTGTAGAAGGGTAGAGGATTTAATTCCGGAAAGAACGCAACTCGAAACGCGGAAAACGGAACCCGAACGGGCCCTCAACGGGTCGAAAATGATGACACTGTGCAAAATCAGACGCCTGGAACTTCTTCCAGACGTCTTAAAAAGTGGATCAGAGAATTACCTTTTTCTGCGTGGTTTCTCAGACGTCCAGAAGCCTACGGGGACGTCTAGCCTAGTTCCCAGACGTCCGATGGTCACCCCGGACGTCTGGAGGTCGCTCCCGCCGTTTGGTACTACAGCCAAACGTCTGATTCATGTTGGATGGCGAATCACCGAGCCTGCACGCACCCAACTCTCTCTCTCAGTACGGTCAGTCGACAGGAAGGAAGAAGACGGAAGAACTCACCTTTCAGACGTCTGGATGGTCTTCCAGACGTCGCCCCCGCCTTTTGGCTATCAGCCCAGATGTATGATTCTGGAAATGTTTCCAGAATCAGGCCGCGACTCGCCCTCCGCTCGCGACACCGCGCCTCATTGCACCTCGTGCGCCTGCTGCTCGGACCGCAGCAGTCCCCCCCGCATCGCCCGGCACCCGCTGCGCTCCTCCCTGGCCGGCCCTGGCAGCCCCGGCGAGCTCGCCCTCACGGCTGAGCGCCGCTCTCGCACACAACACCTCCTCCGCGCTCACTGCGGCCGCCGCTGCCGCTGCAACCTCGCACTCGCTCTCGCGCTCACTGGCTGAAGGAGAAGAGGAAGGAGGCGGTGGTGACGGAAGAGTGCGTGGCCTTTTAAGGCCGCGCGAGGAGGAGAGAGAAGAAGCGCAGCAGGGGAAACTGCAACCGTAGAGGGAACAAGCGAATATGCTGGTCTGCGCGCTCAGGCACGTAGACGACCTGCGCGTGTCAAAGATAACAGATTTCCAGACGTCTGGCAACGATCCCAGACGTCTGATAAGACGTCTGGAAGTGATTCCAGACGTCTAGTCCGACGTCTGGCCCGCCTCACAGACGTCTTAAAATATGTCTGGTGCACGCATTCATAACACTCACCTTCTTCTTCCAGAATGGCTCAGCCAGTTGAGGAAGAAAATAATCTGGAGCACCAGCTCCAGCGACTCAATGACCTCTTCCAAAACTTTGTGCACCCACCGCAGCGTCCTATGATGCGGGACCATTATAATCCTACTGTGGCGGCTATTGAGCCTTGAGTCAGAATCCCGACTGGAGGACCTGATTCTGAATTAAAGCCCAATATGATTCATGCTATACCTAAATTCCATGGGCTTAATTCTGAAGACCCCTTCCAGCACATCAAACAGCTGAAGCATCTGGCCCAAACTTTTGGGTCAGATGCACAAAATCGGGATATACTCCTCATGAAGATGTTGTCCTTCTCCCTTATGGACAAGGCCACTCATTGGTATCAGACTCAGGCCCGGTCGATCAACACTTGGGAAGAACTTCAATCCGAATTTCTGAAGGAGTTCTTTCCCGTTGGTCGGACCAATGCCTTGCGCCATCAGATTACTCACTTCACTCAGCAAACGGGAGAACCTCTCCATGAGGCATGGGATCACTTTCAGGATCTCATGAGAAAGTGCCCCCATCACGGAGTTCCTAAATGGGAACAAGTCCAGTCTTTTTACCAGGGACTCCGTGAGGATATCAGGCTTTTCGTCAATGCAACTTGTGGAGGGAATATCATGGGTCAACATGAGGACACCGTGTGGGAGATTCTCAAAAACATGTGTGAGAACTCCATCAACAATGACTCCATGGGACTATTCGACAGGACAAATACCCGCGCATCGACGAACCTTAGGGGAGCACACCAGATGCAGGGCCTGTCCGCATCAGTCGACCTGGAATTAATGGCTAGCCGATTGGACAAGGTCTCAATCATTGAGAAGAAGGTGGATGAGCTGACTCAGCACTTGCAGTGAGCCACCTCTGCGCATAACTCCTTTGCACAGCCTCCTTCCACACGGGAAACTGTGCAAAACATTCTCCACCGATCTTCTCCTGGGATGGATCCATATCCACCCCCATCTGATTCTCGGATCGGAGGGTCATCCGAACCTTTCTATACCAGCCCAAGGAATTCCATTCCCCCTTTTTCTGATTCTCTGGAGGTTCCTCAGACCTGCGAGGATCTCAACGCCATCCAGAACGACCCTTCTCCAACACCTACAACCTTGGATGGTGAAACCATCCCAACTTTCAGTGGGTGGGAAATTCCCAAACCCAAAGACCACCCTTTCAGCCCTGCCCACAACCCCCTCGTCCTTACCAGTCGCCTCAGCCTAGGCCCAACCCTACTTATCCATCAGGGCCAAATTAGGACTAAATGTCCCTTATCCTTCAGACTCTGGCTGACATTCAAAGGACGAATGCGGCTATCCAAAAACAACATAAGGATGAACTTACAGAGGTTAGAAATCAACTGGCCCAGTTGGCAAATTCTCGCCAGCCAGGCACACTTCCTTCCCAACCTCTTCCTAACCCGAATAGCGTACCAACATAGTGGTGCGTTATGAACCCAAACCTGGGCCATGCACACATGATTTATCAGGCCCCCTCTGTTCCTTCACCCGACAGGATGGGGGCTTCCACTTCTTTTGCGGGCTATCAGTAGCAACCCATCTTACCCAATCCCAACCAAAACCAGGCAGGACTTAATTCTGTAACAACCCGTAGTGGTAAGGAAACCCAAGATCCACCCTATCCAAACCACTCCAATCCTGGCAGTAATCCCAAGCCTAGGACAGTAATCCAGGACGTTCCTATTCCTATCCCAGATCAAAGACCTGGACCTATCATAGAAGAACCAACCAAGGTTCCGTTTCCCGAGTTCTTGACCAAGGGAAAGAAGACTACCAATCCCGTGGCACCTGAGGAGGACCTAGTCAAGCTCTTTGAGCAGGTCCACATAAGCATCCCCTTGATGGATGCAATTTGCCACGTACCGACTTACGCACGATTCTTAAAGAATGTGTGTACACCCCAGCGTAAGCCGCGAACCAAGAGTGGGAGTCCAATTGTACTGTCAGAGCAAGCCAGCTCTGTAATCCTAAGTAGACTCCCACCCAAGGCTAAAGATCCTGGTACTCCCCTAATTTCCTGCAAGATAGGTGATACCCAATTTGACAGAGCATTGCTAGACTTGGGTGCTTCCATAAATCTGATACCCACATCCTTACTTAACCATCTAGAAGAATTTGAGCTAAAACCAACTGAGGTGACATTACAATTAGCAGATCGATCTATAAAGTCACCAAAAGGGATTCTCGAGGATGTTATTGTAAGAGTGCGGGATTTCTACTTTCCTGTAGACTTTATAGTCTTAGACATGGACGCACCTGAAAACCATAGGGATACACCGATCATTCTAGGGAGACCTTTCTTGGCTACTGCTAGAGCCAACATTAGCTGTGAGGAGGGCCAAATAGAGCTCAAATTTGGGAATCAAACCCTGAAAATTGATATATTTAAGGCCCAACAAGGAATCAATTGCGGTGCCATCGAACAAATTTGTGACATTAGGGCCTTGGTTGATGAAACGCACTTTGAGAATGACTTGATTATACCTCATCAACCACAAAACGATCTTGACCCGCAAACAGAGGAGTCAAATCCAGATTTAGACAAACCAATAGCTCCTACCCTTGAACCTCACATCTATTCTGAACCACCCACTGCTGCTGATAACCCCATCCTTGAACTAAAGTCCCTTCTTGATCACTTGAAATACATCTTTCTGGGTTCTAATCAGACCCTTCCTGTGATTATCAATTCCAAGCTCAATCCCGAATAGGAATCTTGTCTGATTGCTGTCCTCCAGCAACATCGCAGAGCCATCGGATGGACTCTCGATGATTTGACTGGAATAAGTCCCTCTTATTGCACGCATCATATTTATTCAGAAGAGGGCGCACGACCTTCTCGTGAAATGCAGAGACGCTTGAACCCCAATCTGCAGGAGGTCTTGAAAAAGGAGATCATCAAGTGGTTAGATGCAGGGATCATCTACCCGATCTCCAATAGTCGTTGGGTGAGCCCAATTCAGGTCGTGCCTAAAAAGGCAGGGCTCACCACCATAACGACTGAAACCGGGGAAGTCATACCTACCCGATTAGCCAACACGTGGAGAGTCTGTATAGATTACCGACGACTCAATTCCTCCATGAAGAAGGATCATTTCCCACTACCTTTCATTGATCAGATCCTCAAGATACTAGCGGGAAATAGGTTCTTCTGCTTTCTTGACGGGTACTCCGGTTACAACCAGGTGGCAATCCATCCTGAGGACCAAGAGAAGACCACGTTCACCAGCCCCTTCGGAACGTACGCATTCCGAAGGATGCCTTTCGGTCTCTGCAATGCACCCGCGACTTTTCAGCGGTGCATGCTTGCCATATTCTCAGATATGGTAGTTGACTATCTGGAAGTCTTCATGGATGACTTTTCAGTTTTTGGAGCATCATTTGACGATTGCCTCCAACACTTGGTCCACACACTCAAGCGGTGCATTGATGTGAATTTGGTTCTTTCCTGCCAAAAGAGCCATTTCATGGTGCCTGAGGGAATTGTCCTGGGACATTTAATCTCAGAGAAAGGCATCCAAGTGGATCGAGCTAAGGTTTATCTTATCTCTCGACTTCCTATGCCTAGCTCGATCAGGGACATCCGTTCTTTTCTGGGGCACGTCGATTTTTACTGTCGTTTCATTCATGATTTCTCGAAAATCGTGCCCCCTTGACTACTCTTCTCTCTAAGGATGTACCCTTTGAAATCTCCAAGGAATGCACACTAGCCTTTGAAAACCTTCATGACCGAGTCACCCAGACGCCTATCCTACAATCCCCTGACTGGTCTCAACCCTTTGAGATCATGTGCGATGCGTCTGATTTTCTGGGGTAGAAAACTGACGGGAAACCCGTGGTCATTTACTATGCTAGCAAGACACTTGACGAGGCTCAGCGTAACTACACGGTTACAGAGAAAGAGCTGCTAGCTGTAGTATTTGCCCTTGAAAAATTCCGATCGTACCTCTTGGGTTCCCACGTCATCATCTACTCGGATCACAAGGCTGTGAGGCATCTCCTTGCCAAGAAGGACGCGAAGCCTCGACTAATCCGATGGATCTTGCTGTTGCATGAATTCGATCTCGAGATTCGCGACAAGGCAGGAAGACAGAATGTGGCAGCTGACCATTTGTCCCACCTTCCTTCTGAGATTATCAACCCTTCTAGACCCATCACGGAACATTTTCCTGATGAGCACCTGCTGACTATTGGTACTAAACTTCCATGGTTTGCTGATATAGTAAACTACTTGGCATCTCATCAGATCCCGTCTGATTGGCCGAAGGCCAAGAAAGACAAATTGCGCTCTGATGCCAAGTATTACATTCGGGAAGACCCGTACCTCTTCCGCATAGGTGCTGACCAAATCATCCGGAGATGTGTCCTGGATGAGGAAATCAATAATATTCTCTTTCTGCCATGACCAGGGGTGTGGTGGCCATTTCTCTGGGCATAAAATCGCATCAAAAGTCCTCCAGTGCAGCTTCTATTGGCCCACACTATTCAAAGACGCATACAGTCACTGCAAGGCATGTAGTCGTTGCCAAACTTTGGGCAACATGAGCCATCGCGACATGATGCCTTTGCAGCCGATTCCCGTATGCGAAATCTTTGATGTTTGGGGGTATTGATTTTATGGGCCCCTTTCCTGTTTCGGATGGTTTCGAATACATTCTGCTGGCTGTGGACTACATGTCCAAATGGATCGAAGCCATACCGACCTGAACCTGTGATCACAAAATCGTTCTCAAATTCATTCATCAAAACATCTTCTCACGGTTTAGGATTCCTCGTGCTATAATCTCAGATGGGGGGACCCATTTCACTAACGCTCAGTTTAGGTCATTGATGACCAAATACGGGGTGTTTCACCGAATCTATACTCCTTATCACCCCCAGACTGATGGTCTAGCTGAGCTATCCAATCGGGAGATCAAGAAAATCCTGTAGGTCACTGTTCGGCCTGACAGGAAGGACTGGTTGTCCCGACTTCCGGAAGCCTCATGGGCCTATAGGACCGCCCACAAAACCCAATTAGGCATGTCTCCCTTTAGACTGGTGTATGGGAAGGCATGTCACCTTCCCATCAAACTGGAGCACAAAGCCTATTGGGTAGTACAGAACTGTAACCTAGATCTTTCGAAGGCTGGAACCCACAGAAAGCTTCAAATCAACGAGATCGATGAATTACGCCTAGACGCGTATGAGAACTCGCGAATCTACAAGGAGCGGGTTAAAGCCTTCCATGACAAGCATATCTCGAGAAAGATCTTTCATCCTGGTCAGAAGGTCCTACTCTTTGATGCTCGACTCAAACTTTTCCCTGGGAAGTTGCGATCCAAGTGGGTCGAACCATACTTGGTCCGACAGGTTTTTGGAAATGGAGCCATCGAAATCAGTTCGCTCAGCCATGATTCCGAACCTTTTATCGTGAACGGTCAGAGACTCAAGCCGTTCATTGATGTAACTTCTACTGATTTGGCTGAATCATCTTATATCCTCCATTTCCCACGAGCTTATTGCACCCGGCCGATGGTGTAAAACTCAGTGCTTAACGGGAGGTAGCCCGTCATTCTCTTTGAAAACCTGAAACCTTTTTGACACCTTTGTGCACTTAAGGTTCACCCTTTAAGACACCCGACTCCACCTCAGATGCTTGCATCTGGGATTAGAAATCGTCCGCAACAGTCATCCCGACCCATTCACTCATCAAAACATCTATCCTAAGGAATGAACTAAGTGAATAAAAACCCCCTAAGTCACAACGAGGACATTGCAAATCTTAGGCATGGGGGGGGGGGTATGAAAGTGCAAAACTTATAAGAAAAGGTTTTAAACAAAAAAATTCACATATGCCAAAAACACCATAAAAATTAAAAAAAAAATTCAAAAAAGAATAAGAGAATAAGAGGAGAAAGGAAATTTTGTGGGAGAAGGAAAAGAAACAAAATGAAAAAGGAGCACAAAAATGTGAGAAAAGAGTGATAGTCATTAGTAAGAAACTAAGGAATTGACCTAAGTTCTAGACCTCATTCGTGAAAAAATTGAAAAGTTCACAGTAAGATTAGTAAGAACGCAAACCTTAGGCATTCTTGGATAGACTCTTAGTACCCATTAAGATCTGGACATTCCTCAAGAGGTTGAGGAAAATGAAAAGCTTAAGTATTAGGTCCAAGGCTTAGGGAGTATTTGGCCTCATTAACTAACTTTTGGTTTACGGGACTCAGTAACCTAAGCACCCTAACCGCACACACAGCTTGGTTCAGTAAGCGTAAAAATCAAAATCACGCAGAAGTGTCGCAAAATTCTGAAAATCACACCTAGAGTAGGAGCAGCCGATCAACACAAGTTGATTTGGACGAGTTCCCAGCGTGGAGAGGTGGGGAATCCCCCTCGAAGATGCGTAACAAAATATCATCTCCTCGGTGCTTGTCTCTTAGGATATTTACATATCCTACTGGGGGCATGTAAGCACTCTGCTGGTTCAGATTCCATGGATGGCATTATCACGAAGTGTCAATTGCCAGGGTCTGAATTCAGCCACAGAACACCATGGATGGGATTATCTCGAAATCTCAATAGCCAGGGTTCCAGGGGTTGCCATGGGCGATGCTATCTCGAAGCATCGATTGCCAGGAACCCTTGAGGACTGATGATGGGAACAAGGAATCTGATACAGACCGTGTTGAAAAGCCAATCCTAAGCTAGAATTAAAAATAAAAAGGGAGAGAAAACTCTCCAAACAAAATAATCTTCCATCTCTCTTTCTTACAAAATGCACTGCGAACTGAGCCAGGGCTAAAATCATCTCAAGCATGGGTGCTTTAACCACAAAGTCCAAATAGACCTTAGGTTAGTTCTTGCGGGCCTTAAAAACCTTTGCTAAGGACTGAGGCTGAGGCTAGACAGATCTAGATCTTGGTTGGTACTAGAGTACCTTTTAGGCCTATGGTTAGCATTCTAACCTAATCTAGGTTTCAAATGAAAAGCACTTATCTGAAATCATTAAGAACTTCATGGTCTAGAACAAAGGTTGAAACCTTAAGTTTTTGCTAAGGGACTAGCAAAAGCTAGGCATGGGGGTATGATGAGAACCTCATCATGAACCCTAACTAGCACAATTTAACCTAGATATGCAAGAAAAAGCTCCTACATAGCTCAAAGAAAGGCTTAACTTAGAGAATTCTGAGTTTAAGAAGAAGACAAGTCATAAGGGGTAAAAATGTAATTTCACCAACACAATTTGCAAACAGGGTAATTAAGGGTCCAAGTACGGGTCAAACAAACCTAATAAGAAGGAAAGTAGGATGATCTGATCTAACAAGGGCTACAGCAACTCCAAGAAATTAAATGACATTCTGGAACCCTAAAACAAACCCACTTCAATTCATGAGGTTCGAGGCAGGGTAAAAATCAACTAAACCCTCTAAAATTCATATAAAAATAATCTCTAGGGTGTAGAGCCGTCAAATTGGCCTTAGAAACCCATTTTGATCTACATTGAGAACCATGCCCAATTACTGATTTAAGTTGGGTTTTTACATAAATTGGTCGGTCAAACATGGTCTGACCTAGAAAAAAAATTCACCATTAGAATCCTTAGGTTCAATATAGTCATGCATAAAAGCTTGAGCCTAAGAAGAGACCTCCTTGACAGACTTTGCAATTTGGTCCTCATCATTTACTTTTTTGACCCTTAACTTTCGAAACCCTTGCATTTTGGCCCCCAACTTCCTCGTCGTTCTTTGCAGAATGGTCCCTCCTACAAGTCTCTGCGCAGCACCATGCTCCGGCGACTTTGCGCGGAGTATGGCACCGCGCATGGTGACGGGAACGTCCTGCAAAGTGAACGCGGAGTTCCCTGCGACGTCTGCTGTCGCAGGGACTCAGCCATGCCGCCTAACGACCCCCACACCTTCCTTGCGAATGCGCGGAAGGTATGGGTCTCGTCTCCGACCATACTCCGGCGAGGCACGCACGTTGCCAGCCTGTGTCCGCCTCTCCGCCACCCCCTTTATTAGTACCAGCACTCCACGCCGGTTCAAGTAGTCTGGTCATGGCGGAGAAACCCTCAACCTTTCCTCTCTCCCCACTCCGACAGGAAACCCACCAGCTACGGCAACTGCTCCTCCTCCTTCTCGTCGCTCTACTGCCATACCTACAGCAGAACCAGCTTCGTCTCATCTTCCCGCGTCGCGCCGCACCAAGCGCTCGCCTCCCTGCCCACTTCCTCGCTGCCTCTCTCTCCCTCTCGGTGTTTCTTCTCCGACGACAGTCGATATGACTGCCCGCTGCTCCGACCCCCTTCGTCCCTGCAAGTAGGTTACAGTTACTCTCCTTCTTCCCCTCTTTCATTTCCCCCATCTATTTTGGTTGATTACCCCACGACCACGCCTGTCCACCATCACCTTCCCCACCTCTGGCCACTCTCCGGCGAGTTGCCCCCATCGATCCGCAGCTCCACCCAACTCGCCGACCATCGTGAAAGCTCTGCCTCATCATGCTGAACATCCTCCGCCCACCCACTGCCGCTCTACACCCACTCAACGTACCCCTGAACACACCCATATTTTCAGTCACAGGACGACCTAGGCACACACGCCTAGGCCGTCCCGCGACCTGCTGCACCTCGCACCACCTTCGTCGCATCACGGCGAAGGTCTCTCGGTGGTTTGATTAGGCTGATAGGCCATATTCGTGCACGACAGGTTCGGGAGCCCTGCCGCCATTGTTGATGATTGAAGCAGTTTCCAAGCAGGCTCCAGGCGTCGAGGCAGTTGCGCTCCAGGTGCTGTGGACTGGGGTGAAGTCTGTGAAGACTTTTGCTTCGGCACTTGGCACCAACAATGGCAGCAGCTGAGCAGATTGCGAGGAGGTTCTCCTGCGGGCATGCACGAGGAAAAGCAGAAGATAGTCCCACATCGTAAGTTCACAACGCAACGCACTGATTTAAATTGTTTTTGTGTATACGGCTGGTTGCCTCTGATACACCTGGGGTGAGGCCCCGCGCCCCATCACACGCCCCGTCCGCGGTTTCACCACGCGAACCTGACGGATCCGACCTGGCACTACCCACTCATACCTCGCTCACTAAATCACGCCGGTGTGCCTGGTCCCGATACGCAACCCGACCCATTAACCCACGGCTCTGGGAGAGCTTCCTGTGAGCGGTTCGTAGAGAGAGAGAGATATGTGCGGGTAGAGGGAGGGGATAGGTTTTGCTTCCCCCTTGTGTGCAGGATAGGAGCGCCAAAGGAGAAGGGCTCAGCACTTAGTCGCAGGAAGGAGAAGAGAAGAAGCAGAAGAAGAAGAAGGCTCGCTAAAGAGGAAGAAGCAGCGAAGGAAGGAAAAGAGGAGAAGCACTGTAGCAGACTGCAGTTAAGTCGTCTGACTGCTGTATCAGACGATGGATAAGTAGCTTTCAGAGGAGATAAAGTAGAGAAGAAGAAGAAGAAGAAGAAAGAAAGAGAGAAAGGCAAAGGAAGAAAAGAAGAAGAAGAGAAGACTCTACAGCTAAAGAGTAGAAGAAGAAGACGAGCAGCCAGAAGAAGAAGAAGAAAAAGAAGAAGGCTCTGCTGCTGAAGAAAAGAGAAAGAAGAGAAGAGGCAAGGCAGAGAAGAGCAGAAGAAGAAAGAAGAGGGAAGAAGACAGGATCAAAGAGAAAACAAAAAGAGAAGAAGAAGCCAAGACAAAAATCTATCTCTCTCTTTCTCTCTCTCTTATTTTTGTAATTCAATAAAGAAACTTTGTACTTCTAGAATTCCAGTAGCTCCCTGAGTTCGACCTCGGGAAAACTATTTCCTAGTAAATTTCTATGGTAATGACAACCGTAGCTGTTTTATCTGATACTACAACGATTGTATTATAATAAACATAAAGACACGCAAAAGTACCACTGTGGTTGGCGACACTACCACTAATGAACTATCTAGGGTGGTATGGCTGGCAAGTTGTCATGCGTAACAGCCCATTGGTCGGTTCTCCAGAGCCCAGCCACAAGACCATTTTCTTCGTACTACCTTTAGGTAAATCTTAGATCAGGGAAGCCACCTACTTAAAAAAAAAGAAATCAAAAGAAAAAAATAGGAAAAGGAGAAAATAAAAAAATAAACAAATAAAACCACACTTCACCACATGAGATGGCTGGCAAGTTACCGTGGGTAACAGCACATTGGCCGGTTGTCTGGAGCTCAGCTCAAAAAAATGCACAATAATTCCCAAAACACTTAAGGAAGAAGTGGGGAAGTAAAATAAATTGGGTAGATATACACTGGGTTCACCCTTGTGTTGACCTCATAAATAAAAGTAGGGAGAAAGCTACTATTCAAAAAGATAAACCTCTAGGCAAGGTCACCTAGGGTCGTAGAAACTCGAAGCCCATTTTAATGGCCACCTAGTTAGTCTTTCACTCTTCACTAGATGTTTAGTACTTAGAGTCCTTTTTGAGTCTTCGGCAGGTCGGGTAGTCGTAAAAGTTATCCCGAAACTCTCAAACCCCAAAAGTCAAAAAGATTAGAAAAGAAGAAAAAAAAAATGTTATCTTCCCTTTGCAAATAAGGTGAGGACTTGGGCGGTCTGCATTCTGGTAGACACTTAGGTATTGTTGAGCCTTTGTAGTTTAGGACCTTAGTTAAATATTCTATTGTTAATAAACAACTTAGGCCTAAGCGATCAAGTCCTAATTCTATTTTTATGCATACCATGTACTTTAATTTTGCTAGGGGCTAGCAAAAGATAGGCTTGGGGATATGATATAGACACATCTATTTAGGTTAAAATGCCTAATCATGCATGTTCCTAGGCTTAGATTTGCATTTCATGTTATAAATATTGTATAGCATGCATCATTCTGCATTTAGAGTAGTTGTATATATTTTAGGTTAATTAAGTCCTTTTTATGGCTAGGAGAGAAGATATATTTCAGGGCCTCGGATGGATGATCGGATCATATGAATCTGATCAGGATGATGATCGGAGTCTAACGCCTTCGAAATCATCTAGATCGGAGTCTCGAAGCATCATATGAAGTTCGAGGAAGATCAATGGCCAGGGGACAATGTGACATCTATATGGGTTTCAGATGAAAAATCCAACTATATAGATGGATCCGAAGTGACGAACGCAGTTCGGCAACACGAAAATCAACTCGATCCAAACACTGTGGCACCCTCTACAATAGAAAGAAGATAGACAGCCCAGATGATGCCATGTGGCACCATCTCGGCCACCCAACACTGGCCAGAAGCAACTAGAAGGCGCTCACTCATCTCCATTCTCAGTCGTTGGATCAAGATCCAACAGTTGAGAAGATCTCTCCACCATGCGCCCACAGTTGGTCTTCTTGACTCAACCGAAAGCATGGCGCATCGGTCGTGGAGTTAACTCCCAAAGGAGGGGCACGGGTTCGAAGCCTGCCATGCCTCCCCAAACGTCAATTAAGGCAACGCACACGCGGCCAGTGCACGCACCGCACTAGCGCATGTGCACGACGTCCGCGCATGAAGCGCACACCAACGCATCAGTAGCACAACAACACAACAACACCAGCGCACAAATGCATGACAAGGTGCTGGAGGCATGGGCGCATGAAGCGTAGGCCAGCGAGAGCATTGAATGGTGAGATCTTCAGCGACAGTTGGTCGGGCCTTTAGTGATGCTTGTAGCTGTCACTAATGGTCTACACTATGCACACACCAGTAAAGGAATTGAAGGGCACGGATCTTCAGTGATAGTTGAGAGGATCTTCAGCGATGATTACAGCCGTCACTAATTGCCCACGGACGATTTTGTCTCTCCACTATAAAGAAACCTATCCCCCTCCATTCCAAACCATCTCTTCCTTTCTTCCTCTCACCACCTCCAAGGCTCTAAAGAGAGCTTGTCCTAAGCCCGAGATGCTGCTTTAGAGTAGAAAACCAAATATTTTTCCCTCCCCTCATCCCCATTCATGGAGCATCCCGTGATCATCCTCTCACCTACATTGAGAAGTAGATACTCACTGCGACACCGTCCTACTTCACCCTCCGTCCTCTGGCTATGTCCTCCTTCGTCCCGCTCCTTACCACCTTCCTCCAGGCGATGTCAAAGCGAGTCGTCCTTAGAGTGACCATCGAGGGGGATTCACTCACCTCTTTTTATCTTTATTGCTTTCGTAGTGTAATCTTTCCTACTTTCCTAGTTGTAGTAAACATTTATTTCAGAAATATATGTGATTCTCTCTCTCTTATATTTTGCAAGCAGATTAGTTAGATAAGCAATTGTCGATCTGATCTCTTGCTTTCTAAAAAATTCCAAAAAAAAATTATAAAAGATAAAAATTAGAAAAAAAGGAAATAAAGTGAAACACGGATTTCATGAAACCAAACGTTCGCCTCCCTGTGTTTGACCCGGGACTCACATTTTGAGTTTTGGTTATAAATTTTATCTGATCGACGGATTTTCTCGCGAATCAAACTACGACAACGGGTTTTCCAAACTCGAACCTTTCTACGTGTGAATCTGACGTTAATCACTAATCCTTCTGTGATGATGGTTGATTGCACAACAATCATAGGCCTTAATTCACCTGAATTAAACCAGAACTTAGCTTAACATGAACATTCTGCATGCATACGCATCGTATTCTTCATCGTAGTTGATATATGTGTTTTATGTATTAAACTATGTTATTTGAGAGGTATTAATGATTGCAGGTAATCCAGGGCTGCAGATGGCCGATCCAACCTTATGGATCTTTTCGAAATAACGACAGGAGTCCAATGCATCCAAGATCGCATCAATCAGACTCCCGTAGCACCCTAGGGAGTCCATAGAAGATGAAGAGCCAAGGGGAAAATTGAAGAAGATTCGGACCTCAGATGACAAATCCAACCATACGGATGGATCCGGATCGACGTACACAGTCCAACAGTGTAGTAATCAACTTAATCGGAGGCCTACGTCATCAGATATAAAGAAAAGAACAGACAACCATGATGGCGCCACGTGGCACCATTGCAACTGCCCCTCGCATTGCCCCCAACTCCAGAAAGCACCTCTCCTCGCAGTGTGGGCCGTTGGATATTCATCCAACGGCCACGAATGCACCATGTCGCCACCCAGATTGGATCAGTATAAATATAAATAAACACGTATATCTGATAATGGCTTTCGCAGCACGTTGGCTCATGCATGTGTGCGTGTGCATGCGCGGGACGCAAGTTCGAGTCCTGCGCTACACTAAATTGATGCGGCGTCAGCGGGCGGGTGCGTGCAGGCACAGTTGCGCGATTTGACGGCGCATAGCGTGCCACGTGCACGTTCAGAGCACACCGCGAGCGAGATGCACGATTGCCTGAGTTGTGCGAAATCAGGAAGGCGCGTTAATCGTGCTTAGGATTTGCAAAGGCGTAGTGCTGTGGCTGTCTAAGCCATTCGATCTCACGATCAGATGGCCAATGTTAAGGCGAGATTTGAAGGCATGTGGCAAAAGCAAAAACGCGAAGGTGCGGGAGAGCAGGAGCCGTGCGATCTGCATCCTAGGGCACGTAGAGTGCCATGTAGCAGCATCAGAGAGAACCGAGGAAAGAAGGATTTGCACGAGATATAAAAGGACAAAAGGCCCCCCTTCCTTGGTAAAAATGCATAACTCACAACTCTCTCTTCCTCTTCTTCCTTCTTCTACCTCTCTCTTCTTCTTCTTCCCGTCTTCTCTACCTCCGTCTGAAGAATCTGTTGGGCCACCCTGTGAGATCGCTGCTGCTTCTCTCAACCTCTCCGAAAGGCCACCATAATCTACCTGTGGTGCCCTTGTTCTAATACATAAGTAGTTTATATTCATGTTATCATTTAGTTTAGTTTCATGTATGAAATTCACGTTCAAATGCTCTATGTGATATATATATCATGATTCATTGTGTCTATAATTTAGTAATTAGATTTAGAATAAGTACATGAAATCAAAAGCATTTTTCTGGCTCCGTGTGATTGACCAGGACTCCCAGTTCCATTAATTTTATTTGTCGAGACGTATTTCACACTATACTACGATGTATTCATCTTTTACGTGATCTACGCCTCAAACAAATTGGCGCCGTTGCTGGGGAGGCAAGGAGAGTTTTGATTTTATCTCTAATACATTATTGTTTTGTGCAGGAACAGGGACACGAAGCGGCGAATGAATCAAAGAGGGCACTGTGAAAATCAGGTACACACATCCAGTTAGAAATTCGGCCAGAAAGTAAGTGTTATCTTCAAAATTCAATATTCATGTTTCTAATGCTTCAAAAATTCTGAAATTTGAACTGGAACTAGATTTCATGTTTTCTTTCCAACACCACCATTCTGAAAAGGAAATTCCATCTATGGAATTTTTAAATTCGTAGAGTACATATGTGTCAGATTGCTCAAAAACAGAACTATTATGAACTTTGAAAATCAGTTTTGACCAACATACAAATCAGATTGACTCAAAATTTGTGGGGTGTAAAAGATAATCAAATTAGCTTTCAATATCATATTTTTACAAAAATTTTGGAGCATATTTGATATTGTTTCCAACAGAAAAACGTCTAAATCCTAGATTTGACCCCTTGCTAGTTAAAAATTCATAACTATTTGTTGGAAATAGTAAAAATTTTGAAAAAATACTCTCTGAAAAGCTTATTGCAAGAAGAATCTTCTTACCAAGTTTCAAATCATTTGGATTCCATATTTACCTGAGAGTTTATATTTGATTTGTGGTCTTTAATTTGAAATAACTTAGAAGTGCATGAGCCAATAGGACCACATTGGACTAACTTGGACTCCAACGAGCCCAAAAGTTAGTCGGTGAAGCGAGTCACCTTACGGACCGCCCACCATCTACTACATTGAAGAGACAGATTAATAATTCATGAAAACACATCCAATAACCTGCATTTGGCTTGAAACTACTGAGGAGTTTCAACTTCTCTTACAAAACCTAGTGTCTAAGGCTACGGGGTAGCGTCAAACGACCGCAGTTGCAGGGTAATGGAACCAGAGGTGAAAGCCGGAGGAAGAACCTTCCTCGTAGTCCCCTCATAACCAGCCTGGCCAGGTTAGCCTAAGAGGCAGGAATTCCTTACAGTTGGTTTCTAGCCAAATTTTCAATAACTAGAACTTAAATGAAAAATCCAGTCATTTGATTCTAAGGACCAATTTGATTACAAGGCCCTTACATTGTTTTGCCACCAATCCCTTGTAACTGGTGTAAGGTAATTAGGATCCTTCTAGTGTCCTTTTGATCATCTTAATCATGGACCCATACTCTTTCTCATCTTACCATCAGTAGAGTTCTCCTCCCAACTCAACTATTATCCCAACTTCTTATGGGTGGGAGATTGCTCCCCATTATTCCTATACATGCGCACCTCAGACCTGGGACATACCCACCTTAACCTCTTGGACATCCACACAGATCTCGCAGCACTTAGAGACACTCTCCATGCGGGATCGAGATCTCATCATGATGACTGTTTATCTTGATCAATCCCACCAAAGGCAGGCTCCTACATCTCACAAGAACCCTCAGATTGCTGAACTGATCCAAATAGTCCAGGAAGAAAAAGAGGTCAGAAAAAGGGAATATGAAGACTTAAGAAAAGTAATTCAGGATGAAAGACAAAGAACCCAAGACATCACCTCTAGGGGCCCTGAATTTAGAGAGAATGTACCGCAGGTGGATGGTAAGCCACTCAAGGTTAAGGAATCAACCGCAACCTATAACTGCGCTGAACCCACCCACCACCCTTCTGATTCCCCAGACCAAATCTATTATAACCCTCTATCTTCCCTGAGACTCGCATCTGAGGCCACGTCCACACAGATCACCATTGGGGACCACCAATAGACTCAGAACTACTTCTTAGACTACAACAAACAACAGCAAAGTTCAAGGACACAGTTGTGAGATATCTACATCAAATCCATATCACTATTGATCCAGGGCAGAGACAGACTTTGATTGCAATCGAAGAATCTCTGATGGAAGCCCTTAAAGAACTAGAATCTGTGGCTAGGATGAATCAACAAACTCGCACACTTCAAGATATACTCCTTTTATAATACCAAGTTCAGACTAGCCCAGAGGATTTTAGGCAACTTAAGATGACTTTTAAGGATTCTTCAACTCACATGCCTGAAATAGATGATGTAGGTGATTTTCAAGTGAGAGATGAGATATCGGATGGAATTAAGGGAAATGTTCTTGGCATATCTGAAAAGAAATTAGTTGAGAGCCCTAGCCTAGAAAATAGTGAGAAAAGTCCCATGATCGATTTTCAATTGAAAAATCCTAAATCTTAGGAGATAGAGATGGAGGATCATGACACCCAAGACTTGTCACATTCTGAGACTTGGGTATATACACTTAATGAGGCCCATGATTTGGATTACAATAGATCTGGAGTGAAATTGCCTAAAACCCTCAAGACAAGCTTAGATGATAAATATATTGAAATCCATGAGGGTAATTTTGAATTACCAGAGAATCCAATCGAAGCTAAGAAAGAATCTACAAAAAACTCCATTTTCGATTATCAGGATAATCTGAAAAATCTAGATGAATTTTTAGATTTGGAGTCAGACGAATTTATCACAGATTCTTTCGCATCTTCGCTTTTGGATATCAAGGATTTCACTAAAGCCATAGAGCAAAAAATGAAAGAATTTGAGGTTTTACTGTATTATGGTTCTTCACACCTTGGGGAAAATAAATTGCCACCCAGTACATTTGAGGATTCACACCATGAGCAAAATTTAGGCGATCCGTATAAGATTCCTGATCAACCCAAGGATGAGAATGATTTGGGTGAAAATGCAGCTGTTAGGATGGAACACAAAATCATATTCAACACACCTACTCTGTAACCACCAACACCTAGATCCAATCATGAAATGGTTCTTTACACCATTTCTGATTATACCACATGGGTCCCTCCATTACTATTTCACCACTTTTAGGATCCGTATGACTAGTGTCCCATTCCGGATCCCTCATGGCTGCTACTTGCTCCCTATAACTCTGGCACCTGGATTTATTTCTCTTGTAGCACCTGGCTACAACCTGTTCCAGGCTTTGTGATTCTATTCTGTCGACCTTGTGGCCTTGGTATTCACAGGAAACTACTCTACATTCTTGGCCCATTGATGACAGTGGAACATATCTTCCTGTCTATCTTTAGTCTATCTCCTGCAGTCATTGATCCATCTGATGAGTTTCGCCCAGTTGGAGGCATTAAACTCAGCATCGTAGTTAGGCATAGCATTTAGACTTCGCATTTAGGCATCATTGTTGCACTTATACATATATGCATAGCATATCTCATTTTCGCATAATGTTTTGCATATTATTTTGCATATTGTGTATGGCATTGCAGCAATGGCATGAGCTGAATGATAACTCAAAAGCAATTCTAGGTGATTTCTATCCACATACACCCTACATTATTCATTTTATTCATGCATGAGGACATGCAAACACTTAGGCATGGGGGGTAGTTCATAAAAACTAAAAATTTTCTGCAACAATTGGGGGATTAGATCGTTTTATCAAGGGGTTTTATTAGAGATTTATTCTTTAGTAGATTCCTAGACTTAGAATCCAGTATAATTTCATACTTGCATGTAGATTTTGCAATGGATCCTCTACGAAAATCGATAGACATCTCTAGTTTGTCGAGAAGAAGCACCGCTTCTTCTCTTGAACCCTTGGACAGTAATTAGGGAGTCAGGTGAATTATCTTCTAGTAGCTCCACCAAAATATATGTGAGGTGAGAGCAGAGAGTTTACTGGTGCTCTAAGGCTAGTATAAGGAATCTTTAATAATTGAATAATGACACTTGAAGTTGGGCATAGTTTTTGCTCTCAGTTCTTGCATACTACATCTATGAGAAATTCCATAAGAGAGCAACCAAATAAGGCAAAAACACAGAGAATGGGTTTTGATAAAACTAGGACTGAGGTGGATGGTCACGACCATCCTCTATGGAAACCTCGGCTGAAGGAGGGTACTAATGTCAAGGTCAGAAATACGTCGTCCTATCTATTCCCTACCTGGTGCCAAGAATAGGCACCTCCACCAAATAAGCCACCCGAGATCCTCTTGGTCATCCCAAAAATCCCCAAGAATGGCTCACTTATAAAAGTATGTATGTCATGTTATGTTGTACTAATAAATACAGCAGTATATTGTGTTGTGGCATTGTGCCAATAGATTTGTATATAGAAGAGTTGTTTGCTCGAAAAAGAAAATAAAAAAAAGAAAGAAGAAAGAAAAAAGAATGTTCTGTGAAACTGTTGTGTAATGTGAGTCAAGTTAAATGTTTTGAAATGTTTTGAGGCAAAAACACCTACCACCCTCAAGAACCACCAAATATAGCCTTAACCTACTTTTTCTATATTTCAAATAACCTGAATACGGTCTAAGGAGTCTAACTTAGTCGCAGCAGCTATATTTCGATTTATTCTCTTCTTCCAAGGGTTTCATAATTGGACCTTGAACCCCTTTCATATGATGGGAGTTGCTAGAGTCTTAGGTGCAGCTCTAAACACGAACACTCAAAAAATCTGTTGGACAAGCAGATTCACATCTTTTACAACCTACACAGTCCTCAGTTCTCGTTGTGAAAGCAATTTACATCTATTATGGTCATTCATTCTATTCTATTCAAAGAATCTCCGTTTTAGAACCATACGTGAGATTTTCATCTCATACGGCTCCTCCCTTTTGTGCATAATACTCTAACTAAGGTGAATCATCTAGGAAATCAAAATTTCCATATTCTCATTAGGAACTGACAGGGGCTAGTATTTTTACAAGAAATTTCTAGCCAACCTTCCTGCAAGAGCTTTTGTTTCTTCTGAATACCAATCCATGGTAACTCCAACAATTTCTTTATCCTCAGCACCTCCGATTTCCAAGAATTCGTCACTTCAACGATCTTCGATGGCTATATGGGTATCCAAACAAAGTACAAACGAGATGGATGCTTGTTGTCCCAACCATTTTGTTTCGTCCCGATACCAATGAGGAAGGGGAGGTCATTTCTAACAAAGTTTTCCTATTGTTGATTCCTGAGTGTAGTGCTTCTTCCCCTATGCGGCCTATTGGTACTAGTGAAGTAGGATTGACCCACGGTTATCAAAACGTAATTAAAGTGTCATGCCATGTGAGACCACCAAATACATTTGCAAATATGGTGAGATGTGAGCTCAAGAAGAAAAAGAAAAAAAGAGAGAAGAGTACAAAAGATTAAAGAGATCATAGTTTTTTCAGCCCCTCTCTAAGTTGATTTATTCAATAATCTGGAAATCTAAATTCTAAAATACTAGTCTCTAAGAAGCACCAGAAGAGAGTGAACCACCAAATGCAAATCTAGTAACTCAAAAATCTCCTACCCAAGCCAAACGCCATTGTTGAAATCAGAGAATAGTTTATCACCCTGAGAGAAGAGGTTCACCTATCACGACAGAATTTTACTAGGGGTCAAGTATGAGCTTTAAATGTGTTTCAACTCTGCTCTTAAATCCGTTGTAGAAGCTACAACATTATATATTCATAGTTATCTGGATTCTGAATTTTTGGATGAAACAAAAAGAAATAAATCTTTAGTTTAACTCTTGATAAAATGCATTTAGTCTTGCACTTGCTAGGGACTAGCAAGATTTAGGCATGGGGGTATGATTGCACAGTAATCATAGGCCTTAATTCGCCTGAATTAAGCCAGAAATTAGCTTAACATGAACATTCTGCATGCATACGCTTCGTATTCTGCATCGTAGTTAATATATGTGTTTTGTGTATTAAACTATGTTGAATAATCACGAGGAAAAAATGAGGGAGAGAGGGAGAGAAGGTGTGTGGCGTCAGGCGACAGGAGGAGACAATGAGGAAGCGACTAGGGTTGGGGATGGGGGCGAGTGGAAGACTTGGAGATTGAGAAACTGGAAAAGGAGGGAGAGGGGATGGTAGCCGCATGAAGGTATGGTGTCCAGATTCACTCCAGGAGGGGTCTGGAGGAGATCCAATGGAGAGGTTTTGTGTTATAGATGCAGACAAAGAGGTCACATGGTTGCGGTGTGTAGAAACCCCCTCATCTGTCTAGCATGTGGGGGTGAAGGTCACAAGCACAATCAGAGCACACCGCAGGCGGGACGTGCGATTGCGCAGGTTGTGCGAAATCAGGAAGGCACGTGAATCGCGCTTAGGATTTGCGAAGGTGTAGTGCCCTTGTTCTATTACATAAGTAGTTTATATTCACGTTATCATTTAGTTTAGTTTCATGTATGAAATTCATGTTCAAACGCTCTGTGTAATATATATATTATGATTCATTGTGTCTATTATTTAGTAATTAGATTTAGAATAAATGCATGAAATCAAAAGCATTTTTCCGCCTCCCTGTGATCGACCGGGAGTCCCAGTTCCATTAATTTTATTTGTTGAGATGTATTTCGCGCTATACTACGACGTATTCATCTTTTACATGATCTATGCCCCGAACAATGGTGAAGAGGAGAGGCTTCTTGCACTAAGCTACTTCTAGGCTTGAAAAGAAGTCCTCCTTCTTCTCCTCCATTTAAAAGCTTTTCCAAGTTGGTGACTTCCTTGGCAAGCCCTAGGTGGGCATGCCCTTGCTCCTCCAAGGGTGGAAGATTTCCACCCACAATACCTCCTCCTAGGGAAGGCATGTACCCTAGGTCTTCTCCTCTGCCTGGCCATCCTCTTGGTGATGTTGCTCCTTAGCTTGGACCAAGGAAGAAAGGAAGAAGAAGAAGGCACCAAGGAGGCAAGGGATAGCCTCATTAATCTTCTTCTCTCTTCCCCTTCCTATGGCTGAATATAGGTGTATCTAAGTGGGAATTAATGTAGTCAAGGATGAAAGTATGGCGGTGGTTAATGGGGATATATATAGGAAAGGATGGGCGTTGTAGGTGGCTTTTAGAATGGATGGTTAGGATGGGTTTTAAAGGTAGTTATATGATTGATGGGAACACCATCATGAGCCATAACTAGCTCAGTTTGATCTAATTAAGTCAATAAAAGCTCCTACAAATCTTTCAGAAGGTCTTAAGGGCACAAAACATTGATTTAAGAAGAAGACAAGAATACAGGGTTATTTTTGCAAACTTACCATTCTATCACAAAAATAAAATAACCACAGGTTTTTTCAGGGGCTAAACAGAGGTCAAATGTGCTTTACAGTCTATTAAGAGGGTTCATGCAGAACGAAAATGGTTTTCGTGCGTTACAGGAATTAAATGATTTTCGAAACCCTAAAAATAGATTTGCTTAATTAACAGAGGTTATGTTCAGGATAAAATTAACCTAAACCCTTTACAATTCATATAAAAATATTCTCTAAGGCTTGGCATCCTTGATTTAACCATATGGAACCCGTCTTGACCCAAAATAGTCTTAGACACATATTTGCCCTAATTTGGGTAATTATGCAAATTACCTAGTCAAACTAGGTCAAAACCAAAATCCAACTTCACCATTGAATTCCTTAGACCCAAATTAGGTTTGTACCAAAATTTGGGCCCAATCTAAGATCATCTTGACCTAATTTGAAATTTGGTCCTGTCTAACTCTTTTATCTCACACACATGCCCATAACTTTTGAATCCTTTACAAATAGGTCCCCAACCTTATTGTGTCCTTCTCCAAATAGGTCCCTGCCACCATGAAATCCTAATCCTACAACTCCGACAAGCTTGATTTGGCTTTTTCTCCTTTATTCCTTGACGAATCCCTCTCAGATTTGAAAGGGAAGTTCATCAAGGAATTCCCTTCCTTTTAAGCCAGATTTGAAGCTCTAAAATTGGCCCAAATCCTGGTGCGAACCTTTGAAATATTTGGGTGCCCATCTCTAGTGACCTTCCAAGCTTGGGAAGCTTGCTTCCCAAGCTCAAATCAACCTCTAAAGGCCTACAAAGAAGCCCCAATGCATACCATCCATCCCACGCTCGAATTCGACTGGAATAACCCCCAATTCTTCTCTCCTCCTCCGATCGAAGTGCTCCTCGACGTCCAGTGTTGCAGTGCTTTGTTGGGCTTTTAAGTCAGTCGCGTTGTAGTATAGGTGACCAAGCGTTGACAACAAATAAGAATTTATTACTCGAAAACCTAAGTATTCGAGGTCGAACATAGGGAGTAAATGGAATTTATTCACTAATATCAATAATGTAATTGAACACTAAGAGTTACTCAAAACTTAATTCAGAATATAAATGCAAAAATAGAGAAATTGGACATCTGATTCCATGATCCGATGTCTTAAAAAGATATTTCTCTTTAAGCTTTTATTTCCTTCTCCTTCTTAAGTCTTCTCTTGTCTACTGTCATTCATCTTCTTCCTTTCTTCTCTATCTTGTGCTTTTGCCTTTCTCCATCTTTTTCTATCTCTGCTTGTCTTTTTCTTCAACCATCCTTCTTAGCTTTGGCTTTCTTCCTTCTCTTTGGCATAGTGCCTTTCTCCTTCTTCTTCCTCTGTGGTCTTCTTCTTTCTTTCTTTCTTCTTCCTTCTTCAGCCTTAGCTCTCCTCTGACTTCCTCTTCTCTTTGGCCTTCCTTCCTTTCTTCCCTTCTGCGGCTAAGTATCCTTACTTTCACTTCAGCTATGCCTTCCTCTTCCTTCTTTTTCCTTAGCTTCCCTGCTGTGCCTCTTCCTTCCTTAGCTCTGCTTCTTCCCTGCACAACGCAGCAAAACCTAACCCCTACCCTCCCTTGCATCTCTCTCTCTTTATTTCACTCTTCGGTATGCTCTCCCAGAGCCGAGTAATTGAGACGGATGCGTGCCCGGGTCCAGGTGCACCGACGTGGGTGTGATGCGTGAGGAGTGCTAGGTTAGGGAGTCGGGTCAGGTGCCAGGCCCACGGGGGAGTGTCGCGGACGAGGCATGGCGAGTGAGGTTGAGGGACCTCACCCCTATGTGACTTGAGGCAAACAGCGTGAAACACAAATTCAATTTATCCTATGCGCTACACTCTTGCGTTCACGAGGTGGGACTAAATGTCCCACTCGCTTCTGTGCTCGCGCTCGCAGGAACTCCTTCAATTGCTGCTACTAGGTTGCTTGCCAAACCAATTGCTTAGCTGTATGAGTTCGCGCACGCATCTGCTTCCTCTGGGACCCTGACTCCTAGAGTGCACAGCCTGGGATGAAGCTTGCAACCTTCTTGCTGTGTGCATCAATGGCGGCAGGTGGTGAGATTTGACACACAAAAACATGGCCCTGTGACCCCATTAAAATACATGGGAATCTTCGCCGTGTCAAGGCGAAGGTGGGCTGGTAGGTGGCAAGCCGCGGGGTGGCCTAGGCGTGCATGCCTAGGTCACCCGGTGGCCGTGCTTATGGGTTAGGTCAGGGGGCGTTTATGGCGGTGTGGGCGGTCGATGGAAGGGTGGATGATGATCAGTGGACTGTGGCGGAGGTAGTGAAGTATCTGGCGAGGTGTGTGGAGGTGCGGAGCGGTGGAAGCGCCTCACCGGTGGGTGGCCGGAGATGGAGATGGAAATGGACAGTGGCAGTCGAGGGATGTTTTGTGAAATAGAAGAAGGGGAATTGAAGAGGGGATAGAGAGGAGTAAGTCTAACCTAATTAAGTGGATGAAGGGGGAGAGGTGGCGGCTGGCTGTACCTGCTGTCACCGGAGAAGACGGTGTCCAATGGAGGAAGACGACGACGACGAAGGGTCTAGAGGTGCTCGTGCGGGTGTTGCGTGATGCGGAGGAAGATGGTGAGGACAGCTCTGCCACTGGTATTGTGGCAGAGCGACGAGAAACAGGAGGGAGGTTCACCGGAGCTCGCTGGACTACTTGACCAGAGGAGAAGATGAAATTGGGGTGGATCTCTAGCCAAGTCGAGCTGAAGAGATGCGGCCGGAGGTGGTGGTGCTTTTATAGTCGCTGGCAGGGACTCTTATGCTTGGAAGACAAGCTTCCAAGCACAAGAGACCTCGCTGAAGATGGAAACCCATTGGAGATCCAAATCTCTCGTGCGTTCGCACTAGAGATTGGGTGCAAATTAGAGATTAGGACCACGCTCAGCTGGAAGGGAATTCCTCACAGAATGTCCCTTCCAAATTTGGGAGATCTCTAAGGAATCAGAGAGTACTCCCCCTCCATTCCTCACCGGAGGAGGATTTCTCCGCATTAATGGCGGAGGGACCTGTTTGTAAGAGTGGCGAGGAAGTTAGGGGGTATGTGCAATGGTTTTCAAAAGATAGGGGCCAAAATGTAATTGGGTGTACTATTTTGCAAAGTAGGTCAAGATGACCTCCCCTTTGGTCCAAATTTTGGTACAAACCTAATTTGGACCTAAGGAATCCAATGGTGAAGTTGGATTTTAGTTTTGACCACGTTTGATTGGACATTTTACACAAAAATTCAAATTAGGTAAATTAATGAGTTAGGACCCCAATCTAGGTCAAAACAGGTTCCAAAGGCTAATTTGAAGGTTTTAAACCCTAAGGGATATTTTTCCATGAATTTTAGAAGGTTTAATTGATTTTTATCCTGACCATAACCTTGTTGAATTAAGCAGGTCTGTTTTAGGGTTATAAAATGTCATTTAATTCCTAGACTGCATATTAACCCATTTCTGACTGATCCAACCCACTTTTTATCTTATTTAGACCAGTTGACCTATGTTTTGCCTCTGAGAAATCCCGTTTATGTTCTGCAATGGTGAAATTGTAGTTTTAACATTTATTTCATGTTTTCTTCTCAGAAAACTTGTTCCTTGAATTAAGTCCTCCAGGTTATGTAGAAGCTCTTATTCTCTTTCTTAGGTCAAAATGAGCTAGTTAGGGCTCATGATGAGGCTCTCATCATCCGACGACCTCCTCCATCTCCATTCCTCGGCCGTTCGCAATACTGACGACGGATTTGTCTCCCTCAGCTTCCTCCGCATCGAGCAGTACCAGCCAGTGCCTCTATCTCCTTCGTCCTCATTGTCCAGCTCCCACTGGAACTACTTTCTTCCCCAGCGTTGCCTCTGCTCCCCATCGTCTGCCACCTACCCAGATAAGTTCCCTAACTCCTCTACTTCATTTTGAGGAGTTTTTCACATGATGTCAGGCGGGCTCGGGGCGACAACAGGCGACAACAGGCAATGCCAGGGCGGCGACTGGTAGAATCAAGGAAGCCGAAGGATGGACTACTTGGAGGTCGAGGGCATGTAGGCGGAAGGAGAGGAGAGACTCATATATGCATGGTAAAAGGGTGATGGAGGCGAGGTGGATTGATAGAAGGGGCGCAAGGGAGAATAGCAGGATCATGTGTTTCTGATGCCGACAGTGGAGACATATGGCGGCTACTTGCTGATCTCCCAGAGTGTGTTTAGAGTGTGGGGGATTTGGTCATAAGAGGGATTCGTGTAGAGGTCTTGGGGGGCAGATGAAAGACCGTCCTTTCCCATGCTCTAGAATTTTGAATTCTAGGGCTTTGCAGGTGCCTCCACCGCCCCCATCTTTGCGTAGCTCTGGGGGGCATACGGTTGATGTGGAGGTACCTATGACAGAGAACATCAAAGCGGTAGAGATGGCATTGCGTGGAGCGCTGGTCGGAGAGGTTATGTCTGGGAGACCGACGATGGAGAATGTGCGCAACCTGGTAAGCTCTCTTTCCCTTTCGACCAACTCCTGGCAGTCTGCCTTTTTGTCACCTACACGATTTGCCCTCTTTGGGCTAGGGATGATGGATGTTGAGAGGCTACGATTTCAAACATCTTGCAATGATGGCCTCATGGTGATCTATAGACTGGTTTCTCCCTTTAATGGAGCCTTGCCGGAGAGGCCACCCCATAGAGTGGGTTCCAGACCGGGAAAACTTGAGATCAAGGGATTACCTTTACATCTGAGGTCGAAGGAGGTCGTGACATCCATGATATCAGGGTTTGCCTCAGTGATAGAAGATGCGATTGTTGGACTGCTGGACAGCGATGGGCGCTCGTTGAATGTGATGGTCGATGTGTTTAAAGCTGGTTCAGTCCCTGATAGATTGATTCTGAGGTGTGGTGGGAGTTCATGGCTACTGCGGCTAAGGTTCACGGTGGGTGACACTGTAGCGAAGCAAGATAAGTCGTCTAGAGTTGAAGCTGGTGAAGAGGCAGCTGTGCAAGACATGTGCACGGCTCCATCTGAAGAATCCCCATCTATCAAAAAATGCAAGGACCATCATTTGGGGGAAAGGGGGGAGGTATCGGTTGAAGAGAAGGAGGAATCGGTTTGGGTGGAAGCATCAAGACCAACGTATGTGGTGGCAGGGGATGAGTTTCCAATTGGTGAGGAGGCTGAGGGGCAGGGGGTTCAAGAGACTCCGCTTGATTCCTTGAAGGATAAACAGGATCTGCAGGAGATGGAGGGTCTTAAATTTGATGGTGGTTCTTGCACTAAAACTGGTAAGGGCAGATCACCTTATAACCTCAAACAGAGGAAGTCAAAGGCTGACATACTGATGGATGAAGACAAGATTGCAGAGGTTATGTAGGTATGCAAGTGCCAGAACCTCAGGGGGGGATCTCGTGAGGATAGATGAGAATCCTCACTTGGAATGTGTGTGGGTTGCACGACAAAAGCCAGAGGGCTTCTCTAATGAGATCTTTGAGAGAATGGGGGGTTGAATGTGCAATCATTCAAGAGACGCACATTGAGAATAACTCTGATAAGCTATGGTGTGATCTGTTGGCTACGGGGACAAATGAATGTGTGAAGATTGATGCACAGGGGAGATCGGGGGGTATTGCTATCTGGTGGAGAAAGGTGTGGGCACAATGTCTGGAAGTTCACAAAGCTAGGCACATGTTGACTTTCAAATTCCAAATTCATTAAGGGCATGAATGTATCTGGGTTACTAGGGTATATGGCCCTTGTGTTGCATCTGCTAGGCAGGAGTTGTGGGAGGAATGGGCTGCTGCGGCTGAATTGGTGCAGGGGGGAGCATTGTTGACAGGAGGTGACTTCAACTGTGTGCTAATAGGGGCAGACAGGCCTACTGATGGCACAGACAGCTCAGCTATTGGCTTCCAGATGGTGGTACAATCTCTTGAACTGAGTGAGTATCCGTCTTCTGGTGTTGAATTTACATGGCACAATGGAAATGGCTGGTATCCAAAATAGACAGATTTTTTGGGAATGTGAACATTCTTGAAAGATTTCAGCGGTCGACTATTAATGGCTTGGACCGACCTTTCTCTGATCACACCCCTTTGGTTTGGGATAGTGGGGAAGAAATCCAAGTTGGCTCATACTTCAAGCTTAGAAGATCATGGATAAATGAACCGGGATTCAATCAGATGGTTAGTTCTTGGTGGCAAGCTAAAAAGGTGGAGGGCTCTACTACTGTCAGATTGGCATCCAAGCTAACTGCTTTGCACATTGTCTTAAAAGAGTATGGCACTATTATAAACATGGTAAGGCAGCAAAGGAGGATGGAGCTTTGAGTAACATTCAAGAGCTGGATTCTAAGGAAGCAGTAGGCCCTTTATCAGAGGAAGAACTTGCAGATAAGAAGGTGTGGTAGGGTGTGATATTGGATGAAGATCTTAAACAAGAAATTGATTGGAGGGAGAGATCAAGACAATTATGGCTTAAGGAGGAAGATGCCAACACGAAATTCTTCCATCTTGCAGCTAGCTCTCGAAGGCATGCAAATTTTATATCTTCTATTCTCAAAAATGGACACAGGATCTCCATTCAGGAGATAAGATCAGAAGCCATCAAATATTATAGGGATGCTTCTCGGGCAATTAAGAGGGGGAATGGAGAATGGCAAGAAATGATGCTCCTAGTGTGACAAGTGAACAAGCCTCGCAGCTGACAACAACCATCACTGAACATGAGACCCTGCAGGCAATTAAAGAGCTCAATATGGAAGGTTCCCCAGGCCCTGATGGGATACAAGTTTTCTTTTATAGAGAGATGTGGAATGTGGTGGGCAAGGAAGTGATGGAAGTCATTAGAGAGTTTGAGAAGGGAAATGCTAGTTTTGAAAAGATCAACAAGTCATATCTATTCTTATTGCCTAAGTCAATGGGAGCAGAGAAGTTCTCAGACTTTAGGACTATCTCACTTTCAAATTCCATCCACCTTGTTGTCAGCAAGATTTTAGCTAACCGGCTAAGAACTGTTCTGCAAAGCCTAATCCATCCAGTGCAATCTGCATTTCTGCCCAGTAGATCACTCCAAGAATCCTTCATTTTGGCTCAGGAAATGGTGAGTGGATGGCACAGAAGGAAGTGCAAGGCATTCATGTGGAAAGTTGATTTTTAGAATGCATATGATTCGATCTCTTGGCTGTATCTCTAGGAGGTATTCACAAGGAGAGGATTTCCTCCTTTATTGATCCAATGGATGAAACGTTGTATCACAACTGCCTCCTTTTCTCCACTGATCAATGGGAAGCCATGCGGTGTTTGGATTCAACCTCAGTGTGGGGTTAGACAAGGATGCCCTTTAGGCCCCCTGATCTTTAACTTTGCGGTGGATGGGCTTGCAAGGTATGCATGCAAATTGGCAGAGGTGGGTATACTTAGAGGGTATTCACTATCCAACAAGAGAAATCTGGCCCCCATTTTGCAATATGCAGATGACATGGTCTTCTTTGTGGAAGGGACTAAGCCTGCTGCACATGCTCTGGGGTTGTTGGTAAAGATCTTTAGGGATATTTCAGGCCTGAAATTAAATAAGGAAAAGTCTACCTTGATATGTTTTGGCATGAATGAGCAGGAGCAGAAGGAGTTGGAGAATACATTGGGATCACCTTAAGCTAAACTACCAATGAGGTACCTAGGACTGCCATTGAGGGCTGCAAAGCTGAAGAAAAATGATTGGAATATCTTGTTTGATAAGGTCTCTGGCAAGTTGAAAGGCTAGAGTAGTAAATTATTGTCTAAGGCTCGGAGATTAATCCTTCTTAACTTGGTCATAACATCCATCCTGATCTTTTACCTTAGCATTTTTAAGGCCCCAAAGTCTATTTGGAAATGTTTAGATGATATGAGGAAAAGATTCTTTTGGAAAAGAGCTGGCCATGAGGGTGGTTTTATGCAGCCCATCAGACGGAATAAGATTTGCAGGCCAAAGGAGATAGGTGGTATGGGGATTAAGGTGCTCAAGGAGTTCAATGAGGCCCTACTGATTAAATGGGCCATCAAGATTCTGGATTGCAAGGAGGATTTGGTGGTAGATTTAATCAGGGACAGTTATGGTGGATCTAATAGTGCTTTGCAGAGGCTACAACCAGTGAAACCTTCCCCATTTTGGCGATCAGTTACCAGTGCAATTAGCAACAATTGGCATCTACTATAGCCTAGGCTCGGAGATGGCAGTGACTTTAGTCTGTGGAACGAGCATTGGTTAGATCTGGAGATTCTGAGAGAGGCGTATCCGAGGGCTTATGCTGCTGCTGCAGTAAGGAGGCTAAAGTCAGCAGTCTGTGGTCTGCTGCAAAGGGATGTTGGCGGCTAGAAGGGCAGGAACATTCCAAATCTGGTACTCGATTATGGGAGGATAGGCAGAACCTGATGGCTGCACTATAACAGCTGCGTCCTAGGTTGATGTGGCTGATACTTATTGCTGGAATGGTGTATTTTCAGTGCAGCAAGCATATGGGAAGATCATCAGGTCTAACATTGAGATGGAGAGTAACCCAATTGATAGGAAAATATGGCTATTGAAAATCCCCTTGAAGGTTTAAATCTTCTTGTAGCTTTGCAGACGGGAAGGCCTGATCACTAGTGATCTTAGACATAGAAGAATGGGGACTACTTTAAATGCTTGCCACCTCTGTGGTTTACATACTGACAGTACATCACATATTTTTTCCTCTTGCCTGGTCACAGACAAGATTTAGAGGATGATTTGCCTAGAACCTCTTCTCACCTGGGATTCCCTTTGGCAGAGGTTCGTTACTCCTGGACGGCCGCATGGGGGTATGGCTGCCATTCTGTGGTGTGCGTGGAGGGCACAAAATGAAAATTTTTTTCAAGAGAGACCGGTTAGATGTGAGAACATTGTAAATGAATGCTAGTCCCTCATGCATAGTTGGGGATCTTTTTTGTAATTATTTGTTTGATATGAAATATACTGCCCTCCGGATTGCTATCGTCTCACGATAGCTTTCCTCACTGTTTCAAAAAAAAAAACTCCTCTACTTCATTCTCACCCCAACCACACTTAGTTTCGACTACGCTACCGCCCGTTCACTATCATCCCTTCCGTGTCCGATTACTCCTCCGGCGAGGCACATCTCGCTCCACACACCACTAAACTTCTCACCATTCATCCCTACATCTCCGCCTCAACCCAAGGGGCAAAAGCCCTCTGTCTATTTCGCTGATTCACCACCCAAACATGCCCCTGAACAACCCACCTTCGCATGGCCATCTCCATCACCGTCTGGCCACCTCATGCACTCTAACGCCATACTGCATCCACCACCACATTCACCGTCCCACGGTGGAGCTATTGAGCTATTTTAACAAGGTTGAAAGGCTGTATCTTGGATTTAAGGTGTTCATGGTCAACCGCCATTACCATGAAGCTTCGAGCAAGCTTTGAAGCTCGCTTCCCAGCCAATAGCTCTAGGTGCCACATCCAGGCGCTGCGACTTTGCTCAAGGCACGTGCGCAGGTCTCCAATTGGGGGAGATATCCTCAGCAGCATCTGTAATCAGAAGAAATCCCACCTGCAGATGCTCGCACGACGGAGGTGGGACATTTAGTCCCACCTCGGAAATAAGTGAAGAGGCGCGCACGCATAAGTTAATTTTTTGCTTCCAGCTTATTGCCTCGACTCACTTGGGGGGTGAGGTCCCCCACTACCCCTTCACATACGCCTCGCCCATGACACTATGCACGCAGGCCTGGCTCTGACCCGACCCGCCTAACCTGTGCACACCTCGGCTGTGACCCACGCCCACAGCCTTGGTCCCAGGTGTGCTTAGATCCGAATTCGATTACCCGTGACGATGGAAGGCTCTGGGAGAGCGGAACCAAGAGAGAGAAAGAGAGAAGAGTGCATGGGACAGGGGAGGGTTTTGCTTTAAGGAGATTTCGACACTTAGCCAAAATCAGAGCCACTCTGTATGTGAAGAGAAGAAGAGAAAGAAAAGAAAAGCCAAGGCAAAGAAGAGAAGAGGAAAAAGACAGAGGAGAACAGTGCTTCCCTAACACTGTAGCACCTATTGTTTAACTTGACTGATATTACTGTTACATTGATATTAACGTTGCATTATTTGAGATACTTGAGATTATTTATCCTTAGGGTAGTTTGGTGATTCAAATCACCATTTTACCCTAATCTTTTTGCTTCATTGACATTTACTTTATCATATATATCATTCTTGCTTGGATTTATTGTTATACATTGACAGAATTTCAATTTTGAGAGTTAATTGTTACTTGCTCCCTGTGTGATGAGAGCCTCATCATGAGCCCTAACTAGCTCATTTTGACCTAAGAAAATAACAGCTACTACATAACCTGGAGAAGGATCTAATTCAAGGAATTAATGTTATAAGAAGAAAACATGAAACAAAGGGTAAAACTACAATTTTACCATTGCAATACATAAATGGGATTTCTCAGAGGCAAAACATAGGTTAAATGGTCTGAATAAGATAAAAAATGGGTTGGTTCAATCAGAAATAGATTATTGTGCAATCCAAGAATTAAATGACATTCTATAAACCTAAAATAGACCCGGTTAATTCAAAAAGGTTATGGTTAGGATAAAAATCAACTAAACCCTCCAAAATTTCTAGAAAAATATACCCCATGGTTTAGAACCTTCAATTTGGCCTTTGGAACCTATTTTGACCTAGATTGGGGTCCTAGCTCATTATTTGACCAAATTTGGGTTTCTATGTAAAATGTCTAGTCAAACGTGGTCAAACCTAAAATCCAACTTCACCATTGGATTCCTTAGGTCCAAATTAAGTTTGTAACAAAATTTGGACCTAAGGGGAGGTCATCTTGACCTAGTTTGCAAAATAGTCTACCCAATTACATTCTCACCCCTAACTTTTGAAAACCATTGCAAAGACCACCCTAACTTCCTCGCCACTCTTACAATTAGGTTCCTCCGCCATTAAAGTGGAGGAATCCTACTCCGACGAGGAATGGAGGGGGATTACTCCCAGATTCCTCAGAGATCTCCTTCAAGATTTGGAAGGGAGATTCTCTGAGGAATTTCCTTCCATCTGAGCGTGGTCCCAATCTTTGATACGCACCCAATCTCTCGTGTGAACGCATGAGAGATTTGGGTCTCCAACGGTTTCCATCTCAAACTTGCCTTCCAGACATAAGAGCCCCAGCCAGTGCCTATAAAAGGTCCACCACCTCCAACCGCACCTATTTAGCTTGACTTGACCGGAGAAATACCCCCAATTTCGTCTCATCTCCTCCGGCCAAGGGTCCAGTGAGCTCCGGTGAGCCCTCCTCCTCTTTCTCATCGCTCTGCCACAATACCAGTGGCAAAGCTGCCTTTACCACCATCCTCCACGTCACACAACACCCTCGTGCGTGCCTCCAGCCCCTTCGTCATCGCCGCTCTCCCTCCACTGGACATCTTCTTCTCCGGTGGCGGCAGGTACGACTAGCCGCCTCCTCTCCCCCTTCGTTCACTTAGCTAGGTTAGAATTGTTCCTCTCTCTCCCCTCTTCATTTCCTCTCTTTTTGTTTCCATTATCGACCCCTCATAGCCACAGACCACCTCCACCTTCTCCATCTCCGGCTGATCACCGGCAAGACGCATCCACCGCTCCACACTTGCACATGCCTCGCTAGACCCCTCATCAGCACCACCATCACCCACTGAGCATCATCCGCCCTTCCATCAACAGCCAACACCTCCATAAACATCCACCGAGCACACCCATAAACATGGCCACAGAGTGACCTAGGCACGCACGCTTAGGTTGCCTTGCGGCCAACCACCCACCATCCCACCTTTGCCTTGGCACGGCGAAGCTCCTCAGGTGTTCTAATGGGGCCGCAAGGTCGTACTTGTGTGTTTCAAGTTAGGCTCTCGTTCCGCCATTGACGCACGAAGCAAGCTTGCTTGCGAGCTTCACCCTAGGTTACTGCACTCTAGGCAAACAAGCCCAGGTGATGCGCGATGAGTGCATGCACGTCTCCATCCAAGTAAGTGGCTCTGTAAGCAGCCTTGCTGCCCCAATTAGGCGAGAACTTCCCACAGGTGCAAGAGAAGAAGTGGGTGGGACTTTTAGTCCCACCTCGTAAACTCAAGGGTGAGTGGCATTGTTTAAATTTTTGTTGTGTTCTTAGCTGTTTGCCTCAAGTGACACGGGGTGAGGTCCCTCGCCCACACACGCATGCCTCGTCCGCGACCTATGCCCCGCAGATCTGGTTGACCAACCCGATTATCCCTCTCGCTCCTCGCGCACTACACTATGCCGGTGTGCCTGGACCAGGGCACGTGAAACCCGATCTGATTACCTGCCTCTGGAAGAGCTAACCTAAGAGAGAAATAGAGAGAGAGAGATGTGGTGGAGGGTAGGGGTAGGTTTTGCTCTTCAGTGTGTGTAGGGAAGAAGAAGGAAGAGGAGGGTGCAGCTGAAGCTAAGGCAAGGTGAAGCTAAGGCCAAGCAGGGAAGGAAGGACTTAGCTGCAGCAAAGGAAGGAAGAAAGGAAAGAAGCAGAAGAAAGAGAAAGCGAAGAGGGTGCAGCAAATAAGAGAAGAAGGAAAGATAAGGCAGAAGAAAGAAGGGCAGGAGAAGGCAGAAAGAAATAGAAGGCCAAAGTCAAAAAAGGGAAAGTCAAGGAAGAAGAGAAGCTAAAGAAAGAAGAAAAGAAGGCAAGAGAAACAAGGCTAAAAGAGAAGAAAAAGAGTCAAAGAAGTGAGATATCTTTTAAGACGTCTGATTACATAATCAGACGTCCAATTCTTCTATTTTTGCTACAATTTTAACTCCTAAACTCTTGCATTTATACTCTGAATTAGGTTTTGAGTAACTTTAAGTGTTCAAATTACATTATTGAGATTAGTGAATAAATTCCATTTGCTCCCTATGTTCAACCTCGAATGCCTAGGTTTTCGAGTAATAAATTTTTATTTGTTTCCAAGGCAATTTCATTTACACTACAATGTACATCTTTTAAAACCTCAATCTCGACTTTGTTAACATTTTGGCGTTGTTGCCGAGGAGAAACGAGCAATTTATCACTAATCTCTACATTCTTTTTTATTATATTTGAACACTAACTTGCCCTATTTTGATTGTTGTGATCTTGTAAGGTATTTCACGAGAAGATCTCCCGCGCAAGTTAACCACTCCAGGGCAGGTGATCCCTCTTCTTCCCTAATCCACCTCCTAATCCTGGGAAGACAAAAGGAAGCAATCAATTTAGGAATCAATTGCCTTCTTTCTATAGTAATTACCATCTTTAAGGCAAAGGTTTCCCGATTTGGCAAAAATTTTTCAAAGCTTATTGAAGTAGAAGCGATTTTTTAGAGATCCTATCCCACAAAATTCCTGTGCCTAATAGAAATCACACTTAATCTCTGCGGACAACACACTTCTTGTTTTAAGTCCTAAGAGAACATTTTGTGAAGAGAAAAGAGGATTAGAAATAGAACCAAATTAGGGTTTCAACAATAGGGTTTTTGGAAGTGCTAGTCACACATGCTTGTTTAAAGGGAAATAAACCCTCCTGCATCAGTGTGCTACCCAAGCCCTTGATTAAAGAGATCTAAACAAGACAAACACTAAAAAAGTTGAGCTCTAAAATCACTTGAATCATAAAATCTTGGACCTAATAAACTGGGAGTCAAATCAGGGTGATCTCTAGGTCTTGACCTAGAATCATTTTGCCATCTTTAGGGCAGGTCAGGTGAAGTTGACCCTTTAGGTCAACCAACCACCAAATTAGGTCACAAAACCAAAACATCTAAAGTTCAAGTGAAAACCCTAAAGCACCTTTGATCTTAAAAGTGGTAGACTTAAGAGGTCAAGGACCCCATTCTGGTCTACCTGGAATCTCAGTGACAAGAGAGGTCGAGTGGGGGAAACCCTGTAACCCGTGGGGATGCTCTACCATGTAGGAGTCTTTGTGGGACTCTCCCTCTCTGGTTGCCTAGATAATTCTCAGGTGGACGACCTTTTGATCCAGGGGTATCATCCGCCCTGAACCTCCATAGTCATCCAAACATCTTTTGGGTGCCTCGATTGGGTCAAAAACACCTCCAGTCCCTCATCTTTTCTCTTTAGATCACACACATACATTGGGACTCTTTATTCAGATCTATTTGCTTCATAACTTGATTCTACATCTTGATTCAAACTCTGATTCTACATCTTGATTCCACCACCTGATTCAAATATGCAGCCAAACCACTTAGGACTACCATTCAAGAAACCTGAATCTCGGAGATCCATGAGAGATAGGATGATCGAAGATGCCCTGAAATTCTATGAAAAAGAAGACAAAACCTCAACAACAGTAGAAAACATTCAGGTTGATGTCCCAACAACCACAACATTCATCATAAACTGTGCCCAAGTTTTATTAACAGAAGCCACAAAAGGATCAACTCGAGACATGCTCATCACAGGAAACATTGAGATAGAAAAATTGCATAATCTTGAATACCTTCAATGCATAACAAATCCTATACTTTGGGAACAACACCAAGATGATCTTGAAAAATAAGAGGAAATGATGAGATTATTGAAACAAATTATCGATCAGAAATACCTGTACACACCAGATGATGAACCATCTTGGGACAATATCGAGGATCAATCTAATTCCCCAAATCTCAGGCTTGAGGCACAAAGTGGTTGTGAATTCCCAACCCAGATAGAATACAACATGTCTAATATTGAATTAGGTTGGGAAATTGCAGGAGAATACAATGTTGAGCCAACCCTAGACCATGAATCACCAAGCTTAGAATTCCAAAACTCCAGCAATGATGAGAGTAGAACTGAACCTCTTGAGGGTGTAAATTCCAACCCTTGTTCTGATAAGGTGACCCTCGAAGGTAATTCGAACCTAGATCCTAGTGATTTAACCAACATCCTAAGCCTAGAATCTGGATATGAAACCTATTGGGAAGATTATGAGGTCCCATATGAAGCAGATCAAAGTTTCAATGAAGAATACGATTATGGGCCTCTATTTGATGAATATCCCTCTCCAACATCCTCAGAAAATCAAATTGATTTTTCAGAAGTCATGCCAATCTATGATACAGAAATCGAGGAGTTGGACGAGTGGGGTTTCGATTGGGTCTATCCTACCAACTTGGAACTGGAGCCTAGTAAGAACACCAATTTGAGCACGGAATTTACATATAGGAAAGACCCAAGTCAGGCTGTTGAATCCACATCATATGATTTATTCTATGCTGAAACTCATGAGCTTGAATCTCATTCAGATTTTGATTTTCCCAAACTCTCCAACGATTTCAAATCTGACCAGAACATCAGAGAAAATCTTCTTCCTAATTACAACAAGCCAATCTACAACCTCAGCTCACATGACTCATTCTCTGACTACGATTCTGAGGTCCTGGTTCCCGAGATCACTGATTTCAGTTCAGGTTCCAATGACATGGAATCATTTCTTTCGATCCTCAGGAAACAAAACCAGAAAATGTCGAGAGTGATTGCAATCTAGAATACGAATCTTTTCTCCATTCAGATTTCCTGCATCCTATAGACACTCTCCAGGCATTCATTTTTTATTTTGAAAGTTACTATGAGGACTCTCTACATGAAACCACCTGTCATTCCTTTCTAGAAGAGCCCTCATACACAATTCTCATTGAAGCCACCTCTTCCACACATACAGAACCGATCAAAACCCATTCTCTACCCTGACCCGCAACCGGACTCAATTTCTATTTTGATTCACCTCTCACTGAGCCGTTTGCAGATGATTCAACTCCACATCTATACCGGTCATTGGACATCGATCAAACTGGAAATCATGATCCATCATTCTCTAATCTCCCTTGCAGGGTTTCCACACCATTCACTGATCATTTTTCGGAGCCCTACTCTGACCAGGCTGATTTGACTCAGCCTAAACCCAAGTTTTCATTTCCACATCCATCAGAGCTTCATTGCATATGGTGGGTTCCACATCTGTTGATCTACATCTATCAACCCACCAAATTGATTGGGTTTGGGTTGCATCATTAGCCCGCTAATCTTAACAAGCACCTGGTTGGACCAACCAAGCTCTTAATCAAGGTGCTTGTTTTACAAAACTCCGCTGATTTGGATACTCCCTTTCCATCCCATTATTCGCTCGGCTGAAGGCGTTGAATTTAGCATTTAACGAGAGGCAACCCGTCATTCCAAAAACCTGAGATTCGTCTGATTATCCGTCTGTACTCCACATCTATTGCACCTTGAGTTTAGCCTTAAACCAGTCGATCCCACCTCTGGTACACATACCAGAGCTTGAAATCGTCCACATCAGTCACTTCCTGACCCATTCTCCCAAGGATTAACCAAAAAATTCACATATTTCAAAAACACAAAAAAATTGAAAAATTATGAAAAAGAATAAAAAAATGGAGGAAGGAGGAAATTTTGTGAGCCACATATTCATGAGGAGCAGAAAAAGAGCAAAATGACAAAAAGGAGCACAAAATGAAAAAGAAAAGGAGATAGTCATTAGTATGGGATTAAGGAATTTACCAAAGTTCTAGACCACATCAAGGAAAACAAAATAAAAGAAGAAAAGTGCTAATGAGATACAAAAAGTGATTAGCAGGAACGCTGATCTTAGGCCTTTCGGGCTAAACTCTTAGGCTTAAAAATTCAAGTATCCGCTAAGATCTGGATAATCCTTAGGATGTTGGGGAAAATGCGAAGCTTAAGTATTAGGTCTAAGGATTAGGGAGTATTCGACCTCATTAACTGACCTTCGGTTTAGAGGATTCGATAACCTAAGCACCTGAATCCACACAGTCTGGTTCAGTGCACATAACTATCAAAATCACATAGAAGCGTTTAAATGTTCTAAAAAAAGTTGCCTAGATTAGGAGTGACCAATCAACACAAGCTGATTTGGATGAGTTCCCGGTGTGGAGAGGTAAGAAATTCCCCTCGAAGTTGCATAACAACATATCGTCTCCTCGGTGCTTGTCTCTTAGGATATTTAAATATCTTACCAGGGCATGTAAGCACTCTGCTGGTTTAGATACCATGGCCGGCATTATCACGAAATGTCGATTGCCAGGGTCTGGATTTGGCCATGGAATGCCATGGGTGGGATTATCTCAAAATTTCAAAAGCCAAGGTTCTGGGGGTTGCCATGGGCGGTGCTATCACAAGGCATCGATTACTAGGAACCTTTTAGGATTGATGATGGGACGAGGAATCCAAAATAGACCGTGTTGAGAAGCCAATCCGAAGTTAGAAATAAAAAGAAAAGAAAGAGAAAACTCTCCAAATAAATAAATCCTCTGTCTCTCTCTTACAGAAACACACTGCAAACTGAACCAAGGCTAAAAATGTCTCAAGCACGGGTGCTTTAAGCACGAAGTCCAACAAACCCTAGGATAGTTTCTACAAGCCTTAAAAACCTTCGCAGAGGATCGAGGCTAAAGATGGTCAACTCTGGATTTTGGTTGGTACTTGAGAACCTTCAGGCCTATTGTCAGCATTCTAACCTAATCAAAAGAAGAAAAAAAAAAGCACTTATCATAACTGGCGACAAAAACTCATGGTCTAGAACAGAAGTTAAAACCATGAAATTTTGCTAAGGGACTAGCAAAAGATAGGCATGGGGGTATGATGAGAGCCTCATCATGAGCCCTGACTAGCTCATTTTAACCTAAGAAAGAGAATAAGGGCTCCTACATAACCTGGAGAAGAGCCTAATTCAAGGAATTAATGTCTTGAGAAGAAAATATGAAACAAAGGGTAAAAATACAATTTTACCATTGCAGTACATAAATGGGATTTCTCAGAGGCAAAACATAGGTCAAATGGTCTGAATAAGATAAAAAGTGGGTTGGTTCAGTCAGAAATGGGTTATTGTGCAATCCAAGAATTAAATGACATTCGATAACCCTAAAACAGAACTGCCTAATTCAACAAAACCCTCTAAAATTCATAGAAAAATATCCCCTAGGGTTTAGAAGCTTCAATTTAGCTTTTGGAACCTATTTTGACTTAGATTGGGGTCCTAGCTCATTATTTAACCTAATTTGGGTTCTTGTGTAAAATATCCAGTCAAATGTGGTCAAACCTAAAATCCAACTTCACCATTGGATTGCTTAAGTCCAAATTAAGTTTGTAACAAAATTTGGACCTAAGGGAAGGTCATCTTGACCTAGTTTGCAAAATAGTCCACCCAATTACATTCTCGCACCTAACTTTTGAAAACCATTGCATAGACCCCCGTAACTTCCTCGCCACTCTTACAATTAGGTTCCTCCACCATTAAAGTGGAGGAATCCTACTCCGGCGAGGAATGGAGGGGGATTACTCCCCGATTCCTCAGAGATCTCCTCCAAGATTTGGAAGCGAGATTCTCTGAGGAATTCCCTTCCATCTGAGCATGGTCCCAATCTCTGATACGCACCCAATCTCTCATGCGAACGCATGAGAGATTTGGGTCTCCAACGGTTTCCATCTCCAGCAAGGTCTCTTGTGCTTGGAAGCTTGTCTTCCATGCATAGGAGCCCCTGCCAGTGCCTATAAAAGGTCCACCACCTCTAGCCGCAACTATTTAGCTCGACTTGGCCGAAGAAATACCCCCAATTTTGTCTCCTCTCCTCCAGCCAAGGGTCCAGCGAGCTCCAGCGAGCCCTCCTCCTCTTTCTCGTCGCTCTGCCACAATACCAGTGGCAAAGTCACTTTCAACACCTTCCTCCGCGTCGCACAACACCCGCGTGCGTGCCTCCAGCCCCTTCGTCGTCGTTGCTCACCCTCCACTGGACATCTTCTTCTCCGGCGGCAGCAAGTACGGCCAGTCGCCTCTTCTCCCCCTTCGTTCACTTAGCTAGGTTAGAATTGTTCCTCTCTCTCCCCTCGTCATTTCCCCTCTTTCTATTTCCACTATCGACCCCTCGCAGCCACAAATCACCTCCACCTTCTCCATCTCCGGCCGATCATCGGCGAGGCGCATCCACTGCTCCGCACTTCCACATGCCCTGCTAGACCCCTCATCAACTCCACCATTACCCACTAAGCATCATCCACCCTTCCATCGACTACCAACACCTCCACAAACATCCACCGAGCACACCCATAAACACGGCCACAGAGCGACCTAGGCACACACGCCTAGGCCGCCCCACAGCCAACCACCCACCGTCTCACCTTTGCCTTGGCACGGCGAAGCTCCTCAGGTGTTTTAATGGGGCCGCAAGGTCATACTTGTGTTTTTCAGGTTAGGCTCCCATTCCGCCATTGACGCACGAAGCAAGCTTGCTTGCGAGCTTCACCCTAGGTTGCTACACTCTAGGCAAATAAGCCCAGGTGATGCACGATGAGTGCATGCATGTCTCCATCCAAGTGAGTGGCTCTGTAAGGAGCCTTGCTACCCCAATTAGGCGAGAACTTCCCGCAGGCGCAAGCGAAGAAGTGGGTGGGACTTTTAGTCCCACCTCGTAAACTCAAGGGTGAGTGGCATTGTTTAAATTATTTTTGTGTTCTTAGCTGTTTGCCTCAAGTGACACCGGGTGAGGTCCATTGCCCACACACGCACGCCTCGTCTGCGACCTATGCCCTACGGATCTAGCTGACCAACCTGATTATCCCTTGCACTCCTCCCACACTACACCACGCTGGTGCGCCTAGACCTGGGCATGCGAAACCTGATCCGATTACCCAGCTCTGGAAGAGAGAACCTAAGAGAGAAATAGAGAGAGAGACGTGGTGGAGGGTAGGGGTAGGTTTTGCTCTTCAGTGTGTGCAGGGAAGAAGAAGGAAGAGGAGGGTGCAACTGAAGCTAAGGTAAGGTGAAGCTAAGGCCAAGTAGGGAAGGAAGGAGTTAGCCGTAGCAAAGGAAGAAAGGAAAGAAGTAGAAGAAAGAGAAGGAAAAGAGGGTGCGGCAAATAAGAGAAGTTACAAGAGAAGAAGTAAAGATAAGGTAGAAGAAAGAAGAAGGGCAGTGATGAGACACTCATCATGATCTCTAATTACCCTAATTAACTAGTCTTCCTAGTTAATTAGCTAAGGTTATGAATATATAAGGGTTAATTATAGAATAAGGGATATTTAGTCAAGGACCTTAAAATAAGTTAAAAATGACATTTTATCATTCAATTAACATTATTAATAATCTAGATAATAATTGGACTCAAAATCCTATTAATCATTCTCTTAATTAATAAGTTAAGTAACTTAAACTTAATGTAAACCTAAGTATATAATAACTTAAGTGATTTTACTTAATCTAATAAATTAACCTAAAAAGGTCAAAAATGTAAATTCAAGGTGTAATCATAATATTTACCTTATTTATTAACATATATAAAAAGTTGAAAAAGATCTAAGTTAAAATAAACCTTCAAAACCTGGGTTTACATTTTAGTCCTTACTTTTCATTAGAGTCAGGTCCTTAAGTTTTATTACTTTTATGTCCCTCTTCGTCTTCTTCTTCTTCTTCCTCTCCAGCCAAATGAACGGCTGGCAGCAGAGAGTCACCCCACCGCACGATCACCACCCTGCCGACATCATCCTTCTTTATCCAAGCTCTTACAGCTTGCGCTCACCACCTCCACTTCATCCATCGTTCTGGATTAACCGGGAATCCTATTTTTCAGTGAGAGATAACCTCACCGTCGTTGGAGACAACGACGGAGGCTAAGCTCCTCGAGTTCCTTCTTCGGCCAAACTCCGTCACTCTCTTCGCCACAAATTGTTATAAATACCCCCTCACACCTCTGATTTTATTCAAGTTGGCTCCCTTCCCTCTTCTAACACTGTAGCCGACCCAATAGGCTACTCCTCCAAAACTCCATTGACTTCCCATTTCAATTTCCTACTTCCTCCGTCCATCTTAATCAGCCAAGGAGATCTGTCGTGGTCTTTTGCACCTCTGACACAGGCGCCGACCCAAGGAATCCTCTGCTTCACCTCAAATCCGCCCATCGGAGATCTTTCTTCCATCCTCTGATTTCGTCTTCCGCCATGAGACTTCGGCGGAACCCTATTGACCCCTTCGTCTAGGTAACAATAGATTAGGAGTAGGAGTAGGCTAGTTTAGTTAGTTAGTTTAAGTAGTTAGATTAGAGTAATGTCAGAATTTAGTTTCATCTCCTCCGACTCCGGCGAGTTCCTTGAGCTCGCCAGAGCTTTAATTTTGTCTTTTTACTCACTGTACACCTTCCTGTATCTTCCATGATCACTTCTAAATCATTTAATCGCTAATTGAATCACCTATTCACCTAATTCAAATTCCACCTTCATCGACTACTGACACTATCTATGGTGACAGTAATCGACCTAATTCCACCTTCATTGGGTTCCTTCATCATCTATCACCACTTATGAACCCTAATCGACATTATAATACATATTATTATCATCTATAAATTAAATGCCCAAATTTTAATTAAGTTCCTGAGCTCGCTGTCCATGGTGGCTTAGGAACAGTTCAAACTATAAATTAAATATATATTTATGAATATAAATACCTGTTGACTTGTTTTAACCTCTCAATCGAGTGGTTAATCAAGTTGATAAGTCCACTTTTGTGAACTATTATTTAGCTTAAATATTATTTAATTATTTGTTCTTAGTTGTTAAATAATTAGGAGTTATATGGCAATTCACCTTGACCTGCATTTAATTTTATGCTTCAATTTTTACATTTAATAGCATACTTTATGATAATATAATTGATTTGATAAATGCAGGTTAGGTGCAAGATCAGGAGTTAATTTTACTTATATAAGACGTTTAGGACTTGGATTAGATGTATGGAATTATTAATTACAAATCCGCGGCATTATATTTTATGACGTCTGATGCTCCATATAGACGTCTGATGAAGGAACCATCCGTACTTATCTACCGTTCCAACCACTCGCGATCGTCGCGAGTAGTTGGAGATACTTGCGGCCGAAGGAAAAGGAGGAGAGTGGGGGTTCAGAAAGAAGCAGCGTCCTCCGAGGATAGGGCGGATCTTTCCCCATCACGGGGAACTGCTTCACTGTGGAAAGGGCGAACCCTGTGACCCACAGCGTGCACTGTGCGCCAAGCATCCATCCTCCAGCATCCCCTGCTATAGGCGTTCATGCCACATCTTCATGCAACCATTCAGAACCAGCGCCCTCTCGGCAGATGTGCGCTCCCCCCTTCCCGCGTGCCTACCTTCCAACCACAGCCCGCCTTCACCCCACAGCTGCACAGCCACCCGCGCCTGTAGGTGCCCGCACGCCCTTCAGCCTGCACCGCGCCCGCACGCCTCCCCGCAGCCAACATCTCCAGCTCTCCCTGCAATCCGCGCCACCCGCACCCGGCCATCCACAGCAGCCTGTAGCCACCTCAGGCGCAGCCTCCCGCGCTGCAGCAGGCGAGCACTCACCAGCCCGCACCTCTCCGCAGCGCAACCTCCAACCACTGTAGGCGCACACCAGTGCGCGCGCCTTCCTGCCTTCACCACCCCCACGGCACAGCGGGCGCTCGCACCCATGCCAGCGCCTCTACGCTACGCCGCTCCTCCCTGCAGAAGGCGTTCATGCACTAAACAGCAGATGCCGTCCCTCTCCGCCCGCTCGCTACTGAAGTTGCTGCGCGCCCGCACTCCATCTCCCGTGCCTTCTAGCCTTTGCAACCCACATGCCCATCAGCAAGCGCCTGCCCGCGCCTGCACGCCATAGCCGCAGCAGCAGCCGCCCTCTTCCTCCAACAGGCTGGAGCTCCGACCACCTCCGCCGCCGCCGCTGTCACCGTCGGAGAGCCCCCATCCTCGCCATCCTCCTGAGCCTCGCAACTGCCCCGCCGGTGCTCTCTCTTTCTCTCGCTAGGAAGAGAGAGAGCAAATGCTCTATTTTTGTTAGAATTAAAAATTACATTCAATGCCATTGCCACCGATTTTATTTTTTTATTATTATTATATTGTGGCAGAATTGCATTTAAACACTCACAGTTCTTTCTAATTGCATGGTATTAATATTGGCTAGTTTAAAGATTGATTTTGGACTTGATTTAAGTACTAATTGTCTTTAGTACACATCACATGAAAATTACACTAATTCATCCTAAATTTATTGAGGATTTCTGTGGGGGAAAACTGCACTTACACCCTTAACTTTTGACGTTATTGCAAACCTACTTTCCTTCACATTTTAAGTCCAATTTGGAAAGGAATTTCGCACTATCCGAAATAACATTAAATAATTAAGTATTGATTGCATCATTGCCTCCCTGTGGACACGACCCGCTCTTTTGTGAGTGGTTATTTTCATTGTATTTGATTAGTCGATTTTTCCACCACTTAAATGCTATAACGCTAAGCGAAAAGTCGACCTTTCAAATTGGCGCCGTTGCCGGGGAGGCAACAGACGCAATAGATTTACTTTATTGTTTTTAAATCTTTTGAGTTGCAAAATTATCTAATCATCTTTATTATTTTGCAAGGAATCTGACACGGCGACGAGGTGCAGCGAAGCGACGACTTTGAATGTGAACAACGTGCACGGCGGAGACGATCTTTTTGGTGGACCTTGACGCCACCTGGAGGATGACAACAAGAACACGTAGGCCTTGATCCCATGCATTTAGGCTTACGGAGAAGCCTATTTCTGATTTAGGCAGTAGGTCTTAGTTAGATTTAGTTAGATAGACATTAGAATTTAAATTACTGTCTTTTGGGCCCTTGTTGGGTATTTTTGGGAACGTGTTCCCATTTATTTAGATTATAGGATTATTTGAACTGTTTTGAACTGCATTTCAGTTAGTTAGTTAGATTAGGTCTGTTTGTTATTCTTATTTAAAAAAATAATAATAATCGAACTGCCTGCTAGAAGCTGCATATCTATAGGATGATCATCTAGGACTGAATGAGCAGTATCTAGTTTAGTTTTTATTGCACTGCATTCATCACTGTACGAAGAAAGCTAGAGTAAGGTACGTCTTCTCTTGAGCATTAATTACTTGTCATGCATATGCATTGAACCTAAATCTAAGACCACAAAAGTGTGTGAATCAAATTAATTCAATGGTCACTTTAAACAAATTGGGTCTGTTAAGAGGTTGGACTTTAAAATCTGTGACTGAAAATTGTGTGCAAAAGGATCCTTTTTGTGGAATTTCAAAAAATCAAAACACGATCGTATGCTTACACACTTGAGACACTGTGCACCTCACACATAAGGTCACTAGATAAATTTCTACCTCTTCTCTTTTGCACCACAAGGGAAGTTAGTCGGAAATCAACAAGCCTGTCCACCAAGTTACTTTAGTTCCTCGTGTGTGGGCTCGATTCGAGACTTCCATCCCTTGCGAGTAGGTTATATGCACCAACGAAGGTTGGCCTAAGAAGCGTAATTTTTGCAAAACTTGTTTGGCCACCAACTAAACATATAACTCTAAGACCTACAATCTACTAAAAATAGATCCCGTTGAATTTGCGTTTGCTTTGACATTAGAACTCTCTAAGAAGTTTTCTGCTGAATTTTGCTAAATCCTGAGAGAGTTAAAATTGTTTTGCTTAAAGAAATGAATTACTCTTACTCCTATCATTCAGATTATCAGAGTCAATACTTCCCATCTTTTAATCAGGATCCCATGCTCTGAGCGTATCCATCCTTTGATGGGTACATTGATAATTCATGGGATCATTCTCATTCTTACCCTGGGAGTACTGGCTTGATAACTACCACTTTTGAGCAGAGCCTAGGAGCGGGATTCTCCAATCCTGAAATCCCTACTTCCATGCAAACACCCAACCCTCCCACCCTTCATGATTTTCCATATCGAGGTTGGACTAATACCCCTAGGCAACTAGAGCCTGAAATTGATTATCCTCCCCAACCTGATAATAGTAGCCTCTCCTCTTTTATGATAGAAATGCAAAAACAGCAAAAGGAAATAATGGAATCAATGGGAGAGATGTTGAGGAATAGTCAACAATTAAATGAAGAAATAAGACAACTTAGCTACACGATTCCCAATAATCTTGATCCCTACCCATCCGATCATGATCATGAAAATAATTCTGAGGTACTTAATGACAATAGGGATCCAATTTCATGTAGTGATCACTTAGACTCTCCCAATGAGACGCGGCCACTAGAGGACAACAATCATAGTGATTATCCACTTGAACTATATTGGAGTCAAAAGCAAGAGAAGATTATTGTTCCTATCACTTCCCCTCTTGATTATTTGGTGGAATTCCATTCTACTCTTAGTGAGCCTACTTCTGACCCTCTACTTAGCGAATCAACACCTATCATTCAATATCCTGAGGATTTAAATGCACCTAATGAAGGTGACCCTAAGGGAATGGTGGATGATCAATTCTGGTCTCAGGGATATGAAGAGTCTAATTCAGAAGATGAGGATGCCCCAACAGAGGAACATGGACTGAAAATCTGGAGTAAATCACAGCAGAATTATTTATCATTTGAGGATTTAGCTCTAGAGGATAGAAATAATATGATTAAATCTAGATTCCTCTTTTCTTTTGAGAGCCATCCTCCATCAAAATAGGAGTTTATATTAGAGGAGGACAAACAAAATAATGAGAAGTCTATGGGAGACTCTCGGGAACAAAACATGTCAATTGAGGATTTATACCCCGAGAAGAATGACGAATTCAATGATATAGGCTTCCTCCATAATATTAAAACTGATCCTCCCTTAGAAATAATTGAGGATACTGATCCAACTCCTAAGGAATCACAGATACACCCAGACAAATATTCCAGTGAACCAAATGAATCTGGGGATGAGCTGAATGATAATGATTCTTACATTTTGACCCTGCCATCAAAAAGTTGTAGTTTGGAGTCTACCCTTGATTCAAATATGACTCCGATCATTAATGCTAGGTAGGATAACTTGAAGTTGTCTACTACTGTTAGGGACTGTACACAATTCGAATCATTGTTGGAATTGGACCTAACACCTACTAAGCCCTCATTGGACTTAACCATTACCTTCCAACACTACAAACAACCCTTATACTCCCTAACCGATCCTTGGCTCAGATCTTTGCTCATGTACATTCTTTCTGGAGAATATATCAGGCCAGTACATCTTAGGGTAGAATGGCGAGTATGGATTGATGCTTGTACTTTTACTCTCGCCATTCAAGGGTTTGAACTAATAATGATTATATCTTTTAAAACCTATCTTGCTTTGGAGGACCCTTGTTATCCTCCACTTATTCCATTTCAGGAGGTCCCTTTTCATATTCCGTTTATTATCCCTAGTCCACCCAAGGTAGCCAACGAGGTTTTTCGCTTTCATATCTTCTGGCGAGCATTTGGAATTACATTACATCATCAGCTCGCCAACATCCGTGGTTACCTATTTTCTAGGCCTGCACTGTTATGCATATTCTTAGGGCCTAACCTTTTCTGTTTGAAACCTGACTTACAGGTTCCTTATAAGTCTGCCTGCTGACAGAAAATGCAGCGCTTGTTGGGAGGCAACCCAGCAAACTATGTCAGGTGATTTCTTTCCTTTCTCCTCCTGTTTTAATTTTACAATGGGGACATTGTAGGATTTAATCATGGGGGAGTGCATTTGCATTTTAGGTGCATTTAGGTTAGCATATATAAAAAAAAAAATCTCTTTTCTTGAGCTGATTGGGTTAGTCCCTAGCAGAATACCTTTGTCATTGGAGGTTTTTCTTATTGAATTATTTCTTAAGTTTAGAATCTAGTACATTTATTTCACGTGCACGTAGACTTGGTAATGGATCCTTGAGGAAAACCAATGAGCATTTGTAGTCTACTGAACCCTTGGATAGTTCATAGAGAGTCAGGCATACTATCTTCTAGTAAATCAACCTCATATTTGTGAGAAGTAGAGACATTACTGGTGCGCTAAGTCAAGTTCAAGGACTCTTAAGTTCTGGATAATTAGATGATGATACTTTAGAGTTAGGCGTAGTTTTCACTCTTTGTTCCTGGGTGCGTACTTTGAGTGAATTCCTGAGAGTCACCAAATAAGGCAGATACAGAGAGATTGAGTCTTAATAAAGCTATTACTATGGTGGATGGTTACGACCGTCCTTCATAGAGTCCTCAGCTGAAGGAGGGTAATAGTGTCAAAGGTCAGAAGTACGCCTGTCCTATCCATTCCTTCCCAATGTCGAGAATAGGCACTTCCACCAAATAAGCCACACAACTTCCTTTTGACCATCATCATCCCTAATAATGCCTCGTAAATAAAAGTCCGTATCGTGTTGTATTGATTGAAAAAGAAACAAAAACAAGAAAAAAAATATATATATATATATAAAGAAGAGAAGAAAAGAGAAAAGAAGTAGAAAAAGAAGAAATAGAAAGAAGAAAAAGAAAAAAAAAGTTATATTAAAAGAAAAAAAAAAGTCCAAGTGTATGATGTAACACTGTTTCTGAGGCAACAAACACCTATCATGTTCCACCAAATATGACCCATACCTACCTTCTAGTATTTCTGATCGCCTGAATACTGGTTGAGGACTCTAACTTAGTTGTAGAGTTATTAGGACTTTAATTGAAGTGTAGATGCCATGTGAGGCCACCAAATAGTGAGTACAGTTTTTAAATCTGGCAAGATTTGTGATCTCAGAAAGAAAGAAAAAGAAGAGGGAGTGCCCAGGAACATCAAGAGAGTACAGTTGTGTAGCCTCTCTTTGAGTTGACTTATGTAATAGTCTAGAGATCTAGAGTCTGTGGTACTAGACTATATATAGCATCAATTGAGTGTGTGCCACCAAATACAAATCCATTAAACTTGATATCTCCTACCTAAGCCAAATGCCAGGGCAAATTACAGATTATCGTCTGCTTTATCCCCGAGGGAAGTAGTTGCCTATCTCAACAGAAATTTTTGCCAAGGGTGATGTATGAACTCCCAATGCGAATTGGCTCTTTCACTTGGATCTGTTACCTAGGTTATCAGCACTTCACATTTGTCTGGATTTCTAAAGTTTTGAAATAAAAAAAGAAGAAGTCTTCTGATTACTTGTATTATTCATTTTTGCTAGGGACTAGCAAAACTTAAGCATGGGGACATTTGATAAGTCCACTTTTGTGAACTATTATTTAGCTTAAGTACTATTTAATTATTTGTTCTTAGTTGTTAAATAATTAGGAGTTATATGGAAATTCACCTTGACCTGCATTTAATTTTATGCTTCAATTTTTACATTTAAGAGCATACTTTATGATAATATAATTGATTTGATAAATGAAGGTTAGGTGCAAGGTCAGGAGTTAATTTTTACTTATATAAGACATTTAGGACTTAGATTGGATGTCTGGAATTATTAATTACAAATCCGCGGCATTATATTTTAAGACGTCTGATGCTCCATATAGACGTTTGATGAAGGAACCAGCCGTACTTATCTACCGTTCCAACCACTCGCGATCGTTGCGGGTAGTTGGAGATACTTGCGGCCGAAGGAAAAGGAGGAGAGTGGGGGTTCAAAAAGAAGCGGCATCCTCCGAGGATAGGGTAGATCTTTCCCCCTCGCGGGGAACTACTTCACCGTGAAAAGGGCGAACCCTGTGACCCACCGCGCGCACTGTGCGCCAAGCATCCATCCTCCAGCGCCCCCTACTACAGGCGTTCATGCCACATCTTCCTGCAACCGTTCAGAACCAGCGCCCTCTCAGCAGACGCGAGCTCCCCCCTTCCCACGTGCCTACCTTCCAGCCACCACCCGCCTTCACCCCACAGCTGCACAGCCACCCGCGCCTGCAGGCGCCCGCACGCCCTTCAGCCTGCACCGTGCCCGCACGCCTCCCCGCAGCCAACATCTCTAGCTCTCCCTGCAGTCCGCGCCACACGCGCCCAGCCATCCACAGCAGCCTGTAGCCACCTCAGGCGCAGCCTCCCGCGCCGCAGCAGGTGAGCACTCACCAGCTCGCGCCTCTCCGCAGCGCAACCTCCAACCACTGCAGGCGCACACCAGTGCGCACGCCTTCCTACCTTCACCGCCCCCACGCCACAGCGGGCGCTCGCACCCAAGCCAACGCCTCTACGCTGCGCCGCTCCTCCCCGCAGAAGGCGCTCACGCACTAACAGTAGATGCCGTCCCTCTCCGCCCGCTCGCTACTGAAGGCGCTACGCACCCGCACGCCATCTCCCGCACCTTCTCGCCTTTGCAGCCCGCACGCCCATCAGGAAGCGCCTGCCCGCGCCTGCATGCCATAGCCGCAGCAGCAGTCGCCCTCTTCCTCCAATAGGCCGGAGCACCGGCCACCAACGCTGGCTAGCTCCGGCCACCTCCGCCGCCGCCGCTGCCACCGTCGGAGAGCCCCTATCCTCGCCGTCCTCTTGAGCCTCGCAACTGCCCGCCGGTGCTCTCTCTCTCGCGAGGAAGAGAGAGAACAAATGCTCTATTTTTGTTAGAATTAAAAATTACATTCAATGCCATTGCCACCGATTTTATTTTTTTATTATTATTATATTGTGGTAGAATTGCATTCAAGCACTCACAGTTCTTTCTAATTGCATGGTATTAATATTGGCTAGTTTAAAGATTGATTTTGGACTTGATTTAAGTACTAATTGTATTTAGTACACATCACATGAAAATTGCACTAATTCATCCTAAATTTATTGAGAATTTCTGTGAAGGAAAACTACACTTACACCCTTAACTTTTGAGGTTATTGCAAACCTACTTTCCTTCACATTTTAAGTCCAATTTGAAAAGGAATTTCGCACTATCCGAAATAACATTAAATAATTAAGTATTGATTGCATCATTGCCTCCCTGCGGACACGACCAACTCTTCTGCAAGTGGTTATTTTCATTGTATTTGATTAGTCGATTTTTCCACCACTTAAATACTATAACACTAAGTGAAAAGTCAACCTTTCACAAGTCCTGAGCTTTAACCACATTGATCCTTTAAGAAAATAATTTCACTGTCAAATCTTAATTCTAATTAACAAATGAGGAATTAAATGTGATATTGAGGTTCCTTGCAACCTCAGGATCTTTTCTAAATAAAAAATGGTTAGTTTTATCAATCTGTATACACTTTTCCTATTTTCTGGACTCAACCAGTAAAAATTTCTAAAATGTTAGGTCAATTGGACCCTATACTACACAACCGACACAACTTCGAGTTAACCTAAGTGATTTCTTCTACTCTTAATTAAGTGAAATTAACTTAATTACTAAGTTGAGTGGAATCACACGATCATTTTAATGGCGCCGTTGCCGGGGAGGTAATATTTTAATTCACTAAAATTTAAAAGGATTAATTGTTTAATTAGGAGGTATTTTGTAAATATTTTTCTTTTTACTAACTTTTGTTCTAATTAGTGTGTTTTGTTTTGTTTTTGCTTTATTCTTATTTTTATTTTCTGTCTTCTTTTCAGGTTTACCTTTGCGGGTAATCTCAGGAGAAGGTGGGAAATTGTTTTGTTGTTTTGTAAGTATTTCTATTCTTTTTTTTTGTTGCATTTAAATAAAAAAAATACAAAAATACATCTCTATCTGACTAGCAGCAGCATAACATAGGCATACACTCTTAGGAGTGCATATTTCCTGCTAGTATTTTTGCGATCTGACTCGGGAAAATTTTAAACTATTTTTCTCGCACCAGCGGGAAAACACGAGAAAATTGGGTAGATCCCTGTCCTTTGAGAATTAAAAAGATCAGATATTTTTTTGCTTGAAAAGATATAAAAAGTAGCCATTGTAGTTTAATTGATATATTTTTGAAGAAAGACTAACTAAAAAGAGGAAGTAAAATTGGTGACTTAAATCTGTTTGCAGAATGCATGCGGGTGTTTATATCGCTATTGTCTGTTGCATGCTATCGTGCACACAGTGCGATCATTAGAGTCACACGAGTCTATTTTTCTATCTCTCCTCTTTGCACCTCTTAGGGCTTTGGCCAAAGATCAACAAGTCTGTCTCACTACTAGAGCCCCGGGGAGCCAGTAGTTAGCGGTCTCGATCCTAGACCTTAGACCTTTGACCTTTAAGGTACGCACCTGCATAGTCACGAATTAGGACGCGTATTTTGATACTGTTACTCTATTTGTTTGTGTCAAATTACTTTGCGTATCTTAGGAATTTCTTCTTTCCTTTGAAAGAAGAGCAAAACCCGCATCTTTTGCGCTGTTTTGCGGGTTTTTTGTGCCACCATTTTCTTATCAGTGGTGTGCGTGTGCCTTTGCACATTATTTTTCGTTTATGGACAGGAGGCGATCCTTGCATCCGCCTCTTGCACCACCGTTGACAGGTGATCCTAGGCCGATTGCAGATAAGCAACCAATGATTTTCCCATCTGATCCATCTACTTCTATGGATCCAATGCAGAATCTTAATCCCGAGATCTCTTCTTTTGGTCAGGGGGAGATGCCGCCTTTTGATGTTCATGAGGTGCTCCTGAACCAGAATCTTAGGATGCTAGAGCAAACAAGAGAAATCAATTTATTAACAGCAGCCTTAAATAATCTCAAACTCTTTAAACCCGTTCTTCACCTCGACCTGAGGCGAGTTTTGAAAATCCTGATTTACCGATCAATCATCCAAGGCCTCTACTTAGAGATTATTATAACCCATCCAATGCACAAGTAGAGCTTAATGTTAGGATACCTATTGGGGAAAATGATCCAGAATTAAAGCCAAACATTATAGGTTTAATCCCCTACTTTCACGGATTTGCATCCGATGATCCATTTCAACATATTGAAGATCTTAAAAATTTATCCCAAACTCTTGGTCCTCAAAATCAAAATAGGGAAATCCTACTAATGAAAATGTTCTCTTTTAGCCTTAAAGATAAAGCAGCTGAAGGACTTAAGCAAAAGAGAAGCCGATGGTTGTTAAGCTAAGTGTTAAAGCACAGGCACTAATGAAGGAAAAGAGACTAAGGAACAAAGGAGAAAACTAAGGGAAGAAGAGAAGGCAGGAGAAGACAGGAACAAAAGAAGAAAGGTAAGAAAAGAGTTCAAGAGATAGAGAAGAAAATAAAAGAAAGAAGAAGATGAGAGGCTAAAGACTGAAAGGAAAATGAATCTTTTCTTGCATCATTTTTAATTACTTTTTGTTCTTAATTGTTAAAAGGCATGTTTTAATAGAATAACTTTTTAATTGCCTTAATTTCTTGGAATAAAATTGAATTGAAAAACTAACATGTTTACTTGTTAATAAAGTAGATCATTTTGAGTAAATATGTTTTGCATATGGAATTTTGTATATTCTTTATAGTTTAAATATTTTGACAAAATTCATGTTTTAAAAATCAACTTAGTTATACCTCCTAAAGTTATAAAGATAAAAGAAAATTGGTGAATTTGGAGAAAATTATTATACCTCCCAGTGAACGACCTGGACTCAACCAGTAAAAATTTCCAAAATGTTAGGTTAATTCAACCCTACACTACACAATCGACATAGCTTCGAGTTAACCTAAGTGATTTCTTCTACTCTTAATTAAGTGAAATTAACTTAATTACTTAGTTGAGTGGAAACACACCATCATTTTAATGATTATTCAACTTATTGGTATAGAACTATAGCAAGATCAATCTCAACTTGGGCTGAACTTGAATCTGCATTTTTGAAGAAATTCTTTCCTATTGGTCGAACCAATGCTTTAAAGTGAGCTATTACTACTTTCAATCAAAATCAAGGAGAACCAATTCATGAAGCATGGGAATGTTTTCATGAATTGCAAAGGAAATGCCCACATCATGGCATCCCTCTTTGGCAACTCATGCATATCTTTTATTATGGTTTACAATAGGGAATTCGCAATCTAGTCGATGCCTCTTGTAGAGGAAATTTTCTAAATCATGATACAAAATCCGCTTCAGAATTATTTGAAGGGATGGCGGAAAACTCGATCAATAATGCATCAATGTCTCAATTTTTGCGGGGAGCAAACACGAATCATCAAAATCCGCATAAGGGCATTCATGAGATTGGTAATCCATCCAGTTCAAAGGATTTAGAGATTATTGCAGAAAAACTGGACAAAGTAGATATCGTAGCAAAGCATCTTGTCGAGGTTAGAAACACAATGAAGACTCTTACGCCTCTACTTGCTACGAATCCCGCGTATTTACCTGTTTCGTAAATTCCCACGGGGAGGGAATTTGTGAATAATCTGGATTCTAAAGATCCATCTTCCTCGGGTTTTCTATCTACTCCTTCACCAACCCAAGGAGGGACCTTTGTCCCACAATCTTACCCACCCTTTTCCCCACCCTTTACTGTTGCAGAAAACACGTCATATCTTTTAGGTTTACACGCCATCCAGGAAAGTCTTCCAAGATCAAACCTTTATTCAAATTCCCATAATCCTAGATGGAGAAGCCACCCAAATTTTTCTTGGGCTGATCAAAATCAAAATCAATGACCAAATTATCCAAATCAGACCCATTTTAACCCACCTCCTTTGCCTCCTCCGCAATCAAATTTAAGGCCTAGCCCGATGAGTATGCAGAATTACTCTAGGCCTAATAGAGATAGACAGCTAGACCAGATTTTAAGAGCTGTGTCAGAGAGTCAGCAACAAAATGCTGAAGCTCTCGCTGAGATCCATAGGCAATGTAAGGTAGAATTGGCTGATTTACGAAATCAAATCACGCTTTTGGCTGAATCTCGTCAGCCAGGTACTCTTCCATCTCAGCCAATTCCGAATCCTAGGAATCTGCCAAATCCTAGGCAAAACCAAGGCCAAGTCCATTTCATTAATTAGGCCTTTGATTCTAATCATAACCCATCCTCTGTATTATTTGAAAATAACCCATCAAACCCGCATCAGCAACCTATTTTGTGTCAAAATGATCTACCTATTGTTGAGAATCAAAACTGATTTTGCTGATCTTCTGAACTGGTGGAATCATTTTTCTTTTAAATTGCCTCAATCTTGAACATTCTACATCTCAACCTAAATCAGATCTGATTTTCACGAGATTCACTCTGATCTTTCTGAGATTTTTCACGAGAATCTGATTCTAGGATCTACGAGATCTATTCTAGGCAATTTTTGGACGAGTTTTGATTGGGTGGTTTAATCTATTTTCTAATTTTTTGATCTAATTCTTTCGTAACTCCTCTATTTTTATTGTATACCTATTCCTTTTAGGAGTTCTTTATTAGGGTTTACGCCTAGCTGAAGGCGTAAAACTTAGCACTTGTATATAGCTGTTTCCTGTTTTCATTTTTTTTATTTTTTTATACACTTTAAAATTTTCACTTCTTATCATATTGATTACCTTCATTTAGTCCAACTGACCACTCTGACCTTTGGTCAGACTTGAAATCATCCACACTGAGATTTTTAAGCTCCTCTATTCAACTCCTTCCATCAACCTATACTAAATAAAGTGTAATATTTTTCACTCTTCTTACAATGAGGACATTGTGAAATTTTGACTTGGGGGGGTGTTGAAGTGAAATTTTCACTTGAAGTGTGGGTTAAAATAAAAACACATAAAAATTAAATATCCACGAAATTTAAAAAAATAGAAAATCTAAAAATGATAAAAATTTTAAAAAATTCAAAATTTTCATAAAAATTTGAAAAAATTTAAAAAAAAATCATAAAAATTGAAAAATCTTATATACATAAAAAAAAATATATAAATACGAAAATTTGAAAAGAAAATTCATAAAAATAATAAGAGGGGAATATTCATTATAAATAAAGAAGAAAAGAAGAAGAATATGTATATATATATTATAATTAAGAGCTTAATTTTCCTTTAGGTCAGAAGTTTAAAATGTATATAGTATATATATATATATAAGTATTTAAGAGCATTCAATTCTTAATTAGATTTTACTTAAACATTTTGTAGAAACACACTTTTGTGTTTAAAATTTTTAAAACGAGATTTTATTTGAATTTAGGAATCTTTTAAATCTTTTAAGGATTTATTTTTCTATTCTTATTTTAATTAAGAAACTAAGTGTGTTAAGATTTTAAACTTAAGTTTTGGAATTGAATTATAACTTTTTAATCAATTAGATTAAGTAATCCTTTTGCTTTTTGAAAATTTGATTTTATCATAAAGTTAAGTAAAATGACAGATATTCAGAGTTAATTAAATAGAGAGTTGGTAGAATTTTAGTTTACAAAACTTACAAGCTAGAGATAAATAACTAGACTGGGTAAATTTTGTCTTGACGGATCCTATAGGAGGAAACTAACAATTTGAAGAACCTAAGAGTAAAGGACTTTGTTGTCGAAGCTCTGGTTTGAGAGCTAAGTAACCTAAACATCTAAAATTCACTCACATAGAATTGTCTTGTCAACATCTGAGACCGCGAAAACACAGAGGTTAAGAGATCAATTCTGAATCCTCTTTAATCCAAGGATTTCCGTGGGGCAGTTCTTGAAAGGGTGAAGGATGTGCCACTCACCTAGAAAAAAGATTTGGAGAATAATGGCAGTAAGAAAAATGAGAAGGGGAAAAAAGAGAAAAAAAAAGAAAAATAGATAAAACACCCTGCAGTTAAGTGCCTTGTTAAAAATGGGTGCTTATGCAATTTTTCCACAAATAAATAAAAGCATCTCGTTACAAATGGATGCTACCCTTCCTTCCATCAAATAAAAAGAACACCTCGCTACAAAGGGTGTTCTAACCTATAGAAAAAGAGAAAAAATATGGAGAAAAAAATATTAGGAATAAGAGACCCAGTGGTCCACCGGGGAGATATATACAAAAAGTGTTGACCTCGGGATAAAAAACTGGTGAGGAGAAAGCAACCAAACCTGAGTAAGGCCAAGCCAAAGGCTTGAATTGGAATAAGATATGGATTTTTGTAACTTTGGATGTCTTTAGGATAGTTCTCTTCACTAAGCACAGAAGTTTTAAAATCATAGCTACTGAACCTTGGTATTGGGCAGTGAAGCCTAAGAAATTGGGTTTTGAAGATTTTAAGTTGAGACCTAAAGGAGAAGAATTGACAGAATCCTAGGTCTAGAAGTTGATCTTTAGTGTTGTAGGTTAGTAAATTAGAGTTTTACTACTCTAAGTTTGATTAATAATGAGTATCTGGTTAATTTGCTTAAACTTATATTGATAAAAGTCAAATATCATAAACAAAGGATTAACTTAAATCTATTTAAGTTTTTGAGTTAAAATTTAATTCTCAATCCTTAAGTTTTGTTTTTCTTAAAACACTTTGTATTCTAATTTGAGTTAAGAATAGTTACAAAGATTAAGAGATTTTTAAAGAATTCTAATTCAGAGTAAACTTCTTCTTTACAAATTATTTTAAGTGTGTTTTGAAAATGTTATAAGTATAAGTCTAATTAAGAAAATTTTCACACATGCTCTATACATTAATCATTTATATTTAACCTTAAAAATTACTGACCTAAGCTTTCCTCTACATAGTTATTATTTATAATAATTTAAACTCAAGTGCTTTAAATCATCATAGTCTTAGTTAATTTTGCTAGGGACTAACAAAACTTTGGCTTGGGGGTATGATGAGACACTCATCATGATCTCTAATTACACCAATTAGCTAAGGTTATGAATATATAAGGGTCAATTATAGAATAAGGGATATTTAGTCAAGGACCTTAAAATAAGTTAAAAATGACATTTTATCATTCAATTAACATTATTAATAATCTAGATAATCTCTACACGAGGCATGGGATCGTTTTCTGGATCTCATGTGTAAGTGCCCCCATCAAGGAGTTCCGAAGTGGGAATAAGTCCAATCCTTTTACCACTAACTCCATGAAGACATCAAGCTCTTTGCCAAAGCAACCTATGGTGGTAGCATCATGGGTCGACATGAGGACACGATCTGGGAGATTCTTGAGAACATGTGTGAGAACTCCCTGAACAATGAGTCATTGGGTGCATACGACTAGACGTCCACCCGCGCATTGATAAATAATTGGGGGTACACGAATCCCGAGGCTTTTCTGCATCCATTGATCTGGAGTTGGTAGCCAGTCAGTTAGATAAGGTCTCGATTATCGAAAAGCACAAATCCACCTCTGCACCTCAAAGAACATACACGCACCCACCCACGAGAAGGGAGTCTGCACACAACATCTACCACTCTGTGGGGATAGATGCATATCCACCCTCGTCTGATTATGGCTTTGGAGGTAACTCTGCATCAGCCCACCACAGTTGGGGGAACTTTGAACCCCCGTAACTTGATTATCTCAAAGCTCCTCAGACTTGCGAGGATCTCCACGCCGTCTAGAATAATCCCTTCTCCAACACAACCCTGGATGGCACAATCATCCTAACTTTTCGTGGTTAGGAAATAACTCGAATCTGAGATCCCAATTCCAACCCCGACCACAAAACCAGCGACTGTATCAACCCACTCAACCAAGGCCTAATCAAAATTTCCAATCTGGACCATCTAAAGAAGACCAGACATCTTTGATTCTCCAGACCTTGGTTGACAAGCAAAAACAGCACAAAGAAGAGATCTCTAAGCTACACAAGCTGGCAAGTGCTCGTCAACCTGGTGCACTTCCTTCCCAGCCTCTTCCAAACCCGAATAACGTGTCGAACCAGAGTTGCGTTATGAACCCAAATCAGCACCAAGCTCACTCTATTTATCATGCCCCTTTTGCTCCATCACCTGATGGGATGGATGCTTCAACTTTATACTCGGGATTTCAGCAGCAGACACCTATTTTGTCTAATCCAAACCAAAATCAGGTAGGATTAAATTCCATCACCACCCGTAGTGGCAAAGCAACACAAGACCCACCTTTTCCTAGCCATGACATGCCTGAGACTGTAGACCATAACCCTAGATTGGTTATCCAGGACATACCCATCCTTAATAAAGAGCCTGAGCCAATTCTAGAGGAACCATCTAAGGTTCCATTTCCTGAGGCCTTGACTAAGGGAAGGAAGACAACCAAACCCATGGCACCTGAGGAGGACCTAGTCAAGCTCTTTGAGCAGGTCCATATAAACATCCCCTTGATGGATGCGATTCACCACGTACCGGCTTACGCACGATTCCTGAAAGACGTGTACACACCCAAGCGTAAGCTGTGAACTAAAGGTGGGAATCCGATCGTACTGTCAGAGAAAGCCAGCTCCATCATTTTGACCAAACTCCTACCTAAGGCAAAAGACCCAGCCACCCTTCTAATCTCCTGTGTTATCGGTGATATACATTTTGACCGAGCCTTATTGGACCTAGGAGCTTCCATCAATTTGATACCCACATCCCTACTAGACCACTTTGAGGAATCTGAGCTTAAACTGACAGAGATGACGTTGCAATTAGCCCATCAATCTAGTAAGTCACCAAAAGGAGTACTCAAGGATGTCATAGTTAAGGTACACAATTTTTACTTTCCCGTGGATTTCATCGTCTTAGACATGGATGCTCCTGAGAACTTGAAGAATACACCGATCATATTAGGGAGACCCTTTCTGGCCACAATTAGGGACAATATTAATTGCGAGGAGGGCCAAATTAAATTAAAATTTTGGAGCAAGACACTAAAGATCGACATCTTTAAGGCCCAACAAGGAATTAATTGTAGAGTTATTGAACAAATTTGCGATATCAAGGTCGTGGTTAACGACCCATGTATCGAGGAAACCTAATTATTTTTTATCAGCCACAAGAAGATCAAAACCCGCAATTAAAGGAGCCTGAACCTTACCTAGACACACCCATAGCTCCTTCTTTTGCTCCCAACACCCACCCTGAACCACTTGCTACTGCTGATAATCCAATTATGGAATTCAAACCCCTCCCTGACTATCTCAAATACATCTTTTTGGGTTCCAATCAAACGATTCCTGTTATTATCAACTCCCGACTCACATCTGATTAGGAATCACACTTGATTACTATCCTCCAGCAGCATTAGAGAGCCATTGGTTGGACTCTCGATGATCTGACTGGAATCAACCCCTCATATTGCATACATTACATCTATACCGAAGAGGGCTCACGACCATCCCGTGAAATGCAGAGATGCCTGAATCCGAACCTGCAAGATATCGTGAAAAAGGAGATCATCAAGTGTTTAGATACAGGGATCATCTACCCGATCTCCAACAGTCGGTGGGTGAGTCCAATCCAAGTTGTGCGTAAGAAGGCAGGACTCACCGTGATCACGACTGAAACCAGAGACACCATACCGACTCATATAGCGAACTCATAGAGAGTCCGCATTAATTACAGAAGATGTAATACCTCCACGAAGGACATTTCCCACTACCGTTCATTGATTAGATCCTCAAGAAACTAGTAGGAAATCGATTCTTCTGCTTCTTGGATGGGTACTTCGGTTATAACCAAGTTGCAATCAATCCTGAAAACCAAGAGAAGACTACCTTCACCTGCCCCTTCGAGATGTACACATTTCGAAGGATGCCATTCGATCTCTGCAATGCACCCACTACTTTTCAGCGGTTCATGCTTGCCATATTCTCAGATATGGTAGGTGAATACCTTGAAGTCTTTATGGATGACTTCTTAGTATTTAGGGAATTGTTTGATGATTGACTCCTGCACTTGGTCCAAATCCTCAGGCGATGCATTGACGTGAATTTGGTTCTTTCCTAAGAAAAGAGCCATTTCATGGTACTTGAGGGAATTATCCTAGGACATCTCATATCTGAAAAAGGCATCCAGGTTGATTGTGCCAAGGTGAATCTGATTTCCAAACTTCCTATGGCTAGCTTCGTCATGGACATCCGATCATTTCTAGGGCATGTGGATTTTTACCATCGATTCATTCCTGATTTCTCAAAAATCGTGCACCCCTTGACTAATCTTCACTCAAAGGATGTCCCCTTCGAAATCACTGAGGAGTGCACTCATGCGTTTGAGATCCTACATGATCGAGTTACCCAAGCACCTATCCTGCAGTCCCCTGATTGGTCTCAACCCTTTGAGATCATGTGCGATGCATCTGATTATGCTGTGGGTGTGGTACTTGGACAGAAAATAGACGAGAAACCCGTGGTCATCTACTACTCTAGTAAGACACTTGACGAGGCTCAGCGTAACTACACAGTTACTGAGAAAGAGCTGCTAGCTGTAGTATTTACCCTAGAAAAATTCAGATCATATCTTTTGGGTTCCCGTGTTATTATATACTCGAATCACACTGCAGTGAGGCACCTCCTCGCGAAGGATGCAAAACATCGACTAATATGCTGGATCTTGCTGTTGCAAGAATTTGATCTCTAGATTCACGATAAGGCAGGAAAGTAGAACGTGGCAGCTAACCACTTATCCCGCCTTCCTTTTGACATTATTGACCCTTTCGGACCCATCGCAGAGCACTTTCTTGATGAGCACCTCCTGACTATTAGTGCGGGACTTCCTTGGTTCGTTGATTTAGTGAACTACTTGGCGTCACGTCAGATTTCATCCAATTGGCCAAGAAAGATAAATTACTTTCCGATGCCAAGTACTACATCTGGGAAGACCCGTATCTCTTCCGAATGGTGCTGATTAGATCATCAGACGATGCATCCCAGAAGCGAAAATTCAGGACTTTTTGTCCTGCCATGATGAGGCATGTGGCTGACAGTTCTCCGAACATAAAACCGTAGCAAAAGTCCTCCAGTGCAGCTTTTACTGGCCCACGATTTTCAAGGATGCATACGATCACTGTAAGGCATGCACACATTGACAGACCTTAGGAAACACGAGTCACCACGATATGATGCCTTTACAGTCGATTCTCGTATGTGAAATCTTGATATTTGGGGGATTGATTTCATGGAACCCTTCCCTATCTCGAACGGCTTCGAGTACATTCTTCTCATTGTAGACTATGTGTTCAAATGAATCGAAGCCATCCCAACTCGAACCAACAATCATAAGGTGGTAATCAAATTCATTCACCAGAACATCTTTTCACGGTTCAATATCCCATGTGCCATTATCTCTGATGGAGGGACCCATTTCACTAATGCTCAGTTCAGATCACTGATGACCAAGTACGTGGTGTTGCACCAAATCTCTATTCCTTATCACCCCCAAACCAACGGTCTAGCTGAGCTATCAAATCAGGAAATCAAGAAAATCCTTTAGGTCACTGTCCGACCTGACAGGAAAGATTGGCCGTCCTGACTTCTGGAAGCTTTGTGGGCTTATAAGATCGCCCACAAGACCCAATTAGGCATGTCTCCCTTCAGATTGGTGTACGGGAAGGCATGTCACCTCCCCGTCGAGTTAGAGCACAAAGCCTATTGGCAGTACAGAAGTGTAATCTAGATCTTTCTAAGGCAGGAACCCACAGACTGCTTCAAATGAGCGAGATCGATGAACTACGCAATAATGCCTATGAGAACTCACGAATTTACAAAGAGCGGGTTAAGGCCTTTCACAACAAGCACATATCCAAAAAGACCTTTCACCTAGGTCAGAAAGTCTTACTCTTTGATGCCAAATTAAAACTATTCCTAGGAAAACTCAGATTGAAATGGATTGGACCATATCTTATCCAGTGGATTTTCAAAAATGGAGCCATTGAAATCAGTTGACCCAGCCTTGATTCTGAACCTTTTATTGCGAATGGCCAGCGACTTAAGCCATTCATTGAACTCACTGATACGAACTTGTCTGAGGTCTCTTTTGATCTCCATTCTCCCTGAGCTCATTGCACCCAGCTGATGGTATTAAACTCAACACTTAACAGGAGGCAACATGTCATCTTTTTGACAAAAAACCTGAAACCCTTCTTGTCATATCTCATGCCTAACTCATATTGCACTTTAGGGTTCGTCCAATAGAACAGTCGAGTCCACCTCTGGTACTCATACCAGAGCTTGAAATTGTCCGTAACAGTCACCCTGACCCATCCACCCACATGTTCTAATGTACGATCTAAGATGAATTTGAACCCACCTAATTTACAATGAGGACATTGCAAATCATAGGCATGGGGGGTATTAAAGTGCAAAATGTTGTGAGAATCACTTCACAAGAAAGGGCTTCATCGAAAAAATTACATATTCCAAAAAAAAAAGGAGGTTGAGAAAAAAGGAGAGCCATTTTTGAAAAGGATGGAAGAAAAGTGAAATGAAAAGAAAGGAGCACAAAGAAAAAGAAAATAAAATTGAGTCCTTTAGAAACAATTTGGAACCTATCCACCTTCTAGGTTGGATCGAATGATGAACTAAGACCTGAAAGGCTAAAACTTAAGAGATTAGTGGCGAATACCGACCTTATGAAGGATCTAAAGATATGGAATATCTGTGGCTATGCGCACAAAAACTCAAACACAAAATCAGTAATAACAAGACAATTTGCACAATCAATCAAACCACAAAAAATTGGCACAATATGTATACTGGTTCCTCTCTCTTGGGTACTCCACTACCTAAGCCTCCCAGCTTAGGATTTTTAACTTGATTTTCTCAACCTTGAGAGAATCAATTTACTAAACTGAGGTAATTAATGGGTTACCTCAACCTAAGTACAAAAATGGGCTTCTTACAACCCAACGAGCAACAAGCTCAAAGTACAAATAAGAACTGGTGTAAGAAAGAAAACTCATACAATAAGAATTCCTATGCCTCCCAACAATAATTAAAATGAATACCAATTTGGGAGCCTAGAATGGACGTGAATCACTTCGTAGATGCATGAGAAAAGCACGTCGTTGAGCTTGCAAAAATGTAGAGAAAGTGAATGGCAAGCTTCTTCTTTCTCTCTTGAAAATATAGTGGATATTTGAATTATAGCTCTAGAATTTTTCTTCTCTATTTCTTATGTACAAACTAAGGGTCCAAGGGTTTATTTATAGAGTTAGGACCTAGTTGGGATGTCTACTAGACGTTGGGGTTTAAACCCTAACGTTCATATAGCCAAAATTAATTTTCTAGCTGTTCAGTTTTGAGCCAACAGCTACATGGTACCGGTACTAAAGTATGGGTACCGGTACTCGTTGCTTCCAGATTTGGGTTTCAAACTCTTAACACAAATCTGTAACCCACTTGTACCGATATTCATGGTTAGTACCGGTACTCGTTACCTCCAGTATCGGTACTGATCATGAGTACCGGTACTCATTGGGTACAGGTTTGTTTCTTGACAAAACCCAAACCTGTAACTCATGTACCGGTACTAAACTTTAGTATCGGTACTTGTCGGTTAACAAGTACCTTTTTTAAGTGATTTAATCAATTACGTTCTTTGAAAATGAAAGCAATATTAATCCTAATTTATCTCTAATTATTTTACGATCTAAGTTATATTCCTTTGCTAAGAGGCATATATAATCTATAAATAAAAATCTAAACTAGAAACACTAAAGGTCGAAGATAATCTTCTCCTCCTCAATTCTTCCTTGTCATCTTGCCTCTTAATTAAAATGATCTCCTTTTCATCAAGCCTCCATCATTTGCTGTTTGCCTTGATCTTCACCTAAATCTGAAAGAACTCAATTGCAAACATTAATCCATAATAATTTTGTTAGCACCAAAACAAGATGTGGAACAAGGTTCCGACAATCTCCCACTTTTTGGTGTTGACAAAACTATCTTGCAAATAGATAATTATAAGAATAAAAATAATTTTTAACAATGTTATATGAAGGAAAAAAAAAAATTTTCATTAAATCCTCCCTCTCAATATATGCTCCCCAAAAAATATTACTATTTGCCCTCTATCTTTCTCCCCCTTTTTGTCAATCACAAAAAAATGAAGAAATATCATGCCATAAAATTTACCAATAGTAAAATGGAGCTTGTGGATACCAAGCATCTCTCGTTCAACATTCTTGGTCTTCATTCAACCTATAGAAAGGTTGAAGTGTTCCATTATGTGCCTTGAACACCCATTGATTACTTTAAGCTATTCCTACAAAACAAATATCTTTTCTAGGTACCCATTTTCTTGTGGGTCCTTTAGAATTAGCACGTTTCAAATCCTGAGATTTATAGAACTTTTTAGTGTTAGATCTATAATTTTTGGGATTTTTAGCATTTTGATACATCCATGCATGCCTAGGTGCATGTGATTTATTTTGTATATTCTTTTTACTTTGAAATTTTGATTTTGTAGCTTCACAAAATTTAGTATTTAACCTAATTGTTTTTAGATTATTTAAAGTACCTTCAAAGTGCTCATAAATATCTTCTAGTTCTAATATCTTTGCATGCAGCTGATTATTAGTTTCTTTTGACATTTCTAATTCTATTTCTAAACATGATTTTTCTAACTCTAATGTTTGATAATTATTCTTTAAAACCTTATTTTCCTTTTTAAATGACCTAGCTTTATGATATAGTTCTTCATTTGCTTCTAATAATTCTTCAAAAGAGAAATCAAGGTTTACCTCATTATCCGTGTCTTCCGTAGTTGCTACCAAGCAAAGGTGTGCGATCTCGTCGTCATCAGATTTGCTATAGTCGGTGTCCATGTCGGAGTCGCTATCATCCCATGTTGCTTTAAATGCTTTCTTCTTCTTCTTCTTGAGCTCCTTTGTTTCTTTACTATTGTCTTCCATCTTCTTGTTTAAGGGGCAATCCTTTTGCAAGTGGCCCTTCTTCTTGCACTCATAACAAATAATATTAGAAGAAATTTTATTTACTTGCTTACCTTGTTTCTTGTGAGCATTTCCATCTCCTCGTCTTCGGATTATGATGTTATTGAGTCTGAGTCCTCCTTGCTTGCTCTAAAAGCAATGCTTTTCTTCTTGCTTGTCGCCTTGTCTTCGTTCTTCTTGATATTCTCCAATTGGACTTCATATGCCATGAGGCTTCCAATTAGATCATCCAAGGGGAGAGTGGATAGATCCTTTGCCTCTTGGATCGCTGTGGTCTTTGGAGACCAATCACTTGTAAGAGATCTTAAGATCTTCCTTACAAGCTGCTCTTCTGTGAACTTCACTCCAAGGTTCTTTAGGGGGTTAACTATTTCCCCAAACCTTGTGTACATGTCTTTGATCGTTTCACCTTTTGTCATCCTGAAAAACTCATATTCTTCGGTTAGAATAGAAATACGGGTTTCTTTTACCTTGTTAGTACCTTCGTAGGTGATTTGAAGTGTGTTCCATATCTCAAATGCTGATTTGCATGCTGAGATACGGTTGAATTCTTCCCTTGACAACGCACAATAAAGTGCATTCATCACCCTCGCATTGCCGACAATTTTCTTCTTTTGATCCGCTGTCCATGCCACTCCTTCTTGCGGCTCCGGATCTAAGTATTTCTCTTGAATGAGTGTCCACAACTCCTCATCCATTGCCTTGAGGAAGACTTGCATCCTCCTCTTCCAATACCCATAATCCGTCTCATCGAAATAGGGAGGACGGGTCAACGATTGTCCTTCTGTGTGCCTTGAGGTTGATGCCCTTGCAAGTAGGAGTTTTTACTTCTTCTCGCTACCCACTTTTATACCATTTGAAGGATCTAAAGATATGGAATATGTGTGGCTATGCGCATAAAAACTCAAACACAAAATCAGTAATAACAAGACAATTTGCACAATCAATCAAACCATAGAAAATTGGCACAATATGTATAGTGGTTCCCCTCCCTTGGATACTCCACTACCTAAGCCTCCCAGCTTAGGGTTTTTAACCTGATTCTCTCAACCCTGAGAGAATCAATTCATTAAACTGAGATAATTAACGAGTTACCTCAACCCAAGTACAAAAATGAGTTTGTTACAACCCAATGAGCAACAAGCTCAAAATATAAATAAGAACTGGTGTAAGAAAGAGAACTCTTACAACATGAATTCCTAAGCCTCTCAACAATAATTAAAATAATGTTACCGATTTAAGAGCTTAGGATGGACGTGAATCTCTTCGTAGATACGTGAGAAAAACATGTCGTTGAGCTTGTAAGAATGTAGAGAGTGAATGGCAAGCTTCTTTCTCTCTTGAAAATATGGTGAAAATTTGAAATATAGCTCTAGAAATTTTTTCTCTTTTCTTCTATGCAAACTAAGGGTCCAAGGGTTTATTTATAGAGTTTAGGACCTCAAGGATTCGTCTACTAGACGTTAGGGTTTAAATCCCAATGTTCATATAGCCAAAATTAATTTTCTAGCCATTCAGTTTTGAGCCAACGGCTACCTGGTACCGGTACTAAAGTATGGGTACTGGTACTCATTACCTCCAGTACTGGTACTGATCATGAGTACTGGCACTTGCAGGGTATAGGTTTGTTTTTTGACAAAACCTAAACCTGTAACTCACATGTACCGGTACTAAACTTTAGTACCGGTACTTGTGGGTTAACAAGTACCTTTTTCAAGTGATTTAATCAATTACGTTCTTTAAAAATAATCGCAATATTAATCCTAATTTATCTCTAATTATTTTTACGATCTAAGTTATATTCCTTTGTTAAGAGGCATATATAATCTATAAATAAAAGTCTAAACTAGAAACACTAAAGATCGAAGATGATCTTCTCCTCCTCAATTCTTACTTGTCATCTTGACTCTTAATTAAAATGATCTTCTCCTTTTCATCATGCCTCCATCATTTCCTGTTTGCCTTGGTCTTCACCTAAATCTGAAAGAACTCAATTGCAAACATTAATCCATAATAATTTTATTAACACCAAAACAAGATGTGGAACAAGGTTCCAACACCTTAGGCCTCTTTGATCTGTATTGAATTTAAACATTCACATACTTGTCAAGATCCAGATTAATCCTCAAGAGGTTGGGGAAAATGCAAAGCTTATGTATTAGGTCTAAGGCTTAGGGAGTATTCGGCCCCATTAACTAACCTCTAGTTTGCGACACTCAGTAACTTAAGTACCCTAAATCACACACAGTCTGGTTCATTGTGCTCTAAAGATAAAACCATGCCAAAAGGCATTTACTCTATTTTGAAAAAGGTCCTAAGATATAGATTAGGAACGGCTCGAAAACACAAGTTGATTTGGACAAGTTCCCAGTGCGGAGAGGTGGGAAATTCCCCTTGAAGATGCACAATAACATACCATCTCCTCGGTGCTTGTCTCTTAGGATATCTAAATATCTTGCTGGGGGCATGTAAGCACCTTGTGCTAGTTCAGATGCCATGGGCAGGATTATCCCGAAATCTCGATTGCCAGGGTCTGGATTTAGCTACAGAATGCCATGGGCGACACTATCCCAAAGTGTCGAAAGCCATGGTTTCGAGGGTTTCCATGGGTGGTGCTATCTCGAAGTGTCGATTGCCAGGGACCTTGCGAGAATTGATGGTGGGGACAAGGAATCCCATATAGACCGTGTTTAGGGCCAATCTAAGGATGGATCTAAGGAAAAATATAATGAAAAGAAAAGAGAGAGAAAGCTCTCTACAAAAGATGTTTACACTACTTAAAGATGTCTATTTATGCATGTTCTTAAGCATAGGATTGCATTGCATGCTGTAAATATTGCATAACCTGCATCATCTTGCATTTAGAGTAGTTTGAATAAAATGGAGGTTAATTGTCTCCTTTTATGTTCATGGACAGGGCAAACTTTTTATCGGGGCCTCGGATCAAAGATCCAAATGTACAGATGTCATCAGGGCAACGATTAGAGTTCAACGACTCCAAGATCGCCCTAATCAGACATCTATAGCAATAGATAGTGATCGGGGAACCCTAGAAGATCAAGGGCCAAGATGGTGTGAATCTGCACTTCAAACGACAAATCCGACCGCACGGATGGATTCGAATCAACGATCGCAGCCTAACAGCGCGAAAATCGACTCAATCCGACACCCGTGGCACCATCTACATCATCCAAAAGATGGACGGCCAAGATGGTGCCACGTGGTGCCATCTCAGCCATCCAATCAGCCCTCAAGACCACCACTGCCTCTCCAAAGGAAATCCGATGCGATTTAAGACATTGGATCTTGATCCAACGGCCATGAGCACGCATCGCTAAAATCATCTCCACGACCAACTCTCCTCCACAGCGCAGCAGGCGAGCACCTTATCGCGAGGTGCTGGCACGCGTTCGAAACACGAGAAGCAGGTGAGCGGTGTGGGCAAGCGGGTGCGATTGACCGCTCGATCGCAATCGAATGGTCACGTGCACCCAATCCGCCCCACGCGCTATTGCACACCCGCGCGTGATGCGGGATCGTATGCGGGCGAGCGCACGCTGACGAGCGGGCGGGTGCGCGATTTAAGCTGTCCGATCACTGAGAGCGGCTGGACATGTACGCGCGTTACACGTACGAGCAAGCGAGCTGGTTCGCGCGCGTCGCCCACTACGCCCACGTTCGGACCTTTAGCGACGGTTTTATCCGTCACTAAAGGTCCTGAATTAATGTTTAAGAGTTGTAATGACAAAATTGCCCCCACTCCTTGCAACTATAAAAGGAGACCCCCTCCACATGAAATTCTCATCCCTTCCTTCTCTTCTCTCCCTCTCCAAAGCTCAAGAGAAGCTTGTCCTACACTTGGGATGCTTCTCGCGAGATAAAGTCAATTTTCGTCCCCCTTTCGAAAGCAGATCCCTTCGTCCTCCTTCGTCCAGGCATCGTCCCGTCTAGCTCGTCCTCCAAGCGACCGTCGAGGAGGATATTTCTCTCTCCATTCTTTTAATGCTTTCTAGAATAGATTTACTGCTTTCTAGAGTAGATTTACTACTTTCTAGTGTAATCATTTTCCCGCTTTCTAGTGTAACGAACAATCTTTCTGATGATGAAATTCCATGTTCATTCTTCATCTCTTTTTGGCTTTTTTTTTGTAATATTCTCTCTCTCTCTTATTCTCTATCTCTCTCTTCTATTTATTGTAAATAGTTAGATAGTTCTAATCAATTAAATTACTTCATGACAAATAAAATAAACATGAATTTTTTTAAATCAAATGTCCGCCTCCCTATTTTCCACCTGGGATTTCCATTCAAGTATAAATTTTATTTATTGAACACGAGTTCTTCGCTTTCATACTACGACGACAGGTTTTCAAAACCAAACACGTTAGCGTAGCAACCGACGTTCAACAATTTGGCGCCATTGCCAGGGAGGCGATGCTATTTGATTTTTTTTTTCGCGTTTTCTAACTTACAAATCATTTACCTCACTTCTCTCCTTTCTTATTTTGATTCCAGGTACTCTTTCGAGACAAGCAAAAGCAGTAGATTGGAGAAAAGTGCTATTAAAGGTTTTGTGAGTTATCCCCCACCTCCCACCCATTAGATTTCATTTCACCACATAATAACACAAACATCAATCAACCTAGGTGTTCTCATAAACTCTAAGGTTAGATTGTTTGTTGTTTGACACCCACACCCGCCCCAACTCCCACATTAAAAAAAAGAAAAATTAAAAAAAATCTCACAGAGGTACACAACCTCATCTGATTTTCAAACTCAACTGGTAATCCGATCTTTGGAGCCGGTACACACATTCAAACACATAATTGAGTAGAAATCAGATTAGAAAATCACCTGTGTTCCTAATTAAGTGGTGCAACAGGCCAATTGTTTGAGTTGATTGAGCTGCACCACTTCAATTAAAATCAACTCATCAAGTAGCTGCCACATGGGTTCAACTCTTAGGGATTTACTAGGCACTCCACATTCTTTTAAGCTTCAAAGGAAAACATCTTCACTTGTGTTTTCAAAACCTGGTGTACCAACAAAACTTGTTTGAAAACACCTAAAGTTGAATCCTAAAAGCTACTAAGCAAGATTTGAACTCTAAAATTCACCGCATCAAAAATAATCTTGCTTGAAAATCATTGGTTGTGCACGCACACATAAATCAATCAATCATTAAGGGCACAACCCAGATAAAGGGCCCATCACATTCCAAAGCACATTCAAACCTAGCCCTAAATAAAATAGAGTAGATGTTGGCCTTAAGGATTCGACTCGCTCTTCAGAGCCCAGAATGAGATTTTTTTCAATTAGTCTGTTTCTATTGTTCAATCTGATGTCTAGCTAGGGGAGCAGAATCAAACGATCGCATCTGGGGGGTACACTAGGAATCAGAGGTGCAAGCTGAAGGAAGAACCTTCTCCCCAGTCCCTCCTTCTAACTGGTTGGATTGAATAGACAGAAGTAGATCAAATTGTTTCTTTATCTCAAGACGGGTTTTGGGAGTCTGTAGGTCTTTAGGCTAGCCCACTTAAGGATAGGTTTGATTATTTGTATTGCAAGGCACCTTTCTTCCTCCCATCTCTCATGAATCCTTCTACATATTACACGCATTTCCGCTCTTTCCCTCCTGTTTTGAATTATCCTCAACATGACAATTATCCCAACTCGTACTATAATCAACCATCAGTTAGTTGGGATAACTCAGATTGGGGATACAGTTCCAGACCTCCGTGTTTAGGGTCTAACCCTGAACACTTTGATTGTAATTTCTATCCTTCTTAGAGCCACACCGATTATAGATCGTCACCCTTTCATGAACAACCTAATACTAGATCTACAATCAAGAAGGATAAATTGATCCTTACCCATCCTCTGATTACACTGCCTTTAGGTCATCACCACCTTTTGAACAATCTGAACTGACCTATTATCAGGAAGGGTATAACGAATCTCAATTCGTTAATTCCCCTGCATTGATCCCAAACCTGCCCAACCCTGAACCAACTCATTTGGTTCAGGGTAACCAGGTTCAAGATAAGGTTCTAGCTAACTTGAGGAATATCATACAAACTTTAGAAGTTCAGCCAATACCTTACATTGAGAGATTGGAGCCCTTGATTGAAATGATTGATGATTTGAACAAGTCTTTGTTGGATTGACTCCAGGATGTTAAGGATAAGAACCCGGGTGAGTTTCTACTTGGGAAGTTAGCGAAATTGAGGATGAGATTTGTGGTTGCTTTAGTTCTATCATGGGATGATTCCCAGGATGAACTCCCTTCAGGAGAGCCAATGACAAAACTCGCTCAGGCACTTGTTGGGGGGGACACGTGTTACGAGGCTAACCAGATTGAATTAGAGTAACCAATTAAGGATGATCTGATTTCTTCACCTGAGATTCCTGAGTCGGGGTATGAGGAAACGTATGTCTCCATGGATCAGAAAGTGATGGATGATTTTGAGACATACATTAATACAAATCTTGATTTCTTTGATTCTGATGGTAAAGATTCATGTTGCGAAGCCTCACGCGAATTTACAGAACACGATTTCTTTGAGACGATTGGGCCTGAGGAATCTGATACATCATTTGATAGCCCAATAATTGAGGAAACTGATGGGGCTTACATTATGGATCCAGAATCACATTTTCTAGAGGATTCAATTCAATGCCCTGATTGTCGGTTATACCCCATTGAGCTTATCGATGATTCTGTTTTTGAGATAATTAGACTCAAGTCAATTCTAATTCATCCACATCGTTTAGACTTGGAGATTTCAGACGGGGTGATTAATATGCAAGAGGTCCCGGAAACTGACATGCTGAATGAGGAGGATAGGAGCCGAGAAGTTCTGATTTGGGAAGCTAGATCCGGAGGAAGTAGAAGACTGAGTCAAAGGGTTCCTATTAAGCTGAAACCATCAAACCAAGACCCTTACGACATCTGTTCTGAGGATGTCCAACCTAAGTATACATTCAATGATTATTCTTTTGAGCTTGAATTCTCTGTAACCCGACTTTTTGGTCTTGGGTTGCATCCTCATAAATCGTAGGCTCGACCTCGCTTGCATACTGATTTTAGGTTTTGGGTAATTTTTATCCAGAACCTAAGATATTCTCGATTATGGGGTATGGGTCTGCACCACAATTTGGTCCACATCTGTGGACCTCTACTGACAGGTCAGAGGTTTCTTCTGTTTATTCTGATTCTGACCTGTACTTGTAAATTCTTTATTTCTCTTCTTTATATAGTGTGCTTAGCTGAAGGCACTAAATTCAGCATGTATACAATTTTTTTTTAGTTTTCATCTTGGAGCGAACCTGACAGTCATGCAATTCAGGTGCTTTCTACGCTACTCCACTCTATTTTATGTCTTTTTAATATAATGAGGACATTGCATTAGATAGGCATGGGGGGGTGGATATTCATCTCTGAATTTATTCGTCAGCTCCGTAGATTTGTTTTATTTTATTTTATTATTAAAAAAAAAGAAAATTTGAATTAGGAAAGAGAACTTGGGTTTAAGAAAATTTTCAATCTTAGGAAATACTACATTATGATTTGAACACAAAGACCCCTCAGGTCTTTGGACTTAATCAGCCCATGTATCTACTAAAATGTGGATTTGTTTTTCGAGTCCTCACCAACCTGAATTCTATTTTAATTGGAGTAAATAAGTTTGGGTGATAAGTACACGAATTATCAACCCACCCTCTGATTTGAGGAAATTTTGAGTTTTAAACATCTACACACTATCTTGTCACTGACTCGTTGTTCGGCGATTCTAATGAAAATTGGGTAGCTAATGAACCTTCTAGGGTGATATGGCTGGCAAGTTATCGTGGGTAACAGCCCATAGGTAGGTTGTCTAGAGCCTAGTCACTAGACCTTTCTTTTTTTGCTGCTTTTAGGTAAATCTTAGACCAGGGAAGCCACCTACTTAAAAAAAAAAAAGTCAAAATGAAAAGGAGAAAAGAAAAAAAAAGAAATAAGCCACACTTCTCCACACGAGTATGGTTGGCAAGTTGTCAGTGGTAACAGCTCATCGACCGGTTGTCCAGAACCCAGCTCAATAAATGCACAGAAAAATCCTAAAACACTTAGGAAGAAGCGAAGAAGTAGAATAAATCGGGGAGATATACATTGGATTCACCCTTGTGTTGACCCCATAAAAAAATAAAAGTAAGGAGAAAGCTACTAGTTGTAAAGATACACCTTTAGGCAGAATTTTTTTTTTTAGGTCACCTAGAGGCGTAGAAATCTGAAGTCCGTTTTAACTATCGGTCAATGAGTCTTTCACATTCACAATAAGATGCTTAGAACTTAGGGTTCTCATCAAATCTTGGGTGAGTTGAATGGCCGTAGAAAGCCACTCTTAAACCCTAAAACTTGAAAATCCAAAAAAATTAGAAAAGAGGAAAAAGAGAAAAAGAAAATTTTCTTTGAATAAGGTGAGGGCTTGAGGCGGTCTGCATTTTGGCAGATACTTGGGCACTGTTGTGTCTTTGAAAGTTCAGATCCAAAGTAGACATTTTCTTAGTGATTGGAAATAACTCAAGCCCAAATAATCCAACCTAATTCTTTTATAAATAGAATATAGTTTTTGCTAGGGACTAACAAAAGATAGGCATGGGGGTATGATGTAAACATGTTTACACTACTTAAGATGTCTATTTATGCATGTTCTTAAGCACAGGATTGCATTGCATGCTATAAATATTGCATAACATGCATCATCTTGCATTTAGAGTAGTTTGAATAAAATTGAGGTTAATTGTCTCCTTTTATGTTCATGGACAGGGCAAACTTTTTATCGGGGCCTCATATCAAAGATCTAACCGTACAGATGTCATTAGGGCAACGATTAGAGTTCAACGACTCCAAGATCGCCCTATAACGACCCGACTCCCGAGTCCCTACGAGGCACGAGAACCAGACCGACTTGAATAATCCCAAGACCTAGTCGTCCAACGAGGAAGTAATCAAAAGAGCAGTAAAATAAACCACATTCAGCATGAATATAACTAACAGTAAGAAAGTACAGCAGTAAGGAAAGAAACTACTACAGTAGATACCACCACAACAGTAGAACAACATTTATCATATAACATGAACTGCAGGTAAAGAAGTACAGCGCAAACAAGAACTACTCACTATAACAGAAATAAAAGAGGTACAAAAGACTGTGGTAAACTCTACTGGACCCTACTCGGCCCAGCGTCCTCTGCAACCGCTGACCCTGGCTGCTCAACACCAGGTCCTGAAAAAGGTAACGAGTGTAACACGTCAGCAAAACGCTGAGTAGAGTGGCAACTAAAACTAAAGACAATAGTAGAGTGTACAGTAGCTGTTATGTTCTATTACTTTCTTTATTTACATCTTTCAATTGTCTCACTATTTCATTTATTTCTCAGATCTTTTACTTGATCTCGAATGTTCCTCGTGGGAACGATCTTGATTGCAGTCATTTCCAAAAAGTAGAAGTAGCACGTGGTGCTCTCCTGGTCGAGAGAGTCCCCCGTGGTGATCCTACCCTCAGTCAACCACCCCAAGGTCACTGACAGACGTAACAGTGACTACGGCACGCACGATAAACGCACAGGTAGCTAACCCGTACTGGCACGCGGTCAGTCGTTTCCATTAACGGGTGCGCCCAAAGCACAGCACGGAACCAGTACAAGGCAGAGCCCTCTCAGTAACAGGGGTCCAACCCCTCCACAGTAACCAAACCGGGGCCTTGCCCCTCCACAGTCCGCGCACCCTCGCCTAACTACCCTGGTTTGCCCTAGTGGGCCTAACAAGTCGGTGAAGGAGGCTAGCAGAACCCCGGGGCCCGTGGGGTAGCTAGTACTCTCCTAACACTAGTAGCTCTCCTCGGTACTACGTACACGAGGGCCAGCAATTCGGTACAGAGCGGCCAATCCTAACCCCGGGTCCCTGGGGTGGCTGGCCCCACTCTGCACTAAACAGGTACAGGTACTTCCCTTGGAACTGCATACCCAAGAGACAGTACAAACTACATCTCAGTTCCATTCCTTTCCCTTTCCAGGAGTTCCACTCCTAATTCCCCGTAGGGTTCCATCCTTTTAACTCAAACATCCAGGTGTCACTTTCCAGTTTCACGTTCTTACGACCCATGATCTCATTCATGCTTCTTTATTCGTAACAGGCAGCTGTTAATTCAATTTACAGGCAGCTTTATATTCCTTTCCATTTTTTTTTCCAAGACTGCAGTATTATACATTCCACTAGTTTTTCCATCCTAGGATTCATGCCACATCCTAGGATCTAGCATACAACTAGTTTTCCAGCCCTAGGATTCATGCAACACCTAGGAGCTATCATTCCATACATTTCTCATTTCTAGGATTCATGCAATGTCCTAGATTCTAGTTATGGTTCCATACTTTAACAGATTTTAAAAATAACTTAAGCCACTCTACCAGGTACAACGGGAGTAATGGGGGCGTGATCGGGAATCCCGCGTGCCTCCGCGACTCCCAAGACTGCAACTGAATGAGGTCCTATCACAAGGATCAAACACAAGGAGTGTCTCAAAATAGTGTATAGCTACTGTAGACGGGTAGAGGAATTAATTCTGAAAAGAACGCAACTCGAATCGCGAAAAACGGAGCCCGAACGGGTCGAAAAAGACGATACTGTGCAAAATCAGATGTCTAGAACTTCTTCCAGACATCTTAAAAAGTGGATCAGAGAATTACCTGCTCAGCGTGGTTTCCCAGATGTCCAGAAGTCTACGGGGACGTCTGGCCTAGCTCCCAGACGTCCGATGGTCACCCAAGACGTTTGGAAGTCACTCCCGCCGTCTGGTACAACTTCCAAACATCTGATTCGCAAAGGATGGCGAATCAGCAAGCCTGCGCACAGCCAACTCCCTCCCTCAGTACGGTCAGTCGACAGGAAGGAAGAAGAAAGCGGAATACTCACCTTTCAGACGTCTGTATGAGCTTCCAGACGTCTCCCTCACCGTCTGGCTATCAACCCAGACGTCCGATTCTGGAAATTTTTCCAGAATCACGGCGCCACTCAGCCTCCGCTCGCGACGCCACCCGCGTCGCACCTCTCGCGTCTGTTGCTCAGACCGCAACAGGTCCCTCTCCTGATAAACGCCAGTTTATCATCATTTTTATGCTTTAAAACTAACCTAGCTCTTAGGATTTTACTCTGCAAACGGGTTTTTGGGCTGCATTTAGGCATAAATTAGGATAGGCATGCATTGCATTTTTTATTGTCATTTTAATAAGTTTTTGTGAGTGTTAGGGATGTACAGATGCACAGATCCCTAAAACCCTAGCACTCAAGAAGGCAATTGGTGAAGGAGAAGCCTAGACTAGCTGGAACTCAGCCTAATCCAGCTCACCTCAGCTTGATCCAGCTCACCTCAGCTTGATCTAGCTCACCGCAGCTGGAACCTAGCTTACTTGAACTAGGGTTAGCTCATCCCAGCTCCATTCAGCTAATCACAGCTGGATGACAGCTCAAGAGAGTTCACCTTAGCTCACCCTAGCTCAAGTCAGCTCAGATCCAGCTCAACTTAGCTGAGTCTAGCTCACCTCAGCTCCCACTAGTTCACAGGGAGCTCTAGCTAGCTCAGCTGAGTTGACAGGAGTTCACCCCAGCTCAGATCCAGCTACACCAGCTCCACTCAACTCCAGCCAGCTGAAGAAGAATTCATCTCAGCTCAGGAAGCTCAAGTCCAGCTCCCGGGGACTCAGCTTAGCTCAACTCAGTTGAGCTAAGCTACCTTAGCTGCCTCAACCAGCTTGATTCTCCCCGGAAGCACCAGACCTAGCTCACCTCAGCTCATTTTGGTAGAAGCTAGCTCACTTTAGCTTGGCTTAGTAGCTAGCAAAGAACTAGCAAGCTAAGCCAGCTAGAGTAGCCCCATGCCAGCCTCTTCAGCAGCAGCCAGCTCCAGCTCCAGCTCCAGACTTCTTCTCCTCAGCTCCTTGCTCCAAACCCTAGCTCCAGCACCTTCTCCTCTACTCCACCTTTAGCTAAGCTAGCTTAGCTTATCTTAGCTTAGCTTAGCTTAGCTAACAACCAGCTCCTTGGCCATTCATTACCTCCAAAATCAACCCTAGCTAGCTCCACCAACTCAAGCCTACCTAAGCTAGCTACCCTACTCAAGTTGGCACCACCTCCTAGCCATCCCTTCACCCCATTATCTCCACCAAAAGACACTTCAAGTTGGCGCCAAAAACCACCCCTAACCACCTCTATATTGGCGCCACTTTCAGCCCCTTAATCCACCCTACACCTACCCACATAAGCCATCCTAGCCATCCACCTAACCCCCCTTCTAGAATCCTTCTTGGCGCCAACTTAGACCCTCTTCTAGAAGCCATTTTGGCGCCAATATCAAGGGGTGTCAACACACATAACCACCCCTTAGGTGTCCCTTAAGGTGGCGCCAAACACCCTTGGCCATTGGATCCTTAACCACCTCCCTCCTTCCATCCTAGCCATCCATTTCAAAGGTCACCATAGCCCCCCCTCCTATTCTATAAAAGGCCACCACCTACCACCATTTTGAGGCATCCTCCCTTAGTATATTTTCTACCTAAACCACCTATACCTACGGCCAAGAAGAAGGAGTAGAGAAGGAGATTAAAGGGGCACATCACCAGCCCTTTTGGTGCCTTCTTCTCCCCACTCTCTTCAACTTGAGCCACGCCAAGGAGGAGGACTCTTCCACTTCAAGGAGGACGGCCAGGCAAAGGAGGACTTAGGGTGGACGTCCACCCTTGGAGAAAAACTTAGGGCACGCCCCCCTAAGGCTTGCCTTGGAGGACATTACCTTGGCGGAGTACTGCAAGGAAGGAGTTGAAGGATTCTTTTCAAGCTTGGGAGCCACCAACCTTGGAGCAAGAAGCCCTCTTCTTCACCATCTATCTAGAGGATTTGTGTTTTATTTTCTTATTTGCAATTTTCTAGTAGTACAAGCTTTCCTCTACTAGGCCTTTTGTAAAACACTTTATCAATTATCTAGTTGCCTTCTTTGCAATTTTTTTTGTTTGCATTTCTATTTGCTTATTTTCAGCATTCTTCACTTCCTCTCCCTAATTATTCTAGGCCTTCACTTGCTTAGAGTGAGCTTAGGGAGAGGCTCTACTTGCCACTTTAGAGTAGTTTACTTAATTGGAAGTGTAAACACTTTTCCCGCCATAATTTCGCATGTTGCCTTAGTTCAAAAATAAAGAAAAATGGTATATTGAAAATTACCAAAAAGAAAGTTGAGATATATTCCAAGCAAGAGAATCAATTTTGCAACCATATTGCCTCCTTGGACGACCCTAGATACTCCCCTATCTAGGATATAAATTTTAAAAGCGAAAGCGGATTTACGCGTTACAACGACGTATTTTAACAAACCGCGTGAATTCGCTATCACTTTTTGGCGCCGCTGCCGGGGAGGCACGGCTTTGCATTTACTCATTTTCTCTTGCTTGAAGTGGATCTCATCCCCTTCTCTTTCTTTCTTTTGTGTGTGCAGGAACTACAGCGGGAAAGCGGGAATCTGGAAGCGAGAGCTTAAAGATCCTTTTCTTCCCGCGAAAATTCAGGTTGGTTCCTCTTTCTGGTCACATAAATAATTAAAACTACCAAAAATATATTAAACTTGGCTTTCAGGACCATAAACACTTAAATTAAGTGAAGTGGTGCATTTTAAAATCCATTGTTTACTTGTATGCTTCTTTAGCACCATTCCATTGCAAGTATTGGTGTTCTGTTTTTCGGGTCTAGATTTCTGTCCAGACTTGAAAAATTGATTCCTAACACCACAGGCCTCCTAAAATCATAAAATTTCATAGAGTGATTCCTAATTAAGTTTGGAACATCTGTTCCAAATTTCAGATTAATTGGATTTGTATTTAATTTTTAAAAATTCGTGGATTACAGAGGGGTCACACCCTCTAATCTTCCTGTTTTGCTGCTGTCCGCGAATTTTCAGAATTTTTATACTCATCCAATTTTTGTGAAATTTATCTTGTTGGAATCCCTGTAAAATTTTACATATCATATAAAATAATAAAAATTTTCTGAGGTCGGTGGTAATACTGAAAAATCTATAATACCCACGGGTATTATTTCTGGACTTTGACACCAGTACAATTAAAAATTCAAAACTATTATCAAACAAATTCCTAAAATCTTAGAAAAATCTTTTCTGGAATCCTTGTTTGATTTTCTTCAAAGTAGTGGTGTTGTTTGACTTGTTTGGACCACTACTTAATTCTGAAAGCTAAAAATAATTCATTGGTAGTTAAATTTCTGTCTTAGGGATAATTGGCTTAGGGTTTCTTCTTTCTCTTTAGAGACTCAATTAAAAGGAAATATACAATCACACATACAACTGGTCTTTCCTTTGATTGTGAACTTTCAAACTTGTTTGAAAACTTAACTAAAGAAACCCTAAAATACATTCAATTAAATCAAATCCTAAAAGACAAAAATACAAAAAAAAAAAAAAAAATTGTGTGACAACTTGATTTTCATTGGAGCCACTCTCCAATTCCTGCACACACACAAAAAAATCAAATAACAGGGCAACAACCCAATAAACGCCCTCCACATTCCGTGTGCACTGTAGAATCCTAGACCTAATTAAAATTTGTAGCAACTTGACCCCTAAGGCTTTATCAACTTAGGCTTGCTATTTAGGTTTTAAGTTTTCTTTAGTTAGTACCAATTCTGTCATCTGTATCTGGTGTTCAGGCTGAGGGGCCGTGTCAAACGACCAGGCGCGGGTTTGTACAAGCACCTGGGGTTTTCCCTGGGAAACGTTTGGGCCCAAACCTCCCCTTAAGCAACCTGGCTAGATTTGTTGATAGAACGGGTATTCACTATTGACTACTTATTTCCTATATAGACCAAGTCTTAGGTTATTATTAGGGAGTCACAATCAAGTTAGGTCTAGTTTTTGTTTGTTTGAATTGCACACTTTCTCTCATCTCTTTCTCTTCTCCTCCCCTCCCCGTTCTTCCATTTTATGCACGGGCGACGGTCTCAAAATCCGCACTTGGAAGGACCATTTGATTTCGCCCCCCACGTAAAAAGACCACTTTTTCTGTCTTCTCCTGAAAAAATGGAAACACAACAAAATAGGTCCACTGACCCTTCCACGTCTACCTCTAACCCCACCTCTAACCCTAATTCTAACCCTTCCACCCAAAACCCAACCACCAGTAACTTTCCACACTTGGAGCTCCCCAATCTTGAGTTGCCCCACACACAACATCAAGACCCCCTACCTGATCTTTTAAAATTGATGGCCGATCAAATTAATAAATTAAATTCCAATCAACAAACATTGACTAGGAACATCCAAAACCTAGCCAATCCAAGGCCAAACCCACCACCCCGTCAGCAGCCTGTTGTTCCTCTAAAAGATTTCTATGATCCATCTTATTATGAGGAACGACCAGGGGTGGTCATACCTGAGGGGGACTTTGAGATCAAGCCAGCCGTCCTGAACCTGATTAAACACTTTCATGGCCTTCCTAGGGAAGACCCTTTCAGCCACCTTGAAGAACTAACTCTTCTTGCACAGACAACCCGTTCCCGAAATGTGCAAGAAGACATATGGCTGATGCGGCTTTTTCCATTATCTCTTAAAGATAAGGCCGCTTATTGGTTCAGGACCATTGGCCGACCCATCACAACATGGCCTCAACTCAAGAGTGCCTTCCTCAAGAAATTCTTTCCCATAGGTCGTACCAATTCCTTACGAAGATCTATTACGACCTTTCACCAAAAATCTGGTGAAACTTTCCATGATTCTTGGGAAAGATTTCAAGACCTTTTAAGAAGTTGCCCGCACCACGAGATTCCTTTATGGCAGCTCGTGCAAATCTTCTATCATGGATTAGAAGATCAAATCCGACAGTTTGTCGACGCCTCGTGTGGCGGCAACTTTTTAAATAAAGATGCAGAAAGTGCCTATGACCTGTTCGAAGAAATGAGTGAAAACTCATTTAATCAAGCTTCCATGAACACATTTTGCAGAACCCAAAACCCGCAGTTCGGTGTTCATGAAATAGGCACTCAATCTATCCCTGTCACCCAAGATGATCTTCAATTGATTGCTCAAAAACTCGACCAGATGCATATTAATCAAAAGAAAATTGAGGAAAGACTAGCCACTTCAACTCAAGCTCCACACCCACATCTAACCCAACCTAACTTTCCACAAAGAGAAAATTTGCACAATCTCAACACTACCCCTGCTGATTATTCTGAGGTTGCCCATGATTCACTGGGGAATTACAACTATCCAGATCTTAACCCCACTCAAAATATTTCTGCCATCCAGGAGCCCTTTAAAAATTCTTCCAATTGGAAAAATTACCCGAACTACTCCTGGAATAATCAAGTTTCCTCCCAACCATATCATTTTAATGGGTATGGGTCGAATCCAAATTTCCATCCTGGGCCATCCCAACAAGATATCAATGCCCAGATGCTACGGACCCTGCAGGATATGCAAACAAAAATGACGGAAGTAACCCGCAACATCACAAATCTGAACAATCAGATTGGGGTTGCTCCCACGCAAAGACCTGTAGGACATCTTCCGTCCCAACCCATACCCAATCCCAATCACCAAGGGAACCATTATATGGGCAGAAATCCACATTATCCAAATCAGCCTCCTCCTAACCCACCTCAGCAGCCGCCCAGGTTCCTGCAATCACAGGCCCCCCTACCTCCTCCAAATAATAATCCGACTGCACATGCAGTTACCTTGAGGAGTGGGAAAACCACCACTGACCCCGAGCCTTCACACGAACCTGGTAAGATACCTGTGCAAATTGACTCCCCACCTCCCCATCAGGAAGAAAAAGAACAACAAAAATCTCAAGACAAGATTCCTATCCCTTTCCCACAAGCTCTCTACCCTACCACCAACAAAAGAAAGAAATCTGAGCCCACTACAGAAGAACTCATGGAGCTATTCGGGCAAGTTCATATCAATATCCCTCTCCTAGATGCTATCAAATATATACCTGCCTATGCTAAATTTTTGAAGGAAATTTGTACTCCTAAAAGGCAGGCCAAAAATCTAGGACAGGTGCATCTTTCGGAAACAGTAAGCTCTGTCATACAGAGTAAGCTGCCTCCTAAGATGAAAGATCCGGGGGCGCCTTTAATTTCTGTAATTATTGATGACACTACATTTAATCGCGCCCTCCTTGATCTTGGTGCCTCTGTAAATATTATTCCCACAAGTTTATTCGAAGAATTTCAGATCGGTGAATTAAAACCCGTCGAGGTTACCCTGCAATTAGCCGACCGATCTACAATCAAACCTCGTGGGATTGTCGAGGATGTATTAGTCAAGGTCCAGAATTGTGTCTTCCCTGCAGACTTTCTGGTTCTTGACATTGAGGCACCCGAATCATTATTGGACTCCCCGATAATCCTTGGACGCCCATTTTTGGCTACTGCAAAGGCAAATATCAATTGCCACACAGGCAAAATGGATATCAACTGTGCAGGCCAAACTATCACCTTAGATATTTTTAAATCCTCCAGGAGATTCCATGATGATAACTTCTTTGAGGACTCAGATACTGAAATTTCTAATATGGTGGAGGAGACAATGTTAATAGATACCCATACCGACCACAGTTTTTTTGAGGACTCTGATTCAGACTCAGTGGTCGGCGAGATCTGTGATCCGGAAACTTGTCTTGACTCCAAATTTGTTCCTGATACCCCCCCTAACCCACCCACTATTCACGCACCTAATTTTTCCACACTAACTCACCATTCCTTCCCCGACCCCTTTCTTACGGACCTGCCACCAACCCCGCCCGAGTTTGGCACCCAACCTGAATTAAAACCATGGCCAGACTCGGGCCACACTTATCAATTTCCATCTCACTTTGATCCCAATATTATTTCTAATCAATTTTCTAGGGATCTAGACGAAGACACCTTTTTTGCGGGCATTCAAGTGTCCAATTATTTACATGATTTTCCGTCTTCTGTGCATACCTTCACGCCCGGCTGAATGGCGTAAAAGATAGCACTGGATGGGAGGTAACCCATCATTTTCTTGCTTTCCTTTTTTCTTCTTTTTCCAGGTTTTATTCATCCTAAACCTGACCGTTCTTCACTAAGGTGATTCCTTTTCCCTCCTAATGCATGAGGACATGGCATATCTTGAGCATGGGGGGGGTGTTTTTAAATTTTTACGATCGATTTAGGATGTTTAAAACCTAAAAACATGCAATTTTCTTTAATTTATTTCCTGCTTGCATACCCAAAAAAAAAAAAAAAAAAAAAAAATTGTTGAAAACTTTTTGAGGAAAAATTTTGAAATCAGGACTAAGGTCGAAAAATTCACTTCTGGTACAATGGGATTTAATCCTTAACAAACTAAGGATAAGGATATGGATCTGATCATTAGAATTCCAGGGTCTATTTTAGACTAGATCAGATATCCTTCTCTAAAATTCCACCTGAACTCATGATAGTTCAGGTGACTTGATCCTATTTTGTAATATGGAAAGTATTTGACTTAGTTTTTGATTCAAAAACCTGCGATTCTTGAGAAACTTCTTGTGTCAATTTTTACACACAAGCCAACAACTAAAAATTTGAAAAAACTCCCTTGTTTGGATTTAGTAAAAGTCTGAAGCAGATCATTGGTTTGAGTTCCCACCGTCGAGAAGAAGAAAAAAACCTTCTTTGAGGACGCGATGTCAACATGTTACCGCCTCGGCGCTGCTCTATATCTATATTTCATATCTTTAGACGGAGCATTAAAGCGCATTTCAGCAGCTCAAGTGTCTTGGACGGTGCTCTACCTATAGCGTCGGAGCAAGAGCTTGAGTTTGCTTGGAGCGCCCCTTTTCACCGCATCTTGTTTTGGGGTTGTGAGCTCCTGGGTGGTGTCATGGACAGTGCTATCCCGAAGTACTGGCGCCAGAGCCCCCTCGAGGAATGGTAATGGGAATGATGATACCGACACATCTGTTGTAAGACTAAGCTAAAAATAAGCACGGGGGAGAGAAAAAAAAAAAAAATAAAAATAAAAAATAATATATATATATATATATATATATATATATATATATATATAATAATAATAACACGTCCTTATAAAGGTTGGCTTTTCACAAGCACAGACACAAGGTTTTAAAGGAATTTGCAAGTTGCGAATCAGATTCACGAGCCAGAAAAATCCTAAAAACAAACATTTCAAGTCATCTGAATTAACAAGGGGTTAATTTGTGAATTTTCTGAGGATATATTGATCCCGTTCTATCTAATGGTTGGATCCAAAAACAAATCCTGATGTTTCTCTTCAACAAATCCCGTATCTCCTGTGTTTTAATCTACCAAGGTCCCTTAATCTCTTTTTCTCCTCAAAAGTCAAAAAAAAAAAAAATTAGATTTCCCAAAAATTCCGTTTTCCAAAAAAATTAATGTTTTGCTAAGAGACTAGCAAAAGATAAGCATGGGGGTGTGATAAACGCCAGTTTATCATCATTTTTATGCTTTAAAACTAACCTAGCTCTTAGGATTTTACTCTGCAAACGGGTTTTTGGGCTGCATTTAGGCATAAATTAGGATAGGCATGCATTGCATTTTTTATTGTCATTTTAATAAGTTTTTGTGAGTGTTAGGGATGTACAGATGCACAGATCCCTAAAACCCTAGCACTCAAGAAGGCAATTGGTGAAGGAGAAGCCTAGACTAGCTGGAACTCAGCCTAATCCAGCTCACCTCAGCTTGATCCAGCTCACCTCAGCTTGATCTAGCTCACCGCAGCTGGAACCTAGCTTACTTGAACTAGGGTTAGCTCATCCCAGCTCCATTCAGCTAATCACAGCTGGATGACAGCTCAAGAGAGTTCACCTTAGCTCACCCTAGCTCAAGTCAGCTCAGATCCAGCTCAACTTAGCTGAGTCTAGCTCACCTCAGCTCCCACTAGTTCACAGGGAGCTCTAGCTAGCTCAGCTGAGTTGACAGGAGTTCACCCCAGCTCAGATCCAGCTACACCAGCTCCACTCAACTCCAGCCAGCTGAAGAAGAATTCATCTCAGCTCAGGAAGCTCAAGTCCAGCTCCCGGGGACTCAGCTTAGCTCAACTCAGTTGAGCTAAGCTACCTTAGCTGCCTCAACCAGCTTGATTCTCCCCGGAAGCACCAGACCTAGCTCACCTCAGCTCATTTTGGTAGAAGCTAGCTCACTTTAGCTTGGCTTAGTAGCTAGCAAAGAACTAGCAAGCTAAGCCAGCTAGAGTAGCCCCATGCCAGCCTCTTCAGCAGCAGCCAGCTCCAGCTCCAGCTCCAGACTTCTTCTCCTCAGCTCCTTGCTCCAAACCCTAGCTCCAGCACCTTCTCCTCTACTCCACCTTTAGCTAAGCTAGCTTAGCTTATCTTAGCTTAGCTTAGCTTAGCTAACAACCAGCTCCTTGGCCATTCATTACCTCCAAAATCAACCCTAGCTAGCTCCACCAACTCAAGCCTACCTAAGCTAGCTACCCTACTCAAGTTGGCACCACCTCCTAGCCATCCCTTCACCCCATTATCTCCACCAAAAGACACTTCAAGTTGGCGCCAAAAACCACCCCTAACCACCTCTATATTGGCGCCACTTTCAGCCCCTTAATCCACCCTACACCTACCCACATAAGCCATCCTAGCCATCCACCTAACCCCCCTTCTAGAATCCTTCTTGGCGCCAACTTAGACCCTCTTCTAGAAGCCATTTTGGCGCCAATATCAAGGGGTGTCAACACACATAACCACCCCTTAGGTGTCCCTTAAGGTGGCGCCAAACACCCTTGGCCATTGGATCCTTAACCACCTCCCTCCTTCCATCCTAGCCATCCATTTCAAAGGTCACCATAGCCCCCCCTCCTATTCTATAAAAGGCCACCACCTACCACCATTTTGAGGCATCCTCCCTTAGTATATTTTCTACCTAAACCACCTATACCTACGGCCAAGAAGAAGGAGTAGAGAAGGAGATTAAAGGGGCACATCACCAGCCCTTTTGGTGCCTTCTTCTCCCCACTCTCTTCAACTTGAGCCACGCCAAGGAGGAGGACTCTTCCACTTCAAGGAGGACGGCCAGGCAAAGGAGGACTTAGGGTGGACGTCCACCCTTGGAGAAAAACTTAGGGCACGCCCCCCTAAGGCTTGCCTTGGAGGACATTACCTTGGCGGAGTACTGCAAGGAAGGAGTTGAAGGATTCTTTTCAAGCTTGGGAGCCACCAACCTTGGAGCAAGAAGCCCTCTTCTTCACCATCTATCTAGAGGATTTGTGTTTTATTTTCTTATTTGCAATTTTCTAGTAGTACAAGCTTTCCTCTACTAGGCCTTTTGTAAAACACTTTATCAATTATCTAGTTGCCTTCTTTGCAATTTTTTTTGTTTGCATTTCTATTTGCTTATTTTCAGCATTCTTCACTTCCTCTCCCTAATTATTCTAGGCCTTCACTTGCTTAGAGTGAGCTTAGGGAGAGGCTCTACTTGCCACTTTAGAGTAGTTTACTTAATTGGAAGTGTAAACACTTTTCCCGCCATAATTTCGCATGTTGCCTTAGTTCAAAAATAAAGAAAAATGGTATATTGAAAATTACCAAAAAGAAAGTTGAGATATATTCCAAGCAAGAGAATCAATTTTGCAACCATATTGCCTCCTTGGACGACCCTAGATACTCCCCTATCTAGGATATAAATTTTAAAAGCGAAAGCGGATTTACGCGTTACAACGACGTATTTTAACAAACCGCGTGAATTCGCTATCATCTCCACGTCGTTCCGCGCCCCCTGCGCCCTCCGCCGACCGGCCAAGCCGCTCCGGCGAGCTCGCCCTCACGGCAGAGCTCCGCCCTCGCACGCCGCACCTCCTCCGTGCTCACTGCGGCCGCCGCTGCCGCCCTTGCACTCGCTCGCTCTCGCGCACAGGAAGGAGAAGAGGAAGGGGACGGTGGAGACAACGGGAGGGGAGGCGTGGCCTTTTAAGGCCGCGCGAGGAGGAGGGAGAGAGTGTGCGGCAGGTCTGCAGCCGCAGAGAGAGAGGGAAAAAGAGAGAGAGAGGAATCGCGGGTCTGCACGCACAGGCGCGCAGACGAATCTCTCGTGCAAAAAATAACTATTTTCCAGACGTCAGTAAACGATCCCAGACGTCTAGTCAGACGTCTGGATGTGATCCCAGACGTCGTAAAAGACATCTGGGGCACGCGTTCGTAACACGCCCTAATCAGACATCTGTAGCATCAGATAGTGACCGGGGAACCCTAGAAGATCAAGGGCCAAGATGGTGTGAATCCGCACTTCAGATGACAAATCTGACTGCATGGATGGATTTAGATCGACGATCGTAGCCTAACGACGCGAAATCGACTCAATCTGACACCCGTGGCACCATCTACATCATCCAAAAGATGGACGGCCAAGATGGCACCACGTGGCACCATCTCAGCCATCCAACCGACCCTCAAGACCGTCGCTGCCTCTCCAAAGGAAATCCGACACGCGATCTGGGTCCTTGGATCTTGATCCAACGGCCATGAGCACGTGCCCTAAAATCATCTCCGTGACCAACTCTCCTCCACAGTGCAGTGGGCGAGCGCCTTATCGCGAGGCATTGGCGAGCATTCGAAACACGAGAAGCGGGTGAGTGGTGCGGGAGAGCGGGTGTGATTGACTGCTCGATTGCGATCGAACAGTTGCGCGGGCCCAATCCGCCCCATGAGCTATTGCACGCCTACGCGTGATGCGGGATCGTACGTGGGCGGGCATGCACTGAGGAGCGGGTGGGCGCGCGGCTTAAGCCGTTCGATCTCACGATCGGACGGCTGAGAGCGGCTGGATGTGTACGTGCGTTGCACGCACGAGCAAGCGAGCGGGCGCGCGGGCACGCGCACGCCGCCCACTACGTCCATGTTCGGACCTTTAGCGACGATTTTATCCATCACTAAAGGTCTTGAATTAATGTTTTAAGAGTTGTAATGACCAAATTGCCCCCACTCCTTGCAACTATAAAAGGGGATCCCCTCCACAAGAAATTCTCATCCCTTCCTTCTCTTCTCTCCCTCTCCAAAGCTCAAGAGAAGCTTTCCCCACACCTGGGATGCTTCTCGCGAGATAAAGTCAATTTTCGTCCCCCTTTCAGAAGTGGATCCCACGACGACGACGACGTGCTGCCTCGTTCCCATTCTTCACGCTTCGTCCTCCTTCATCCTGCTCTGTCCTCCTTTGTCCAGGCGTTGTCCTATCCGGCTCGTCCTCCAAGCGACCGTCGAGGAGGATATTTCTCTCTCCATTCTTTTAATGCTTTCTAAAGTAGATTTATTGCTTTCTAGAGTAGATTTACTACTTTCTAGTGTAATCAATTTCCCGCTTTCTAGTGTAACGAACAATCTTTCTGATGATGAAATTCCATGTTCATTCATCATCTTTTTTTGGTTTTTGTTTGTAATATTCTCTCTCTCTCTTCTATTTATTGTAAATAGTTAGATAGTTCTAATCAATTAAATTACATCATGACAAATAAAATAAACACGAATTTTTTTAAATCAAACGTCCGCCTCCTCGTGTTCGACCTAGGATTTCCATTCCGGTATAAATTTTATTTGTTGAACACGAGTTCTTCGCTTTCATACTATGTCGACAGGTTTTCAAAACCAAACACGTTAGCATAGCAACCCAACGTTCAACAGTACCTCTAAGCCTATTGTTGGTATTAAGATCTGATTCCTAGAGATGTCGCCTAGTAAGGCATCCTGACGGCTAAATCCGACCTAGATAATTGGCTCGACTCAGATGGTTTTAATAAGGGACTAGCAAAAGCTAGGCATGAGGGTATGATGGGAACACCATCATAAGTCATAACTGGCTCATTTTGATCAAATTAAATCAATAAAATCTCTTACATATCTTTCAGAAGGTCATACGGGCATAAAACATTGATTTGAGAAGAAGATAAAATACAGGGTTATTTCTACAAATTTACCATTCTATCACAAAAATAGAATAACCACAGGTTTTCTCAGGGGCTAAACAGAGGTCAAATGTGCTTTAGAGTCTATTAAGAGGGTTCATGCAGAACGAAAAGGGTTTTCGCACGTTAGGGGAATTAAATGACTTCCGAAACCCTAAAAATAGACCCGCTTAATTAACTGAGGTTATGGTCAGGATAAAATTAACCTAAACCATCTAAAATTCATATAAAAATATTTTCTAGGGTTTGGCATCCTTGATTTGACCATTGGAACCCATCTTGATGCAAAATAGAGTCTCAAACAGATAATTTCCCTAATTTGGGAAATATGCAAATTACCCAGTCAAACTAGGTAAAAACCAAACTTCAACTTCACCATTATATTCCTTAGGTTCAAATTAGGTTTGTACCAAAATTTGGGCCCAATCTAAGATCATCTTGACCTAACTTGCAAGTTGGTTATGTCTGACTCTTTTATCTCACACACATGCCCATAATTTTTGAATCCTTTATAAATAGGTCCCCAACCTTATCGTGTCCTTCTACAAATAGGTCCCTACCACCTTGAACTCCTAATCCTACAACTCCGATGAGCTTGATTTGGCTTTTTCTCCTTTATTCCTTAACAAATCCCTCTCAAATTTGAAAGGGAAGTTCCTCAAGGAATTCCCTTCCTTTTAAGCCAGATTTGAAGCTCTAAAATTGGCCCAAATCCTGGTGCGAACCTTTGAAATATTTGGGTCCCCATCTCTAGTGACCTTCCAAGCTTGGGAAGCTTGCTTTCCAAGCTCAAATCAACCTCTAGAGGCCTATAAAGAAGCCCAAATGCATACCGTCCATCCCACGCTCAAATTCGACAGGAATAACCCCCAATTCTTCTCTCTTCCTCTGGCCGAAGTGCTCCTCGATGTCTGGCAACCTCCTCCAACTCCATTCCTCGTCCGTTCACAATACCAGTGACGAATTTGTCTCTCTCAGCTTCCTTCGTATCGAGTAGTACCAGCCGACGCCTCTATCTCCTTCATCCTCATCATCCAACCCCCACAGGAGCTACCTTCTTCCCCGACGTTGCCTCTGCTCCCCATCATCTGCCAACTACCTAGATAAGTTCCCTAACTCCTCTACTTCATTTTCACCCCAACCACACTCAGTTTCGACTACGCTACCACCCATTCACTGTCATCCCTTCCGTGTCCAGCCACTCCTTCAGCGAGGCACATCTTGCTCCACACACCATTAAACTCCTCGCCATTCATCCCTACATCTCTGCCTCAACCCAAGGGGCAAAAGCCCTATTTCTATTTTGCTGATTCACCACCCAAACATGCCCCCGAACAACCCACCTTCGCACGGCCATCTCCGTCAACGTCCTTCCACCTCACGCACTCTCACGCCACACTGCATCCACCACCACGTTCACCGTCCCACAGTGGAGCTACTGAGCTATTTTAACAAGGTTGAAAGGTCGTATCTTGGATTTCAGGTGTTCGTGGTCAGCCGCTGATAAACACCAGTTTATCATCATTTTTATGCTTTAAAACTAACCTAGCTCTTAGGATTTTACTCTGCAAACGGGTTTTTGGGCTGCATTTAGGCATAAATTAGGATAGGCATGCATTGCATTTTTTATTATTGTTTTAATGTGTTTTTGTGAGTGTTAGGGATGTACAGATTCACAGATCCCTAAAACCCTAGCACTCAAGAAGGCAATTGGTGAAGGAGAAGCCCAGACTAGTTGGAACCCAGCTTGATCCAGCTCACCATAGCTGGAACCTAGCTTACTTGAACTAGGGTTAGCTCATCCCAGCTCCATTCAGCTAATCTCAGCTGGATGGCAGCTCAAGAGAGTTCACCTTAGCTCACCCTAGCTCAAGTCAGCTCAGATCCAGCTCAACTTAGCTGAGTCTAGCTCACCTCAGCTCCCACTAGTTCACAGGGAGCTCTAGCTAGCTCAGCTGAGTTGACAGGAGTTCACCCCAGCTCAGATCCAGCTACATTCAGCTCCACTCAACTCCAGCCAGCTGAAGAAGAATTCATCTCAGCTCAGGAAGCTCAAGTCCAGCTCCCGGGGATTCAGCTTAGCTCATCTCAGTTGAGCTAAGCTACCTTAGCTGCCTCAACCAGCTTGATTCTCCCCGATAGCACCAGACCTAGCTCACCTTAGCTCATTTTGGTAGAAGCTAGCTCACTTTAGCTTGGCTTAGCAACTAGCAAAGAACTAGCAAGCTAAGCCAGCTAGAGTAGCCCCATGCCAGCCTCTTCAGCAGCAGCCAGCTCCAGCTCCAGCTCCAGACTTCTTCTCCTCAGCTCCCTCCTCCAAACCCTAGCTCCAACACCTTCTCCTCTACTCCTCCATTAGCTAAGCTAGCTTAGCTTAGCTTAGCTTAGCTTAACTTAGCTATGCTCCAACTTCCTTGGCTTGTACTACCCCAAAAACCCACCTACCAACTCTACCCAACTAGCTCCACCTAAGCTCCACATAAGCTAACCTACTTGGCACCAACCTAACCTACCCACCACCTCCAAAAGACACCTAAAAGTGGCGCCAAAAACTACCCATAACCACCCCTTAATGGCGCCACTTTTCCCTCCAAAATCTCCCCTCATCTCCACCACACAATCTCCCTTGAACCCATCTCCACCATCCACCTAACCCCCCTTCTAGAAGACCCCATGTTGGCGCCAACATGGTGGTGTCTCTCCACCACCAAAAGACACCAACACCACCATAACTACCCCCTTTAACACCTCTTGGGTTGGCGCCAACTCTCCTTAGCCATAGGATCACTAACCACCTCCATTCTTCCATCCTAGCCCTCCATTTCAAGGGGCACCTTAACCCCCCATCCTACCCTATAAAAAGACCACTACCCACCACCATTCAAGCCATCCTTGGCTAGCCATTTCACTCTCATATTCCACCAAGAATCCCACGTCCAAGAGAAAAGAAGAAGAAGAAGATTAAGGGGATATTCTGTCCCCTTGGTGCCTTCCCCTCTTCCCTTCTCTCTTGGGTCACGCCAGCCAAAGGAGAAGCCAGGCAAGGAAGATCTTGGAGGAGATCTTGAAGGTGGTCACGCCACCTTGGAGGAGTTTTAAGGGTGGTAGCTTGCCCACCCCTTTGGAGAGAGCATTAAAGGTGGTAGCTTCCACCTTGGAGGAGCTCTCACGGAAGGAGAAGAAGGAGGCCCTCTTTTCAAGCCAAGGAGCAGCTAGGCTTGGAGCAAGAAGACAACCTTCTTCACCATTGTTACAAGAGGATTTGTGTTTCTTTTCTTGCTTTTAAATTTTTCAATTCTAGTAGAAGCTTTCCTCTACTTGTCCTTGAAAAGAACACTCATTCTACTCAATCAAAAATTGCCTTCTTTTAAGCTTTTTATTGCAGTTGTTTGTTTTGGTTCTAGCACTTATTTCACCTCTTCTTCCTAATTACCCTAGGCCTACACTTGCCTAGAGTGAGCTTAGGAAGAAGATATTTCTATCTTTTAGAATTTTAATCATTTGTAGGTGTTAGTTCTTTTCGCTACAATCTGCCGTTTGCCCTTGTCTATTCAAAATACAAAAAAAATTACATATTGAAAAATATTAAAAAGAAAGTTGAGATTGTATTCCAAGCAAGAGAATCATTATTGCAATTTTTGCCTCCTTGGACGACCCTAGATACTCCCCTATCTAGGATATAAATTTTAAAAGCGAAAGCGGATTCGCGTGTTACAACGACGTTAAAAAAACTGCTTTTACAAATCACGCGCATTTCGCTATCACTTTTTGGCGCCGTTGCCGGGGAGGCACGGCTTTGCATTAACTCATTTTCTCTTGCTTGAAGTGGATCTCATCCCCTTCTCTTTCTTTCTTTTGTGTGTGCAGGAACTACAGCGGGAAAGCGGGAATCTGGAAGCGAGAGCTTAAAGATCCTTTTCTTCCCGCGAAAATTCAGGTTGGTTCCTCTTTCTAGTCACATAATTAATTAAAACTACCAAAAATATATTAAACTTGGCTTTCAGGACCCTAAACACTTAAATTAAGTGGAGTGGTGCATTTTAAAATCATTGTTTGCTTGTATGCTTCTTTACCACCATTCCATTGCAAGTATTGGTGTTCTATTTTTCGGGTCTAGATTTCTGTCCAGACTTGAAAAATCGATTCCTAACACCACAGGCCTCCTAAAATCATAAAATTTCATAGAGTGATTCCAAATTAAGTTTGGAACATCTGTTCCAAATTTCAGATCAATTGGATTTGTATTTAATTTTTTAAAATTCGTGGATTACAGAGGGGTCACACCCTCTAATCTTCCTGTTTTGCTACAGTCCGCGAATTTTCAGAATTTTTATACTCATCCAATTTTTGTGAAATTTATCTTGTTGGAATCCCTGTGAAATTTTACATATCATATAAAATCATAAACATTTTCTGAGGTCGGTGGTAATACTGAAAAGTCTATAATACCCACGGGTATTATTTCTGGACTTTGACACCAGTACAATTAAAAATTCAAAACTATTACCAAACAAATTCCTAAAATCTTACAAAAATCTTTTCTGGAATCCTTGTTTGATTTTCTTCAAAGTAGTGGTGTTGTTTGACTTTTTTGGACCACTACTTAATTCTGAAAGCTAAAAATAATTCATTGGTAGTTAAATTTCTGTCTTAGGGATAATTGGCTTAGGGTTTCTTCTTTCTCTTTAGAGACTCAATTAAAAGGAAATATACAATCACACATACAACTGGTCTTTCCTTTGATTGTGAACTTTCAAACTTGTTTGAAAACTTAACTAAAGAAACCCTAAAATACATTCAATTAAATCAAATCCTAAAAGACAAAAATACAAAAAAAAAAAAAATTTTGTGACAACTTGATTTTCATTGGAGCCACTCTCCAATTCCTGCACACACACAAAAAAATCAAATAACAGGGCAACAACCCAATAAACGCCCTCCACATTCCGTGTGCACTATAGATCCTAGACCTAATTAAAATTTGTAGCAACTTGACCCCTAAGGCTTTATCAACTTAGGCTTGCTATTTAGGTCTTAAGTTTTCTTTAGTTAGTACCAATTCTGTCATCTATATCTGGTGTTCAGGCTGAGGGGCCGTGTCAAACGACCAGGCGCGGGTTTGTACAAGCACCTGGGGTTTTCCCTGGGAAACGTTTGGGCCCAAACCTCCCCTTAAGCAACTTGGCTAGATTTGTTGATAGAACGGGTATTCACTATTGACTACTTATTTCCTATATAGACCAAGTCTTAGGTTATTATTAGGGAGTCACATTTAAGTTAGGTCTAGTTTGTTTGTTTGATTGCACACTTTCTCTCATCTCTATCTCTTCTCCTCCCCTCCATTTCTTCCAAGTAGTGCATGCACGGGCGACGGTCCCAAAAGCCACACCTTGAGGGACCATCTGATTTCGCCCCCCGTAGCAAGAAATCATTGTTTTCTTCCCCCTCGTCTTTTAGAAAAATGGAAAACCCAGGAAGCCGTCAAAAAAATTCTGCTTCCACTTCTAACCCGTCAGCCGACCCACAAGCTGACTCCACCCTCCCTCACCTTCCTAACTTGGAGCAACCAGAAATATCAGCAGGGCCAGGTGGCCCTCCAATTATAACCCATAATACAAATCCCTTTGCATTAATGGTCGACCATTTGGCTCGGCTACAACAAAATCAAGAAGATCTAGCTAGGACTGTCACGAACCTAGCTAATCAAGGACAAAATCCACCACCTCGCCAACAGCCTGTCGTTCCTCTTAAGGATTTCTATGATCCTTCCAATTATGAGGAAAGACCAGGGGTGGTCATACCACAAGGGGATTTTGAAATCAAACCCGCTATTCTAAACCTTATCAAGCATTTTCATGGTCTTCCAAGAGAGGACCCCTTTTGTCATCTCGAGGAATTAACTGTCCTCGCTCAAACCACGCGTTCCCGCCATGTGCAGGAAGACATGTGGTTAATGAGACTCTTTCCTCTCTCTCTCAAAGACAAAGCATCACATTGGTTTAGAACAGTTGGACGTCCTATTACCACCTGGCCCCAATTAAAAAGTGCTTTTCTTAAAAAATTTTTTCCGATCGGTCGAACAAATGCATTAAGAAGATCTATAACGACCTTTCAACAAAAAATTGGTGAACCCCTCCATGAAGCCTGGGAAAGATTTCAGGAACTTCTAAGAAGTTGTCCCCACCATGAAATTCCACAATGGCAGCTAGTACAGATCTTCTATCATGGATTAGAAGATCAATTAAAACGATTTGTGGATGCCTCATGTGGGGGCAATTTTCTTAACAAAGACGCCGAAAGTGCCTATCTTCTCTTTGAAGAAATGAGTGAAAATTCATTTAACATGACTTCAATGGACACTTTTGGCAGATCACAAAACCCCAGACATGGAGTCCATGAAATTGACTCCAAAACCACCTCTGTTCCAGTCACACAAGATGATTTATATATGTTAGCTCAACGACTGGACCAGATGCAAATTCACCAAAAGAAAATAGAAGAAAAGCTCACAAACAAACAAGCTCCACACGTCCACTCTCCACACACTAACCCCCCACACATTCTCCGAAGAGAGAATCTACACAATATCGATGCCACATCTGTTGACCAGCAATTCCCGGCTAATTTCCCGCAAGATTTAACCGGGAATTTTGACCAAAATATTGTTGATTCCACCTCGGAAAATATTTATGCTCTCCAGGAGCAATTTAGAAACCCCTCCAACATTTCCAATCAAAATTGGAGGACTAACCCGAATCACTCCTGGAAAAACCCGAATCCGATTCCTCTTCCCAAACAAAACTATTTTGGGAATTATGGGCAACCTTTGTATCAACCTGGACCATCCCAGGATGATATTAATAATCAGGTCATGAAAACTCTGCAAGGAATGCAGACTCAAATGACAGAAGTAACCCGCATGGTTACCAATTTACAACAACAAGTTAAGGTTACTCCTGATCATCGACCTATTGGGAATTTACCATCCCAACCCATGCCCAACCCAAACAATCAAAGGAGTCAATTCCAAGGTGGATATCACAGTCAACCTATTCATCCAGCACCTCAGCATCCGCCGGGTTTCAATAACAGCCAGGCTCCCCGTCCTCACCCTAGAAACAACCAGACTGCAAATGCAGTTACCTTGAGGAATGGGAAAACCACTCAAAATACCCTGCCTGTTAAAGAAACCCGCTCTAATGACACACAGATTAACTCTTCCCCTCCTATTGTTCAGGAACCAATTCACGCAACACAGGGCAACCCTGCCCCATTTCCACAAGCCCTCCACTCTTCAAAAAAGAAAAAAACAAAATCTGAGCCCACTGAGAAGGAATTAATGGATTTATTTGGGCAAGTAGAAATTAATATCCCTATCCTAGATGCTATTAAGTATATCCCTGCCTATGCAAAATTCTTAAAAGATTTATGTACTCCAAAAAGGCAGCCCAAGAATTTAGGAAAGGTGATTCTTCCAGAGACAGTCAGCTCAGTTGTGCAGAGCCGACTGCCTCTTAAGAGAAAAGATCCCGGCGCCCCCCTAATCCAAGTTATCATTAATGATACCTCATTTGATCGCGCTCTGTTGGATCTTGGTGCCTCAATTAATCTTATCCCCACAATTATTTTTGAGGAATTTAAGATCGGTGAATTGAAACCTGTTGAGGTTACTCTCCAATTAGCCGACCGATCTACGATTAAACCAAGGGGAATTGTTGAAGATGTTCTTGTCCGGGTCAAAGATTGTCTATTCGCAGTAGACTTTTTAGTCCTGGACATAGAGGTACCTGAAGCACTTAAGTTTGCCCCCATTATTCTTGGAAGACCATTCTTAGCCACCGCCCGCGCCAATATTGATTGTGATTCTGGAAAGATGAAGATCATGTGTGGCGGTGAATCTGTAACCCTAGACATTTTTCAAGCCTCTAGGCGATTCCAGGAACCAGATTTCTTTGATGATTCGGATTCAGAAATAGAAAACATTGTGGAGGAAACATTGCAGATTTCCCAATTAGGTTCCTGTTGTGCTGTAAATACGGTTCCTGAACAATCTACTTTTTCTCACCCTTCCACCTCAACTACACAACAAGCTAACATTCCAGCTGACCCTTTCACTCTCACCTCACCTCTAACCCACAAAGCAGAAACTCTTTCGGAACCGGGCCTACAATTGGAATTAAAACCTTTGCCCGATTCACTTAAATATGTTTTCCTGGGTCCAAATCAGACCCTGCCCCTGATTATAAATTCTGGACTCACCGGGGCACAAGAGCACAAACTTCTCCAGATCTTGAGTAAATATCGAAAAGCTATTGGCTGGACCCTTTCTGCTCTTAAAGGCATTCATCCGTCCTATTGTACGCACCGTATATTTTTAGAGGACGATTCTCGCCCCTCCCGCCAACCACAAAGGCGCTTGAATCCTAGTATGCAGGAGGTGGTAAAAAAGGAGATTATTAAGTGGCTGGATGCTGATATCATCTACCCCATTTCTGACAGCTCCTGGGTTAGTCCAACTCAAGTTGTCCCCAAAAAGGCTGGACTAACAGTTGTCACCAATGAAAAGGGGGAAAATATAGCCACTCGAACCGCTTCTTCTTGGCGCGTGTGTATAGATTATCGAAAATTAAACACCGCCACTAAGAAGGATCATTTCCCGCTCCCTTTTATTGATCAAATCTTGGAGCGATTAGCCGGACGGGAATTTTACTGTTTTTTGGACGGTTATTCTGGCTATAATCAAGTAGCGGTTCATCCTGAGGACCAGGATAAAACAACTTTCACCTGCCCCTTCGGAACCTTTGCTTTCCGAAGAATGCCCTTCGGTCTTTGCAACGCACCTGCGACTTTTCAAAGGTACATGCTTGCAATTTTTTCAGACCTGGTAGGTGAATGTTTAGAAGTTTTTATGGATGACTTCTCTATTTTTGGAGATTCTTTTGATCATTGCCTCAAAAATCTTGAAAGAACCCTCCAAAAGTGCATAGAAGTTAACCTGGTCCTCAGCTGGGAAAAAAGCCATTTCATGGTCCAAGAAGGTATTGTCTTGGGCCATGTTATTTCTAAACAAGGAATTGCGGTAGATAAAGCAAAAATAGATGCTATATCTAAGCTCCCACCGCCCACTACTGTCAAACAAATCAGATCCTTTTTGGGTCATGTGTGTTTCTATCGTCGATTCATACAAAACTTTTCCCAAATCTCCAATCCTTTAAGTCAGCTTCTTACTAAAGACCAGCCATTTGATTTTAATAATAAGTGCCTGGAGAGTTTTTTGAGGTTGAAGAAAGAGGTTACTGAGGCACCAATATTGCAGGGACCTGACTGGAATAGTCCCTTTGAATTAATGACAGATGCCTCAGATTTTGCTGTAGGGGCCGTTCTAGGGCAAAGAATTGGCAAGAAACCCGTTGTGATCTATTATGCCAGCAAAACCCTTGATGACGCACAACGAAATTACACGGTTACTGAAAAGGAACTTCTTGCCATTGTATTTGCCTTGGAAAAATTTAGATCTTATCTGTTGGGATCACGTGTCACTGTTTATACCGACCACTCAGCAATTAAATATTTGCTGACTAAGAAAGATGCGAAACCCCGCCTTATCCGTTGGATTCTGCTGCTCCAGGAATTTGACCTGGAAATCAAGGATAAGGCGGGATTGCACAATGTAGTGGCCGATCATCTCTCTCGTCTTATGACAAATGACATAATGACCCCACCAGATCAGTTCCCTGATGAAAGTATTTTAGCTGCTACAACCCTCCCTTGGTTTGCACCCATTGCAAACTACTTAGCAACAGAACAAATCCCTGCTGATTGGCCAAAAACAAAACGGGATAAGTTCTTTGCTGATATTAAATATTATTTTTGGGAGGAGCCCGACCTTTTCCGCATTTGTGCCGATCAGGTTATTCGACGATGTGTCCCTGATTCTGAAATCCATGATATCTTAACACATTGTCACTCAATGGCCTGTGGCGGACATTTTTCGGGCAAGAAAACTGCAGCTAAAATCCTTAATGCAGGATTTTATTGGCCCAGCTTGCACAAAGATGCTCATGACTTTGTTCGGTCCTGTGTGCGTTGCCAGAGCATCGGCAACATGACTCGAAAGGATATGATGCCCCTTAATCCTATTTTAGAGGTTGAAATTTTTGATGTTTGGGGCATCGACTTCATGGGACCGTTCATCAACTCTGGTGGGTATTTGTATATATTAGTCGCAGTAGACTATGTTTCTAAATGGATAGAAGCAATACCCACCCGCACTAGTGATCACCGTGTGGTTGTCGAATTTCTTAAGAAAAATATTTTCTCAAGATTCGGCATACCAAAAGCCATTATCAGTGACGGAGGGTCACATTTCACCCACTCACAATTCCGTCACCTCCTTTCTAAATACGGGGTTAATCATAAAATTTCCACACCATATCACCCCCAAACTAATGGCCAGGCTGAAGTTTCTAACCGGGAAATTAAAAATATTCTACAAAAAACGGTTAGGTCCGACCGTAAAGACTGGTCCACCAAATTGGACGACGCTTTATGGGCCTACCGTACCGCTTTTAAAACTCCGCTTGGCATGTCTCCCTTCCGTCTGATTTTCGGGAAGGCATGCCATCTCCCGGTAGAATTAGAACATAGGGCTTTTTGGGCAATAAAACAACTTAATATGGATTTATCTGATGCCGGTAACCATAGAAAATTACAATTAACTGAATTGGAAGAATTACGTAATTTTTCCTATGAAAATGCGAGGATTTATAAAGACCGAACAAAGAAATTTCATGATAAATATATTGTTCGGAAACACTTTGACGTTAATCAACGTGTTTGGCTTTTCGATGCGAGATTACGTCTTTTTCCTGGCAAATTAAAATCTAAATGGACCGGCCCCTTTATTGTTCATAAAACATATCCATACGGCGCTGTTGACCTTTTTGATCCACAAACTAATTCGATATTTCAAGTCAATGGCCAGCGTTTAAAGCCCTATTTTGACCATACGCCTAAAATTCCATCTGAATCTTTTAATTTTACTGAGCCAACCACCCTTGATCACTAGTACACATCACGCCCGGCTGAATGGCGTAAAAGATAGCTCTGGATGGGAGGTAACCCATCATTTTCTTGCTTTCCTTTTTTCTTCTTTTTCCAGGTTTTGATCATCCTAAACCCGACCGTCATCACTAAGGTGATCCCTTTTCCCTCCTAATGCATGAGGACATGGCATATCTTAAGCATGGGGGGGTGTTTTTAAATTTTTATGATCGATTCAGGATGTTCAAAACCTAAAAACATGCAATTTTCCTTAATTTATTTCCTGCTTGCATACCCAAAAAAAAATAAAAATAAAAATAAAAATGTTGAAAACTTTTTGAGGAAAAATTTTGAAATCAGGACTAAGGTCGTAAAATTCACTTCTGGTACAATGGGATTTAATCTTTAACAAACTAAGGATGAGGATATGGATCTGATCATTAGAATTTCAGGGTCTATTTTAGACTAGATCAGATATCCTTCTCTAAAATTCCACCTGAACTCATGATAGTTCAGGTGACTTGATCCTATTTTGTAATATGGAAAGTATTTGACTTAGTTTCTGATTCAAAAACTTGCGGGTCTCAAGAAACTTCTTGTGTCAATTTTCACACACAAGCCAACAAAACAACTAAAAAAAAATTGAAAAGCTTCCTTGTTTGGATTTAGTAAAAGTCTGAAGTAGATCATTGGTTTGAGTTCCCACCGCCGAGAAGAAGGAAAATACCTTCTTTGAGGACGCGATGTCAACATGTTACCGCCTCGGCGCTGCTCTATATCTATATTTCATATCTTTAGACGGAGCATTAAAGCGCATTTCAGCAGCTCAAGTGTCTTGGACGGTGCTCTACCTATAGCGTCGGAGCAAGAGCTTGAGTTTGCTTGGAGCGCCCCTTTTCACCGCATCGTGTTTTGGGGTTGTGAGCTCCTGGGTGGTGTCATGGACAGTGCTATCCCGAAGTACTGGCGCCAGAGCCCCCTCAAGGAATGGTAACGGGAATGATGATACCGACACATCTGTTGTAAGACTAAGCTAAAAATAAGCATGGGGGAGAAAAAAAAAAAAAAAAAAAAATAATAATAATAATAATAACACGTCCTTATAAAGGTTGGCTTTTCACAAGCACAGACACAAGGTTTTAAAGGAATTTGCAAGTTGCGAATCAGATTCACGAGCCAGAAAAATCCTAAAAACAAACATTTCAAGTCATCTGAATTAACAAGGGGTTAATTTGTGAATTTTCTGAGGATATATTGATCCCGTTCTATCTAATGGTTGGATCCAAAAACAAATCCTGATGTTTATCTTCAACAAATCCCGTATCTCCTATGTTTTAATCTACCAAGGTCCCTTAATCTCTTTTTCTCCTCAAAAGTCAAAAAAAAAAAAAAAATTAGATTTCCCAAAAATTCCGTTTTCCAAAAAAAAAAAAAATTAATGTTTTGCTAAGAGACTAGCAAAAGATAAGCATGGGGGTGTGATAAACACCAGTTTATCATCATTTTTATGCTTTAAAACTAACCTAGCTCTTAGGATTTTACTCTGCAAACGGGTTTTTGGGCTGCATTTAGGCATAAATTAGGATAGGCATGCATTGCATTTTTTATTATTGTTTTAATGTGTTTTTGTGAGTGTTAGGGATGTACAGATTCACAGATCCCTAAAACCCTAGCACTCAAGAAGGCAATTGGTGAAGGAGAAGCCCAGACTAGTTGGAACCCAGCTTGATCCAGCTCACCATAGCTGGAACCTAGCTTACTTGAACTAGGGTTAGCTCATCCCAGCTCCATTCAGCTAATCTCAGCTGGATGGCAGCTCAAGAGAGTTCACCTTAGCTCACCCTAGCTCAAGTCAGCTCAGATCCAGCTCAACTTAGCTGAGTCTAGCTCACCTCAGCTCCCACTAGTTCACAGGGAGCTCTAGCTAGCTCAGCTGAGTTGACAGGAGTTCACCCCAGCTCAGATCCAGCTACATTCAGCTCCACTCAACTCCAGCCAGCTGAAGAAGAATTCATCTCAGCTCAGGAAGCTCAAGTCCAGCTCCCGGGGATTCAGCTTAGCTCATCTCAGTTGAGCTAAGCTACCTTAGCTGCCTCAACCAGCTTGATTCTCCCCGATAGCACCAGACCTAGCTCACCTTAGCTCATTTTGGTAGAAGCTAGCTCACTTTAGCTTGGCTTAGCAACTAGCAAAGAACTAGCAAGCTAAGCCAGCTAGAGTAGCCCCATGCCAGCCTCTTCAGTAGCAGCCAGCTCCAGCTCCAGCTCCAGACTTCTTCTCCTCAGCTCCCTCCTCCAAACCCTAGCTCCAACACCTTCTCCTCTACTCCTCCATTAGCTAAGCTAGCTTAGCTTAGCTTAGCTTAGCTTAACTTAGCTATGCTCCAACTTCCTTGGCTTGTACTACCCCAAAAACCCACCTACCAACTCTACCCAACTAGCTCCACCTAAGCTCCACATAAGCTAACCTACTTGGCACCAACCTAACCTACCCACCACCTCCAAAAGACACCTAAAAGTGGCGCCAAAAACTACCCATAACCACCCCTTAATGGCGCCACTTTTCCCTCCAAAATCTCCCCTCATCTCCACCACACAATCTCCCTTGAACCCATCTCCACCATCCACCTAACCCCCCTTCTAGAAGACCCCATGTTGGCGCCAACATGGTGGTGTCTCTCCACCACCAAAAGACACCAACACCACCATAACTACCCCCTTTAACACCTCTTGGGTTGGCGCCAACTCTCCTTAGCCATAGGATCACTAACCACCTCCATTCTTCCATCCTAGCCCTCCATTTCAAGGGGCACCTTAACCCCCCATCCTACCCTATAAAAAGACCACTACCCACCACCATTCAAGCCATCCTTGGCTAGCCATTTCACTCTCATATTCCACCAAGAATCCCACGTCCAAGAGAAAAGAAGAAGAAGAAGATTAAGGGGATATTCTATCCCCTTGGTGCCTTCCCCTCTTCCCTTCTCTCTTGGGTCACGCCAGCCAAAGGAGAAGCCAGGCAAGGAAGATCTTGGAGGAGATCTTGAAGGTGGTCACGCCACCTTGGAGGAGTTTTAAGGGTGGTAGCTTGCCCACCCCTTTGGAGAGAGCATTAAAGGTGGTAGCTTCCACCTTGGAGGAGCTCTCACGGAAGGAGAAGAAGGAGGCCCTCTTTTCAAGCCAAGGAGCAGCTAGGCTTGGAGCAAGAAGACAACCTTCTTCACCATTGTTACAAGAGGATTTGTGTTTCTTTTCTTGCTTTTAAATTTTTCAATTCTAGTAGAAGCTTTCCTCTACTTGTCCTTGAAAAGAACACTCATTCTACTCAATCAAAAATTGCCTTCTTTTAAGCTTTTTATTGCAGTTGTTTGTTTTGGTTCTAGCACTTATTTCACCTCTTCTTCCTAATTACCCTAGGCCTACACTTGCCTAGAGTGAGCTTAGGAAGAAGATATTTCTATCTTTTAGAATTTTAATCATTTGTAGGTGTTAGTTCTTTTCGCTACAATCTGCCGTTTGCCCTTGTCTATTCAAAATACAAAAAAAATTACATATTGAAAAATATTAAAAAGAAAGTTGAGATTGTATTCCAAGCAAGAGAATCATTATTGCAATTTTTGCCTCCTTGGACGACCCTAGATACTCCCCTATCTAGGATATAAATTTTAAAAGCGAAAGCGGATTCGCGTGTTACAACGACGTTAAAAAAACTGCTTTTACAAATCACGCGCATTTCGCTATCAGCCGCCATTATCATGAAGCTTCAAGCAAGCTTTGAAGCCCGCTTCCCAGCCAATAGCTCCAGGTGCCACATCCAGGCTCTACGACTTTGCTCAAGGCACGCGCCCAGGTCTCCAATTAGGGGAGATACCCTCAGCAACTGCCGCAATTAGAAGGAATCCCACTTGTAGACGCTCGTACGAAGGAGGTGGGACATTTAGTCCTACCTTGGAAACAAGTGAAGAGGCGCACACGCATAAGTTGAATTTCTACTTCCAGCTTATCGCCTTGAGTCACTTAGGGGGTTAGGTCCCCCACCACTACTTCACACGCTCGTGACACTGTGCACGCGGGCTTGGCTCTGACCCAACCTGCCTAACCCGCGCACACCTCGACTGTGACCTACTCCCACAGAGTTGGTCCTGGGTGCACTTAGATCCGAATCCGATTACTTGTAACGATGGAAGGCTCTGGGAGAGTAGAACCTAGAGAGAGAAAGAGAGAGAGCACGTGGGGCAGGGGAGGGTTTTGCTCTGAGGAGATTTCGACACTTGTGTGAAGAAGAGAAGAGAAAGAAAAGAAAAGCCAAGGCAAAGAAGAAGAGAAAAGGAAAAAGATAGAGAAGAACAGTGCTTCCTTAGCACTGTAGCACCTGCTATTTAAGTCGACTGATATTACTATTACATTGATTTTACTGTTGCATTATTTGAGATAGTTCAGCTTACTTGTGCTTAGGGTAATTTGGTGATTCAAATCACCATTTTACCCTAATCTTTTTGCTGCATTGACATTTGCTTTATCATATATATCATTCTTGCTTGGATTTATTCTTATACATTGATAGAATTGCAATTTTCAAAGTTAATTGTTACTTTCTCTCTGTGTTTGACCTCGAATTTCCTTCGAGCATAAATTTTATTTGTTTTTCGCACTGATTCGAATTGTACTACAATGTGACGACTTTAAAACCCATTTCAAAGTGACTAATAATGATCCTTGGGCTACTATAGGTTGGTGCCAACTCAAAGGTGGTGATTACCATCCTTGGTGCCTTTTGAGTTGGTGCCCAAAAGGGGGTTCTAGAAGGAGCTTGGTTGGCGCCACTTAATGGAGGGTGGAGATGGTTTAAGTGATAAGGTGTAGGGCCATGATATGGTGGTGTTTTGTCACCAAAACAAAGGGCTTCTAGAAGGGTGTTTTGGTGCCAAAACAAGGTGGCTCTTGGTGGTGGTTGAGGGGCCAAGAGGTGTTTGATGTTGACACCAAAAGTTGGAGCTAGGGTGGACTAGGCTTAGGTCTACTTAGTGGAGCTTAGGTAGATGGGTTCTAGGACTAGTTATAGGTGGTGGATGGCCATTGGTAGCTAAGGTGTAGCTAAGCTAGCTTAGTTAGTAATTGAGTAGAGGAGGAGTAGGATGGAGCTAGGGTTTAGGGAAAAGGAGCTGAGGAAGAAATGTCTAGAGCTGAATTGGAGCTAGTAGCTATTGAAGGGGAATGCAGGGAGCTGCTTTGGCTAGCTTAGCTTGCTAGTTCTTTGCTAGCGCTAAGCTAAGCTAAAGTAAGTTGGCTTCTGCTAAATTATGCTGAAGTGAGCTGGGTCTGATTTTCCCGGGGATAGCCTAGCTATCTAGAGTAGCTAAGATAGCTTAGCTTAACTAGGTTTAGATAAGTGGAGTCCCCGGGAGCTGGACTTGAGCTGGATTGAGCTATATGAAGTCATCTTCAGCTGACTTGAGTTGAGTGGAGTTGGAAGTAGCTGGACCTGAGCTGAGGTGAATTCCTTTCAACTTAGTTGAGCTAGCTAGAGCTCCCAGTGAACTAATTGGAGCTAAGGTGAGCTAGACTCAACTAAGTTGAGCAAGGTCTGAGCTAACTTGAGATAAGGTGAGCTAAGATGAGCTGCCTAGGGCTACCATTCAGCTAAGATGAGCTGAATAGAGTTTAATGGAGCTAACCCTAACCCAAGTAAGCTCGTATCCAGCTATGATGAGCTAGATTTGGCTGAGTTCCTGCCAGATTGAGCTTCTTCTTCACCAGTTGCCTTCTTGAGTGCTAAGGTTTTAGGGATCTGATTATCTGTTCATCCCTAACACTCAAATAAATGTGTCAAAAACGCAACAAAATATGCAATGCATGCCTAACCTAATTGATGCCTAAATGCAGCCCAAAAACCCATTTGCAGAGTTAAAATCCTAAGAGCTTATTTTATTTTAGGGCATAAGAATGATGATAAACTGGCGTTTATCACATGCCTCCACCGGTCCTCCTCTAGAGCCGATCCTTCGTGAGGTTACATGAAACATCATGTTGAGTGAAGCACCACCGCTTCCACCGTCAAGGTTCATTGCATTCATTGATTGCTTAATCCTCTTTCCCAATCTATGGATTCGACTTTGTTTCATGTGGATTTTACATTCAATTTCGATGCCTATGTTTTCCCCATGATTCTATTGCATAGATCTCAAGGTTTCCTCTTTTTTCCTTTTTGTTTGCAATCGATTACTTTGACAATGCTATCCTGCAATAGTGAACACAACCACCATATCTACTTTCAAGTTAAATTGATGGAGACAAGAAGTATGATATCTCCCAATGGAGACAAAATTATTTATAATATGAGTGATAATCTGGTGAAAAGTTCTCAATATGTTACTTGTTGTTGCCAGTTCTTCAATATTGTTTCAATAGTTAACCCTTGCTGTAACCTTCCATATTTGACTGAGTTCAGCAAATGCATATTTAACTGTCAACTATAAGTCTCCAAATACAACTATTGTGCCTAAATTTCTCCATGGATGAAATACTACCACATATGATTCATATTTCAAATTTCTCACTGATGACTTTTTGATAGTGGAAATTTGAATCTTCAAAAGCAACCTCACAAGCAGTAAGCTTTCATGTCTTGTTTTAATAACTGACTTGAGCTACAATAAAAGAAAAAAATAAAATTACATATGGGTGAAGTCTGACTTCAATGGAAACAAAGCCAATTTTTTTTCTCCAATATTGATCAGTCTTTGGGAAATGAAATCTTGATTGAAATCATCCTTTGCAATCAGGATAACAATCTAAAGAAATACGAAAGATTTTGCTAGAATCCAATCAACTTCAGTTGAAATGCCGCTTGTGTATATTGTGTTATTGGACTTTCTACACCTTTATTCAATTTTATACAAAAAAAAAAAATTGTGATGCAACATAACACAAATTATGAGGAGTTTAAGAGCTTCAGTGCAAAGTTCAATAATTCATGTTTTATTGATGGCTTCAACAGAAATTTCCATATCATTGGAAAGAGTCCAATTTTTGGAGAGTTTTTTCTTAATACTTCTTTTATTTTTCTTTTTCCTTTATTTAGTATTCCCTATTAGGATTAAGAGTCAATTTTTGCAATTACAATTAGGAAATTATGTATCTTTCTTGTGTTACAAGTGGGAATAGGGTAATTTTCTCCCCCCTTCAATCTATGTAATTCCACCTCTGTATAAAGGGGAGACTTTTATTATAAGATTGAAGTTGGAATGAATAGAACTTGACTTCTAGTTTGTCCTATCCCTTCTCAACCCCATTCCCTCTCAATCTCATATCTTTCCTAATCCCTATTCTTCTCCATTTACATTAGTTAGACCACCTTCTAGAGTGTATCGTCATTTGGATGGAACCTTGTAAAACATTCACCATGTTCATGCCATTAATTTCTCTACTTGCATTATCTTGATCATCCATTTAATCATTTGACTGGAAAAAAAATCCAAAGTAAGGCGATTAAGGATTAATAGTTGTTGTTAAGGGTGTGGGGGAGGGGGGTTATTTTGGACAATAGGGGAACTTCCCGATCATTAGGTGAGTTAGGCATGGTGGCATTTTAGGTACTAAACTCATCCAATAAGTACCGAAATGGGAAACATAATTGGCCCTTCTAATTCAACCCTATCTATGCTCTTGTTTGAATGGTTCCTAACTAAATGGAGCATGTTAGACATATAATTCTACAACTTGAGAGGGAGTGTTGCTTTTTATTAACTTATGCTATTATGCATTCTATTTCTTTTCTTATTTCTAAATGGACATCACTATAGTTTTCCTATAAAATTCTCAATATAATGAGCACTAGCTTTTCAATCACAAACAAGTAATTCTAATTTCAATTCAACTGCTGCCTTTTCTTGCTTTGCTTGATTAAAGGGGCCAAGTTGATATCTAAAAATTACATTATAAATGTCTTCAAATGAAAAATGTGATCTCCTAGATGGGTGGTGGGAGCTCAGATAGTGTGATGTTGAAATGAAAATTTTATTGAAGATGAGTGTCCATCAATGCAGGAAATGATACTGTTGGAAACTTAGCCCTTAGCCATTATCATGGCAAGGACAATGTGGTTGCAATAATCGTTGGAACAGGGATGAATGCCTGCTATGTAGAAAGAATAGATGTGATTATAAAACATCTAGGCCTACTTACAAGTCCTGGAAATATAATATTTATTGCAAGTTGCATTCATTTAGTGCATCTTATGATGTGTTGATCATGTTATGAGTCAATTATGATCATTTTAGGGTATTTGTTATGCTATTCTGGATGTTATGCATTAATTTTCATCTCGTAACAACTCTAGATGCAATTTTACTTTTATAATCCTTACTTGGTTATGCTATTCAAGGTATTGAGAAGATGATATAAGGGATATATGTAGGTGAGATTGTGAGAAGAGTTATTCATAGGATGGCTCAGGAGATGGATGTTTTTGGTGCTCCTATTGCGGCCTTGTTCATACCCTTTATATTGAGGTAGGTATTTGTTCTGTGCAAAATATTTATATCAGAAAATATTTTTGTAATGTGATGATGGAGTTGGAGAGAAATTAGTCAATTTATATAGATACTTTCATTGTCATTCATGTCTACCTATTTTCTTATACATAAATATGTAATAAAAAACAAATTTATTTAATGAATGGCTTGAACATACTGCTAAATCTCACTATATATCAAACTACTTAACTTGGTGCAAGCCACTAGCTAATTTTTAATTTACCTTTCCATACACCACTTCCTCTTCTGCAAAAAAAGAAAAAAGAAATCCATCTTGGTCAACTTTAGGTATGTTTGATTGGTCATCAAACGAAAAATCGACTAACAAGTAGCGCCAGCTTACGTTTTGGTGAGATTCTTAGTTTGAAACTCACACTCTTAGGCATTGTAAGTGATGACTCTACAATTGTTAGTGTTAACTATATCAATTAGAGTCAATTTTGAGGGTACATGTGCATTAATGACATATCATAATGGGCTTGAGAGCATGGCATGCATATTGTGTTAAGATTGCATGTAATTCATGTTTAACGATAAAGTGTGCAAGTGTGTATTGAAACAGGTCCCATATGAGCAATCAGACCATATGGATGGATCCAGATCAACGAATGGAGTCCAACAGACTCAAAATTACCTCAATCTGACCTCTGTGGCCCCTACAACAAGCCCGGGAAGTTATGGTTGTTCATCTGATGATCAACAGCCCTTGCCACACCACGTGGCACCCACACCAACCCCTATCCTCTTCATCGCATTCAGGATCAACCATGACCATCCGATCTTTGATCCGACGATTGAGGGAGCACAAACAAACGTGACCATTTCGAGAGTGTAGTGCGATGGTTGTGCCTCCACTTCATGCACAGAAGGCGCGGGTTCGAGGTGCTCACCGCATCTCATCCGTGGAGATCAAGCGCACGTCCAAATTGGACTGCCCGATCGCCATCGAGCGGTCTAGGTAGCGCAATGCGGCGCCCCCTCAAGTGTTGATGCTTCCACGTGAGCACCAACGTCGATTGACAACGCCCGATCAGATGTACGCTTGAGGCGCAATCTGATCGTGCAATTTGAGCCGTCGTTCGGGGATCGCACGGCCTACGTTGCACGCATATGGATCGCACGCAGGAAGAAACACAAGCACGCGTGATCAACTGGCAGAAGGAGGCCTTCACCAACACTTTTGGAATGGGTTTAGCGACGTCCTGGATGTTGCTAAAACCCCTTCCTAATTTAGAAACCCTTCCTTCTCTATAAAAACCCCCACACCCACTCTATTTAGGATCATCCCTTCCTAGCTTCTCCATACCTCTACCTAGCATGCCTTTCACACTCTCCTAGAGTTGCAGAGCTGTCGAGGAAGCCCATCCACCGCCGTGACTGCCTCGCCTCTCCATTCCACACCTCTCTACCCTAATTTAATGCTTATGCGTTTTAAAGCTTTCCTCTAGCATTGTACTTGTGAAATGATTTTACATATGAAATATATTTCCACTTGTTTCATTATATCATCTTTCATGCTTGCACAAGTAATCACCATGCTATAATTTCAAGTCTCTAACCCTACTCTCTCTCTCACTCTCTCGTTTTCTCGCAACCAAACGAAGCAAAGATTTTTGTGACACCCTAAAGCGACAAACTAATCCGATTTCATGCCGCCTCGTGTTCAACACTTGGACTCACCTAATTCAAATCTTCAATTAAAATTGATGTCGCCAACGCATGCTATAACGATGGATTTAACTTAATGCGTTTCAACGACATCAGTTTTTGGCATTATTGCCAAGGAGGCAATGGATCTTTTTGTCACTTTTATCCTTGCATTAGTATTCACATTTCTAACCCTCTTTTTTCTCTCATTCTTTGGTCGCAGGAACTCAGTGCGTCGGCAACAAGAGAGTGATCCACATTGATAGAGTCGTAGCAAAGAGCAGTAAAGAACTTTTGTGAGTATCGCTTGACCTAGCATAGTCTCATCTCCCCAGTATCTAAAAAAAGAAAAATTCATCTAGGCTCGTGCATAAACCCTAGGTTAGTGAGTGTTTGCTTGCTTAAAAATCCAAAAAAAAAATTATAAATTCAAAAATGGCGTGGTGAATGATTACCTAACCCACATCTCAAATCCATCACCCAAACAAAAAAATACACTCTAATGTTTTTGAAGAAAATCTTTTTGGAGTGTTCTTTTCTTTTCTTTTCAAGTATTGTTTGTGAAGCCACCTGTGCTTTGTACTTGGCTACACCACGTCAACTAAAATCAATTCACCTAGTAGAATTGCATGAACTCTAGGGTGAATACATTAGGGTTGTTTTTCTAGGACCACACCATTCTCTCAAAAGGAAATTGACTATCATTTGTTATGTGCAAAACATTGTGTGCCTACCTAAACATTGTCTGAATCCATTAAGAAATTTCAACCCTAAAAATCACTTAAGCAAGGATGAATCATTAAAAGACACCACATCCTAAAAAAACAAAACCTTGCTTGAAAACCATATTTTGTTGAGTGCACACACATGCTCAAGTGGATTAACTAAGAGGCACAACCCCCAACAATGCCTCATTACATATCTTGAGCACAAGCACTAACCAAGCCCCATATTAAAATGGAGTAGACGTGCCATAGGTAAGACTAATCTAAGTCCTGGAAGAGCGATTGGGTTTGTCAAGTGCTTGTCCTTAATTCCCATCGTGAAATCTGGTGTCTAAGTTGTGGAGAAGTGTCAAACGACTGTGGTTGTTGGGTACAAAGGAACCGACGGTGCGAGCCAAAGGAAGAACCTTCCCCTCAATCCCCTCATAATCAACCTGGCCAGATTAACTTTGAGAAGGGAGGTTTAAGTGCTTGCGGACATGATTACTCTTTCCAAGGCTTTTAGGTCACCTAGGTCTACACTATAGGGACTAGACTTGTTTGCTTGATTATGCACACACTTTTCTCACAATTGTCTCTCTCCACATCCCTCCTTATTCTTCTCTAGTGTATGCACGGAAGACGATCGCTTCATCCTGAGTCGTTTGTTTTAGAAAGGGACATTCAGAGGAGACTTGATTTTTCAAGGGAAAGGATTGAGGAAATGGCTGACCCAAGAATTGAGGAGATTGAGGACCAACCTCAACCCAATGTTATGGCCATCATTCAGGCTCAAATCTTGGCCAACCACCAACTCCAACAAGAGCAGATCCAAACCATCATGCAAGCCATACACTGATTGTAGAACTCTCAAGGGAAACCCCCACTGAATCCACCTAACCCACCACAACCTCCCGAGGGCCAACCAAGGCCTCTCCGTGATTTTTACGATCTGTCTGCCATCCGTATCAAGCCACATCTTAGGGTCCCCAAAGGGGGAGATGATTTTGAGCTAAAACCTAATGTGCTTAGCTTAATTCAAAGCCACTTTCATGGGAGCTCGAATGAGGACCCCTTCCAACACCTAGAGGACCTAGACCAGATCGCTCGAACCATGAAGCCAAGGAACATTAGCTTAGATATTGTTTTAATTAAGATGTTCCCTTTCTCCCTAAAAGACAAAGCTTCTCACTGGCTTAGAACCTTAGGGAGACCCATCTCCACCTGGGAGGAACTGAGGCATGCATTCTTGAAGAAATTTTTCCCCATAGGTAAAACCAATGCCCTCAGAAGAGCCATTACCACATTCACACTACAAGGTGGGGAACAATTTCATGAGGAGTGGGAAAGATTTAATGAATTATTGAGGAAATGCCCACACCATGAGGTTCCAAGGTAGTAATTGGCCCAGATCTTCTACCATGGTCTAGATAGCAACCTTAGGAATTTTGTTGATGCCTCATGTGGAGGCAATTTTCTGAATAAAGATGAGGAAAGCGCATTCGAACTCTTTGAGTCCATGAGTGAGAATTCGCTTAATAATGCCTCCATGACCCAATTCAACAGGTCCTGTCAACCCCGTGGTGGTATTTATGAAGTACAAACTAATTCAGGGACGGTTGACATGGACATCATAGCAAAGAAGTTGGATCGAGTTAAGATGGTAGACAAGAAAATTGATGAGCTTCTAAATCAATCCCAGACACCCTTGCAAACCTTCTCCCTAGCAAAGGGAGCTCACAATGTTGACTTGGTTCAGTCTATGAACCAAACACATCCGGAACAACCCTTGCCTGTGTTCCAGGGAGGGACCTTTGCTCCCTCATACCTTGACTATTCTCTCACCTCCCCTTCAGCACCGCCAACCTCGAAAGATGCCAATGCCATCCAAGGTTACTCCAAACTTGACCCCTTCTCTAACACCTACAATGCCGGATGGCTCAATCACCCAAATTTTGCTTGGACAAACTAAAAGCCAAACTAATTCCAGAACCGACCTAGGCCAAGCCCCCCTCCTATCAACAAGGCCCACCTACTAGACCACCCTACAACTAGAATAGGGTGGCTCCTACACAACGAAACCAACTGGACACCCTGATCAAGATGATGGCTGATATGAATCAGAAACATCAAGAGGAGATGGCTTTAATGAAGGGATAATTGAGTCAACTGCTAGATAACAAACAACAGGGATCCCTTCCATCTCAGCCGCAACCAAACCTGAGCAATGTCATGAACAGAGGCCACAATCCTCAAGGGTTCCAACAAAATCAGGGGCAAGCCCATGTGATTCTACAAGCCCTAAAGACACCCCCTGGGTTTGCTGCTTCTTATTCTTCTATAGGACCTAACCCTGGTCCCAACGCCTCAGCCAATGCGGTTACCTTGAGAAGTGGCACCAAAACCTAGGATCCCAAATGGTCGACTCCTCCTGTGACTACACTACCCAAGATAGTGGATTCTGAAGACGAGTGAAAGGAACCCAAGGATCAGGAACCTAACCCAGTTCAAATCCAAGTCTCATACCCTGGAGCCTTGGATAAGGCCAAGAAGAAAAGAAACATGGCTGAGAATGAGGGGTTGTTAGAAATATTCAAATCGATACAGATCAATATACCCCTCCTTGATGCAATCAAACATATCCTGACTTATGCAAAGTTTCTGAAGGATGTTTGCACACCCAAGTGTAAGCCAAGAACCCAAGCACCTAGGAAGGTAGTGCTATCTGAGCAGGCTAGTTCGGTGATATTGAGTAGCCTACCTCCAAAAAGGACTAACCCTAGAGCACCTTTGATCTCATGTAATATTGGGGATTTGACTTTCGATCGAGTGCTCCTGGATCTAGGTGCTTCGATAAACCTGATCCCGACTACCCTTTACCACCAGTTTGGATTTGGGGAGCTAAAGCCTACACCTGTGACTATCCAACTGGCCGACCAATCTGTGAAAACCCCAAAAGGGGTAGTTGAGGATGTAATTGTTCGGATTAATGACTTCTACTTCCTAGTTGACTTCTTAGTCCTTAACATGGAGGTCCCCGAACAGTTACAAAACACACCCATCATCCTAGGCAGACCATTTTTGGCTACGGCCAAGGCTAACATCGATTGCGACATGGGATGTATGGAGATTGCCTTTGGAGATAGGAAGATGCAATTGGATATCTTCAAGGCAACAAGGTCTTTTGATTGTGGTTAGGTCGAGGAATGCGATCCCGTGGAAGCTCTAGTTGAGGAATGCCTGATAGCAAGCTCGTTAGAGGACCATCTAACTCAACCAGCTTTAGACTACCCTGACCCATCCTATTCTCTGGAGGTTGCAGAACTGTTGACTACAACTCTTTTTGAATATCGGGCAGCAATTGGGTGGACAATTTCTGACCTAAGAGGAATTAGCCCTAGCTATTGCACACATAAAATCTATGTGGAAGATGGGGCTCGACCTTCTCACTAGATGCAAAGGCGACTGAATCCAACCATGAGGGAGGTCGTTAAAAATGAGATCATCAAATGGCTTGATGCAGGGATTATCTACCCAATTTTCGACAACCCCTGGGTGAGCCCTACTCAAGTGGTACCAAAGAAGGCTGGGCTCACTGTTATCACAAATGACCATGGCAAATCCATCGCTACCCACACCACCACTACATGGCGGGTATGCATTGACTATAGGAAGCTTAATGAAGCCACCAAGAAGGATCATTTCCCTCTACCATTCATTGACCAAATTCTTGAACGGTTGCCAGGGAAGAAATACTTCTGCTTCTTGGATGGATATTCAGGATATAACCAAGTTGCTATTGCACCCAAGGACCAAGAGATGACCGCGTTGACCTACCCATATGGCACGTTTGCATTCCGCCATATGCCATTCAGGTTATGTAACGCACCTGCTACCTTCCAGCATTGCATGTTGGCCATCTTTCCAGAGATGGTGGGTGAATATTTAGAGGTCTTTATGGATGATTTCTCTATCTTTGGAGACTCATTTGACCATTGCCTTAAGAACCTAGAGAAGATCCTGAAGCGATGTATCAAGGTCAACCTTATTTTAAGCTAGGAAAAGAGACATTTTATGGTTCAAGAAGGGATTGTCCTCAGTCACATCGTCTCACATCGGGGCATAGAAGTTGACCGAGCTAAAGTTGACTTAATCTCCAAACTTCCACCCCCGAGTTCGGTTAAGCAGATCAGATCTTTCCTAGGACATGTTGGATTCTATAGAAGATTCATAAAAGACTTCTCCAAGGTCTCCAAGCCCTTAACTGACCTTCTAGCCAACAATGTCCACTTTAATATGACACCTGAGTGCATCAAAGCCTACACTACTCTAAGGGAACAGTCTCGACTGCACCTATCTTACAACCCCCAAACTGGTGCCAGGATTTTGAGATAATGTGTGATGCATCAGACTTTGCCGTTGGGGTTGTCTTAGAACAAAGGTAGGAAAAGAAACCTGTGGTGATCTACTATGCGAGCAAAACCTTGGATGATGCTCAATGGAACTACACTGTAACAGAGAAGGAGCTTCTCACCATAGTTTTCGAACTGGAAAAGTTCATATCATACCTATTGGGATCCCACGTCATCATTTATACTGACCACTTGGCTATCTGGCACTTGTTAGCCAAAAAGGATGCTAAACCCAGGCTAATCAAATGGATCCTGCTCCTACAAGAATTTAACTTGGAAATACGTGACAAGGACGGATCCAAGAATGTTGTAGCCGACCATTTATCCCAACTTCACCCAGAACATATTAAACCTTCACTACCTTTAACTGATACATTTCCCAATGAGAAAATTTTGGCCGTGAAAGCCAAAAGTCCCCCCTAGTATGCCGACTTGGTTAATTACCTAATGGTAGGGCAGATTCCGCATGGCTGGTCCAGATAGCAATAAGACAAGTTCTTGGTTGAGGCCAAACATTATCTTTGGGATGACCCTTTGTTGCTTAGACTTCGTTCTGATCAGATCATTAGGAGATGCATACCTGACGAGGAGGTCCAAAGTGTGTTGTCCTTCTGTCATGACCAAGCTTGTGGTGGAAACTTCTCTGCGAAATAGACGGCTGCAAGGGCTTTGCAGTCTGGGTTTACTGGCCATCACTATTCAAGGATGCACATAGCTTTGCTAAAACCTGCGATAGATGCCAGACTTTAGGGATCATGACCAGAAAGGATATGATTCCACTTCAACCCATTCTTGTCATTGAAATATTCGATGTTTGGGGCATTGATTTCATGGGTCCCTTCCCACCATCAAACAGCTTCGAATATATACTGGCCTCGGTTGACTACGTCTCGAAATGGATCGAAGTCGTACCTACATGGAAATGTGATCATAAGGCCATCATGGACTTTGTGAATAAGAACATCTTTTCCCGATTTGGGATACCCAAGGCCATGATCAACGATGGTGGGAGCCACTTCATCAATGCCCAGTTTCGCACTTTGCTCAAGAAATACGGGGTTACCCATCGCATTGCTACCCCATATCACCTACAAACGAATGGGTAAACTGAGGTCTCAAACAAACAAATCAAGAATATTCTGCAAAAGACTGTGAGACCTGATCGGAAGGATTGGTCCACACAATTGGATGATGCCCTATGGGCATATAGGATCACTTTTAGGACCCCGATTGGCATGTCACCATACCGATTGGTCTTTGGCAAAGCATGCCACCTTCTAGTTGAGTTAGAGCACCGGGCATATTGGGATGTCAAACAATGCAACATGGATTCCCATTTGGCTAGAGCTCAAAGGAAGCTCCAACTCTCTAAGCTTGAGGAAATTTGTCAAGACGCTTATAAGAATAGTAGACTTTACAAGGAGAAGATGAAAGCTGTCCATGACTGGCATATCACTAGGAAAACCTTTAAGCCAAATCAATAAGTCTGGCTCTTTGATGCACGACTTAAACTCTTCCCCATGAAGTTAAGATCTAAGTGGACAGGACCTTACTAGGTGGTCAGACCATTCTCAAATGGAGCGGTAGAAATTGCAGATCCTAAAACTGGGCAAACCTTCATAGTCAATGGCCAAAGATTAGAACACTTTCTTGCCTAAGTCCCCCAAAAGGAACTTGTAACCCTCATTGAGGGTTAAATCGAAGCTACACCCAGCTGGAGGCAATAAACTCAGCGCTTCCTAGGAGGCAACCTAGAAGATTATGGTTGACCAGACACATAGCTAAACTCAGGTAAGTTCTTTCTTTATTCCCTTGCATACATTTATCTTCCAATGAGGACAATGTCCAACTTAAGCATGCGGGGGTGGTAAATTCATATTCTCTGAGTCCATACCATCAGCTTGAATTTTTGAATTATATTGAGATAAAAACAAAGAAAAGAATTGGGAAAAGAAAAACTTAGACATGAGAAGCTTGTCAACTATAGAAAATAATACGTTAAGGACCTGAGCACTTAGACTCTTCAGGTTGTCAAGCATAATCAGCCCAGTTGTCCACTAAAATATGGATTTGATCTCGAGTCCTCGCCACCTCAATTTATATTAATCTGATCAATAAAGTAGGCAGATAACTATACGACTTATCAACCTACCCTCTGATTCAGGAGACTTTTAGTCTAAGCATCTGCACACATTTTGCACTTACTCACTCCTCGGTGATTCTAACAGAAATTGGGTAGCTAATGAACCTTCTAGAGTGGTATGGCTGGCAAGTTGTCTGGGTAACAGCCCATTAGCCGATTGTCCAGAGCCCAACCATAGGACCATTCTCTTTTACTATTGCCTTTAGGGAAATCTTAGATCAGGAAAGCCACCTATCAAAAAAAAAAAGGAAGCGAAGAAAAAAAAAGAAATAACCCACACTTCACCACACGAGTATAGCTAGCAAGTTGTCATGGGTAACAGCCCATTGGCCATTTGTCCAAATCCCAGCACCCAAAATGCACAAGAAAATTCCAAAACACTTAAAGAAGAAGCAAGGAAGTAGAACAATCTGGGGAGATATACACTGAAAACACCCTTGTGTTGACCCCACACAAAATAAAAGTAGGAAGAAAGCTACCTGTCAGATAGATATACCTTTAGGCAACATCTTTTTAGGTCACCTAAAGGTATAGAAACCTGAAGTCTATTTTAATTACCATCGAGTGAGATTATAACAATTTTCACATCAAGATACTTAGCACTTAGAGTCCTTTTTTGAGTTATGGGTGGGTTGGGTAGCCGTAAAAAGTTACCTTGACACTCTCAACTCCAAAATCCTAAAAAATTAGAAAAGATGAAAAAGAAAAAAAAAAAAAATATATATATATATATACGCATACATGTGTGCTTAAATTTAAAGCAAAAACTTGAGCGATCTACATTTTGGCAGACACCTAGGTGCTGTTTAGCCTCTGTGAATTAGGATCTTCGTATAAATTTCCTCCTATTGAGAAGTAACACATGCCTGAGCAATCGATTCTTAATTCTAGCTAAAAAATATTTAGGATAACCTTGCTAGGGACTAGCAAGGGATGAGCATGGGGGTATGATGAATCTACAATTATTAGTGTTAACTATATCAATTAGAGTCAATTTTGAGGGCACATATGCATTAATGACATATCATAATGGGCTTGAGAGCATGTCATGCATATTGTGTTAAGATTGCTTGTAATTCATGTTTAACGACCATGTGTGCAAGTGCATATTAAAACAAGTCCCAGATGAGCAATCGGACCATACAGATGGATATGAATTGACGAACGGAGTCCAACAGACTCAAAATCACCTCCATCTGACCTTCGTGGCTCCCACAACAACCCTGGGAAGTTCTGGCCGTTGATCTGATGATCAATGACCCTCGCCGTGCCACGTGTCGCCCACACCAGCCCTTCTCCTCTTCATCTCATGCAGGATTGACCATGACCTTCCGATCTTCGATCGGATGACTGAGGCATCGCGAAGAAATGCGACCATCTCGCGAGAATAGCATGATGGTCGCACCTCCACTTCACGTGCAGAAGGCATAGGTTCGAGGCGCTCACCACACCTCATCTGCAGAGATCAAGCGCATGTCCAAATTGGACTGCCCGATCTCCATTGAGCAGTCCAGGTAGCGCTACACGACACCCCCTCGAGTGTTGATGCTTCAACGCATGCACCAACGCTGATCAACGATGCCTCGATCACACGTGTGCTTGAGGTGCAATCTGAGCGTGCGATCATGAGCGATCTAGGCCGTCCATCGGGGAGCGAACGACCTACGTTGCGTGTACACGGATCGTGTGCGGGAAGAAGCACGCACGCACATGATGGAACGGTGGGAGGAGGCCTTCACCGACACTTTTGGAATGGGTTTAGCGACATCTTAGACATCATTAAAACCCCTGCTTGATTTAGAAACCCTTCCTTCTCTATAAAAACCCCCACACCCACTCCATTTAGGATCATCCCTTCCTAGCTTCTCCTTAGCTCTACCTAGCATGGCTTCCACACTCTCCCTGAGTTGCAGAGTCGTCGATGGAAGCCCATCCACCATCGTGACTGCCTCGACTCTCCATTCCCGACCTCTCTACCCTAGTTTAATGCTTATGTGATTTAAAGCTTTTCTCTAGCATTATACTTGTGAAACGATTTTACATATGCAATATATTTCCATTTGTTTCATCATATCATCTTTCATGCATGCACAAGTAATCACCATGATATAATCTCAAGTCTCTAACCCTACACACTCTCTCTCTCTCTCTCGTTTTCTCATAACCAAACAAAGCAAAGATTTTTGTGACACCCTAAACCTACAAACTAATCCGATTTCACACCTCCTCATCTTCGACACTTGGACTCACCAAATCCGAATCTTCATTTAAAATTGATGTCACAAGCACATGCTATAACGACGGATTTAACTTAACACATTTCAACGACGTCAGTAAGCAGATTGAAAAATGACCTTTCTTGTTGTTATTTTGCTACGGTAGCCTATAAAGCAAGAAATTATGCTTCCATTGATATATATATATATTTCAAATTGAATGCACTTCAAGGTTTTTTTTTTTGCCCAATCAGGACACCTCTTATGGTTGCTAAGCTTGGGGATGGTTCTCCAAACTTGAATGCAGTAAACACGATTTTGAAAGAGATGCTTCAGGTAGGTGCCCCTTCAAAGCCAGTCACTACTAGGGACTTTCTTTAAATATGCATTTTTTTTAAAGTCTAAAAAGCACTTCTAAATAGACTGAAAATAAAAATGTCTTAAATCTATCACAAGACAACTCAGTTTTCAAAGAGAAATAACAGGCCTTCAAAACAAAATTGGTGAGAATCTACCAAATGATTCCAACACATATGGTAAAACAGAAGCCACTTAAGCTTTGAGCTTGCCATAAAACTTCTGCTTCTCTTAGGTGGTCTAAAAGCGACCATGTCCACACTTCGAAGAGGTATCAATGAACTTGAGCTTGATCTCTTCAAGAGCTACCAAGGATGTCTACTTTAGCAGAGACTGGTGAAGACTGACAACCCTCTTCTTTGGGCCAACATAGCAACCTTTAATGAGAAGGTAGTCATCTTTCACTATTCCATATCGTGGGAAATCACCCATGGGAGTGATATCCTTCTCAGTCTTATCAAAGTCAATCATGGCAAGGTGGGATTCACCACCAACCCTACCAATTTTGTAGATCTTCTTGTTCATCTCTATGCAATGGTGATAACCATTTTGTCTAGCACAAGCAACAGTGTAGGAAACCCTGGCAGGGTGCCATGCACCAATACAAGCAACCTTGGGGAGCCCCTATGGGTTTTACGAGGGAGGCGAGTGACCCCCCAACAAGTCACAACACCTTCATAGCCTTTACCCTTCATATCACCAATGACATCAATCATCTTATCTTTCTAAAAGACTACATCGATGGGGATCTGCTTCTCAAAGAAGCTGTAAGCAAAGCCTACTTTCTGAGCAACAATTCCACCATTAACTTGGATCTCCATCAAGTTAGCCTTCTTTTGCTTTAGACCCTTCATTTTCCCTATCTGAAATCAATCAAGGTATAAAAAAGAACCTATCATCAGCATAAGGAAACTTACTTCCATGCACTAAACCAGTAAATAGAAAGATATGTAAGAGATCGGTCTTCAAATATCCAGTAAAGCCAATAAAAAAGCTTGTCCAAGAGCCAAGCCAACACCATGTTGTCTTGATGAAAATTTGGTGATAATCACATAACTGGGATTCACAGGGAGGATTCACAGGTCAATATATGAAAGGATATGAGACTCCACATCCCTTTTAGACTATTGATAATTTTTTTAGAAATACTACAAATGCATCAAGTTTTAAGAAACACACGGCATTATCCCCAACAAAAGTAAAAGGCATCCAATCTTATTAGCCTAAATCAGATAAGAATTACGTGTGTATGGGCCAATGCATGGATGACAGAAGAGATTCCTTCATTTTCTTCATGGAAAGGTGGTATACTATTTAATCCAACATCTTTTTGTTTATCACTTGTATTTGGTTCTTTCATTTCCACATTTCAAGATGGTTACTATCTTTGACATTATTGCATCCAAGTTACCATTCTTTTTTTTAAAATATCCAAGTTAATATTTTGGAGTTCTTTGTCATTTTTGTGTGTACCGAATGCCCCCTTGTTGGTTTTGTCTATTAGAAAAAGTGGCAAACAGTATGGGATTGACTTCAACTTGTTTTAGTGAGAATTAATTTTGATCCTTATATTCACAGGGAAGAACTGCCTTATGGGATGCTCTTGTGCTCCTCTGTCATAGAATCAAGGTAGGATTTGGAGGTGTGGTTCAAAAATTGCTTGTTGGCTATTCTGCTCTCAGCATCTTTACTATATTGAGTCCAAGGAAGATGAACAAATTACAACAGACATCTACATGTAAGCTTATTTTCTATTCTGATATTCTAAGTGGTAAATCTGCCCAAAAGCTTGGTTGTTGGAGTTAGTATGGTCTGCACCTTACCATTGGGTCTGATTTCACCTTCTACACCATCAACTATTGCCTTTTCACATCTTAATGGGACGAGAATTTACTTTTATAGAAAAGAAACAATTTAGTGTGAAATGGGATGCATGTCAAGTCCAATCACTGCATTTTAACCAATGTTCTATGTTCAGCAAGCTTTATATCTTTAGGTCTTTGTAGCTACTGCAAAACTTTTTCTTGGCTGCATGTTATTTTCCCCCTTTTGTACTTGGGTGCTTAAAATTTCATGAAGAGAGGCCTAAACATGTTTAGTGCCCAAAGGTCATAGGGTTAATGCCCATTTAACTGTATACCTAGTTTCTGCCTTATGTTCAATAACTACAAGTGAAAACTGATTCTATTAACTTCATAACTGAATCATGTGTTAATATGAGATTTAGTGTTCTTGGATGTGAATTGTGAAAAGAGTCACTAGTTTTTAGGCTTTTGGTAACTGTAACCAAAATCCTTTCTTGTTGTAGTGTGAAAAATGCATCCTATAGTCTTTTATCGTGAATGTTCTAGTGGCTCACAAGTCAAGGTCCAAGAGATGTATTATGCAATGGTTTATATAGGTGATTCTCTGCTACTCTTCTAATAGGTGTTAGCAAGTCAGATTGAGTTTAGCATGGATGTGTATACATTAAAAGTTGACCTACATAGTCATGGGTCAATATTTGTATTATATGTTTACTCCTTAATAATTGGGTCTGCATCTGGTTATGGGTTTGCATACCTTTTAAATTCAATAAATCATTGGTCTACTGCCAAATAGATCATTTTGGATTGAGTTCAAAATAAAATTTTCGGTGGCAATTGTTGTATTAAATTCCACTTTCAAAAAAAAACCATATTTAATCTTCTAAAATTATCACATTTATTGTCAAATAAGTAATATTATATTTAATATTAAAAAATTGACAGGAATTCAAAAATGATTTCAAAACATGTTAATGGTTTTGAAACATGCTCATCAAAAAATACATGTATGATGACTAGTCATAACATCCACATGAAGGAGAATAGGTATAAATGTAATTTATATTGCTAGGTCCAAGGTCAAAATTACTACTATCTAAGAATGCTTTATCTTTAGTTTCTTTTTAACTCTAGAAATTTATGTCGTTTCTTTGGTAACTTTCTTTCATTACAGAATATCATTGGTACCAACATGGGATTTAGTGCTTTTGGATAGTTGCTAAAGGGTTAAAGTAAACATATATGGGTGTTAGAAGTTGGAGCTTTGAACCCTTTGAATGAGGCTAGGAGCTTGTTGCATTAGATTGAAGATATACGGGAAAGCACGAAAGTGATGAGGATAAAGGAGCTTGTTGATAAGTCCACTTTAGTAGATCATTATTGGGCCTAAGTACTCTTTAATTATCTATTCATAGTTTTTAATTGGTTAGGAGTTATACGGTAATTCATCATAATCTGCATATAATCTTATGCATAAATTTTATGTTTAAAAATGCATGATATGTTCACATATTCTATATGGTTGGATGCAGGCTAGGTATAAGGATCAAATTTCCTTCTGCCTATATAAGATGTCTGGAGCTAAGGATGGACACCTAGGAATTGCCAAGACAAATTCCTTAACTTTACATTTTTTTAAGACATCTGATAAAGTTCAGCTAATGCTTATCCACCATTCTAACCACTCTCAATCATCGCGAGTGGTTAGAGAAGTTTTGCCAGAAGGAAACAAATGAGAGTTTTTTTTTAAAAAAAAGGCTCCATCTTCCAGGAGTGGGCTCATGATCACCTCCACCCTCTCCACTGTGGTCCTCTCACCTGCACCGTGCCCTGAACGTGCACCTTGGACCTAGGCGTGCATTGTGGACCAACGCCGGCCTCACCTCCCCATCACCAATGCCACCACCACAAGACCGGTCGCACGCGCCTGCACTCTAGCCCACGCGCTCGCTCAGCCACCCAGCAGTAGCCCGTGCACACCCCCACCCCCACCAGGACAGAAGCCATACGCCCTTGTGCGCGCACATCCAGCCAGCGTGCGCGTGCAGCCACCATCAGCGCACAGTTGGCAACTTCGTCTTCCTCTTCTTATCTTCTCCTCCCGTGGTTCCACCAAGAGACCCAAACTTGCAGCGAGTGGCCCCTCAAGCAAGACCCCCCTTCGACTTAAGAACCTCCACCCGAGTGCCCTCGCTGACTCCAAGCATGGCCACGAGCACCCTCGCCGACCTCAAGCACTGACCAAACACGTCCACTGCCACTCATGACGACATTCTGCCATTGGTCTTCCCACGAGTGTGCGGCCACCACCAGCCACCTTAGCCTGCGCCACCTACATCATCGCGAAGCCCTCATCACTACCGATCTTCGCTGAGCATCACAAGGCCAACGACGCTCCTTCCCGTGTGCAAGGAAGAGAGAGGGAGATTACTCTATTTTGGTGGGCATTTCTATTTACATTCGAATGCCATTGCCCACCATTATAACTATTTGGTTATGTTATTTGGATATTTTGTTCCCTCGCCCCTCACTTTCACTCTTTCTCCCTACGTGCTTTATTTAAGAGTTGGAGATCTCTCTTTTATCTTGTTCTCTCACATAGGATAAAACTAAAAGATGCATGACTATGTCCTATGCAATTAGTGGTTGATGGATACTATTGAATTATTATTTCAAATATTTGACCCCGCATCTTAAATATGCATGAATAATTATTCTCTTTTCCAAACATTTCTCTAGTATTCTGATGTGACTCTGGTGAATATTTATTTTTACATGCAAACATCTGGTCAACCATTTTGAATTGATGGTTTTAAATTTGCAAATTTATTGGGCTCAGTCTCCCTGTGGATACGACATCTTTATTGTGGTTTAATTTCAAATTTGTTTTAATCTTTGATCTAAGGATTTTCCACCACCATAGAATACCATGATATATCGTTTCTATTGCTATTTTAATCAAGCGAAAATCTTCTAGACCAAATGGCACTGTTGTCGGGGAGGCAACGAGCCTAGTAAAATCGCATGTATTTCCTATTCATAGTGATTTCTAATTGGGGCTATATATTTATTGATCTATTTCTTTTCCCTGTGCGAGGTACATCTGTTTGGAGAAAACAAACACGACGGGCATGCACAACGGAGGTGATATTCTTGGTGGACCTTGACGCCACCTAAGAGGCAGCAACGGGTGCTTGTGGGCCTTGATCCCATGCACGTGAAGGCATATGGAGGAGCCTTTCCTGATTTAGTTATTAGATCTTGGCTTAGATTTAGGCCGATAGACTTAGTATTAATTATTTGTTTTCTCGCCCTTGTACTCTGGGGCTAGTTTTTAGGGGAGTGTCCCCGATTCTTTAGATTCTAGGTTTATTCATAGTTAGTTAGTTCTTTTGATTGTGCATCTATTTATTATTAAAAAAAAAATCCGGAATGCCTACTAGAAGCTGCGTATCCATAGGACGACCATCTAGGATTGCTTGAGCAGCATCTACATTTTCTTACTGCATTGCATGCATTTTTGCATAGAAGAGTGTTGGAGTAAGGTAAGAATTTCTTATCATATTGCATCAATTATCTGTACATGCATTGCATCTGAACATAATTAAATAAGACCACTTAAACTGATATGAAAAGATTAATCAAGTGGGTATATTTCTTCTCGAAAATAAAATAAAATATACAAGAAGTGTTTGAATAACTTGATTGCGATTTTCAAAAGAAAAATCACTTTTCGCGGTGAATGCACACTTCCTGCACTGAGCACGCACTATAGGCACTGCACTAGGACTTGGACCCTTAAGGCTATAGGCATCGGTCTCTTTATCGGTGCAAACCCTCCTATCTCGCTTTGAAGTAGTGGTATTAACGTTTGCACAAGTGATTTGATACTCAAAGGAGGGGGACACCCCTTAAAGGAATTCAAGGGTAGTTAAGAGGCACCGCTAATGCATCGCCTCAAAGGAAGGGTTCACCCTACTTGCATCCCTTGGTTCCATCCCTGGAGTACCTTTTTACTTGAGCATCTAAGAATATCATTGCAGTAAAGTATACGTCTTTAGGGCACTCGAAGGTCAATTTAGGGTGCATAATTGCTTGACAACTTGATTGATCACCCAAAAAGGACTAAAAGTAACCTCAACCTTCTTGACAGTCATTGACCAAAAATTTCAAGTGCCTTATTTCTCTTATACCACATACGTGGGAATGGAGAAAAACTGCCTTGACTATATTTGGCCAAGCTGAAGAGTTGGAAGAGGACGTAAAGAACTTTAAATCAACAAAAGACCTCTTGCCTTGTGTTTGCTTGGTGTATGCTTGGTAGGTGCTCTCTTAGAAATAGTCTTCTCTTCAACCCTGAGCCAGAGAGAATTATAAGGAAAGCTAACCAAGAAAGAAGAAAAATGGCTGAAGAAAGACCTAAAGAAGAGATTAGGGTCGATGAAAATCAGACAACCTTGAGAGACTATTTTCTCCCTACAACCCACCAAGCCCTACCTATCCGAAGACCTAGAGTGGATAACCCATATGAAATCAAGAGTAGCACCATATCCTTGCTCCCATCTTTTTATGGTACTACTAGGGAGGATCCCTACAGGCATCTTGAGGAATTCACCGAGGTCTGTTCCATGGTGAAGCTCCAGGGTTTTACTGATGAAGCCCTGATGAGGACTCTATTTCCATTCTCCCTAAAGGATAAGGCCAAGCACTGGTATCATACCCTCGATGCAAGGGTAAATGATTGGGCCATCCTTAAGGGAGAATTCTTGAAAAAGTATTTCCCTATGAGTAAGACCAACCATTACAGAAGAGAGATTATGGGTTTTGCTCAATAGGAAGGGGAGCAATTTCATGAGACTTGGGAGCACTTTAATGACCTTCTTAGGCTATGCCCTCACCATCAGGTGCCAAGATGGCAATTGTTCGAAAGGTTCTATAACAGATTATTTGAAAGGCATAGGCAAACCATCGATACAGCCTGTATAGGAACCTTCATGACCAAAACTGAGGATGAAGCCTGGCATTATTTAAAACATTAAGTGACAATTCCATACATATGTCCTCTGCCTATCAAGAAAGAAAACCATCAATTTTGCAGAGGAAGATAGAGGCCCATGAAGCTGGGGCTACTCAGGATTTGGCTTATCAGATTCAATTGTTGAACAAAAACTTTGATTGGCTTTTAGCAAACCCCAGCATGAACCTGCAAGCATCCTCTATCTTTCAGGATAAAGTGAATGCTCCATTCGCCAAAGCACAACTCACGCCACTGCGGAGTGCCAACAGGCAAATCAATTCCTTGAGTTGATCCAGGTCGACCTGAACACGACCAAGGTTTCCACCCACCTCCTCGTAATAACCTATATTCTAATACCTATAATCTAGGGTGGCGGAACCATCCAAACTTCTCATGGAAGATAGGTGATGCTTCTAACTTAGGGAATACAAGACCCCTACTTCCCCAACCCATATACTAGCCATCCTATGAAAACCCTCCTCAGAATAAGCCTTCTAAGATGGATGAACTTAAAGCCATGATGAAAGCGATGCAAGAGCATCAGAATATGGTCATCCAATCTCAGAATAAGATGATTACTAATATGCAATCCCAAATTGGTCATCTTACTAAGGCAGTTAAGCAGCGAATTCCGGGGAAGCTGCCTAGCTCTTCTGAGGAGAACCCAAAGGTCAAGGGGGTCATATTCAGGGAGCATGCCCAAGCTGTGACCATGCTGAGGAATGGAAAGAAAATCGATGAGCCTGATAGCATTCCTACGGTCACCTCTCAGAATTCCCCTCCTACACCAATCCCGACTTCCATCTCCACCGAAGAAGAGCCACACTACTCTCCGTCACTTGAAATCACCCACCCTGAGCATGTCGTCAGTCCACCACCCCTCTCCCACCATGACGACGCCTCTACCTAGAAGCCAAGGGTGCCCTATTCAGAGCGCCTATCTGCTCCTGGGGAATCTTCTGTTGGCTCACCTGGAGCCAAGGATAGGATAGAGGAGATTATGGACACTTTTAGACAAGTTCAGATCAACTTTCCTCTATTGGAAGCTATCAAACAGATCACATCCAAGCCAAGGTCATCTTGCCTGACCATGTTAGCTTGATTCTCCAACATGGAACACCTCCCAAAATGAAAGACCCAGGGGCCCCATATATTTCAGTGGTTATAGGTAACCAACACATTGACGAGGCTCTGCCCGATCTGGGTGTGAGGGTGAACATTTTACTGAGCTATGTCTACGACCTTTTGGGAGGAGGTGAGTTAAATCCTAGTCTAGTCATCCTCCAGGTCGCAGACAGATCGCTTAAGACACCACGGGGATTACTGGAAGATGTTCTGGTGAGAGTGGAGGACTTCTTCTTCCCTGTTGACTTTCTTGTGCTAGATACTGACCCATCTAATAAGCCCACCAAGCCATCTATTATTCGGGGATGCCCCTTCTTGGCTACAGCCAACGCCTCTATTAATTGTAGATCAGGGGCACTTAAAATGGGCTTTGGGAACAAGAAGATCCGGTTGAATGTTTTTGATACTTACAAGCAATCCAAATTTGAAGATTGTTCTCAGATTGAGGTTGTTGATGAAATAATTGAGGAGACTACACCAGTACTCCTATGTAGAGATCCCCTTCAAAAGGTCATATCTAAGGACCATCCTTCGATTATTAAAGAAACTGAAGGGGAAATACCTGAATTAGAAGAGTTGCTAGGGATACACACAGAGTCTCTGTCCTCACCCTAAATTGTGGAGGTTGATCTGCTACCTGAGGGGGGGACATCTCAACTTAAACCCTCAATCCAAAAGGCTCCTGAGTTGTAGCTAAAACCCCTCCCTAGCACATTGAAGTATGTTTTCCTTGGCCCTAATGACACACTCCCTGTTATTATCTCGTCTGCATTATTTGAATCGTAGGAGGGAGCTCTACTTAAGTGTTTACAAAGGCATAAGGAAGTAATTGCTTGGTCAATTGCTGATATTAAGGGTGTTGATCCCTCCCTTTGCATGCATCATATACACACAGATGAGTCTGTGAAACCCTTCCGAGACATGCAGAGAAGGCTCAACCCCAATATACGGGAGGTTGTAAAAAAGGAGATTCTGAAATGGTTGGATGCAGGAATTATCTATCCCATTTCAGATAGTAAATGGGTTAGTCCTATTCATGTGGTGCCCAAAAAGGTAAGAATCACTGTGGAAGAGAAAGACCAAGGAGAGTTGGTAACCACTAGACCCTCAACTGGTTGGAGGGTCTACATTGACTACTGCCGTTTAAACATGGCTACCCAGAAAGATCATTTCCTCTTACCATTTATTGATCAGATTTTGGAACAACTAGCAGGGAACAAGTACTTTTGTTTCTTTGATAGGTACTCTGGGTATAATCAAATAGCTGTCTTTCCTGACAATCAGGAATGTACCACCTTCACGAGTCCATATGGCACATTTGCGTTCTGCCGAATGCCATTCAAATTATGTAATGCTCCTGCCACTTTCCAACGATGTATGATGGCTATCTTTTCTGATATGATCGACAAGTTTGTTGAGATTTTTGTGGATGACTTCTTCATTTACGGCTCGTCGTTTGACCTAGGCCTTTTGCACCTTGATAAAGTCTTAATCCGTTGCAAGGAGGCAAAGCTGGTGCTTAGCTGGGAGAAAAGCCACTTTATGGTCCAGCAGGGCATTGTGTTAGGGCATGTAGTTTCCGAGAGAGGATTAGAGGTGGATACCGCAAAAATTGATTCCATCTCTAAGCTTCCATCTCCCACCAATGTTCGTCAGGTTAGATCTTTCCTTGGCCATGCTGGGTTCTATAGGCGCTTCATTAGAGATTTCAGTAAAATCTCTAAGCCACTCTACGACTTGTTAACGAAGGATGTCTCCTTTGATTTTGATGATAGATGTGACGAGGCTTTACAAGTCTTGAAGAAAGCCCTTATTACCGTGTCGATTCTCCAAGCACCAGATTGGACCCACCCATTTGAGCTAATGTATGATGCTTCTGATTTTGCAGTGGGAGCGGTCCTAGGTCAAAGGGTTCATGGCAAACCTTATGTGCTGCATTATGCCAGCAAGACCCTTACGGATCCTCAGCAAAACTACATGGTCACTGAAAAGGAGCTTCTTATTATAGTGTTTTCTTTGGAAAAGTTTCAATCTTATCTTTTGGGATCCAAGGTTGTGTTCACTGATCATTCTGCTTTAAAGCATCTTCTTGCTAAAAAGGACACCAAACCTCACCTAATTCATTGGATTATGGTACTCCAAGAGTTTGACCTGGAAATTAAAGATAAAAAAGGAGTTGAGAATGTGGTAGCAGATCATCTGTCTAGGATCCCTATTGAGGCATCAAACCCTACTAGCGGTATCCAAGAGACTTTTCCTGATGAGTCTCTGATTGCAGTGGAGGCTAAAACTCCTTGGTTTACTGACATAGTGAACTATCTGGTCACGGGCATCACCCCCAATACTTGGGACAAGTAGAAGTGAGATAGGTTTCTTGTTGATGCTAAATTTTATCACTAGGAGGAACCCGAGCTTTTTAGAATAGGCCCTGACCAGTTATTCTGTCATTGCGTCCCTGATGAGGAACAAAGAAGTGTTCTAAGTTTCTGCCATGACCTCCACTGTGGAGGACATTTTAGTGGAAAAAAGACTGCCCATAAGGTTCTTCAGTTTGGCATTTGGTGGCCCACATTATTCCAAGATGCACATACATATGTGGGTGCATGTCTACGTCGCCAGCAGACGGGAACCATCGGAAAAAGGGATGAGATGCCTCAGCAACCTATTCTCCTAGTTGAGATCTTTGATATTTGGGGCATCAACTTCATGGGTCCCTTTCCTGTGTCCTTCATTTATGAGTACATCCTTGTGGCTATGGACTATGTATCGAAATGGATAGAAGCCATACCCACGCGAACTAATGACCATTCCATGGTCTTGGGTTCTGTTAAGGTTAATATCATTCTCGGTACGGGTGCCCAAGGATGATCATAAGTGATGGACGACCTCACTTCAAGAACGTACACTTTACAAGACTACTCCAAAATTTAGGAGTCAACCACATGATAGCCACACCTTACCATCCCCAAACAAGTGGACAAGTTGAAGTGTCTAATAGGAGATTAAACGAATTTTAGAAAAAACTGTCAAGCCCGACCGTAAGGATTGGTCTAAAAAATTAAATGATGCTCTTTGGGCCTATAGAATAGCGTATAAGACTCCCTTGGGCATGTCTCCTTTCCATCTTGTCTACGGAAAGACATGCCATCTTCCCATTGAAATCCAACACAAAGCCTATTGGACTATTAAGAATGTTAACTTGAATCTGAATAAAGTAGGAATGGCACATATGCTAGAGTTAAGTGAGCTTGAGGAGCTTCATAATGAAGCCTATGAAACTTATCAAGCTTACAAGCAACATACAAAGGTCTTCCATGATAAGCACATCATTAGAAAGACCTTTGAGCCCAACCAGTGGGTTTGGCTTTTCAATTCCAGACTTAAATTATTTTCAGGAAAGCTCAAGTCCCGCTGGGATGGGCCATACGTTGTTATCAATGCCTTCCCTCATGGAGTTGTTGAGATTCAGAATCCTACTTCTAATGCGAGCTTTAAAGTAAATGGCCAATGGCTTAAACCTTATGTTACTCTTTCAAATGGTCAGGCTTTGGACGCACTTAGACTTGAGGAGCCTTAGCTCCTCCCACTCTCCTCCTCAGGTGATATTCTTCTATGTCTTTATTTTATTTTTTTCAATGGCATTGTCAGTCTTAGGCATGGGGGGGTATAACATGAGGATATTTATAAATATTTGCATGCATTTAGGATAGTGCATTAGCCAAAAAAAAAAATCTCTTTTGTTTCTTGAGCTGAATTGGATTAATCCCGAGCAAAAGTTCTTATCAAGGAAGTTTCATTAAAAATTTTTTTCTTAAATTGTTTCTTAAATTAAGAATCCAATACAGTTACTTCACTTGCACGTAGACTGGGTAATGGATCTTTGAAGAAAACCAATAAGCATTTTTAGTCTACTGAACCCTTGGACAGTTAATAGGGAGTCAGGCATACTATCTTCTATTAAATCCACCTTATATTTGTGAGAAGAAAGTAGAGAGACTACTGGTGCACTAAGTCTAGTTCAAGGACTCTTAAGTTCTGGACAATTAGATACCTCAGAGTTAGGCATAGTTTTTGCTCTCTGTTCCTGTGTGCATATATTGTGTGAATTCCTAAGAGTCACCAAATAAGGCAAATACACAGAGATTGAGTCTTAATAAAACTATGACTATGGTGGATGGTTACGACCGTCCTTCATAGAGTCCTCTGCTGAAGGAGGGTAATAGTGTCAAAGGTCAGAAATACGCTTGTCCTATCCATCCTTTCCTGGTGCCGAAAGTAGTCACTTCCACCAAATAAGCCATACAATATCCTCTTAACCATCACCATCCCTAATAATGCCTCATGAATAAAAGTCTACGTCATGTTATGTTAATTTATATAAAAAAAAAAGAGAAATATTTGTATTTAGAAAAGTAAATTAAAAAAAAAAAGAAAAAAAAGAGTCCAAGTTTGGAGTTTTATCTTTATGCCATTCTTTGTCAATATTTTTGAGGCAACAGCAAAAACACTAATTGCGATCCACCAAATATGACCCATACCTACTTTTTAGTGTTTCTGATCACCTGAATACTAGCTGAGGTCCTCTAACTTAGTTGTATGGTTATTAGGATTTTAATTGAAGTGTAAATACCATATGAGACCACCAAACAGTGAGTACATTTACAAAATCTGGTGAGATTTGTGAATCTTAGAAAGAAAAGAAGGAAAAGAGTGAGCATAAAGGAACATTAAGAGAGCATAGTTATTTAGCCTCTCTTTGGGTTGACTCATTTGATAGTCTGGAGAGTTAGAGTCTGCAATACTAGACTACAGGTAGCACCAGATGAGTGTGAGCCACCGAATATAAATCCATTTAACTCAGTATCTCCTACCTAAGCCAAAAAGCTAGGGTCAAATTACAGATTATTTTCTGCTTTATCCCCGAGGAAAGTAGTTGTCTATCCTAATAAAATGTTTACCAAGGGTTAAGTATGAACTTTAAATGTAAGTTGACTTTTCACTTGGATCTGTTACCTAAGCTGCTATCACTTCACATTAGTCTGGATCTCTAAATTTTTTGAATAAAGAAGAATTCTCTTGATTACTTCCATTATTTTCACTTTTACTCGAAACTAGCAAAACTTAAGCATGGGGGCATTTGATAAGTCCACTTTAGTGGATCATTATTGGGCCTAAGTACTCTTTAATTATCTATTCATAGTTTTTAATTGGTTAGGAGTTATACGGTAATTCATCCTAGTCTGCATATAATCTTGTGCGTCAATTTTATGCTTAAAAACGCATGATATGTTCACATATTCTATATGGTTGGATGCAGGCTAGATATAAGAATCAAATTTCATTCTGCCTATATAAGATGTCTGGGAATTGCTGGGACAAATTCCTTAACTTTACATTTTTCTAAGACGTTTGAAGATGAAGTCAGATATCTGATTAAGTTTGGCCAATGTTTATCTGCCGTTCTAACCACTCGCAATCTTCACGAGTGATTAGAGACGTTTTGCCGAAAGGAAACAGACAAGAGTTTTTTTTAAAAAAAAGGCTCCATCTTCCAGGAGCAAGCTCATGATCACCTCCACCCTCTCCACCGTGGTCCTCTCGCCTGCACTGTGCTCTAAACGTGCACCGTGGACCTAGGCCTACACTGTGGAGCAACATCGGCCTCCCCTCCCCATCACCAACACCACCACCACAAGACTGGCCGCACATACCTGCACTCCAGCCCACGCACGCACTCAGTCACCCAGCAACAGCCCGTGCATGCCCCCACCCCCTCTAGACCAGAAGCCGTGTACCCTTGTGTGTGCACATCCAGCCAGTGCGCACGAGTAGCCACCATCAACGCACAGTCGGCATCTTCATCTTCCTCTTCTTATCTTCTTCTCCTCCCCTACTTCCACCAAGAGACTCAAACTTGCAGCGACCAGCCCCTCAAGTAGGACCCACCTTTGACTTCAGAACCTCCACCCGAGTGCCCTCGCTAACTCCAAGCATGGCCACAAGCACCCTCGACGACCTCAAGCACTAACCGAACACGTCCACTACCGCTCGTGACATCGTTCTGCCATTGGTCTTCCTGCGGGTGCGTGGCCACCACCGGCCACCTCAGCTCGCTCCACCTATGTCATCGCGAAGCCCTCATCACTGTCGATCTTTGCTGAGCATCGCACAGCCAACGATGCTCCTTCCCTTGTGCAAGGAAGAGAGAGGGAGATTCCTCTATTTTGGTGGGCATTTCTATTTACATTTGAATGCCATTTCCCACCATCATATCTATTTGGTTATGTTATTTGGATATTTTATTCCCTTGCCCCTAACTTTCTCTCTTTCTCCCTGCGTACTTTATTTAAGAGTTGGAGATTTCTCTTTTATCTTGTTCTCTCACATAGGATAAAAGTAAAAGATGCTTGACTATTTCCTATGCAATTAGTGGTTGATGGATACTATTGAATTATTATTTCAAATATTTAACCCCGCATCTTAAATATGCATGGAATAATTACACTTTTCCAGACATTTCTTTGATATTCTGATGTGACTCTAGTGAATATTTATTTTTACATGCAAACATCTGGTCAACCATTTTGAATTGATGATTTCAAATTTATGAATTTATTAGGCTTAGTCTTCCTGTGGATATGATATCTTTATTGTGGTTTAATTTGAAATCTATTTTAATCTTTGATCTAAGGATTTTCCACCACCATAGAATACATTGATATATCATTTCTATTGCTATTTTAATCAAGCAAAAATCTTCTAGACCACTTGTTCATGGTCAGATTCTTGTGGCAGAAGATCAAGGCAATGACAGTTATGGTTAGTAATAATGTTTTGTAGAATTAGCAATAGGAAAAAATGAGGGTGAGAGGGAGAGAAGGTGTGTGGAGTCAGGTGACAGGAGGAGACGATGAGGAAGCAGCTAGGGTTAGGGATGGGGGCTAGTGGAAGACTTGGAGATTGAGAAACTGGAGAAGGAGGGAGTGGGGATGGCAATCTCATGAAGGTAGGGCATCCAGATTCACTCCAAGAGGGGACTGGAGGAGATCCAATGGAGAGGTTTTGTGTTATAGATGTAGATGAAGAGGTCACATGGCTGTGATGTGTAGAAACCCCCTCGTCTGTCTGGCATGTGGGGGTGAAGGTCACAAGCATGACTCATGCCCAAGGGTGAAGCCCCAACACACAAAGAATATCCCTTAACGCCCAGAACAGGAGGTGGTGAAGGAGCCCCGACTGCCCCCACCGCCGGTGCTTGGTAGTCACACAATTGATGTGGAGATTCCATTCTCTGAGGAGATTGTCTCTGCGGAGATCATGTTGAGGGGTACGCTGATCGGCGAGGTCATGACTGGCAATCCCTCTATTGAGAGGTTTCAACAACTGGTGAGTTCCCTTACCCTTGTGTCATCGGGCTGAAAGGTGGCAGTGCTATCCCAGACTCGCTTTCTTGTGTCAGGTCTGGGGATGATAAATGTGGAAAGGTTACATTTTCGATCGAGTTCTTTTGAGAACATCAATGTGCTGTGGAGGCTGGTCTCCCCCTTTGATGGGGCACTCCCTGAACGTCCCCCCCCAGAGAATGGGAACTAGTAGAGTGATTCTTGAGATCAAAGGGTTACCTCTGCACTTAAGATCTAGAGGGGTGGTTGCCAAGATGGCTGCAAGCTTTGCATCCATCTGTGAAGACTCTGAAATCACAATTGGGGAGGGCGATGCCCATTCACTTCGATTTGAGGCTGAAGTCTTTAAAAGTGGGTCACTGCCAGACAGAATCATTCTCAGGTGAGGGGGCTCCTTGTGGCTCATTCATTTATTTGTGGCTAGGCAGGACTGTGTTACTAGAACAGGGTCATGTTAAGATGCTGTGGTTAGATCTGAGGAGGCACAACAGGTTGAACTGCTGGGTCATGAGTCCTCAGATGAGGCCCCTGAATCAAAGATGAGGAAGGATTGTCACAAGGAAACCTCAGAGAGGGACTTGATGACTATGGATGATGATACTGCCTTGAGGTGTGGCAACCAAACCTTGTGGCCAAAGCAAGGGCTCCACGGTTGATGCAATTGTTTTAGAGAGGAACTCAGGCAATTCTACTAGAAATGAGGAGGTAAAATCGGGTATGGAAATAGTAGTCAGCAGTGGTAGAAGTGCCCTTAAGGAGGTGAATCAAGTGCAATTCTCTGTTCCTGTTGAACTAAAGTTTGGGAAAGGGACAAATTAGAAAAGGGGGCTTGGGCGCTCCCCTTACATGCTCTGAAGGTGAAGGAAGGAGAACTTGATTCCTATAGTAGAGGAAACTATTGCAAAGTCGATCATGGTTGAGTATGTGGATAATTTGGCTCAAGGGGATCAGCCATGCAAGCGATGAGAGTTCTAACATGGAATGTGCGTGGGTTGTGCAACAAGGTGAGAAGGGCATCTCTAATCGGATATCTTATTGAGTGGGAAATTGATTGTGTTCTCATTCAAGAGACACACTTGGAGGGGGAAAGTGGCCCTGTCTGGGACTCTCTATGACTATCAGGGAGAGTAGACTGTGTGGGGAAGGGTGCAGCTGGAAGGTCTGGTGGGATGGTCATATGGTGGAAAAAATCTTGCCTTAAAGTAACTAAAGTCCTTCTTGATAGACATGTACTTACTTGTAGATGTCAAATCCTTCAAGGTGATCTGGATTGGTTTATCTCATGCATCTATGGACCTTGTGCAGCTGCTGATCGGGTAGAACTGTGGGAAGACCTATCAACACTGCATCAAAGAGTCCAGGAGGTACCGTGGCTTGTTGGTGGTGATTTCAACTGTCCTCTTTCAAGTGGTGACAGACCTGGGGGCAGATCTGATAGTGCAATGGCTGGATTCCAATTGGCTGTGCAAAGATTGGGAATCATTGAATACCCTGTCAATGGGGTGGAGTTCACTTGGAAGAAATGGCAGTGGATAGACATCAAGGCTGGATAGATTCTTTGGCAAGCCAAGCCTTTTGGAGAGATTCCAACTATCGTCTGCTATGAGCCTTGATAGGCCATTTTCTGACCACACTCCAATTGTGTGGGATAGTGGGGTGAATGTTGATGTTGGATCATACTTCAAACTTAAGAAGTCTTGGTTTAGGGAGGAGGGTTTTGCTGAGATGTTGTCCAGCTTGTGCAGAATAAGGTAGTGAATGGCTCGGCCACACAGCAGCTTGCTTCCAAGTTGGCAGATATGCACTCTATGCTGAAAGAATATGGGCAAACAGTGGCAACCTTCAGAGAGCAGAGGAGGGTGGAGGCATTGGCAGTGATCCAAAGTCTCTGAGTTGTCAGGAGCATGAACAAAGACAGTATATGCAGTAGGTCGTTGGGGAAGAGGACTTGAAGAAAGAAATGGACTGGCGTGAGAGATCTAGACAATTGTGGCTCAAGGAAGGTGATGCCAATACGAAATTCTTTCATCTTGCTGCCAGTGCTAGGAGGAGGTTCAATCTCATTTCATCTATTAAAATGGGTGAGAGAACCATTACATCTACTAGTGAAATCAGATGTGAAGCTGGCCAGTATTTTAAAGAGTTAGCCAAGGCTGCACCAAGAGGTTGATGGAGGATGGCTTCGGCTGACTTCCCAAGTGTCAGCAATGATCAGATGGCCATGCTAATTGCTCCTATTTCTGAACAAGAAATAGTGAAAGCAATCAAAGACAAGAATAATGAGGGAGCTCCTGGACCGGATGGGGTTCAGGTATTCTTTTACAGAGAAATGTGGAATGTTCTTAAAAAGGATGTGATGGATGTTATACATGAGTTTGAAATGGGCAACTTTGGTTTTGAAAGACTGAATAAGTCCTATTTGTTTTTGCTACCAAAGAAGTCGGGTGCAGAGAATTTTTCAGATTATAGACCCATTGCTTTGTCGAACTCCATATATCTTATTATCAACAAAATTTTAGCCAACAGAATTTGTGATGTATTACAAAATCTGATTATGCCTGTCCAATCTGCCTTTCTACTTGGGAGGTCTCTGTAGGAATCTTTCATCATGGCTCAAGAGATGGTGATGGGGTGGCATAGGCGAAAATCCAAGGCCTTCCTATGGAAAGTTGACTTCACTAAAGCCTATGATTCAATCTCCTGGCCGTACCTTTGGGAAATTCTTAAAAGGAGAAAATTCCCCCACCCCCTGTCTGATATAATGGGTGAAGAAATGCATCACGACTGCTTCCTACTCCCCCTGATAAATGGGGAACCATGTCGAGCCTAGATTCAGCCTTGGTGTGGGGTAAGGCAAGGCCACCCACTAGCCCCCCTGATTTTCAATCTTGCAGTGGATACATTGCAAGATATGCATGCAAACTAGCAGCTGATCGGTTGATAAGGGGATACTCTATGTCTAACAACAGGGCATTGGCCCCCATTCTTCAATATGCAGATGACACTGTGTTTTTTCTGGAAGGTGGGAAGAGGGAAGTGCAAGTGCTATTCTATATGGTTAAAATTTTTGGTGAGATTTCTGGTTTAAAACTTAATGGAAGCAAGTCCTCCTTGGTTTGCTTTGGTATGAACAGTATAGACCAAAATGACATCTCCACCATCCTGGGCATGCCTGTGATAGCACTGCCTGTCAAGTACCTAGGTTTACCTCTGAAGTGCACAAAACTAAGGAAAGCAGAATGGTCCTTTCTATATGAAAAGGTGGCTACGAAATTAGAGGTTGGAGTAGTCACTACTTATCGAAAGGAGGGAGGTATATTTTACTGAATTCAGTCATCACATCCATTCCAGTCTTTTTCTTTTCTGTCCTTAGAGCCCCAAAATCAATTTGGAAAAAACTTGACGTGATGCGCAAGAGGTTCTTCTGGAAAGGGGCTTCTTATCAAGGTGCTTTCCTCCAACCTGTAAAGTGGGACTCAATTTGTTCGCCAAAGAAGTATGGTGGCATGGGAATCAGGTCTCTCAAAGAATTTAATGATGCCCTATTACTGAAATGGGTTGTTCGGCTGCTTCAAGGAGAAAAAAAATGTGGACAAAGATCATCCAGGATAGCTATGGGGTGGCCAATGGTGAGAAGAACCGCCTAAATCCTCATAAGCCATCTCCTTTCTGGTAATCTGTGGTGCGTGCCTTGGCAGATAATTGGAGTCTATTCAATTCTGTCTTAGGAGACGGGAAAAGCTTGAAATTTTGGTTGGAAAAATGGCTGCCTGGTGGGGTGATAAAAGACAAGTACCCTCTTGCATTTTTAGCTACTACTGATAAAAATGCTGTGGTATATGACTACTGAGACACGACCTCTGAGAATTGGTCTTTGAACAATGAGGTGGGGAATGGTCATGAAATAAGAACACGAGCAGAAAATGAATGTCTTATGCAGGAACTTGCTACATTCAAACCCACACCTGAGGAGTGTGACACATACAAATGGGAGGGAATGTTCTCCTCAGTAGCTACCTATGATAAGCTTGTCAATTCGTCCAGAATGGCTAAAGTTGATGAGATTGGGAAAAAGCTATGGAAATTGAAGGTACAAATTTTTTTGTGGTTATGCAGAAGAGATGGCCTGATAATGGGAGATTTGAGGCATAGGAGAATGGGCACCCCCACTCACTTCTGCCATTTGTGTGGGATGCATAATGACTCCAGTATTCATATTTTTAACACTTGCATGATTACAGACTGTGTTTGGAAGGTGTGTATGGAAATTATTCCCACGTGGAAGAGTCTTTGGAGTTCCTTCTTGAGGGTGAATAAGCCATGTTTGCCCACGGTGGCAGTACTATGGTCGGTATGGAGAGCTAGAAATGAGAGTTTGTTTCAGGAGAGTCCAGTTAATGTGGATAATATTGTCAATAATTGCTGGAATCTCATACACCAATGGGGTTCACTCATGTAATTTTTTGCTCTCTTGGATTACTATCGATGATTTGATATCATTCCTTTTCATTTCAAAAAAAATAATGTTTTGCTAGGAGATCCTGATGGACATAAAGGACAACATGTTTTTGTAGTTGTATTATCAGCTTCCTGTATTTTTGTTTTCTTTCTTTGTATCACCCTTCAAAGGGGATTCCTCTAGTGGTTGGGGTTATATTTTTTCTTGTTTTTTGATGTACTCCTTTAAAGGGCCTTTATTGTACTCTATTATTAGGAGATCAATAAAATCGGGGTTGCTTTTATGTTTTGATCTTATTCAAATAAAAATATTTCTCACTAAAGAATACCAGTAGTATAACAAGATATCATTAAATTGAATCAATACTGGCAATTAAATGACAAAAGAAAGTGTCAATAAAGAAAATCAATAGTGATGATTTAGAGACAATTATTGTTAAATAATATTAATAGTGGCAATTAAGTGACAAAATAAAATGTCATTAAAGTAAATCAATAGTGGCGGTTTAGTGGTATAAACAAAAGTCATTAAATGAAATATATAGTGACATTAATAGCTTCAATTAAATTGCCACTAATATAATTTAATAATGGCAAAATAGTGACAAATAAATTGCCATTAAAGAAGATCATTAGCAACATTAATTGCGGCAATTAAAGTGATGCTAATACCATTGATTTAGGGGCAATTATACACTTGCCGCTAACCTTTTAGTGACACCAATGAAGGCGGCAATTAAGCGGCAATTATTTTAAGTGTCGCTAATTCCATATAGCAGCAAATAGGAGTATAGTGGCAAATATCAAATGTCGCTAAAGGCTATTTTTTTGTAGTGATAATAAGTCATCCCCAAAAGCCTTGCAATGTCTTGAATGTTTCTTTCATAAGGGGGATTCTATGTGTTGTTCACTTAGATGATGTTGGGGATTAAAGTTGAGACGGGAGGTGTAGAGGTATGAGTCTCCAAATTTAGCTTGTCATCCTAGGAAAGAGGTCCCTCAAGACCCTAGGGAAGGGGGAAAGAAGGGTAGGAATCAAATGGTGTGGAGGTGGAAACAATTATGGATTCAGCTCCTACGAGAAATGTCTAAGAATAATCATTGGAGTCAAAGCCAGGTATCAAGAATGGATCTCCTAGGCACATATGATCAAAAAATTCTTTGAAAAAATCATATTAGTATTATCCAGATGTGCCTGGCTAAGGGTGTCAAGGCTGTCATTTTCTCTGTCTCCTTGAAATGTTTCTTCTGTTTGCCTATGATCTTTATCTTGTTCATCTTTTCTTTGTTCAAGTTCCCCCAATACTCTTGAGATAACCAACTCTGGACTGTCCTTAAAAATAATGGAATTATGCTTAGGCTCATTAGAGATTGGTTCCTAAAATTCAAATTATTAAACTTCAAGACCCGAATCAAGATCTAATTACTCAACCAAATCTTCCTCCTCAATTTCAATAAGGTTGTCAGATAATGTAAATGTGATTCCATGAATGTAAGGTATCCCCCAAGAGTCAAGGTCTTAATATTGTGAATCAGTCTTGGGGATGTCAACCCTTTCTTTGTCATCTTCTAGAATGGGGTCTTCAGATGATTTAATTCCAACTGTATCAAAACCAGGTTCAATTGCCGCATCAAATGTCTCTTCCATAAAATTGCCTTTCATTCAAGAATTATTCTTTGAGACATAGATATCATCCACCTTGGGTGTATGATCCAAGTAATCTTCAACAACAACCTTAGAATCCAAAGTCTTTGATGTTTCATTTGGTATTTCAATAAGTTGAGGTATAACCATGTCAAGTTCCCTAAGGTGATCAAGGCTAGTCAGAACTTGGTATTGTAGTTGGAGTATGTCTTAAAGTGTATGATCTTGTAGAGTCATCCAAGCAAAGGATTCCAGTTCTTGAAGGGCTATCATTAAAGATCCTTGGGTTGTGATCAGAACCTATCTCCATCGTAGAACGATAGTGATTCAAAATTGATGGAGATAAACTACCACCGTATCCTTGGACATTGAAACCATTTGTTTTAATCTCAAAAGTGTTTGCGAGTCCAATGGTGGCTCCTTAGTGGCGATTTGTGTAGATGTGACCCCAGATTGTGATTTAGTTATGTAAGGTTTGGGTCTTGGTGTAGATGTAGGCCTAGATGAGATTACGTCTAGATAATCAAGGGGTTAGTGAGTGGGTTCGATGTAAACAAGGATTGAGATTGGGTAGGATGTCATACTTGTCAGATCCTCAACCCTAAGTGTTTCACCACCAACTTCTGGCATACTTAGACCAAATTCTAGGTTCCATGTGGTGATGGTTTGGGATTCCTGTTACTCATCTCGAATTCAATGAGGCTCCTTCCACATGTCATCAAAATTTTACTACAGAAAAAGACATTTTTGGTGATGATTAAAAGCCGTCACCAATACCCTTAAAAGCATTGCCAACTACCATCACGGAATGTTGCATCGCTGTAAGGAGTTGACAACGGTTAAAATGATGTATCGAAGATATTTCTCCCAGTGCCAGGTTTGAGGATCACAACATTTTTGCGGCGGTTCACGATCGCCATTAAATGTATTCGGCACAGTTCCTCAAATGACCATCGCCAAATGTTGGTGCAAGGATATTTTACGCAGGAAAAGAATTCATTTAGTGACAGTTAATAAATGTTGCTATATCTTACAATGCCATCACCGAAAACCATGATTTGGCGCAAAAGTAGTACGCACAGGAAAATATTGGCTTTTGCAATGGTTTGTAACCTTTGCCAATGTCCTACTACTGTCGTCGTATTTGACGAGTTGGCGGGAGGACAGTTGTTACGAACGCGTGCCCCGGACGTAGTTTAAGACGTCTGGGAGGAGGCCCAGACGTCTGACCAGACGTCTGGGATCACATCCAGATGTCTTGCCAGACGTCTGGGATGGTTTACAGACGTCTGAAAAATCGTTATCGTCCACACCCGCGAGTCGTCTACGCGCCTGCTCGCGCAAACCGCATATTCGTTTTCCCTCTTTTTCTTCTGCGGCTGCAGACGCCTGCCGCGCCTTCTCTCTCTCCTCTCCGCGCAGCCTTAAAAGGGCCACGCCTCCCCTCCCGTCTCCACCGTCCCCTTCTTCTTCTCCTTCCTGTGCACGAGAGCGAGCGAGCGCGAGGGCTGCAGCGGCGGCCGCAGTGAGCGCGGAGGAGGCGCGGTGTGCGAGGGCGGAGCTCTGCCGTGAGGGCGAGCTCGCCGGAGCGCTTGGCCAGCCGGCGGAGGGCGCAGGGGGCGCGGAACGACGCGGAGAGGGACCTGCTGCAGTCTGAGCAGCAGGAGCGCGAGGTGCGACGCGGGCGGCGTCGCGAGCAGAGTCCGGGTCGCGCCCTGATTCTGGAAAAATTTCCAGAATCAGACGTCTGGGTTGATAGGCAGACGGCGAGGACGACGTCTGGTAGCTCATACCGACGTCTGAAAGGTGTGTATTCCGCTTTCTTCTTCCTTCCTGTCGACCGACCGTACTAAGGGAGGGAGTTGGCTGTGCGCAGGTTCGCTGATTCGCCATCCTTTGCGAATCAGACGTCTGGAAGTTGTACTAGACGGCGGGAGTGACCTCCAGACGTCCGGGGTGACCATCGGACGTCTGGGAGATAGGACAGACGTCCCCGCAGACTTCTGGATGCCTGGGAAACCACACTGAACAGGTAATTCTCTGATCCACTATTTAAGACGTCTAGAAGAAGTTCCAGACGTCTGATTTCGCACAGTATCGTCTTTTTCGACCCGTTTAGGGCCCGTTCGGGCTCCGTTTTCCGTGATTTGAGTTGCGTTCTTTTCAGAATTAATTCCTCTACCCGTCTACAGTAGCTATACACTATTTTGAGACACTCCTTATGTTTGATCCTTGTGATAGGATCTCGTTCAGTTGCAGTCTTGGGAGTCGCGGAGGCACGCGGGATTCCCGATCACGCCCCCATTACTCCCGTTGTACCTGGTAGAGTGGCTTAAGTTTATTATTAAAATCTATTAAAGTATGGAACCATAACTAGAATCTAGGACATTGCATGAATCCTAGGAATGAGAAATGTATGGAATGATAGCTCCTAGGTGATGCATGAATCCTAGGGCTGGAAACTAATTGTATGCTAGATCCTAGGATGTGGCATGAACCCTAGGATGGAAAAACTAGTGGAATGTATAATACTGCAGTCTTGGAAAAAAAATGGAAAGGAATATAAAGCTGCCTGTAAATTGAATTAACAGCTGCTTGTTATGAATAAAGGAACATGATTGAGATCATGGATTGTGAGAACGTGAAACTGGAAAGCGAAACATATAATGTTCTGAGATAAAGAGCTGGAACCCTACGGGGAATTAGGAGTGGAACTCTTGGAAAGAAAAAGGAATGGAACTGAGATGTAGTTTGTACTGTCTCTTGGGTACGCAGTACCAAGTGAAGTACCTGTACCTGTTTAGTGCAGAGTGGGGCCAGCCACCCCAGGGACCCGGGGTTACGATTGGCCGCTCTGTACCGACTTGTTGGCCCTCGTGTACGTAGTACCGAGGAGAGCTACTAGTGTTAGGAGAGTACTAGCTACCCCACGGGCCTCGGGGTTCTGCTAGCCTCCTTCACCGACTTGTTAGGCCCACTAGGGCAAACCAGGGTAGTCAGGCGAGGGTGCGCGGACTGTGGAGGGGCAAGGCCCCGGTTTGGTTACTGTGGAGGGGTTGGACCCCTGTTACTGAGAGGGCTCTGCCCTGGTTCCGTGCTGTGCTTTGGGCGCACCCGTTAACGGAAACGACTGACCGCGTGCCAGTGCGGGCTAGCTACCTGTGCGTTTATCGCGCGTGCCGTAGTCACCGTTACGTCTGTCAGTGACCTTGTGGTGGTTGACTGAGGGTAGGATCACCACGGGGGACTCTCCCGGCCAGGAGAGCACCACGTGCTACTTCTACTTTTGGAAAAGACTGCAATCAAGATCGTTCCCACGAGGACATTCGAGATCAAGTAAAGGATCTGAGAAATAAATGAAATAGTGAGAAAAATTGAAAGATGTGAATAAAGGAAGTAATAGAACATAACAGCTATTGTACACTCTACTGTTGCCTTTAGTTAGTTTGCCACTCTACTCAGCATTTTACTGACGTGTTATACTCGTTACCTTTTTGAGGACCAGGTGTTGAGCAGCCAGGGTCAGCGGCTGAAGAGGACGCTGGGCCGAGTAGGGTCCAGTAGAGTTACCACAGTCTTTTGTACCTCTTTTGTTTCTGTTCTAGTGAGTAGTTTTTGTTTCCGCTGTACCTTCTTTACCTACAGTTCTTGTTATATGATAAATGTTGTTCTACTATTGTGGTGGTACCTACTGTAGTCGTTTCTTTCCTTACTGCTGTACTTTCTTACTGTTAGTTATATTCATGCTGAATGTGGTTTATTTTACTGTCTTTTGGTTACTTCCTCGTTGGACGACTAGGTCTTGGGATTAGTCGAGTCGGTCCGGTCCTCGTGTCTCGTAGGGACTCGGGAACCGGGTCGTTACAAGATGGTATCAGAGCAAGGTCGTCCCGAGAAGTGAATCAACTGACTGGAAAATAACCAATTCACATGTTTATAGCTAGAGTAGCCACCACAACATATCTCCTGACATGAGCTCTTAGAAGTTTTGTTAGGTACCGTCTGTTTTGACGTTTCCGTTTTGTTTCGCGTCTCCTTGCAGGAGATGCCTCGTCGCGGGACTGGCGAGACTGGCCGCGGGCGCGGCCGAGGGCGAGGTCGGCGAGGTGGACATGCTGTCGTTGACGTCTCGGTGGACCAGCCACCACTCCCTGGCATCCAGGCCCAGGACCTCGCCAGACTGATACGGGATATTGTACGAGAGGAGCTCCACCCACCGCCCCGAGCACCTCCCCCTGGGGTTGCAGAGGGGGAGTCCTCTGTGGGACCACGCGACGGACACGGCGCTGGACACGAGGGAGGGGATGGGCCCCTGCCGCCCCCACCTTCCCCCGACACTTCTGTACACGATGCACCAGCACCTCCCCTACAGCGCCACTTCGAGCTTTTCGGACAGTTCCGGAAGCTGAAGCCCCCCTCCTTCAAGGGGGATGAGGACCCGACCGAGGCAGAGGACTGGCTTGAGCAGCTGGAGAAGATCTTCGACACCCTTTGCCCCCCGGTGGAGTGCCGCGTGGCCTTTGCCACGTACCAGCTGGAGAGTGCGGCACACCGGTGGTGGAGGGCGGTCCGGGGACAGGAGAGGGACGAGCCGACGTGGGACCAGTTCGTCACCCTCTTCTGCGAGCAGTACTTTCCCCAGACGTGGCAGGACCAGAGGAGGCGGGAGTTCCACACTCTCCGCCAAGGGACGATGACTGTGAGCGCGTACCGCACGCGTTTCTTGGAGCTGTCCCGCTTTGCAGCGACAGCGGTAGCCACTGAGGAGGAGCGCCTTTGGAGGTTCACCGAGGGGCTCCGGCCTGCGATCCGGGGGTATGTCAAACCCCTGAAGCTGCCGAGGTTTTCGAGGGTGGTAGAGGCAGCTATGACTTATGAGGAGACCAACGCATCCGCGCGAGAGACTGACAGCGGGCGGAAGAGGCCCTTTCAGCCAGACTTCTCACAGGGCCGGCGAGAACGGAGACACGTGGCGTCCGCAGGAGAACCGTCACGTTGTGCAGGGCCATCAGTGGCCTTTGGGGGCCCTCGACAGGGGCCAGTCGCCAGCACCGGACCCCCGCCTAGCCGACAGCAGGGACTCACTGAGGGCGGGAGTCGGGTTTCCCTCTGCTACCAGTGTGGCCAGCCGGGCCACGTCAGGAGGGACTGCCCATCTAGGACAGAAGATCAGCAGATACTTCCCGTGCAGAGCACTGGAGGGCGCGCAGGAGGCCACGGTTCCCAGGCACGAGGAGGAGGACAGCAGTCGTGAGGAGGGTACCGGCCAGCACCTACCCGTCCGACGCAGAGTGTGGCTGCTTCGTCCGCACCTAGAGTTGAGGGGCGTATCAACGCCCTAACACACAGGGACGCCAGAGCATCGGGATCCGTGGTAGCAGGTATGGTTTCAGTTTCTGGTAGACTCGTTTACACGCTTTTCGATTCCGGCGCTACGCACTCGTTTGTCGCAGCCAGTTTCGCAGTTAGTTTGGACCAGGATTATACACTATTAGAGAATCCGTTCGTAATTAGAGGTCCGAGTGGTCAGCTGTTTGTAGCTGAGGAGGTGTACACGAAGTTCCGCGGGAGATCGTATCCGACCGGGATACCCGCTTTACGTCCCAGTTTTGGGCTGAGTTTCAGCAGGCCTTGGGGACGAGGTTGAGGTTTAGCACAGCTTACCACCCCCAGACGGATGGACAGTCTGAGCGCACGATACAGACACTTGAGGACCTGTTGTGTGCCTGTGTACTGGACTGGAGGGGCTCTTGGGAGGAGCACCTGCCCCTGGCGGAGTTTGCATACAACAACAGTTATCACTCGAGCATCGGCATAGGTCCAGTTCGAGGTTGGGGACCACGTCTTCCTTCGTGTTTCGCCCATGAAGGGCTTACAGCGGTTTGGGATGAGAGGGAAGCTCGTGCCGAGGTTCGTGGGGCCCTTTGAGGTCCTGGAGCGGGTTGGACCCGTTGCTTACCGACTTGCCCTCCCCCCGTAGTTTTCTGGTGTGCACGACGTGTTCCACGTGTCCAACCTCAGGAAGTACGTAGCCGATCCCAGCCACGTACTGAGTCACGAGAGCGTCGAGGTGAGCGACGACCTGACCTACCCCGAGCGGCCAGTGCAGATCCTAGACCGAGCCGTACGCAGTTTGAGACGAAAGCAAGTACCCCTGGTAAAGGTTTTGTGGAGGAGCCAGCGGTACGAGGAGGCTACCTGGGAGCCTGAGGCGGCAATGCGGGAGCGGTACCCAGAGCTTTTCGCGGGTACGTCTTTTCGGATCGGGTTCAGTCCTCTTTGAGTTTGTTATGGTTATTTGGACGTCTTTTCCTGGCCTCTAGTTGGCGCAAGTTTCGGGGACGAAACTTCCTTTGAGTTTGTTATATTGTTACGAACGCGTGCCCCGGACGTAATTTAAGACGTCTGGGAGGTGGCCCAGACGTCTGACCAGACGTCTGGGATGGTTTACAGACGTCTGAAAAACCGTTATCGTCCACACCCGCGAGTCGTCTGCGCGCCTGCGTGCGCAGACCGCATATTCGTTTTCCCTCTTTTTCTTCTGCGGCTGCAGACGCCTGCCGCGCCTTCTCTCTCTCCTCTCCGCGCAGCCTTAAAAGGGCCACGCCTCCCCTCCCGTCTCCACCGTCTCCTTCTTCTTCTCCTTCCTGTGCATGAGAGCGAGCGAGCACGAGGGCTGCAGCGGCGGCCGCAGTGAGCGCGGAGGAGGCGCGGTGTGCGAGGGCGGAGCTCTGCCGTGAGGGCGAGCTCGCCGGAGCGGCTTGGCCGGCCGGCGGAGGGCGCAGGGGGCGTGGAACGACGCAGAGAGGACCTGCTGCAGTCTGAGCAGCAGGAGCGCGAGGTGCGACGCGGGCGGCGTCGCGAGCAGAGTCCGGGTCGCGCCCTGATTCTGGAAAAATTTTCAGAATCAGACGTCTGGGTTGATAGGCAGACGGCGAGGACGACGTCTGGTAGCTCATACCGACGTCTGAAAGGTGTGTATTTCGCTTTCTTCTTCCTTCCTGTCGACCGACCGTACTAAGGGAGGGAGTTGGCTGTGCGCAGGTTCGCTGATTCGCCATCCTTTGCGAATCAGACGTCTGGAAGTTGTACCAGACGGCGGGAGTGACCTCCAGACGTCCGGGGTGACCATCGGACGTCTGGGAGATAGGACAGACGTCCCCGCAGACTTCTGGACGTCTGGGAAACCACACTAAACAGGTAATTCTCTGATCCACTATTTAAGACGTCTGGAAGAAGTTCCAGACATCTGATTTCGCACAGTATCGTCTTTTTCGACCCGTTTAGGGCCCGTTCGGGCTCCGTTTTCCGCGATTCGAGTTGCGTTCTTTTCAGAATTAATTCCTCTACCCGTCTACAGTAGCTATACACTGTTTTGAGACACTCCTTGTGTTTGATCCTTGTGATAGGACCTCGTTCAGTTGCAGTCTTGGGAGTCGCGGAGGCACGCGGGATTCCCGATCACGCACCCATTACTCCCGTTGTACCTGGTAGAGTGGCTTAAGTTTATTATTAAAATCTGTTAAAGTATGGAACCATAACTAGAATCTAGGAGATTGCATGAATCCTAGGAATGAGAAATGTATGGAATGATAGCTCCTAGATGATGCATGAATCCTAGGGCTGGAAACTAGTTGTATGCTAGATCCTAGGATGTGGCATGAACCCTAGGATGGAAAAACTAGTGGAATGTATAATACTGCAGTCTTGGAAAAAAAATGGAAAGGAATATAAAGCTGCCTGTAAATTGAATTAACAACTGCCTGTTATGAATAAAGGAACATGATTGAGATCATGGATTGTGAGAACGTGAAACTGGAAAGCGAAACATATAATGTTCTGAGATAAAGAGCTGGAACCCTACGGGGAATTAGGAGTGGAACTGTTGGAAAGAAAAAGAATGGAACTGAGATGTAGTTTGTACTGTCTCTTGGGTACGCAGTACCAAGGGAAGTACCTGTACCTGTTTAGTGCAGAGTGGGGCCAGCCACCCCAGGGACCCGGGGTTAGGATTGGCCGCTCTGTACTGACTTGTTGGCCCTCGTGTACGTAGTACCGAGGAGAGCTACTAGTGTTAGGAGAGTACTAGCTACCCCACGGGCCCCGGGGTTCTGCTAGCCTCCTTCACCGACTTGTTAGGCCCACTAGGGCAAACCAGGGTAGTCAGGCGAGGGTGCGCGGACTGTGGAGGGGCAAGGCCCCGGTTTGGTTACTGTGGAGGGGTTGGACCCCTGTTACTGAGAGGGCTCTGCCCTGGTTCCGTGCTGTGCTTTGGGCACACCCGTTAACGGAAACGACTGACCGCGTGCCAGTGCGGGCTAGCTACCTGTGCGTTTATCGCGCGTGCCGTAGTCACCGTTACGTCTGTCAGTGACCTTGGGGTGGTTGACTGAGGGTAGGATCACCACGGGGGACTCTCCCGGCCAGGAGAGCACCACGTGCTACTTCTATTTTTGGAAAAGACTGCAATCAAGATCGTTCCCACGAGGACATTCGAGATCAAGTAAAGGATCTGAGAAATAAATGAAATAGTGAGAAAAATTGAAAGATGTGAATAAAGGAAGTAATAGAACATAACAGCTACTGTACACTCTACTGTTGCCTTTAGTTAGTTTGCCACTCTACTCAGCGTTTTGCTGACGTGTTACACTCGTTACCTTTTTCAGGACCAGGTGTTGAGCAGCCAGGGTCGGCGGCTGCAGAGGACGCTGGGCCGAGTAGGGTCCAGTAGAGTTACCACAGTCTTTTGTACCTCTTTTGTTTCTGTTCTAGTGAGTAGTTTTTGTTTCTGCTGTACCTTCTTTACCTGCAGTTCTTGTTATATGATAAATGTTGTTCTACTGTTGTGGTGGTACCTACTGTAGTAGTTTCTTTCCTTACTGCTGTACTTTCTTACTGTTAGTTATATTCATGCTGAATGTGGTTTATTTTACTGTCTTTTGGTTACTTCCTCGTTGGACGACTAGGTCTTGGGATTAGTCGAGTCGGTCCGGTCCTCGTGTCTCGTAGGGACTCGGGAACCGGGTCGTTACAACAGTGAGAGGTGCAAAAATTTGATATTTGGCAGTGGGTTTACAAAAATTGCCTTAACATGACTGGTGACGGTTTTTACGTAAACCATCACTAAATTTATGGTAATTTTTTTAAAATAAATTGTTAATTAGGGTTTATAGCTATACTTATAAAACCAACATATAAAAGTAAATCACACCACAATAAAAATGCAAATGTAAATAACACCATAACAAAAATGCAAATCATTTTTCTATTAAAAGAGTTTAACTATTACAAAAGATAAGAAATGTTAATAATATATATACACTACGTTGGGGCACCTTTGCCACCAACTCCTGATCCACCCTTATCACCGTCGTCTCATCATGGAAGTATGTGAAACATCAAATGGTCTGGTCCAGATTCTCACATGCCATCAGGTCCATCAATTGCTGGTTTTGCTGCTCTAATATAACTTGTCTTGTTGCTCCATCTTATGAGTACCTATCTGTAGCTGCGAGGTCACATCCTCCAACCTCTTCTCCCTTTCTAGCTCTCGATGTTTCATTGTCTATTTTCTTATTTGAATTCTCCAATTGGGATGTCGACGACGACGATCCTTTCCTTCCATACCAGGAAGAGATGGTCATGTTCCTTCCCCCGCTATAGATGAAGCCGCTGTGCTCCAAAGGCATCACGATCCTAAATGCCTCTTCTTGTGTCATTGGAGGTTCTAGGATGATCGCGGAGTTCTCATCCATGACCTCAGGAGGATGGATCAAGTCCATAATACAAGTCTGTGAATACATTTGTAATTAATGCAAAATGTAAATTAGTGTACTAAATTAGTAGTGTAAAAATACATGATACTTACATGTCTCTCCTGATATGTCTCATGAATCCATGCACAGGGCCATCGTGTGTTTGCTTACTGTGAGTGCTCTCATAAACTCCCACTCAATCCAGCTCAGCACTCTCATGTGCATCAACTTGAAAATGTAATAAAGGAAAAAATTTTACCTTACATATATTCGTATGTATATAATGAATGTAAATAAATATTTTTACATACATATCTGACTCTTAATGAGTCAATACTCATTCGACCCAAGCAATGGGTCTGTGGTGAAGCTTGGTTCATGTTGGCCTTATCATTTTTAGCTTTCTCCTACAAGAAATTATCATTAGTAAACAACAATATAATCATTTAAAATATATATAAACAAGTAATTCTTGATCTCTATCACTGGATTTCTCCAATGCTCGCACGGGTCACTCAAAATGTCAGGCATAACCATTGGTGGCACATTCCTCAATGCCTAATGAAATGGCCTATTATTAAAGTGTTGAAATATTTATATAAATCGTTAGCAACTTTTTCAAAAAATTATTAACTATTGTATTTTTAAATCGTACAATTTCTTACCATGCTCTTGACCTCCTCCCTCCAATCATGATGGATCTTGCCCATGTGCTATAGAATATACTTGAGCACGTTCGAATCAGGACCCCAATCAAATATAGCCTACAATTAGAAAATTAGTGTAAATCTTAAATAAATAAATTTTAATTAAGATTTGTAAAATGAATAGTGGAAATGTATTTACCTATAACTCACTTATAAGTGTTGACTTCAACTCCTTCGACACTTTCCTCTAGTTGAAGCATGAAAGAGGCACGATCAACTTCATAAGCATCGCCAGCCTACTAGTGAACTTCAAGTACTTCTTTGATTCCCCGAAGGATTAATCTCGACTGGGATCTTAGTGCCTAGTGGTTTCTTCCCTGAAAATAAATTATATCATATTATCATTAAATTAAATACAGGCTAATTAAATTATAATGTCAAGAAACATAAACTTAAATTAAAAAAGGAATGATATTTTTACCACCATTGGTACTTGCCTCAGTCGTAGCAGGTAAAGATGTGCCTGCCTCAGTCGTAGCAGTACGTCCTCCTTACCTCCCTACTCTCCTACTATACCTCCTCATCCTCCTATTGTACATCCTCACCCTCCTCCCCACCAACGTCCTCCTCATCATCCTCGTCATCATTAGGCTACTCAATGAAGTGGTAGAAGGAAGCTAGGTGGAAAGAACTAGGGCCTTACTATTCCCTTAAAGGTGACGCCCCTAGGAAAGAGTATATGGGGCTACGTACTAGGATCTAGGAGGAGGCATACCTAGGGGTAGGGACATAGTAGGTGGTGTTGGGGATACCCTGGGGTAGGGTGGGGATATACTGGGAAGGGAATGGGGTGGTCTAGGGCCGTGGTGGAGGCTGCAAGACTAGAGGCCGAGTGTGGGCCTACTCCCTGATCGGTGCCTCCTGATTCTCCCTGGAGGCCTTCTTTTTATGCTTCATCTGCACATCAAATTACCATTAATTAGCAATAAATACAAAAAAATCTAAAAAACTTTTGGCAAAGTTTTCTATAGAATATTTAATTTTTCCCAAATACTATATTCAAAATAAGATCTATAATAACAAAAATATAAACCACAATTTGTGACATGAAATGGAAACTCATGCAATTATTTGTGAAAATAATGTTTGTGGATCTTTAGTATATTATCAATTAGGAATGGATCCAAAAATCACCATAAATTGAAAATTTGACCTAAAGCAAACTTTTTTAGAATACTTGCATATAAGGTTATCAAATAATCGTTCTCAAAAGCAGTCTACTACTTAAGGTTGTCTCACCTTAGGATTTCATCATGACTTCCCATCTATAACAATATCTATAAGTTACTTACCGATGTAACACAAACCTTTAGAACAAGTCTTCCAACCAATCAATCAAATCTTATTTACGTCTAACTCAACCTAATAACTATTTTGTTTACACTTGTGGTTACACATAACTATTCTATTTACAAGAAGTATATAGCAATGTCAAAGTACAACAAGAATATAAATGTCACAGCGATATCAATCAATCTTTAATCTTATCTTTTTAATTGACAGATTTATATGAAACAATGACTAAAATAAAAGAGAGCTAAATTCGACATTATACCTTATATGTCTTTGTCTAACGCACTGAGTGCTACCTGTCTTTCTTCTGAAATTTCTTGATAAGCTTCTAATTCAAAATCTTGATTAATATCCTTTTCTGCATTAATGTATTCATGTAGCACAATTCTAATAGGTATTACCCATCCAATCTTGCTATTATCGGGGATGTAAAACAGTTGTGACACTTGACAGTCTAAGGTGAATGATTCTGTTGTCTAAAGAATACAACGACTCTTATTTAAACTTAAGAAATTGTGTTTAAAATCTTTCTCGAAACTAATGCCATTCTTAAAAGCATCGAACCAATCACACTTAAACAAAGCCACCCTGCGATTGTATATGAAGCTCATCTCCACAATTTAAATGATTTGGCCATAGTAGCCATCACAACTGGTCGTCAGATCGCAATTGACAACTCCAACATGTTGCATTGCCTTCTCATCATCAATTGATCTTATCCTAAATCTAAAGTCATTTATTATATATCAAGAATGGTAATATTTATAACTCAATGGGATTTTAGTAATAACATCAAAATCTTCTACCTACCTATAGTCGTTTTCTTTCATTTATTTTACACGCTGCTTAAACCAATCAAGAAATTCCAAGTCCCAGACAGATAAATGTGAAGACTATTTGAATTTGGTAAATATTGGATCAACTTAAGGAATCTGCTTTAAAATGTATAAGTGCACTAACTGTTGATCCATTTCTAAGATCGGTTTGTACTATGTCCGTAGGATTGGCCTTCCCTTAGTATCAAAAATGGAGAGAGAATCTTCATCATTTTCATTGTATACCCCATTGAAATTTCTCTTAAGGCAATTAAGTATGTTATTTGGATCATCCATATACATGGCACAAAAGTTTATACATTCCCCTACAAGATATCCTTCAACAATTGACCTTCAGCCTTCGCCTTATTTATGACTTAATCTTTCAATATTTTCAAGAAGCGTTCAACTGGAGACTGTACAGGTCTAGCAACTCTTGCTTCATTTGTAATATGTAGCATAAGATGTACCATAATGTCAAAGAAGATTGGAGGAAAAGTTTGTACCATCTTGCATAGTGTAAAGATAATTTATTTATTCCAATAGTCTAGAAGTTCATAGTCAAAAGTCTTTGAACAAACAACTTTAAAAAATCGACTCATCTTTGTGAACATATCAACCACTGGATCGGGCAGAACTCCACAAATAGCGAGTGGAAACAAAATCTGCATATAAACATAAGAATCATGACCTTTTAACCCATTGATTTTTTTTCTGAACTTCATTCACATAGTGCAAAAGCTGTGAAGAGTATCCATTAGGAACCCTTATTACTTTCATGAAGGAGAATATTCTTTCCCACTTATCTTGATTCATACGGTAAGCTAGTGGGAAATCCTCTCCCTCGATAACATACAACTCAGGATGAATACCCAATTTCTTCATGTCATTTCTCTTTCTTAATGTTTTTTTGGGTTATTTGTTAAGTTTAACACATCTAAGATGTTGTCCATGACATTCTTCTCAATATGGATTACGTTAAGGTCATGATGGATTATAAGATCTTGCTAATAAGGGAGATCCATGAAGAAGATGCTCTTTTTTATGAAACTAGAATCCTTCAAAGCCGTAAGGACTTTTTTAAATGTACGTCCTAATCAACTATTGCCAAGTTTTTGAAAATTTTCCAACATAAGTTCAGTTTACCTGAAATCTTGACAACCTGATGGAATTTGTTCTCAACATATTTGTCGGATTTCTACTCGAATATCGACAAGTTTTATCGTCAAATCATTCCTTGAACTGTGATGTCTGCTATCTGTGCACAATAGGAAGAAATCTATAGTGACCTAAGTAGAAAAAATTTTTACTTTCATGCAGACGCAAATGATGCGTATCCTCCATGCATATTAGACAAGCAAACTTCCCCTTTGTACTCCATCCTAACAAGTTTTCATATGCTGGGAAGTCCTTTATTATCCATAACAGTGCAGCATACATCTTAAAGAATTCCTTCTTTTGTGCATCATACGTTTGAACACTGTTATGCCATAATTATTTCAGTTCATCTACTAGCAGCTGTAAATAAAGGTCAATCACATTTCTCAGTTGCTTTAGATTTGGGATGAGAAGTGACATCATCATAAATGAGGATCGCATACAAATCCGAGGTAAGTTATAAGTAACCAACACGAGTGGCTAAATAGAATACAAGGGGTACATGTTCTTGAAAGGATTAAATTCGTTGCTTGCAAGTCCCATTCTAACATTACGTGAAACCCTGGCGAATGATAAATGTGTGTTGTAAAATTGTTTCCACTCTTCACAATTTGCTGGATGACGAAAGCATCCATCTTGTGACTTGTAGTCTGCATGTTATGTCATCCACGTTGCTATTTTACTTGATATAAATAGTCGATGGAGCCTTGGAATCAACGAAAACTATCAGAGAACCTTTCTTCTTTGTTTCCTGTCTCCTATATACCTTTCCTTGCCACATTTTGGGCAACAACTCAACCCAATGTACTCATTTCTATATAACATGAACTCATTCGGACATGCGTGAATCTTCACTTTAAACCCAGCACTCAAAAACCACAGAGATTATCCAACAACTTCCGTATGAATTGAAGTACCTCTGTCATTAATTTTATCATAGCTCTATTCATAACTTTCAACTAAAATAACTTAAGCAGCAACGATAGCCTGATCATGGAACGAATTTCGAGAGAAATTAGTTCTTTGATGATAACACCATCATTCATCATAACTAACTTGAATTAGTCAAAATCTAGTCTTAAATGCTCCTAAATGATCATTTAAGGATCGTAATTTGGTACTGAAATGATCTAAGAAGAAGATAGAAAAATGGGGTTAATTCTACGTTTTATCATCCCATCAGTAATGCAGATTAATCAAGGGGTTAATTTAAGATCAAATGAACTTAAAAGACCAAGAAGTGGGTGCATGTTGACTGAATCAGGATTTCACACATTTCAAGGATGAATACAGTACTAAAAACCCTAATTATCAGCCACACTCAAATTGAAAGGGTTCTGGTTGAGATAAATTCAATGTAAACCTCCTAAAATTCATTATAAAATATTCTAAGAGGTTTGGTGCCTTCACTTTGATCATCTGAACCCATTTTAACCTAAATCAGAGATTCATATGGGAATTTAACTTAATTTAGGCTTCTATGCAATTTACCCAGTCAAACATTGTCAAAACTCAAATCCAAGTTCACCATTAGATTCCTTGGGTCTAAATTAGGTTAACACCAAAATTTGGGCTCCTTAGGTCCAAATTAGGTTAATACTAAAATTTGGTCTCAATTAGAATCCATCTTAACTACTTTGCAATTAAGTCCCCAGATCTCTATTCTTTTCACGTAGACCCTCATCTTTGACTTTTTCTTACAAAAATACCCCTAGCTTTGTCATCTTCTTTGCAAACAAGCCCCTACTGCCTGAGCTGTCTAAATAGCACCTCAAACCCAAACCCGTCGACTTCATTTTGGGAAATCTCCTCCCAATCAAGGCTAAATCCCTCCAAATTTGGAGGGATTGGTCAGAAAGAGATTCTCTTCCTTTTGAGCAAGATCTCATATCATAACTCAAAGAGAAGAGTGCCAACAAGCTCGAGGAATTTTAGGATTTTCATGATTTCAATTTTGCAAGCAAGCTTGCAAATTTTCCTAGTCTGAACTCACATTTGAGCTCTATTTAAGCTCTCCTAACTTCCAAGGTGTTCCCCAGCCAGGTTTACGGCCAAAAAACTTCTCTTCTTCGAGTCAGCCACTGTTGTAGTCAAAATTGTCGATGTTAAGATATGTGTCATAGAGAGAAAATGTGGAATTCACGTGCTAATCGTAGTTTAAATCAATGAGCACAATAGTATATGAGAATCAACAGGAAAAATATATGCAATGGTAACCCAAATTGTATCTCAAAATAGAAGGGCAAAAAGAGTAGAAGAACTCAAAAAATGGTGATTTAAATCACCACTTAAATCCTTCAATCAAAGCACATCCCACTATCAGCAATTAACTCAAATTTTCTAACAGTGCCTCAACCACTTAACCTCTTAATTCCACAGCTAAATATATCCATAGTACCAAACACAAGGCCTCATCAGACGTTGCTAAAGTTCCACAGATGACTTAAGTATCAGAGTACAGTCAAGGCACAAGGTTCTTCTCAAGCACAACACAAAGAGCACAGAGCCAACACTAGGTTAAAGGCCTTCTTCAAATTCTCACGGAGAGTAGGCATGCATCTTGAGGCAACAAGACACAGATCCTAAAGCAAAACCCTCCCCCCTCCTCACAAATTCTCCTCTTCTTCTCTCAGAACCAGATAATCAAGTCATTAGGTGGGTAATCAGATCTAGGTATTGGGTCTAAGCCAAAGTGCATATGTGCACCGGCGAGGAGTAAGAGCGTGAGGAGGCATGTGAGAATGGGGATCCAACCCCCCATGTTTCTGGGCGATAAAGCCTCTTCACAAAATCAATTTATGTGCAGTAGAAGCCTCCTACACGCCCGATGTGGGACTATGCCACTCTCTTCCTTCGCGTGACACAGCAACTAGGATTCTCTCGCAATTAGAGCTACTGCTATCATGCTTCATCCAATTGGTGCTCTAGATAGGTTCTTGAGGCGAGTCTGCAGCCTTGCAAAGTGGTGCGAGGTCAATTGATGGAGTGACAGTGGCAAATGGTGGCGTGGTTATCATCGACAGCAACCTAGACCCTAGACCTGAAACAATGAACACAAGTTCTACGCCCCAATTAGAGAATTCAATAGAATCGCTATGAGGCGAGGAAGTGAATGGTGGTGGTTGCGAGAAGTTTGGAGGAGTGTAGTGGCCAGGTGGAATCGGAATTGATGAAGGCAAGGTGCGGTGCTTAGTGGAGGTGTTGAGTGCGTAAAAGCCAAAATTAGAAGAGGGCTTTGATGAGGTTGATGGCGTGAAGCTCGTGGAGGTGACAGCAAGGTGAATGATGGTGTGTGGTGGTCAGATGACCACACCGGAGGCGTGGCCTAACGTGGAGAAGACGGAGGGGTAAAGGGCATTTTTGGGGTCTAACCTAAGATCTAAATAGATGGGGTGAAGTAGAGAAGGAGAGGAGGAGCGAGAACCTAAGCTAGGGACTAAAGGAGTAGGAATTGGTGCCAGCTATGATTGGCCAGCGTCAGAGACGAAGAGGGCTCCAGAGAGGGAATGGCGAGGAAGGAGTTGAGAAGGCTCCTGAGTTGGCTGTCGAGGAGCGGAAGAATGAGAGGAAGGTCGTGGCGCTCCCAATTTGGCCGTTGGGAGGCCGTAGGAAGATGGGGGAGGAAGCTCGCTGGAGCTGGTCAGAGCAGGCTAGAGAGAGAAGAAGAAGAGGGATTTGGCCTTCAAACCTAGCTAAGGAAGATGATTGAGCTTAGGGAAGCAGATATACAGCTTCATGACAAGCTTTGAATGAAGAAAAAGAGCTTGATTGATTTGCAAATTTTGGAGAAAAAGTTCCCCAAAATCCTCGAGATCACCTAAGCTCTAAGATCAATTTCAATCCCTCAAATGGGGTTGGTTGGATTCCTGATTTTCAGATCATCAATCCCTCCAATTTTGGAGGGATTTGGAATAGAATCAAGAGAGATCTCCTCTCTTGAAGGTTTCTACCCTTGGGTTCACACTAGCCATGGCGGTAGGGACCCATTTGTAAAGGTGATGACAAAGTTAGGGACCTATGTGTAAGAGATTTCAAAAGTTGGGGGTCTAACTGTAGAAAATAAAGCTTTAAGGGACTAGATTGCAAACTAGGTCAAGATGAACTCTGATTGGGCCCAAATTTTGATATAAACCTAATTTAGACCTAAGGAATCTGATGGTGAAGTTCGATTTGAGTTTTGACCACATTTGACTAGGCAATTTGTGTAGAATCTGAAATTAAGGTAAAATCCTATTTGAGACTCTCTTCAAGGTCAAAGTGGGTTCAGATGGTCAAAATAAGGGTACCAAACTTCTTAAATATTTTTCTATGAATTTTATCCTAACTAGAACCTCTTCAATTCAAGCAGATTTGAAATTAGGGTTATATGTTCTGATTTGATTCTCGAATTATGTGAAACATTATTTCTATCTACGTAGACCCACTCATTGGACTTTAATGCTGATATGACTTTAAACTAACTCCTAGGAAACCCCATGGTTACTCTGCATTCATAATGTGATGTTAAAATTGTAGAATTTACCCTATTTTAGTGTTTTCCTCTCAGAATGGTTTTGCATGAAATTATGACTCTCATGTGATTATGTAGGAGCATTTGTCTCTTAATTCTGACTAATTAAAGATAGTTATGGCTAATGATGGTGTTACATCAACCACCTCCAACCTGAGCTCCGGTAAGCCCCTCGATCTCTTCCCTCCAGCCTCCCAACGATCAAATTGGGAGTACCTACATCCTCACCACTGTAGGAAACCTTGGACTACTATAAATGGCTATGCATACAAAGACACTTAAGAGAATATTAGAAATAACAAAAAATATTTGCACAATCAATTCAATCCACAAAAATAGGCACAAGATGTATAGCGATTCCCCACATGGGTACTCCACTACCTAAGCCTCCCAACTTAGGATTTTTAACCCAATTCCCTCAAACCTGAGGTAATTAATAGGTTACCTCAACCCAAGTACAACAATGGTTTTGTTACAACCCAACGAGTAACAAGATTAAATACAGAATAAGCACTAGTGTAAGAAAAATGAAATCTTACAATAAAGATTCTTATGCCTCCCAACAATAATTAAAATCAATACCAATTGAGAGCCTAGGATGAACGTGATTTGCTTCGTAGATGTGTGAGAGAAAACACGTCGATGAGTTTGCAAAGTGTAAAGAGAATGAGAGTAGCAAATCATTTTCCTCTTCAAAGTGTGGTGAAAATATAACTCTATGATTTTCTATTATCTTTCTTGTGTGCAAACTAAGAGTCCAAGGATCATTTTATAGAGTTAGGACCTTAGCTACTCATCTACTAGACGTTGGGGTCTAAATCCCAATGTTCAAGTTCTCAAAATCAATTTTACAACTGTTCAAATTTGAACCAACGACTAACTGGTACTGGTACTAAGTCAATTCCATAATTTCTTACTAATGACTATTTCTTTTCTTTTCTTTTCAAATTGTGCTCCTTTTTTCTTTTGGCATTTTTAGCTCATCCCTTTTTTCTCCTCAAAATTTGTATGCCATCAAAATTTCTTCTCCTCTCAATTTTTTATTCTTTTTCAAGATTTTTTTTTTTTGGTGCTTTTGGAATATGTGATTTTTTTGTGAGAACCCTTCCGAACTTTGATTTTTGTATTCTTGCACTTTACCACCCCCCATGCCTAAGTTTTGCAATGTCCTCATTGTAAACGGAGGGTGTGAAACAGTTTTGGGTTCAGAAATTTAGAACAGGATTATCGAATGGGTGAATAGGTCGGGAATGATTGTTGCGGGCAAGTTCAATCCCTGGCATGTGTACCAAAGGTGGGATCCACTGTTCTAAAACTGAACTCAGGGTGCAATAGATGTGAAGTACAGAAGGATAATCAGAAGGATCTCAGGTTTTTTGGAATGACGAGTTGCCTCCCGTTTAGTGCTAAATTCAACGCCTTGATCAGGTGCTTTGCAAAACAAGTGGGAAATAGTTTGGAGAAATGGTTTGGAGAAGGAGTGGTCAAATCAACTAAGTTTTGCAAAACAAGCACCTTGATCAAAAGCCGGGTTGGTCCAACCAGGTGCTTGTTCAGATCAACAAGCTGATGATGTAGCCCAAACCCAATCAATCTGGTGGGTTGATAAAGATAGATCAAGAGATGTGGAACCCACCATATACTTTGGAACTTGAAATGATGCGGACGTGTGAATCCAGGGTTTGGCTGAGTCGAATCAGCCTGATTAGAGTAGGGATCCTTAAATGAAAAAGAATCAGTGGAGGATGTAGGAACCCTATAGGAGTGATTAGAGAAGGATGGGGCATGATTTGTAGTCTGATCGATGTCTAAAACCTGATAAAAATGTTGAGGTGACTCATCTGCAATTGGCTCAGTAAGAGGGAAATCAGAATAAAAATTCAGTCCAGTTGTTGGTCGGGGTTGAAAACGGGTTTGAATAGGTTCTAAATTTATAGATGAGGTGGCATCAATAAGAATTGTGTATGAGGGCCCATCTAAAAAAGAATTAAAGGTGGGTTCATTAGAGAGTCCTCATAGCAGCCATCAAACTCAAAGGTAAATGCCTAAAGAGTGTTTATAGGATGAAGAAAATCTAGGTCAAGAAAAGATGAATTATGGGTTGTAATCACTCTCGGCACTTTCTGGTTTTGATTCCTGAGGATCAAAAAGAAATTATTCCATCTCAATGGAACCTGATTTTGAATCAGTGATCTCAGGATCAGGGACCTCAGAGTCAGAGTCGAAGAATAAATCATGCATGCTGAGGTCGTAGATTGGCTCGTAGTCGTCAGGAAATAATGGTTCTCCGAAATCATGGTAAGATTCAAAATCATCGGAGAAATTGCGAGAATCAAGTTTTGAATTTGATTCGAGATCAGAGGTTCCACCACAGAGTAAATCATAAGATGTACACTCAGCAACCTGACTTGGGTCTAGCCTATTCATAGATTTCGAGCTTAAAAAGGTGTCCCTATTGGATCTGGGCTCGAGTTCTTGGCTTGTAGGAAAGACTCAATCAAAACCCCACTCTCCCAACTCCTTGGATTCTGTATCGTAGATTGGCGTGACTTCCAAAAAAATCGATTTGTATCTCTGAGGATGTTGGAGAGGTACATTCATCAAATAAAGGACCAAAATCATAATCCAAATTCAAACTTTGATTTTCGTCATACAGGGCCTTGTAACTTTCCCAAGAAGATACAGATCTAGATTCTAGGCTAAGGATGTGGGTTGAATTATTAGAATCTAGGTTAGAATTGCCTTCGAGGGTCACCTTATCAGAGTAAGGGGTGGAATTTACACCCTCAAAAGGTTCTGATTCAATCTCATTCCTGCAGGAGTCTAGGAATTCTATGCTTGGTGAACTAGGATTTTGGTTTTCTAGGGCTGGCTAAAAATCGTGTTCTCCTGCAATTGGGGCTTCCCAACCTATTTCAAGATCAGGCATATCATATTCCATCTGGGCTGGGAATCCACAGCAACCTAGTGTCTCAAACTCGATATTTGGGAAATCATGTTGATCCTCAATATTACTCCAAGATGTTTCATTAACTGTTTAGGGCATGTACGGGTATTTTTGATCGATAACTTGTTTCAATAATTTCATCATTTCTTCCCATTTTTCAAGATCATCCTAGTATTTTTCCCAAAGTGCAGAATTTGTCGGGCATTGGAGATATTCAAAGTTATGCAATTTTTCTATGTCGATGTATCATGTTATGAGAATATCCTAGGTTGATCCCTTTGTTGCTTCTGTTAGTAATAATTGGGCACAGTTTATGGTGAAGGTTGTTGTTGTTGATACATTAACCTGAATGTCTTCAGTTGGCTTTGAGGTTTTGTAATCAATCTCATAAAATTTCAGGGCATCCTCAACCATTCTATCTCTCATGGATCTTTGAGATTCAGGTTTCCTAAATGGTTTTCCTAAGTAGCCAGGCTGCATATTTGAATCAGATGGTGGAATCAAGATGTAGAATCAAAATTTAGGTTCAGAATGTAGTGATTTGATTTGAATAGACTCCCTAAAAAAAATCAGTGTGTGTGCTCTAAATTGAAGGGATGAGGGACTGGATGTGATGTCGACCCAATCAAGGCACCCAAAGATTTTTGGATGACTATAGAGGTTCGGGGCAGATGATACCCCTGGATCAAAAAGTCATCCACCTGAGAATTACCTGAGTAGCCAGGAAGGGAGAGTCTCGCAAAGACCCCTACATGGTAGAGCACCCCCACATGTTACAGGGTTTCCCCCACCTGACCTTCCTTGTCACTAAGGGTCCAGGTAGACCAAAATTGATAACTTGACCTCTTAAGTCTACCAATTTTATGTCCTAATTTGTGCCTTTGTTTTCACTTGAATTAGCAGTTGATTCGACTTGTGACCTAATTTGGAGGTTGGTTGGCCTACAATGTAGTCCAATTTTACCTGACCTGCCTTAAAGATAGCAGAATCTCTAGGTCAAGACCTAGGTCAAGACCTAGAAATCACTCTAATTTGACTCTCAGGTTTTTAGGTCCAAGGATTTTAGGGTTCAAGTGAGTTTAGAGCCTGTTTTAGGATTTTTCTTGATTAGATCTCTTCAATCAAGGTCTTGGGTAGCACACAAATGCAGGTGGGTTTGTTTCATTTTATGCAGGCAAGTGTGAACTAGCACTTCAAAACCCTATAATTGAAACCCTAATTAGTTCTATTTCCAAGTCCACTTTGATCTTTAAAAATGTTCTCCTTAGACTTCAAACAAGAAGTGTGTAGTCCAAGAAGATTAGACATTAAGCGTAGTCCCTAATAGGCACAAGAAATTTGGGGTAGGATCTCTTACTAGAATCACTTCAACTTCAATGACATTTGAAAAAAATTTTGCAAATCAGGAAACTTGCCTTTCAAATGATAATCACTATGAAAAATAAGGCAAGTGATTCCTAATTGATTGTTTCCTTTTTGTCTTCTCAAGATTAGGAGGTTGATTAGGGAAGAATAGAGAAGTTACCTGCCCTGGAGTAGTTGATTTGCGTAGAAGATCTCCTTGTGAAGTACCTCGCAAAAATCACAATAAAGCAAATAGGGCAAGTTAGTGCTCAAATATAATCAAATAATGCAGAGAATAGTGGTGAATTGCGCATTGCTCCCCGGCAACAGTGCTAAAATGTTGATCGCGTTAAGTCAGGGTTCAAAAAGTGTTGCGTTGTAGTACAACCGAAATAGCATTCAAAACAAATACAATTTTATTACTCGAAAATATTTCCAAGGTCGAACATAGGGAGCAAATGGAATTCACACACTAATCTCAACAATAAATGCAAATTAAACACATAATATTACTCAAAAACTAATTAGGAATGTAGAGCATGAATATATGAAGAGTAAAAATAATTGTAAACAAAATAATATTTACTCAAATTGACTAAAGAAGGAAATATAGATTCAGATGTCTGATTTTACAATCGCATGTCTTAAATGACTTGTGCTACAGTTCTTCTCCTTCTTTTCTTCTTCTAATCTCTTTCTCTGATTTCTCTTTTCTTCTTCTTCTTCTTCACTTCTTCTTCTTTGGCCCTTCTCTTCTTTTTTCCTTCTTCCTTTGCCTTTGCGAGCTTTCTGCCTATGGCCTTCTCTTCTTTAGCTTCTTCCTTCTCTTTCTTTGTCGTCTGCCTTCTCTTCTGAGGTCCTTCTCTTTCTCTTCTTCTTCACTTCTTTCTCTGAATTAGCTAAGTGTTGGAGTAATCTTCTCAGAGCCTTAACTGGTCAGGTAATCTGACGTAACGCATACCGGGGTCCAGGCTCACCAGCGTGTGTGGTGAGCGAGGAGTGAAGTCAGGTTAGGTAGTTGGGTCAGCCAGGTCCACGTATTAGGTGTCGCGAACGAGTCCAATGAAAGGGGAGAGGAGGACCACACCCTCAGTGTTGGAGGCGAAGATCCTATAACACCTTTTCAACTTATGCATATGAAGGCACCTTTCCACTTCCGAGGTGGGACTAAATGTCCCACCTTCCTTTCACGCACCGCAGCAGCAGGGTGTTGGCCAAATTGAAGGGGTTGCGACTGCTGGAGCCTTCACTTGAGGGCTTAGACACCTGTGCACCTTAAGTCCACACAGCCTAGGGCTATCCCCTAGAGCAGAGCAGGACCTGGAGCAACAACAGCAAGCTCGAAGCTTTGGTAGTAATGGAGGTCGTCGTCCTGCTACCCGAAATCAAGAGAACGGCCATTCAGCCACGTCAAATCATTCAGGGAGCATCGCCGGATCACGGCGGATGTGATGGGAGTGGTTTCATGGCGTGTGGTTGGCTATGGTGGTGTGCCTATGGCACACTGTATGCATGTGAGTGATTGTGCTTGGTGAGGTGTTTGGGTGAGTGGTGCAGTGAGTGGAGTGAGGGGAAGTGATCAGGGAGATGAGGCAGAGGTTGTAGGTTGGTCGGCAAGGTGGATGGAGGAGCGTAGCAATGGGAGCACCTTACTGGAGGTATCGCTGGAGATGAAGGAGGTGAAGGTGTTCGGTGGTGTTGGTGGTTGGTTTTGGGAAATAAAGAGAGGGAGAGAAAGTGTGAGGGAGAAGGAACCTAAAAACCTACTTCTAAGGGACGAAAAGGGATAGGAATCCCACACTGGTGTGGTTGCCAGACATGGGGAAGACGAATACCTCCGTAGGTGAGGCAACGACGAAGACAGGGTAGAGACGACGTCGGCCGGTATTGCGCGACGTGGAAGATGGAGAGGGAGATAACCCCGCCACTAGTTTTGTGGTTGGGCGACTAGAGAGTGAGGAAAAGGTCGTCGGAGCTTGCGGAGGGTTGTGCCCGGTGAGGGAGAGAGGAACAGAGGGGGAACCGTCCCAATTTCAAGCTGAGGAGTTCGTTGGACCCTGGGGAGTCTTTAAATAGGGATCTGAGAAGGTTTTGTGCTTAGAAGCCAAGATTCCAAGCAAGGAATGCTTTACCGGAGATGGAAACTTCAAAAGACCCAAATCTCTCAAGCGTTCCCATGAGAGATTGGGAAAGAAGCAGGGATCAAAGATGAATTCAGATTGGAGGAAATTTCTCAGGAGATCTCTCTCCCAATTTTGGAAGGGATTCTCCAAGTAATCAAGGAGAAATCTCCTTTCAAAGCTCACCGGAGTAGGATTCCTCCGCGATAATGGTGGAGCGACCTATTTTTCAAGATAATGAGAAAGCTAGGAGACTATTTGTAAGGATTTTTGAAAGTTAGGGGTAGAAATGTAATCAGACTGAACATTTTTGCAAACTAAGTCAAGATGAATTCCCCTTAGGTCCAAATTTTGGTACAAACCTAATTTGGACCTAAGGAATCCAATGGTGAAGTTGGATTTTCGGTTTGACCACATTTGACTGGGAAATTTATGCAAAAACCTAATTAGGGCAAATCTCTGTTTGGGACCCCATTCTAGGTCAATATGGGTTCTGATGGCCAAATTGAAGGTACTAAATCCTAGAGAATATTTTTAGATAATTTTTAAAGGGTTTAAGTGAATTTTATCCTAACCAGAATCTTAGTTAATTAAGTGAGTCTGTTTTTAGGATTTCAAGAAGTCATTTAATTCACAAAACATACACAAACCCTTTTCTGTCAAATCCAACCCACTTGTTATCTTGTTAAGATAATTTGACCATTGTTTAGCTCTTGAGAAAACCCATGGTTGTACTGCATTGGTAAAATTGCAATTTTTCCCCTTATTTCTTATTTTTCTCTCAAAAAGGTTATGCAGTGAATTATGACCATTAGTTGGTTATTTAGGAACATTTATTCTCTTCATTAGGTCAAAATGAGCTAGTTAGGACTCATGATGGTGTTTCCATCAAGCCACCTCTTCGAATCCACATCCAGAGCCTTCTCAAATCCGTTCTAAACCCTGACCCACCACTGGACTCAATTTCTACTCTGATTCTCCCCTCTATAATCTGGCCGCACATGATTCTTCTCCATCTTTTCATCGGGATTCGAATATCAATCAGACTACAAATCACATCCTACCCTTCTCTGATCACTCTTGTAGGATCCTACATCCTCCACAGATCTGTTCTCTTTTGAGGATCCCTACTCTGACCAGGCTGATTGGAATCAGTGAAACCCATGATTCTCACTGCCATATCTATTTGAGCCACAAAGCATCTGGTGGGCTCCACATCTACTGATTCACATCCATAAACCCACCAGATTGATTGGGTTTGGGCTACATCATCAGTTTGTTGATCTAAATAACCACTTGGTTAGACCAACCAGGCTATTGATCAAGGAGCTTGTTTTACAAAATTCAGCTGATTTGACCACTCCCTCTCCATGACCATCTTCTACTAGGCTGAAGACATTGAATTTAGCGCTTAACGAGAGGCAACCCATCATTCCAAAAACCTAAGACCCTTCTTATTATCCTTTCGAGCTTCATGTCTACTGCACTTAGAGTTCAGTGTTAGAATAGCCGACTCCACCTTTGGTATTCGTACCAGAGCTTGAAATTGTTCGCAACAGCCATCCCAACTCGTTCACCCACCCTTTTGATCCTGTTCTAACCCCTGAACCAAGCTGATTTCATACCCTTCGATTTACAATGAGGACATTGCAAAACTTAGGCATGGGAAGGTGTTAAAGTGCAAACACATAAAAATTCAAATTTTTAAGGGGTCCTCACAAAAAAATACATATCCAAAAAATCAGAAAAATAAAAAAATTGAAAAGAAATAAAAATGGAAAGGGGAGGAAATTTTGATCATTGCATATCATTTTTGAGGAAAAGAGGTGATTTAAATATCAAAAATGAGCCACAATTTGAAACAAAAAGTGTTATTCTTAGTAAATGATTGTGGAATCTACTTAAAGTTATAGATCAAATCAAAAGAAAGAAGAAAATAAAGTCAAAAAGTGCTAAAAAGACATGGAGATTAGTATGAGTTCTGATCTTAGGCCTCTTGGGCCTATTTTTAGGCTTAAAAATTCAAGTATCTGTTATGATCCGGATAGTCCTTAAGAGGTTGAGGAAAATGCGAAGCTTACGTATTAGGTCTAAGGCTTAGGGATTATTCGGCCTCGTTAACTAACCTCTTGTTTGGGGGACTCGGTAACCTAAGCACCCTAATCCACACACAAGTCTGGTTCAATGCGCTTAAATAATCAAAATCACGCAAAAGCATTTATTCTATTTTGAAAAAGCTACCTAGATTAGGAGCGGCTTATAAACACAAGTTGATTTGGATGAGTTCCCGGGGCGGAGAGGTGGGAAATTCTCCTCGAAGATGCGTAATAACATACCCTCTCCTCAGTGCTTGTCTCCTAGGATATCTAAATATCCTACCAGGGGCATCTAAGCACCTTGTGCTGATTAAGGTGCCATGGGCGGGATTATCCTGAAATGTCAATTGCCAGGGCCTGAATTTAACTACAGAACACCATGGGCGACACTATCTCGAAGTGTCAAAAGTCAAGGTTCTGGAGGTTTCCATGGGCGGTGCTATCTCAAAGCATTGATTGCCAAGGACCCTGCGAGGATTGATGGTGAGAACTAGGAATCTGATACAGAATGTGTTTTGAGCCAATCCAAAGCTAGAAATAAGAAAAGAAAAAGAGAGAGAAAGCTCTCCAAAATTGCAAAGGAATTCTTCTATCTCTCTCTCTTACAGAAATGCACTACAAATTAAACCTAGGTTAACCAAGTTACAAGCACAGGTGCTTTAACCGCTGGGTCAAACGAAGCTTAGGATAGTTTCTGTCCGCCTTAGAAACCTTCATGGCAGACTGACGCTAAAGTTGGTTAGTTCTAGATCTTGGTTGGTACTTGAGTACCTCTAGGCCAATTATTGGCATTTTGACCTAGTCTCTAGAGAAAAGTACACATCAAAGATCTGAACATCAATGCATGGTCTAGAATTCGAGTTCTTTTCATAGGATTTTACTAAGGGACTAGCAAAAGTTAGGCATGGAGGTATGATCATAACATCATCATCAGCCATATTTAGCATTAAATAATCATAATCCATTAATAAATACTTCTACATAACCATCAGAAGATCGTAATTCACTGCATATCCTTTCTGAGAGATTAACATAAAATCAGGGGTAAATCTGCGGTTTTAACAGAATATCCTAAATGTAGAACAATCACGGGGTTTCCAAGCTATTAATTAAAGATTAAATGGTCATAAATGTCCAATAAGTGGGTTCATGCAGACAGGAACGAGTTTTCACTCATTTCAAGAATTAATGGACATCTAAAACCCTAAAAACAAACTCGCTTAATTAACTGAGGTTCTGGTCAGGATAAAATTCACCTAAACCTTCTAAAAATCATATAAAAATATTCTATAAGGTTTGGTACCTTTGATTTGACCAAAAATAAAGTCTTAGACAGATAATAGCCCTAATTTGGGTTTCTATGCACATTACCTAGTCAAACTTGGTCAAACCTAAATCTGACTTCACCATCAGATTCCTTGGGTCAAAATTAGGTTTTTACTAAAATTTGGACCCAATCAGAGATCATCTTGACCTAGTTTGCAATTTAGTCTAGTCAGACTCTTTTCTCTCTCACATGACCCCCCTAACTTCATTATCTTCTTCACCAACATGTCCCTGCCATCTTCAAATTTCTAAACCCATCACCAGTGGCCTTCAATCAAGGATTACTCCCTTATTTAATGCCTAATCCCTCCCAAATTTGGAAGGGAGGATCTTGAGACCTTCCTCTTCCATCTGAATGCAATCTCAAGCTCAGATTTAAGGTGAGATGCCATGCGAACTCCTTGAATTCGCGGGTCCAACTCATGATTTTTGAACTTTCAAGCTTGCTTTCCAAGCTTGAAGCTAGACCCAATGGCCTATAAAGACCCCCGTGCACAACCTTACATCCTTAGCTCATTTTGGTCGATCTCTCCATCTTCTTCCCTCCTCTCCAGCCGAATGCTCCACAAGCTCCGATGACCTCCTCCGACCATCTTCTTCGTCCACCCTCACAGACTGTAGCAGGTGGATTCCTCTTCCTCACCTTCTTCTACGTGTCGCAATACCAGCGATCGCCGCCTACGCCCCCTCGTCGTTGCTGCTTCTCCCACCAAAGGCACTTCCTTCCACGGCGCCGGCTACACCATACCCGGCATCCACTCTACCCCTTCATCCGTTAAAGTAGGTTAGTTAGGTCTCATTCCCCTCTATTATCATTCCCTCTATTCAAAACCCAAAACAAACCCCCGACGCCGCCAATCACCATCATCTTCCTTCGCTCCAACCACATCTCCAGCGAGGCTCTCCCGTCACTCCACTGCACTGCATGCCTCGCCAACACTCCCTACACCTCCGCCGTTCGACCATGAACAAAACCCCTCTCCTATTTCATCCTTTCATCCACCCACACTCCCCGTCGACCAACACACCTTCACGCAACCATCCCCAACTCCGTCTGACCACCTCATGCACTCTCACACCACAAAACCACCACTCACACTCGCCGTGGTCCGACGGTGCTCATGAGCTATTTTAATGTGGCTATGAGGCTGTTTGTGTGATTTTCAGGTACTCTCCGCCCATCATGGTTGCCACCACTATCGCCGCCTTCGTTCTTCAAGCTCTAGGCCACAAGCGCTCTAAGCTACACCCACCAGGTGCTGCGGATTCATCCCAAGTAGGCACCCAGGTCTTCAACTGAGGGCCACACCCTCTGTAGCTGTAGTAATTGAACAAAGAATCGCTTGCTGCTTCGTGCTAGAAGGAAGAGGGACGTTTAGTCCCACATCGGGCATGGATAAGCATTCGACAACGCATAAATGTTTTTTATGCTCTTGCCTTAACACCTTGAGACACGGGGGTGAGGTCCCCAGCACCTTACTTGCTCACTGACCCAACTATTCCTACTCACTCCTTGGTTACTACCCATTACCAGTAGCCCTGGACCCGATAATGCATGATTCGTATACCCGATTAGCTTGAGTTTGAGAGAGGAGGAAGGAAATAGAAAGAGAGGAGGGGAGGGGAGGGTTTTCCTCCTCTGTGCACTGTGCAGTACTTAGCCATGAGAGAGAACCCTTGTACTCTCTAAAGGAAGAAGGAAAAGGCTTTGAAGAAGAAGAGGCTTTTGAAAGGAAAAGAAGTCACTAGAAAGAAGAAGTGGAGAAGACACTGAGAAGGAGCTAAAGGAAGAAAGAAGAAGATGGATCTGTGAAGAGAAGAAGCTAAGAAGAAGAAGAAGAAAGGCTAAAGAAGAGCAAAAAGGAACTGTAGCAAATAGTGTTTAAGTCATCTGATCTAAGGAGCCGACATTTGATTGGCCCTGACATTGTGCACTACTGGCATGGAATTAAAGCTTAAAGTGGTTCAGGCCACTGTTCATTTATTTCATATATTTGAGTACTTGATATACATGTATCCAAACTAAATTGGTGATTCAAATCACCATTATTTCATCTTAGATATCTTTTTATCCTCTTCAACTCTTGATATACTCATATTATGCATTGAATATCAATTTTGAGTAGAGATTATTCATTGAATATCATTATTTGGCTTACTTCTTGTGCTCATTTACATATTCATTTTGATTAGTGCGTGAATTTCAATACTTGCTCCTTGTGTTTGACCTTGGACTTCATTTCTAAATTTCAAGTAATAAATTTATTTGCTGAGAGATCTATTTAGGAGATTTTGCTACAATGAATCATATTTAAACACCCGAATAGATCACTTAAACAACCACAAGTTACAGTCATCCTCAGGTCCCATTCATCCGTTACAATAGGATTTTATTGCTTTTATAGTTTAGAATTAGTTTAGAATTGTAGTTTAGAATAAAGTTTATCATTTAATTGCATCCAATTAGTCTAGATTAGTTTAATTGTATTTTTCTGTGGTATCCCCTCAATCAGGCATTTCTGATCAATTCGGATCAAAGATGCTAAATTCCATCTTCACAGCACTTCACTAATCTCCCCCTTCAGTTCACGATTTCTTCTTATCCATTTCCTCGATGTTTTAATTCACTGATCATTCCACCCATTAGAGTTGATTTGGGTCTGAAGTTCTCCAGCTTCAAGATCTAAATCACGTGCAAACCCACTTGAAGGCTATCTTACTCATTTCAGTAGACCACAATAGCCCTCTTCATGCTTTGAATTGTGACAATTTGATCAATTAAGTTTGATTTGATTTTTAAATTTAATCGAGGAATTTCTGAAGCAATAAGATTTAATCAATGCTAATTGATCAAACTGAGCTAATATTTATTTAATTAGATTAACTACGATTGATTTGAGCTTGAATGATTGGATTTTTATGGATTGATTTTATCACACCTAATTTTCTACTTAGTTCCTATTTTGAGTACATCGCAAGGTAGAGAAGCCAATGAAATCAGTGGCACTGATTAGAGGCCTTTGCAATTATCCAACTAGTTTCTAAACATCGCCTAGACACCTTGCACACCAATCAATGGTGTGCAGGAAGCAAGGGTGATCAGATCACCTCAGCGTAGCGAGATTAAAAGCCCATCTGGACGGTAATGGATTTTCAACACATGTTTTAATCTACTAATTTAGGTTTGAATAGGGTTCTATGGATCTTAATGAAGGTCTGGAACTAGTTTGAGGTTGATTTTAATGTCTGATCTAGTCTCTTGCATTCACGCTGTCCATAGTGTAAGGTGGGGTCAGATTAGGGTTTCTATAGTTTCTTGACCTTTGATCTGATTCTGATTGAGTTCCAGATGCTCTAAAGACCAATTGCGACAATTAAAATTAGATTCTGATTGATTTGCATTTGATCAAGAATTTTTGAGGTCAACCTTCAAGTCCCGGGTTGATCTGGGAAATATGATGGTTTTAACTATTGCTTAAAGCTACGAGCACAGATTTGAAGTGATTTTAAACACTCTCCTTAAACCAATTGAGGAAGTCCATGAGTCCCAAATAGTTGGATGTGAAGACTATTTGAATTCCATATAGAATGGATCAACTTCAGGAATCTACTTTAAAATGTACACGTGCACTAGCTTTCAATCCATTTTTAATATTGGTTTGTACTCTATTTGTAGGATTGGCCTTCCCTTTGTATCAAAAATGGAGAGAGAATCTTTGTCATTTTCATTGTATCCCCCATCTAAATTTCCCTCAAGCCTATTAAATTTGCTATCTGGATCATCCATATACATGGCACAAAAGTTTATGCATTCCTATAAAAGATATCCTTCAACAATTGATCTTGCAGGCTTGGCCTTATCTAGGACATAATCTTTCAATTTTTTCAAGAAGCGTTCAACTAGATACATCCATCAATACTATAAAGGTTCGATAACTTTTGCTTCATTTACAAGATGTAGGGTAAGATGTACCATAACGCCAAAGAAGGTCAAAGGGAAAATTTGTTCCATCTGCATAGTGTGATAACAATTTGTTTGTTCCAATAGTCTAAAAGTTCATAGCCCAAAGTCTTCGAACAAACAACTTTGAAAAAATGACTCATCTCTGTGAATGTATCAACCACTGGATCGGGCAGAAGTCTACGAATAACGAGTGGAAACAAAATATGCATACAAACATGAGAATCATGACTTTTTAACCCACTTAATTTCTTCCGAACTTCATGCACATGGTGCGAAAACTGTGAAGAGTACCCGTCAGGAACTCGTATTCCCTTCAAGAAGGAGAACAATCTTTCCTTCTGATCTTTATTCAGATTATACATAGTTGCTGAGAAATCCTCTCCCTCGGTAACATGCAACTCAGGACGAATACCTAATTTTTTTATGTCATTTATCATTCTTAACATGTCTTTTAGGTTATCTATTAAGTTCAACACGTCTAAGATGTTGTCCATGACATTCTTCTCAATATGCATTACGTCAAGGTTGTGATGGATTGTAAGATCTATCCAATAGTGGATCTCCATGAAGAAGATGCTCTTCTTTTTGAAACCCGAATCCTTCAAAGTTATAAGGTCCTTCTTAATTGTACAACCTAATCAAATGTTTCCAAATTTTTGTAATTTTTCCATTACTTGAAATCCTAACAACCTGATGGAACTTGTTCTCAATATATTTCTCGTATTCTTGCTCGAGCATCAGATTAACGACCAAAAATGATGTTGCCTTATTGTGGGAGCTATGGAGGTTGGGTTGAGGTGATTTTGAGTTCGTTGGACTCCATTCGTTGATTCGGATGCATCCGTACGATCCAATTGCCCATCTAAGACATATTTCAATATGCACTTATACACATGGTCATTAAACATTAATTATAAACAATCTTAATGTAGGAATAACACAATATGCATGTATTGCTCCCAAACCCACTATAACATGATATTCATGCACATGCGCCCACAAAATTGACTCTAATTGATGTAATTAATGCTATTATTTGAAGAGTCATCATACCCCCATCTCCACCCTTACCGGTCCCTAGCAAGGTTGATGTAAATGCTCTATACAACTAGAATTAAGAATCGATCTCTCAGGCACAAATTCTTGTCAATATGAGGAAATTTCTACTAAGAACCTAACCCACAGTGACTCAACTGTGCCTCGGTGTCTACCAAAATGCAAATCACCTGAGTCGTCGCCTTATTCTGTATAAGAGCAAATTCATTTTTCTTTGCTCTTTACTGATTTTTTTGGATTTTTTGGGTTGAGAGTTTCAGAGCAACTTTTTATAGCTACTCAACCCACCCAAGACTCGAAAAGGTCTCTAAGTGCTAAGCATCTTTTGTGGAAATTGTGAAAGACTCACTCAATAGCAATTAAATGAACTTCAGGTTTCTACGCCCCAAAGTGACTTGAAAAGAAAATGTGGCCTAAAGGTGTATCTATTAAATCGGTAGCTTTCACCCTACTTTTATTTTTGTGGGGTTAACACAAGGGCGAACCCAATGTATATCTCCTTGGATTATTCCACTTCCTTGCTTCTGCCTTAAGTGTTTTGGAATTTTTTTGCATTTATGAGCTGGGATCTGGATAAATAGCCAATGGGGCATCTAACCCATGACAATTTGCCAGCCATACTCCTACAGTGAAGTGTGACTTTTTTTCCTCCTTTTTTATATCATTTTTTTATCTTTTTTTTCATTTTTAAGTAGGTGGCTTCCCTAGTCTAAGATTTACCTAAAGCCATCTGTCAAAGAGAATGGGTCGCATGGCTGGGCTCTAGACAACCTGTCAATGGGGCATCTAACCCACGACAACTTGACAAGCATACCACCCTAAAAGGTTCATTAGCTACCCCATTTCCATTAGAACTGTTGAGGAGTGAGTCAGTGCGAAACATGTGCAGATGCTTAGACTATAAGCCCCCCTAAATCAAAGGGTGGGCTGATAAGTCATATACTTATCTCCCTACTTTATTAACCAAATTAATATAACTTAAGGTAGCGAGGACTTGAGACAAAGTTCACATTTTAGTGGACACCCGGGCTGATTAAGCCCGAAGACCCGAAGAGTCTGAGTGTTCAAGTCCTTAACTTATCATTTCCTAAAGTTGACAAACTCCTAATACCTAAGTTTTCTTTTCCTAATTCTCATTTTTTTTATGAATAAAAGAAATACAAACTAGTTCAAACTAGAAATTTTGGACTTAGAAAATAAGAATTACCACCCCCCCATGCCTATGTTGGACAATGTCCTCATTGAAAATAAATATATGCAAGGGAGTAAGGAAAGAAATCACCTAAGTTTTAACAGTATATCCAGTCAGCTTGAATCCACTGGGTTGCCTCCCAGGAAGCGTTGACTTATTACCTCCAGCTGGGCGAAGCTCCAGTTTAACCATTAATGAGGGTTACAACTTCCTTCAAGGGAACCTGAGCAAGAAAAAGTTTCAATCTTTGTCCATTAACTGTAAAGGTTTGCCTAGTCTTAGGATCAGCAATTTCTACCGCCCTGTTCGAAAAATATCTGACCACCTGGTAAGGTCCCGTCCACTTGGATCTCAACTTCCGGGGAAAGAGTTTAAGCCATGCATCAAATAGCCAAACTTGTTAGTTTGGCTCGAAGGTTTGCTGACTAATGTGCCTGTCGTGGACAACTTTCATCTTCTCCTTATAAAGACTACTATTCTCATAAGCATCCTGACGAATCTCTTCAAGCTCAGAGAGTTGGAGCTTCCTTTGAGTTCCGACCATATGGGAATCCATATTACATTGCTTGATGGCCCAATATGCCTAGTGCTCCAACTCAACCAGAAGGTGGCAAGCTTTACCAAAGACCGATCGATATGGTGACATGCCTATCGGGGTCTTATAAGCAATCCTATATGCCTAAAGGGCATCATCCAATCGTGTGGACCAATCCTCCTAGCCAGGTTTCACAGTCTATTGCATAATATTCTTAATATACCTATTTAAGACCTCAGTTTTCCCATTCATTTGCAAGTGATACGAGGTGGCAATGAGTTGAGTGACCTCGTATTTCTTAGGTAAAGCATGAAATTGTGCATTGATGAAGTGACTCCCACTGTCGCTGGTCATGGCCTTAGGTATCCCAAATCAAAAAAAGGTGTTCTTCTTAACAAAGTCCATGACAGTCTTATGATGTCATTTTTGGGTAGGCATGGCTTCAATCTATTTCGAGACATAGCCCACTGAGGCTAGTATATATTCGAAGCTGTTGGATGGTAGGAAGGGACCCATGAAATCAATGTCCTAGACATTGAATATTTCAATGATAAGAATGGGTTGTAGAGGCATCATATCTTTCCTGGTCATGGTCCCTAGGGTCTGGCATCTAGTACAGGTTTTAGCAAAATTATGTGCATCCTTGAATAGTGATGGCCAGTAAAAATCGGACTGTAAAACTTTTGCAGCCATCTGCTTTCCAGAAAAGTGGCCACCACAGGATTGGTCATGACAAAAGGACAACACACTTTAAACCTCCTCTTCAAGGATACATCTCCTAATGATTTGATTAGCACAAAGTATAAACAGCATGGGTTCATCCGAGAAATAATGTTTCGCCTCAGGTAAGAACTTGTCTTATTGTTGTCTAGACCAGCCGTGTAGAATCTGCCCTACCACTAAGTAATTAACCAAGTTTGCATACCAAGGGAGACGCATTCCTTGGACAGCCAAAATTTGCTCATCAGGAAATGTATCAGTTAAGGGTAGTGAAGGTCCAATATGCTCTGGGTGAAGTTTGGATAGGTGGTTAGCTACAACATTCTTGGATCCAACCTTTTCATGTATTTCCAAGTCAAATTCCTACAGGAGTAGGATCCATCTGATCAGCCTGGGTTTAGCATCCTTTTGGCTAACAAGTACCGGATAGCCGAGTGGTTAGTGTAAATTATCACATGGGATCCTAGAAGGTATGAGCTAAACTTCTCCGATTTGAATACTATGGTGAGCAGCTCCTTTTCTGTTATAGTTTATTTCCATTGAGACTCATCTATAGTTTAGTAGATCACCATGGGTTTCTTCTCTTATCTTTGTCCTAGGATTACTCCAATAGCAAAGTCTGATGCATCACACATTATTTTAAAGTCCTAGTACCAGCCTGGGGGTTGTAAAATAGGTGCAGTCGAGACTATATCCCTTAAAGTTGTGTAGGCTTTGAAGCAATCAGGTGTTAGGTCAAAGTGCACATCATTGGCTAGAAGGTCAGTCAAGGGCTTGGATATCTTGGAGAAGTATTTTATGAACCTTCTGTAGAAGCCAACATGTCCCAGGAAAGATCTGATTTGTTTGACCGAGCTAGGAGGTGGGAGTTTGGAAGTTAAGTCAACTTTAGGTCGACCGACTTCTATCCCCCTGTGCGAAATGATATGTCCGAAGACAATCCCTTCTTGAACCATAAAATGGCTCTTCTCCCAACTTAAAACCAAGTTGACCTCGATTCATCATGTTAGGATTTTCTCTAGGTTACTAAGGCAATGGTCGAATGAGTCTCGCAAAATGGAGAAATCATCCATAAAGACATCTAAGTATTCACCCACCATCTTTGAAAAGATGGCTAACATGCAACGTTGAAAGGTAGCAGGTGCATTGCATAACCCAAATGGCATACGACAGAATGCAAACATGCCATACGGGCAAGTGAATGTGGTCTTCTCTTGATTTTTGGGTGCAATAGCACCCTAATTATATCCTGAATATCCATCTAGGAAGCAAAAATATTTTCTCCCCACCAATCGTTCAATCAACTAGTCAATGAATGACAGGGGGAAATGATCATTCTTAGTAGCTTCATTTAGCTTCCTATAATCAATACACACCCACCACTCAATGGTGGTGCGGGTGGGGATGGATTTTCCTTGGCCATTTGTGACAATGGTGAGCCCAACCTTATTTGGTACCACTTGAGTAGGGCTCACCCAGGGGCTATCGAAAATCAGCTAGATGATTTCTGCATCAAGCCATTTAATTATCTCTTTTTTAACAACCTCTCACATGTTCGGGTTCAGTTGCCTTTACATCTGGCGAGAGGGTTCAGCCCCATCTTTTAAATAGATCTTGTGTGTACAATAGCTAGGGTTATTTCCTCTTAGGTCAAAAATTGTCCATCCAATTACTGCCCGATGCTCAGAAAGAGTTGTAGTCAACCTAAGCTCTTAGCCCCTGGTCAAGTGTGCATTGGTAATCACAGGGAAGGTATGATCAGGTCCTAGGAAGACATACTTGAGGTTTTTGGGCAAAGGTTTGAGTTTAGGAGTAGGTGGAACAATGTTAGAAGGGTAAAGGAAGGGAGGGAGTTTGATAAAGGATCTGAAGATATATAATATATATATGGCTATCTACATGCACAAAATCTCAAACACAATGTTAGTAATACAAAAAGATTTGCATAAAATACAAACCACAAAAATTGGCACAAAATATATAGTGGTTCCCCTCCCTTAGGTACTCCATTACCTAAGCCTCCCAGCTTAGGGTTTTTAACTTGATTCTCTCAACCCCGAGAGAATCAATTTACTAACCAAAGTAATTAACAGATTACCTTAACCAAAGTACAATAACAGGTTTGTTACAACACAATGAGCAAATGCTCAAATACAAAAGTAGTACAGGTGTAAGAAAGACTAATCTTACAACTAAGTTCCTAAGCCTCTCAACAATATATAGAATAATATTACCGATTTGAGAGCCTAGAAAGAACGTGATTCACTTCATAGATGCATAAAAAAAATGCGTCGTTGAGCTTGCAAGAATACTATGAGAGTGAATGGCAAGCTTCTTCTTTCTCTCTTGTGAATATGGTGGGAATTTGAAATTCTAGCTCTAGGATTTTCTCTTCTCTTTTCTTGTGTCTCTTGTGTGCAAACAAAGAGTCCTAGGGTCATTTTATAGAGTTTAGGACCTAGGATACTCGTCTACTAGACGTTGGGAATTAATTCCCAACGTTCATATTGTTGGAATTAATTTTCTAGTCGTTCAAAATTGAGCCAACAGCTACCTAACACTGGTACTAAAGTACCTGTACCAGTACTAGTTGCTCACTGCCACCAGTACAAGAGTCCTGGTACCGGTACTCATCATGGGTACCGGTACTTGTGACTCCTAGGTTTGGAATTCCTTGGGCATGGTAACCTGCCTGTACCGGTACTCATCATGGGTATCGATACTTGTAAGGTTCAGGCCAGAATTAAGCCTTCAACCTGTGGCCAACCTGTACCGGTATTCATGGTTAGTACTAGTACTTGTTGTTCACAGTTTGAGACGAATTCTCAAACCTGTGCCTTGCAAATACCAGTACTGATGAATAATACTGGTACTTGCTTACAAGTACGTTTTTTTTTTTGAAGCAGAAAGGAGAGCTATCGTCTTGCGATAGCAGTCCGGAGTAGTATATTATGTGCAAAGAAGGGAGATTACAAAAAGGATCCCCAAGACTGTATGAGGGACCAGCACTCTCTTACAATATTCTCACAACATACCGGCCTCTCCTGAAAAAGTCTCTCATTCCTTGCCTTCCATAAACACCACATGTGGACATGTGGTTTCCCTCTCACCTCAAACCCATGCCACATAGAATCCCAATCTGGTAAAGGCTCCTGACAAATTTTTCTCCAAATGACATCAGTGATAAGGCAAGAAGAGAAGAGCTGATTTACATTATCAATGCTCATCTCACATAAAAAACACACATGATGATCAGTGCCCAATCTTCTGTGGCGTAGATCACTTGTGATTAATCCATCCCTCCTGCACAGCCAAAGGAAGATTTGTACCTTGAGAGGAATTTTTAACAACCATATCTTCTTATCAATGGAATCATCTCTCCATCCCTCTTCAAAATTTAGCATTCTGTTATACCCATATTTGACACTATAGATCCCATCCCACAGATATCTGTCCTCCGTTCCAGGCCTAGGTCTGAAATTTTCAAGGTCTAATAAAAGCCTTCTCTTCTCATCCCATAACCGGGTTGTTCTTCTGCTGCTGCTGGATTCCACATCATCCAGAATCCAACTACTGCTGCTACAAGACCAGATCTTGCTGACCGTAGCATTCTTGTCAGCTGCTGCATCAAAAGCTCTCAGATAGAGCTCCCTCAAGACCCCCAATTCAGACCATTCCTCTTTCCAGAATCTAAAAGACTTGCCATCTCCAAGTGATGGTTGCAGCAGATGGAAGTGATCAGCCAAAGCCTTAGTTACTGATTTCCAAAAAGGTGATGGACAGTTTGGCTGAAGTCTGGAAAATCTGCTGTTGGAAGCTCCATATCTATCTCTGATCAGATCAGACCACAATTTCAGATCACCTTGCAGCAGCTTAACAGCCCATTTGAGCAGCATACAAGTACCTATTTTAAGAGTTTTAATTCATTACGTACTTCGAAAATGTTCGCAATATAAATCCTAATTTACCTCTAATTGATTTTACAATCTAAGTTATGATTCTTTGTTAAGAGGCATATACAACCTATAAAAATAAAATCTAAACTAAATAAACTAAAGTCGAAGATGATCTTCTTCTCCTCGACTCTTCTTTGTCATCCTCCATGACATGATCATGCCTCCATCATTTCTTGTTTTCCTGGCTCCTTCACCTAAATCTGAAAAACACTTAATGCAAACATTAATCCATAATAACTTTTTTAACACCAAAACAAGATGTGGAACAAGGTTCCAACAATCTCCCCTTTTTTGGTGTTGACAAAACTATCTTGCAAATAGATAATTAAAAAAAAAATTCAACAATGTTATATGAAGGAAAAAATTTTCATTTTAATCGTCTCCCTCAATATAAGCTCCCCCTAAAAATATTACTATTTACCCTTTATTTTTCTCCCACTTTTTGTCAATCACAAAAAAAATGAAGAAATATCATACCATAAAGTTTACCACTAGTAAAATGATGAATGTGGGTACCAAGCTCCATTAGGCCATCGTTCCTGATCTTCATTTAACCTATAGAAAGGTTGAAATGTTCCTTTGTGTGCCTTGAACACCCACTGATCTCTTTGATCTATTCCTGCAAAATAATGTACAATATCTTTCCTAGGTACCCATTTTCTTTTGGGTCCTTGATTGTTAGTACCTTTCAAATCCTTAGGTTTGTAGATCACTTTAGTGTTAGATCTATAATTCTTAGGATTCTTGACCTTTTGATAAATCCATGCATGTCTAGGTGCATGTGATTTATTTTGTGTATTCTTTCTAATTTTAAACCTTGTTTTTAGATCATCACAAAATTCTGTATTTAACCTGGTTGTTTTTAAATTATTTAAAGTTCCCTCAAAATGTTCATAAATGTCCTCTAGTTCTACTCTTTTTGCATGCAATTGTGAGTTAGTCTCTTTTGACATTTCTAATTCTATTTCTAAACATGACTTTTCTAATTCTAATGTTTGGTAATTATTCTTTAAAACCTTATTTTCTTTTTTAAATGTCCTAGCTTTATGATATAGCTCTTCATATGCTTCTAATAATTCTTCAAATGAAAAATCAGGGTTTACCTCGTTGCCCATATCTTCTGAAGTTGCCACCAAGCAAAGATATGCGACCTCGTCGTCGGATTCTGATTCGCTGGAGTCGGTGTCCATGTCGAAGTCACTATCATCCCATGTTGCTTTAAACACTTTCTTTTTCTTCTTCTTCTTGAGCTCCTTTATTTCTTTCCTATTGTCCTCATTCTTCTTGTTTACGGGGCAATTCTTTTGTAGGTGACCCTTTCTCTTGCATTCATAGCAAACAATATCAGATGAAATTTTATTCACTTTCTTACCTTTCTTTTGAAGAAATTTCTGGAACTTTCTTGTGAGTATCTTCATCTCTTCATCTTCAGATTCTGTGGTGCTTGAATCCGAGTCCTCCTTGATTGCTCTAAAAGCAATGCTCTTCTTCTTGCTTATCGTCTTCTCCTCGTTCTTCTTCATATTCTCCAACTGGACTTCATATGCCATGAGGCTTCCAATTAACTCATCTAAGGAGTGAGTAGAAAGATCTTTTGCCTCTTGGATGGCTGTGGTCTTTGGAGAGCAATCGCTTGTAAGGGATCTTAAAATTTTCCTTACAAACTGCTCCTCCTTCAGCTTGACTCCAAGATTCTTCATTGGATTCACGATCTCTCCAAATCTTGTGTACATCCCTTTGATTGTTTCACCTTTTTGCATCCTGAAACACTCATAGCTTTCTGTTAGAATAGAAATATGTGTTTCTTTAACCTTACTCGTACCTTCATAGGTGACTTGCAATGTGTTCCATATCTCATATGCAGGCTCACATGTGGAGATACGGTTAAACTCTTCCCTTGATAACGCACAATAGAGTGCGTTCATCGCTTTCGCATTTCCCACGATCCTTTTCTTTTGTTCTGTAGTCTAGACAACACCTTCCTGTGGCTCTGGATCCATGTACTTCTCTTGGATAAGCATCCATGAATCTTCATCCAAGGCCTTGAGGAAGATTTGCATCCTCCTCTTCCAGTATCCATAGTTCTTCCCATCAAAGTAGGGAGGACGTGTGGATGACTGTCCTTCGGTGCACTTGACTGGAGATGCCATTGCGAAAGAGAATTGTTACTTCTTTTCGCAACCCACTCTGATACCACTTGATAGAGGATTTGAAGATATATAATATATATATGGCTATCTACGTGCACAAAATCTCAAACACAATGTTAGTAATACAAAAAGATTTGCACAAAATACAAACCACAAAAATTGACACAAGATATATAGTGGTTCCCCTCCCTTGGGTACTCCACTACCTAAGCCTCCTAGCTTAGGGTTTTTTACCCGATTCTCTCAACCCCGAGAGAATCAATTTACTAACCGAGGTAATTAATGGGTTACCTCAACCCAAGTACAATAACGGGTTTGTTACAACCCAACGAGCAAATGCTCAAATTACAAAAGTAGCACAGGTGTAAGAAAGACTAATCTTACAACTAAGTTCCTAAGCCTCTCAACAATATATAGAATAATATTACTGATTTGAGAGCCTAGAAAGAATGTGATTCACTTCGTAGATGCGTAAAAAAAATGCGTCGTTGAGCTTGCAAGAATACTATGATAGTGAATGGCAAGCTTCTTCTTTCTCTCTTGTGAATATGGTGGGAATTTGAAATACTAGCTCTAGGATTTTCTCTTCTCTTTTCTTGTGTCTCTTATGTGCAAACAAAGAGTCCTAGGGTCATTTTATAGAGTTTAGGACCTAGGATACTCATCTACTAGACGTTAGGAATTAATTCCCAACGTTTATATTGTTGGAATTAATTTTCTAGCCATTCAGAATTGAGTCAAAGGCTACCTGGTACAGGTACTAACAGCTCACTGCCACCAGTACAAGAGTCCTGGTACCGGTACTTGTGACTCCCAGGTTTGGAATTCCTTGGGCACAATAACCTACCTGTACCAGTACTCATCATGGGTACTGATAACACTGCATCTTGGGGTGATAATTCTGTTAAATAGGGCCCATCTTAAGAATAAAATGCACAGATAGCACAACATAAGTTGAATGGGAGCATTGCATGCATCATACATCAAGATTGCTTATAAAATAGTATTAATGGCCATTTGTATGAGCACTTGTCAAAGCAGACCTCAGTTGAGCAATCAGACCGCACGGATGGATTCAGATCGACGAACGGAATCCAACGAACTCGACGTCGGCCAAATCTGACATCCAGAACTCCTACAATGGGCCCAAGAAGTGCTGACCGATGATCTTATGATCAACGGCCCATAGAGTGCCACGTGGCACCCGCTCGCCGTGTCCAAATCGCCGCCCACTTCCACCTTCACCCAGAGGACAAATCTCAGCTGTCGATCTTCGATCGAACGGCTGAGAACTGTGCACATGCCTGCCCTCGCCACGACAAAGCAGCGGGCGCAGCGCAGCAGTTGGAGTGCACGCCCATGTTCACGCGACGCAGATTCGATTCTCGCGGAGTTGAAATGTGGAGACGACGACCCTTGCGGGTGAAATTGGGCCGCCCGATCAGCAGCGAACGGATGAGATCGTGAGACGTGGCGCCCACAGATGCGCCCTGACCAGACGCGCGCGATGACGCGGGCACAAGGGCGCGATCCAGGTGTGCGCCTTACGTGAGATCCCAGTCGTCTGATCTTCGATCGGACAGCTTATGGCGTGCACACACAGATCAGGCGCAAAGAAGCACGGCTGCGAGCGAGCGACCAGCGGGCAGGGGTCTTCACTGACAATTTGGGAAGGGTTTTAGCGACGTCCCGAACGTCACTAAAACCCCTTCTTCATTTGGAAAGCCCTTCTCCCTATTTAAACCCCTTCCAACCACCCATTCAAGGCATTCACTTCCACTTGCAACTACTCTACCCCCCTCCTAGCTACCTTTAAGCCCTTGTGTAATCGTCAGAGACGACGAGCTGCCGACGGAGCCCTCTCCACCACCGTGGTTGCCTCGCCGCCCTCCCTCTCTCTTTCTTTTTTCCCTTCTTTTAAGCTTTACTTTACTTATGTTCAAGCATTTATCTAATGTTGTAATTATGAACTAAAGTTGCATGATAAATGAAGTTGTTTTCTATTCAATTGCTTGCTCTATTTTCTATTCAAGTTGCATGTTGCGAATGAAACAATTCTAACCCTAAACTCTCTCTCTCTCGCTTTCTCTCTCTCTCGCTTTTCACCCGCACCTTTTCGCAAGCAAAACCCCACGATTTTCATGACAATAAGTGACAAGAAGAATCTAATTTTTTACGCCTCCCTGAGACCTACACTCAGACTCACATACGTTTCTTTACTTTAAAACTGACGTCGCTAGTGCAAACTATAACGACACTGCCAAACACATGCGCATGTGCACATCAGTTTTTGGCGCCGTTGCTAGGGAGGCAATGGATTTGTTTTGTCACTTCCATTTTACATCCATTCTCACATCATCTAATGCCTTGTCTCCTTTTACTTGATGGTTGCAGGACTTCAGCGCTTGGACGGCGAAGCAGTGCAACCCATGGCGATAACAACGGAGTAGGCGCAACAAGGACCAGTCATGAGTAGTTCTTCATTCATGGTTGTTTGCTTGCTTGAAAAACTAAAAAAATTGTAAAATTGAAAAAAATTAGCGTGGTGTATGATTACCTGACCCACATCCTTAACACATCACCCAACAAAAAATGTACACTCTAACATTCTGAATAAATTCTTGGAGTGTTCTTTTCTCTTTTTGGTTGGTGTTTGTGAAGCTACCTTGGATTGACTTGGGCCGCACCACTCAACCCTAAAAAATAACTCATCTAATAGAAGCTACATGATCATTAGGATGAGTACATTAGGGTTTTAGAGCCTCTACACAATAAAAGGAAATTTACTTTCACCAAATTGTGTGCAAAACTTGACATGCCCATTGAAACTTGTCTGAAAACATTAAGGCATGTCAATCCTAAAAGACACTAAAGTAAGGATGAAACACTAAAAGACACCACATCTTGAAAAAAATCCTTTCTTGAAAACCATGTTTTGATAGAAGCACACACACTGAAAGTGGAAAACTAAGAGGCACCACCCCAATCAACACCTCATCACATAACCCTAGCACAAGCACTATCCTAGCCCTTTTAAAACTGAGTAGACGTGCCCTAGGCAAGACTGAGTTAAGTCTCGAGAGGCGAGGTTTTGTTCGCTGGGCACTTGGCTTTCATTCCCTTGGTAGAATCTAGTGACTAGGCTGCGGGGCAGTGTCAAACGACCGCGGTGCAAGCCAAAGGAAGAACCTTCCCTACAATCCCCTCATAATCAACCTGGCCATATTAGCTTTGGGAAGGGGAGTCCAGTGCTTACGGACTTAATCACCCTTTTTGAGATTTCTAGGTCTCCTAAGGAATACACCATAAGGACTAGGCTTGTTTGCTTGATTGAACACACACTTCTCGCATTTGTTGCTCTCCGCATCCCCTCCTGTTCTTCTCTAGTGTATGCACGGGAGACGCTCACTGCATCCCGAGTTGTTTGTTTTGGGACGGGAATCCAGGGAACTTGATTCTGTTAGAAACATGGCTGAACCTAGGGTAGATGAGGTTGAGGACCAACCCCCACCAGATACAATGGCCATCATCCAAGTCTAGATTAATGCAAACCACCAGCTTCAGCAACAACAGATCCACACCATCATGTAAGCCATACACCGGTTACAGAACCCACAAGGGCAACCACCACCACCTTTCCAAGGCCCACAAGTGCAATCGCCACTTGATTTACCACCATTCCAGGATCAACCGAGGCCCCTCCACGATTTCTACAATCCTTCCGCTATTAGAGTCGAGCCACACCTTAGGATCCCCGAAGGAAGAGATGATTTTGAGCTAAAACCAAATGTCTTAAGTCTGATCCAGAGCCACTTCCATGGAAGCTCAAATGAGGACCCCTTCCAACACCTAGAGGATCTTGATCGGATAGCATGAACTGTGAAACCTAGGAACATTAGCCTTGACATTGTTCTAATTAAGATGTTCCCCTTCTCGTTGAGAGACAAGGCTTCTCACTGGCTTAGAACCCTAGGTAGACCCGTCACCACCTGGGAAGAACTGAGGCATGCATTTCTAAAGAAATTCTTCCCCATAGGAAATACCAATGCCCTCAGAAGAGCTATTGCTACCTTTACACTCCAGGGTGGGGAACAGTTGCATGAGATGTGGGAAAGATTTAATGAACTCTTAAGGAAATGCCCACACCACGAAGTACCAAGGTGGCAATTGGCCCAGATTTTCTTCCATGGTCTGGACAGCAACCTACGGAACTTCGTCGATGCCTCATGCAGGGGGAACTTCCTGAACAAGGACGAGGAGAGCGCGTTTGAGCTCTTTGAGTCTATTAGCGAAAATTCGCTCAACAATGCCTCCATGACCCAGTTTAACCGATCCAGTCAACCCCGTGGTGGGATTTATGAGGTACAAGCAAATTTTGGAATGGTTGACATGGACATCATTGCCAAGAAACTAGATCAAGTGAAATTAGTGGACAAAAAGATTGATGAGCTACTGAACTATACCAGGAGCCCATTACAAACCTTCTCCCTAGCAAAGGGAGCACATAATGTTAACCTGGTCCAGCCCTTAAGCCAACTGTTATAACCAGGGCATCAAGCGTCATTTAAGACGTCTAGGAAGTGGTCTAGACATCTGGTCAGACGTCTGGAAGCCTTCCCAGACATCTGCAATTAAATTTTTTCGACGTACGGGTTCGCGTCTGCATGCATGCACACGCAGACTGAACCCGCCACCCTCTTCTTTCCTCCCTCCCTACAGACATAGCCTTTTCCTTTCTCTCTCTCCCCGCGGTTGCCTTCAAATACACCCCTCTCTCTCCCTCACCCTCACTCCACCGCCTTCTTCTTCTTCTCCCTGTCAGCGAGAGCGTAAGCGGGTGAGGGTGGTAGCAGCGGCTGCTGCGAGTGTGTGGGGAGGAGGGGCTGTTGCTAGAGGAAGAAAGAGCTTGATCGTGAGGGTGTGAGCTCACCGGAGCATCCAGAGCCAACCGACGGGTGCGTAGCAAGCATGTGGTGCTAGGGAGGAGCTACTGCAGCTAAGGCAGTAGGCAGGAGCGACGCGGCATGGCCGTGCGCTGCTGGCGGAGAGCGAGAAGGTCCTGATTCTGGGAAAATTTTCCAGAATCAGATGTCTAGACATACGTCCAGACGACGCAGCAGACGTCTGGAGGAAGGTCCAAACGTCTGAAAGGTACGATATTTTACCTTCTTCTTTCGCGTGTACGGCCATGCAGCCGTTCCGCTGAAGGTTTCTGCATCGCTTCGTGTTGAGGACGACCGCGTGTGCATGCAGGTATCATTCGGGAAGGCGCAAGGGCACGCCATTCCACACAGATCGGACATCTGAGCACAGCACCAGATGACGGAGAGGGTCTCCAGACATCCGGAGTGACAGTCGGACATCTAGAAACTAAGTCCAGACGGTTCAGTGGGCTTCTAGACGTCTGAAGAACCACGCAGATCAAGGTATAACCTGAGCTATCATTTAAGACGTCTGAAAGATGTTCCAGACATCTGATTTTGGGCAGGCTTGTCATTTTTGACCCGTTTAGGGTCCATTCGGAGTCCATTTTCCGCGTTTCAAGTTTCGTTCTTCTCAGATTTAGTTCCTCTACCTGTTTACAGTAATTGTATACTGTTCTAAGTAGCTCCTTGTAATTGATCCTTTTGTTAGGATCCCGTTCCGTTGCGGCTCTAGGGGTTGAGGAGGCGCGCGGGCTTGCCGATCACGCCCCCATTACTCCCGATTTTGCAGGTAGAGTGGCTTCCCGTAGTTAAATACAAACATTAATGCATATCTAAATTAAATGATAGATCCTAGGGTATGGCATGAATCCTAGGACCTGAAAACTAGACGGAATGGTAGATCCTAGGGTATGGCACAAATCCTAGGACCTGAAAACTAGATTGAATGATAGATCCTAGGGTGTGGCACGAATCCTAGGAACATAAAACATGGAAACAAATGTCTTGAATGCCTAAATTGCAGTCTTGGATAAGTGGATAAAATAATGATAATTGCCTGTAATTAGATAACAGCTGCCTGTGAAATGTAGAGTATCGTTACTAGTGACTGTTGCATGTAATTTCTGTTGGTTGAAATTAAATATGAGCTGCTTGTATACAAATTGGAAAGAAAAAGAAGTTGAATGTTGGAACACGTAGTATATGCGAATAAACCTGAAATGATGAAACCTAGTATGGCTTGGCCTGAGAAACATGAGCATGAACCCTACAGGGAATTAGAAGTAGAACTCCTGGAAATAAATGGGATGGAACTGGAAAGGTGAATGGGAAAGTTTGTTGTCTCTTGGGTACATAGTACCAGGGAAAGCACCTATTACCTCTTAGTGCAGAGGAGAGCCAGTAGCCCTAGGGACCCGGGGTTAGGTCTGGCCACTTTGTACCGACTCTTGGCCCTCACGTACACCGTACTAGGGAGAGCTACTAGTGTAGGGAGGGAGCTAGCCACCCCACGGGCCCTGGGGTTCTACTAGCCCTCCACCGACTTGTTAGGCCCGCTGGGCAAACCATGGTAGTCAGGCGAGGGTGTGCGGACTGTGGAGGGGCAAGACCCCTGTTTAGCTACTGTGGAGGGGCTGGACCCCTGTTACTGAAAGGGCTCTGCCCTATACTGGTTCCACGCTGTGCCTTGGGCGTACCCTTTAACGGAAACGACTGACCGCGTGCCAGTACGAGGTAGCTATCCATGCGTTTATCGTGTGTGCCGTAGTCACCGTTACGTCTGTCAGTGACCTTAGGGTGGTTGACTGAGGGTAGGACCACCACAAGGGACTCTCCCGACCAGGAGAGCACCACGTGTTACTTCTACTTTTCGAAGAAGACTGCAATCAAGATCGTTCCCACGAGGAGCATTCAAGATCAAGAGAAAGATCTGAGAAATAATTAAATAATGAATAAATGGAAAAATAAAGAAAGAGATTAAAAATATAACAGCTACTGTCCACCTTATTGTTTTTCTTAGCTTTTGGTTGCCACTCTACTCAGCGTTTCGCGAACGTGTCACCTTTTTCAGGACCAGGTGTTGAGCAGCCAGAGCCGATGGCTGCAGAGGGTGCTGGGCCTAGTAGAGCCCAGTAGTTTTACTTATGTAGTACCCACTGTACTTTTCCTTCTGTTGTAGTGAGTATTTTCTTTTACCACTGTACTCTTTTACTGTAAGCTTCATGTTTATGTATCTGTTTATTTCTTTACTATTGTAGTGTATATTGTAGTATTTCTTTTCTTTACTACTGTATTTTTTTATTACTAGTTATATGCATGGTGAATGTGGTTTATTTTGCTGCTCTTTTGGTTACTTTCTCGTTGGACGACTGGGTCTTGGGATCAGTCGAGTTGGTCCGATTCTCGTGTCTCGTAGGGATTCAGGAATCGGGTCGTAACACCAACTGAACCTGGAACAACCCCTGACCACATTCCAAGGAGGGACCTTTGCTCCCTCAACTCTTGATTACTCTCTTCCCTCCCCATGTACATCTACCATCCTTGAAGATGTACAAGCTGTCCAAGGTTATGCTAAACCTGACCCTTTTTCCAACACTTACAACACCGGCTAGCGTAATCACCCCAACTTTGGTTCGACAAACCAGAAACCACCGCAATTCCAAAACCAGCCCAGGCCAAATCAGCAACCAAACATGCCCCCTATCAGCAAGGACCACCAGTTAGACCCCCATATAATCAAAATAGGGAGGCCCCTCCCCCACAAAATCAAATGGACACCCTAATAAAGATGATGGATGAAATGAACCAGAAACATCAGGAGGAAATAGCCTTAGTAAAGGGACAGTTAAGCCAACTTTTGGACTGTAAACAACAAGGATCCCTACCTTCCCAGCCACAACTGAACCTGTGAAACATAATTAACAGAGGCCTCAATTTGCAAGGGTTCCAGGGCAATCCCGGGTAGGCTCACATGGTCCAGCCAGCCCCACAAACACCCCCTGGGTTTGGTGCTTCTTCGTCCTCGTCATCTCAAGGATCAACCTATGGTCCCAATGCCTCTGCGAATGCGGTAACCTTGAGAAGCGGCACCAAAACCCAGGATCCCAAATGGCTGACTCTCCTTGAGACTTCACCCGCTAAAATACCCGGCTCAGAAGAGGCACTGGAAAAACCCAAGGACCCAAAAGTAGATCCGATCCATGTTCAGACACCCTACGCCGAGGCCTTGGAGACAATCAACAAGAAGAAAAATGTTGTGGAAACTGAGGAGCTTTTGGAAATCTTTAAGCAGGTACAGATTAATATTCCGCTCCTTGAAGCCGTTAAGCACATCTCGGCTTATGCCAAGTTTTTAAAGGATGCCTGTACACCCAAACATAAGCCAAGACCTCAAGCACCTAGGAAGGTTATGCTCTTCGAGCAAGCAAGTTCCGTAATATCAAGCAACCTTCCGCTCAAGCGAACTGACCCAGGAGCACCCCTGATTTCCTGCAATATCAGGGACATGAAATTTGATAGAGCACTCCTGGACTTAGGTGCTTCTATCAATCTGATTCCAGCAACCCTATACCTCCATTTTGGTTTCGGAGAGTTGACACCCACACCTATCACCATCCAGCTAGCTAATAGATCTATAAAGACCCCGAAGGGGGTTGTCAAGGATGTGATTGTGCGGGTCAAGGACTTCTATTTCCTGGTCAACTTCTTGTGCTCGACATGGAAGTCCCTGAAAAATTACAGAACGCACCCATAATCTTAGGCAGACCTTTCTTAGCTACAACTAAGGCAAACATTGATTGTGACACGAAATGTATGGAAATCGCCTTCGGAGACAAGAAAATGCAGTTGGATATCTTCTGGGTGACAAAGTCTTTTGATTGCGATTGTGTTGAGGAACATGATCCCGTGGAAACTTTGGTCGAGGAATGCCTCACCCTTAGTTCTGTCTCAGACCACCAAGCCTGTAACGACTGTTTTGACCCATCACCATCGCTACCCGTGGACCTCTATAAGGCTGATTACCATCAAACAACACCATTTGAGGAGATCGATGTTGATCAACTCCCACCTTTCCCTTTTCCGTCGATCGTTGTTCCACCCACACCCGAACTTAAGCCACTACCTGAGAATCTCAAGTATGTCTTCCTGGGACTTGACCAGACCTTCCTTGTGATTATTAACTCTCATCTAACCAAGGATCAGGAACTCAGGTTGACCGCAACCCTTTCAAAACATCGGGCCGCCATTGGATGGACCATTTTCGGACTTAAAAGGAATTAGCCCCACCTATTGTACTCATAAGATTTACCTGGAAGACGGGGCATGACCCTCCCGCCAGATGCAGAGACGATTAAACCCGAACATGTGGGAGGTCGTTAAGAAAGAGATTATCAAGTGGCTTGATGTTGACATCATCTATCCTATCTCTGATAGCCCCTGGGTGAGCCCCACTCAAGTGGTTCCAAAGAAAGCCGGGCTCACCGTTCTCACCAATGAGCATGGCGAATCCATCCCCACCCGCACCACCACCGCATGGCGGGTGTGTATTGATTACAGGAAGGTCAATGAAGCCACTAAGAAGAATCATTTCCCCTTGCCATTCATTGACCAGATCCTTGAAAGATTGGCAGGACAAAAGTAATTTTGCTTTCTGGATGGATATTTAGGAAATATCCAAGTCGCAATTGCACTGGAAGATCAAGAAAAGACCACATTCACTTGCCCGTATGGCATGTTTGCATTCCGTTGAATGCCGTTCGGGTTATGCAATGCACCCGCAACCTTCCAGCGTTGCATGCTAGCCATTTTTTCAGAAATGGTGGGTGAATACTTAGAGGTCTTTATGGATGATTTCTCTATATTTGGGAATTCATTCGACCACTGCATGAGCAACTTGGAGAAAATCCTGAAATGATGTATCGAGGTTAATCTGGTGTTAAGTTGGGAAAAGAGCCATTTTATGGTTCAAGAAGGAATCATCCTCGGTCACATCGTATCGCATAGGGGCATTGAGGTGGATCGGGCTAAGGTTGATTTGATTTCCAAACTTCCTCCACCTAGCTCGGTCCGGCAGATTCGCTCATTCTTGGGACATGTTGGCTTCTACCAAAGGTTCATTAAAGACTTCTCCAAGCTTTCCAAACCCTTAACTGACCTTCTGGCCAACGACGCCATATTCCACATGTCCTCTGATTGCATTCAGGCTTATCACACCCTCCGAGACTTAGTCTCCATAGCACCTGTACTTCAACCCCCAGATTGGTCCCAGGACTTTGAGATTATGTGTGATGCATCAGATTTTGCCATAGGCGCTGCCCTGGGACAAAGACAAGACAAGAAACCCGTGGTGATCTACTACGTGAACAAAACATTGGACGAGGCCCAACAAAATTATACGGTCACAGAGAAAGAATTACTCTCTATAGTCTTCAGACTTGAGAAGTTCCAACCTTACTTACTGGGATCCCACGTGACCATCTATACTGACCATTCAGCCATCTGGCACCTGTTGGCTAAAAAGGACGCGAAACCTAGGCTCATCAGATGGATCCTGCTCTTTTAGAAATTTGACCTGGAAATCCGCGACAAGGCCGGATGAAAGAATGTGGTGGCTGACCACTTATCCAGACTTCACCCAGACCACATTGGACCCTCTCGGCCTTTATCTGACACCTTCCCCGATGAACACATTCTGGCTGTGCAAGACAAGAGACTGCCTTGGTATGCTGACTATGTCAACTACCTGGTTGTAGGACAGACCCCGCACACCTGGTCCAAACAGCAACGGAACAAGTTCTTGGCCAAGGCCAAGCACTATTTCTGTGATGATCCCATGTTGTTTCGCCTCTGAGCCGACCAGATCATCAGGAGGTGTATCCCCGAGAATGAAGTTCAGAGTGTGCTATCTTTCTGTCATGACCAAGCTTGTGGTGGCCACTTCTCTGGAAAGAAAATAGCTGTGAAGGTTCTGCAGTCTGGATTTTACTGGCCTTCCCTACTTAAGGATGCACACAACGTTGCCAAGACTTGCTCACGCTGCCAAACACTAGGGACCATGACCAGAAAATATATGATGCCCCTCCAGCCCATCTTGATTGTCGAAATCTTCAACGTTTGGGGTATCGATTTTATGGGTCCCTTTCCACCATCCAATGGCTTTGAATACATCCTAGTCTCGGTAGACTATGTTTCTAAATGGATTGAAGCTGTCGCCACCTGCCAATGCGATCATAGGACTGTCATGGACTTTGTTAAACAGAACATCTTTTCCCGATTTGGAATACCAAAGGCCATGATCAGTGATGGTGGAAGTCATTTTATTCACTCCCAATTCCGTGCTCTACTTAGAAAATACGGGGTTAACCACTACATTGCTACCCCGTATCATCCGCAAACAAATGGGCAGACCGAGGTCTCGAATAGACAAATCAAGAACATTTTACAAAAGACTGTGAGACCTGACAGGAAAGACTGGTCCACACGACTAGATGATGCCCTGTGGGCATACAGGACCACTTTCAAGACCATGATAGGCATGTCGCCTTATCGCCTGGTCTTTGGCAAAGCCTGCCACCTTCCTGTCGAATTGGAACATCAGGCTTACTGGGCTGTCAAGCAATGTAACATGGATTCCTAGGTAGTCGGTGCGCAGAGGATGCTCCAACTCTCTGAGCTCGAAGAAATTCGTCGGGATGCCTTTGAGAATAGTCGACTGTATAAGGAGAAAATGAAAGCTGTCCATGACCGACTCATCCATAGAAAGACCTTTGAGCCTAACCAGCAAGTTTGGATTTTCGATGCCCGCCTAAAACTCTTTCTAGGGAAACTCAGGTCCAAATGGACAGGACCATTCAGGGTGGTCAGGCCTCACTCTAATGGGGCGGTTGAAGTCGCTGATCCGAACACTGGGCACACTTTTACAGTTAATGGCCAAAGATTGAAACACTTCCTAGCCTAGGTTCCCCCAAAGGAGAGTGTCACCCTCATTGAAGGATGACACGAAGCACCACCCAGCTGGAGGCGTTAAACTCAGTGCTTCCTGGGAGGCAACCCAGAGGATTCAGACTGAGCTGGTATTTTACGTCACTCAGGTAATATCTTTTTGAACCTCTGTTGCATCCATGTATTTGCCAATGAGGACATTGTCCAACTTAAGCATTAGGGAGGGTGGTAAATTACATGATCCTAAGCTCATTTAATCAATCTGAATAAAATAAAATTAAAAAAAATTGAATTTAGGAAGAAACTTAGGCATTAGAAACTTGTCAATAATGGAAAATAATACAAAAAGAACTTGAACATTTAGACTTTTCAGACCTTCAGGCTTAATCAGCCCTGGTGTCCGTTAAAATATGGATTTAGCCTCGAATCCTTGCAACCTTAAGCTACTCTAATCCACCTACTAAATAAGGTGATAAGTATACGACTTACCAACTCACCCTCTAACTCAGAAAGACTTTGAGTCTAAGCATCTACACACATTTCTGCACAGACTCACTCCTCGAAGATTTTGACAGAAATTGGGTAGCTAATGAACTCTCTAGGGTGGTATGGCTGGCAAGTTGTCGTGGGTAACAGCCCATTGGCAAGTTGTATAGAGCCCAGCCTCGGGACCACTTCTTCTTCATTGCCTCTAGGTACATTTGAGATCAGGGAAGCCACCTACCCAAAAAAAAAAAGAGGAGAAAAAAGAAAACAAAATAAACCACACTTCACCGCACAAGTATGGCTGGCAAGTGATCGTGGGTAACAGCCCATTGGTCGGTTGTCCAGAGCCCAGCTCAGTAATGGCACAAAAAGAACCAAAACACTTAAGGAAGGAGCAGGGAAGTAGTACAAGCTAGGGAGATATACACTGGAAAAATCCTTGTGTTGACCCCAATTAAAACAAACGTAGGGAGAAAGCTACCGATCGAACAAATACACCTTCAGGCAAAAACACTTCCTCTTCCAGTCACCTGGGGGCGTAGAAACCCGAAGTCTGTCTAAATTACCGTTGAGTGAGTCTATCACAATCCTCACACCAAGATGCTTAGCACTTAGAGTTTTATCTGAGTTTTGGGTGGGTTGGGTAACCGTAAAAAGTTACCAACCCACTCTAAATTCCAAAAAAATCTAAAAATAAGAAATATATCTATATATATATTTACATACATTAAAGCAAGGATTCAGGCGATCCGTATTTTGGCAGACACCCGAGCGCTGCTTAGTCTTTGTAGATTAAGATCTTAGTATATTTCCTCCTATTAACAAGTGACGAAGTGTCTAAGTAGTTACTTCTTAAATTCTGACAGAAAATAAAGGCTAGAATAAACCTTGCTAGGGACTAGCAAGGAGTAAGCATGGGGGTATGATAACACTGCATCTTAGGGTGATAATTCTGTTAAATAGGGCCCATCTTAAGAATAAAATGCACAGATAACACAACATAAGTAGAATGGGAGCATTACATGCATCAAACATCAAGATTGCTTATAAAATAGTATTAATGGCCATTTGTATGAGCACTTGTCAAAGCAAGCCTCAGATGAGCAATCAAACCACACGGATGGATTCAGAGCGACGAACGGAGTCCAATGGACTCGAAATCGGCCAAATCCGACATCCAAAGCTCCTACAATGGGCCCAAGAAGTGCTGACCGTTGATCTGATGATCAACGATCCACAGCACTCCACGTGGCACCCGCTCGCCACCCCCAGATCGCCGCTCGCTTCCACCTTCACCCGGAGGACAAATCTTAGCCATCGATCTTTGATTGAATGGCTGAGAACCGTGCGCATGCCCGCCCTCGCCGCGACAAAGCAGCGGGCACAATGCAGCGGTTGAAGTGCACGCCCGCGCTCACGCGACGCAGGTTCGATTAGCACGGAGCTGAAATGCAGAGATGATGACGAGCGCGGGTGAAATTGGGTCGCCCGATCAGCAGTGGACGGATGAGATCGTGAGACGTGGTGCCCACAGATGCACCCTGACTAGACGTGTGCGATGACGCGAGCGCAAGGGCGCGATCCAGGCGTACGCCTCGCGCGAGATCCCAGCCGTCCGATCTTCGATCAGACGGCCTATGGCACGCGCACACAAATCAGGTGCGAAGAAGCACGGCTGCAGGCGAGCGACCAGCGGGCAGGGGTCTTCACCAACATTTTGGGAAGGGTTTTAGCGACATCCTGGGCGTCGCTAAAACCCCTTCTTCATTTGGAAAGCCCTTCTCCCTATTTAAACCCCTTCCAACCACCCATTCAACGCATTCACTTCCACTTGCAACTACTCTATCCCCTCCTAGCTACCTTTAAGCCCTTTGTAATCGTCGGAGACGACGAGCCACCGACGGAGCCCTCTCCACCACCGTGGCTGCCTCACCGCCCTCCCTCTCTCTCTCTTTCTTCCCTTCTTTTAAGCTTTACTTTACTTATGTTCAAGCATTTATCTAATGTTGTATTATGAACTAAAGTTGCATGATTAATGAAGTTGTTTTCTATTCAACTACTTGCTCTATTTTCTATTCAAGTTGCATGTTGCAAATGAAACAATTCTAACCCTAATCTCTCTCTCTCGCTTTTCACCCGCGCCTTTTCACAAGCAAAACCCTGTGATTTTTGTGACAATAAGTGATAAGAAGAATCCGATTTTTTATGCCTCCCTGAGACCGACACTCGGACTTACATCCGTTTCTTTATTTAAAATCGACGTCGCAAGTGTAAACTATAACGACACTTCCAAACACACGTGCACGCACACGTCAGGTACTGGTACTTGTAAGGTTCAGGGCAGAATTAAGCCTTCAACCTGTGGCCAACCTGTACCGGTACTTGTTGTTCATAGTTTGAGATGAATTCTCAAACCTGTGCCTTGCAAATACCAGTACTGATGAATAGTACCGATACTTGCTTACAAGTACCTATTTTAAGAGTTTTAATTCATTACGTACTTTGAAAATGTTCACAATATAAATCTTAATTTATCTCTAATTGATATTACGATCTAAGTTATGATTCTTTGTTAAGAGGCATATACAATCTATAAAAATAAAATCTAAACTAAATAAACTAGAGTCGAAGATGATCTTCTTCTCCTCGACTCTTCTTTGTCATCCTCCATGACATGATCATGCCTCCATCATGTCTTGTTTGCCTTGCTCCTTCACCTAAATCTGAAAAACACGTAATGCAAACATTAATCCATAATAATTTTGTTAACACCAAAATAAGATGTGGAACAAGGTTCCAACAGAGTTGAGTGACATCAATTTTCTCAAGTGGAGGTTGCTGATGATAATCAGCTCTACACAGATGTATAACCTCCATGGATTGGGGTGGGTCAAGGTAGTCGAAAGCTGGTTGAGTCAGATGGTCCTCTAAGGAGCTTATTGTCAAGCATTTTTCAACCAGGGTTTCCATGGGATTGCATTCATCAACCCAACAGCAATCAAAAGACTTAGTTGCATTGAAGATATCTAATTGCATCTTTTTGTCTCCAAAGGCAATTTCCATGCATCCCGTGTCACAGTCAATGTTTACTTTGGCCGTAGCCAAGAAGGGTCTACCTAGGATGATGGGCGTATTTTGTAATTATTCGGGGACTTCCATGTCAAGGATTAAGAAGTTAACTGGGAAGTAGAAGTCCTTAACCCAAAAAATTACATCCTCGACTACCACTTTCGAGGTTGTCACAGATCGGTCAGCCAGTTGGATAGTCACAGGTGTAGGCTTAAGTTCTCCAAATCTGAACCGATGATAAAGGGTAGTTGAGCTTAAGTTCATTGAGGCACCTAAATCCAGAAGCGTTCTATCAAAAGTCAAATCACCAATATTACAAGAGATCAAAGGTGCTCCAAGGTCAATCCTTTTAGGAGGTAGGCTACCTAAAATCACCAAACTAGCCTGCTCAGATAATACTACCTTCCTAGGTGATTAGGTTCTTAGCTTATGCTTGGGTGTGCAAACATCCTTGAAAAACTTCGCGTAAGCTAGGATATGTTTGATTGCCTCAAAGAGGGGTATATTGATCTATACTTGTTTGAATATCTCTAACAACTCCTCGTTCTTAGCCACATTTCTCTTCCTTTTGACCTTGTCCAAGGCTTCAGGGTAAGGGATTTGGGTTTGAACAGAGTTGGGTTCCTGATCCTTGGGTTCCTCCCACTCATCCTCAGAATCATCGATTATCTCATGCTTGCAAGCACGGGAGGGGTCGGCCATTTGGGGTCCTAGGTTTGGGTGCCACTTCTCAAGGTAACCACATTGGCTAAGGCATTGGAACCAGGTTTGGGTCCTTGAGAAGACAAAGAAGCAATAAACCCAAGGTGTGTTTGCGAGGCTTGTAAAATCACATCGACTTGCCCTTGATTTGTTTGGAACCCTTGAGGATTGTGGCCTCTGTTCATTACATTCCTCAAATTCGATTGTGGCTGAAATGGAAGGGACCCACGTTTATTATCCAACAACTGGCTCAATTGTCCCTTCACTAAAGCCATATCCCCCTGATGTTTATAATTCATATCAATCATCATCTTAATCAGAGTGTCCATTTGGTTTTGCTATGTAGGAGCCGCCCTATTTTGATCATAGGGTGGTCTAGTAGGTGGTCCTTGCTAATAAAAGGAAGGGTTCAACTTGATTGGTTCTAGAATTGGTTTGATTTTTGGTTCGACCAGGAAAAATTTGGGTGGTTGCACTATCCAGTGTTGTAAGTATTGGAGAAAGGATTAGGCTCAGAGCAACCCTGGATGGCATTGTCATCTTCAAAGGTAGAAGGTGCCGAAGGGGAGGGGAAAGAATAATCAGGGTATGAGGGAGCAAAGGTCCCTCCCTAGAACATAGTCAGGGGTTGTTTCAGGTGCACTTGGTTCATAGACTCAACCAGGTCAACATTGTGAGCTCCCTTTGCTAAGGAGAAGGTTTGCAGTGGGGCTTGGGATTGATTCAAAAGCTCATCAATTTTTTTGTCCACCAACTCATCCTGATCCAGCTTCTGGGCTATGATGTCCATGTCAAATGTCTCTGAATTAGTTTGTACTTCATAAATCCCACCACAGGGTTGACTGGACCTATTAAATTGAGTTATGGAGGCGTTATTAAGCAAGTTCTCACTCGTGGACTCAAAGAGTTCGAACGCACTTTCTTCATCCTTATTTAAAAAATTGCCTCCACATAAGGCATCAACGAAATTCCTAAGGTTGTTGTCCAGACCATTGTAGAAGATTTGAGCCAATTGCCACCTTAGAACCTCGTGGTGTGGGCATTTCCTCAATAACTCATTAATACATTCCCACACCTCATGGAATTGCTCTCCGCTTTGTAAGGTGAATGTAGTAATGGCTCTTCTAAGGGCATTGGTCGTTCCTATGGGGAGAAACATCTTTAGGAATGCATGCCTCAATTCCTCCCTAGTGGAGATGGGTCTCCCTAAGGTTCAAGCCAATGAGAAGCTTTGTCTTTCAGGGAGAATGGGAACATCTTTATTAAAACAATGTCCAAACTGATGTTCCTTGGTTTTACGGTCTGAGAAATCCATCAAGGTTCTCCAGGTGTTGGAAAGGGTTTTCATTTAAGCTCCCATGGAAATGGTTTTGGATCAAGCTAAGGACATTAGTTTTTAGCTCAAAATCATCTTCCCTTTCGGGGACCCTACTATGTGGCTCGATCTGGAGAGCAAACGGATCATAAAAATCACGAGGAGGCCTTCGTTGGCCCTCAGGGGATCTTGGTGGGTTTAGTGGGGGTTGCCCTTGAGGGTTTTGTAGTCGATGTATGGCCTGCATGATGGTTTGGATCTGTTGTTGCTGGAGTTGGTGGTTGGCTATGATTTGAGCTTTGATAATGGCCATGGCATCTGGTTGAGGTTGGTCCTCAATATCCTCAACTCTTGGGTCGGCCATTTCCGCAATCCTATCCCTTGAAAAATTATGTCTCCTCCTGGACTCTCTCTCTAATGCAACCAATTCAGGATGAAGTGATCATCTTCCTTGCATACACTAGAGAAGAACAGGGAGGAATGTGAAGGGAGATAGGGCAGAGAATATTATGTGCACAATCAATCAAACAAATCTAGGCCCTATAGTGTAGACCTAGGAGACCTAGAAGCCTTGAAAGAATAATCACATCTGCAAGCACTTAAACCCCTCTTCCTAAAGTTAATCCAGCCAGGTTGAATATGAGGGGATTGAGGGGAAGGTTCAACCTTTATCTCGCACCGCCAGTTCCTTGATATCCCCCAACTGCGGTCGTTCGACACTTCCCTACAACCTAGACACCAGATTCCACAATGGGAATTAAGCCAAGCACTTAACAAACCCAATCATGCATCCAGGACTTAGATTAGTCCTACCTAGGGCACGTCTAATTAGTTTTAATTAAGGGCTAGGTCAGTGCTTATACTCAAGGTATATGATGAGGCATTGTTGCAGGTTGTGCCTCTTAATTAATCCAATTGAGCGTGTGTGCACTCAACAAAATAGGATTTTCAAGCAAGGTTTTTTTAGGATGTGGTGTCTTTTAATGATTCATCCTTGCTTTAATGCTTATTTTTAGGGTTAAAATTTCTAAGTAGATTCAAGCAATGTTTGCAATGGGCACACAGTGTTTTCCACGCAACGGATGTTAGTCAATTTCCTTTAAAGTAGATGTTGTAGCCCTAAAAACAAATAACCCTAATTTATTCACCCTTATAATTTATGCAAGTATACTAGGTGAATTACTTTTAATCTGGTGAGTGGTGGAACTCAATACAGAACACGGCCAGCTTCGCAAACACCACTCAAAGGGAGAAACACTCAAAAGGATTTTCAAAAGATATTAGAGTGTAAAGAATTTTTTTTTTTTTTTTGGGTGGTGGGTTTAAGATGTCAATCAAGTGGCAATTCACCATGCTAATTTTTTTGGATTTTTTTAATGATTTTTTTTAAGCAAACAAACAAGCACACTAGCCCAGGGTTTATGTACGAGCCTAAATGCAATTTTTTTTTTCAAAAATAAAAGAAAGATGAGACTACGCTACATAGAGTGATACTCACGAAAGTCTTCACGGCACTTTGTTCCCAATCTACTATCTTCAAGTGCGCTCCTCTTGTCACTTTCGCACCAGATTCCTATAATCAATCAATAGAAAGAGAGAAAAGCAAGTCAAAAATGTGAGAACCAATGCATGGATAAAAGCAACTAAAAGATCCATTGCCTCCCTAACAATGGTGCCAAAAATTAACGTCAAAAAACATGTAAGGATAATTCATTGGTTGTAGCAAGCGTTTAAGAGATCAATTTTAAAGAGGAAATGGAAATGTGAGTACAAGTGTCAATCTCAAGGAAGCAAAATCCAAATCAATTAGTCACTCATTTTTAGTTCCACATGATGATTTGTTTACTTGCATGAAGAATAAAGAGAGAGAGTTAGAAATTTGAGGTAAAACAGAGGTCGCTAACTACACATGACAACAATACAACATAATGTAGTAATAAGAACATGGAATGGCATGGATAGAACTGAATAACATGACAATAATTATGATAACAAGAACTACTATATTGATAAGCAGAATGTCTTGCAACGATAAGCAAGTACACTAGAAGAATGCTTAAAGAAATGCAACACTAAGCTAAAGAAACTGGGAAATAAATGCAAGGAGGGGGGCGTCGAGGCAGCCACTGTGGTGGAGGGTGCTCCGTTAGCAACTCAATGGCTCTGGGAACTTGCTTAGCAACTCTATGGATGAAGAAATATGCATGGTAGAAGCTAGGAAGAGTTGCTTGCAAATGGAGATCCATAAGGCCTTTTATAGGCTTTAGGCCAAATTATTTATCCCAAGATTCACTCTCCCACGTGCCTGTCTTAGCCATCATGCACATAGCTTTCATGCAAAGCTGTGCACAGCTCACATGCACTGTTGTACACCAACATACGCACAGCGTGTGCATGCGCTGGCTCATGCTATCCATAGCTGGCATACGTGGGGAGAGCAGCTGGCCATTGGATGTGTGCTGCGGATCACCATCGAACGCCTCAGGACGTAGCAATCGCTCACGATCGCGCAGGAAGAAACCATGGCTATCAGATCATGCGTGGAGGGTTGAGATTGCATGCGAGATCTCGCTTTGGATGGCGCCCAACGCCACTCGTACGATCGCGTATTGGATCGTGCATGCACGCATCGCGTGCATCCAAGTGCTCCACGTAGCTGCTACCCCCACCATTCATCTTCGATCGGGAGATCCAATTTCGCCCACCCCTCGCAAGCCACGGATTTGAGCCTTCGCGAGTGCTCAAACTTGAGGTGTAGAGTTACGAACACTTCTCCTAACCGCTGAGCCACACGCTTGGATTGTTGAGCTGATGGCTCGAGTGCCTCGCAATCTCAACCAAAGGATGGCGATCATGCAGTTGCTATTGAGGCGAGACATGGACCGTCCGATGGCAATCGAGTGGTTGAGATCGCGTGTACCATGCGATGAAGAGGAAAGGCAGGCACTGCTAGAGGTCACTGCGGGTGACACATGGAGCAATATGGGCTGTTGATCATCAGATCAACGGCCAAAACTTCTTTGGCTTATTGTGGGAGCTACAGAGGTCAGATTGAAGTGATTTTGAGTTCATTGGACTTCATTCGTCGATCTGGATCCATCCATACGATCCGATTGCTCATCTAATACATGTTTCAAAATGCATTTGTACACAAGGTCATTAAACATTAATTATAAACAATCTTAATGTAGGAATAGCACAATATGCATGTATTGCTACCAAACCCACTATAACATGATATTCATGCACATGCACCCTCAAAATTGACTCTAATTGATGTAATTAACATTGTTATTTGTAGAGTCATCATAGATGCAAATGATGTGTATCCTTCGTGCAAATCGAATATGCTAACTTGCCGTTCATACTCCATCCTGACAAGTTTGCATACGTTGGGAAGTCATTTATGGACCATAATAGTACTACGTACATCTGAAAGAATTCCTTCTTTTGTGTGTCATTCATTTGAACGCCACAACTATTTTAGTTCATCTACCAGCAGCTGTAAATATATGTCAATCGCATTTCCCAGCTTTGGACCTCGAATGAGAAGTGACATCATCATAAATGAAGATCGCATACAAAGCTAGGGAGGTAAGTTATAAGCAACCAACACAACTGACCAAATGGAATATGACGGGTACATATTCTTGAAAGGTTTAAATCTGTCACTTGTAAGTCCCAATCTAACATTACGCGAATCCCCAGCGAATAATAAATGTGTGCCGTTAAATTGTTTCCACTCTTTAGAATCCCCTGGATGACGAATACGTCCCTCTCATGACTTGTTCTCTACATGCCATGTCATCCATGCCACTATTTTACTCGATATAAATAGTCGCTGGAGCCTTGGAATCAACGGAAAGTATCGAAGAACCTTTCTTTCTCGTTTCTTGTCTCCTAATATCTTTTCTCGCCACAATCTGGGCATGAACTCAACCTAACATACTTGTTTCTATATAACACGCAGTCATTCGAACATGCATGAATCTTCCCACAATTCAAACCCAGCACTCAAATCTGCTTCTTTGCTTCATACCATGACTTAGGAAAACCAGCAGGATTGCTCAAGAACTCCCATATGAACTAAAGTGCCTCTGACATTAATTTCATCATAGCCTATTCATTACTTTCATCTAAAATAACTTCAACAAGAACGATAACTAGGTCATAAAACTAATTCTAGGAGCAATTGCTTCTTCCACTGCCTTCATTGCATCATAAAACTGATTACAACTTCTCAATGTTTCTTCCTCGTTCCCAATCTCAGCATCACCCGCTCTCATCTCATTAACCATCTTATCAATTTGATTCTCTTCAACTTCATCATTGGAGTCATCAACTTCCACTGCATTCCCTGAGACCTCCTCAATCAATTCCTCTCCATGTGTTGTTCACTTCATGTAATGCTGCCACCAACCATTGTAGATCACGTGCTCAAACACAATGTTTCTATCCTGAACAAATCTGTTAAAACACTTCCTACATGGAAAAAATATCTTCTCCAGATGTTCTCCTCGTCTATATTGTTTCCTATCCTCATGGAAGGCCCAATCTAAGAATGAAAGGACACCACTCTTATATGGAGTGTAATCCAAGGTCCTCAAACCAATCCACGTCTTGTCCATGGTAACCTAAAATATACAGTAAGCCACCAGAAAGTTTGAAACAAATGTGGGGATGATGTGTGTATTGTAATGAAGGTTTTCACTTGATAGCCCATCCTTGAAGATTTAATCACAATGTTACTTGTTACATGTAACTAGTGTCTAGAGAAATTTCAACAACATCTCCGTGCACTTCTCCAGTATACCCCCAAGACTAACCTTAACTACATTTTCAATAACTCCGATTTAAGGGTGCTTAAGGAACGTCGATAAGATTAGTTGTTATATCAGAGAAGAGCAAGAAGATGATACTGAAATTCTTCCAGACACTCGTTACATGTAACAAGTAACCCTAAGTTGTGATCAAATCTTTAAGGACCATCTTTAGTCTAGTACTTCACTGAACTAAAGACGATCGACACTTATGGCATGCTATAAAGACAAACCATCGTGCATGTAAATGAGGTATACACATACTTTGCATTATCTGTATAACATGATCATAAGTTTCGATAGGAGAATATTTTGACAAAATTTGACCTTAATAACTTTTACCCTATGGGTTAGAATACCTAGTGTTTGGCCTCATGTGCATCTGAAATTTATCAAGTGTGTGTATCTAACAATTATAATAAATTAGTGCATCACAATTTTACTCTGCATTAATGAATTTTAAAAATTTTTGGCATATTTTTTCCTTAGATTTTTAATTTTTTCCATAAACCTGTACTTCAAAATAACATGCCACACATGCAAAAATAGACGTAGGCACACCTACCATTAAAAAAGTAACAAACAAATTACATAAATGCATAAGGACATATATGTGGGTACATCCCATAACTAATAAAATCCTAAATTTACAAACAAAAGACATAAGAGTAGGCATACCCCACCATCAATTCACCAAAATACAATATCTATGTGGGCTCACCCCACATCTAACATGGTCCTAAAAATATCACAAAGTTAAATAAAAAAAATTAAATTTTACCTCTATAGCCTCCGAGAGTGATTATCACGAACAACCTGTAATTTCAAGAACACAAAATAAATTAACTAAGTAACTGCTACATTATTAATAACTTTAGTACTTAATTTAATACAATGAAAAGGAAAGGAAGGAGCAAATGATTAACTATAAATTTCAATTCTAGGGTCATAGTGTTATTTCAAAGCCTCCCAAAAACATTTATTGACCTCCCTATGTTTGTTGAGCTAAGAAAACATCATCAAATTTTATTTTGAGTGATGGATGAAGACAACTGATGGTTTCCTCTGAAATGTTTCCTAAAGAATCTTCTTTTTTTCTTGGAGTAGAGATATACATATACTCATTGAGTTTTGTGATCTTTCACTATAACTATAATTATTAATTAGTGTAGAGGCTTGCATAAGTCAGAGTGCTAACTAGGAGGTGACCTAAACCCTAAAACCTAAACCCAATAGGATCTCTCGTCATCGAGTTGAGTGCTTTTTTGGAGAATTGCAAGGGTACAGATCAAGCCCCCTCATCCTATTCATATAATGGTCATTTCTCAAAATCCTAACACTTTTAAGCCACCTAACCCTAAATCCATACAAAAACACTTAATCCTATTTCAAATCTAATTACATCAGTTACCATCAATCATAATTCACATTAATTACTATGAAACATGTAAATCATAATTCACATCAATTTCAACAAGTATCAAACAATTTAATTATTAAAAATCAAAACTAATAGAATTTAACAAAATAAATTCAAAAAAAAAAATGATAGGGGGTGTGGGGCCTTGTAGGAGGAGGGGGTAGGGAGCTGTAGAAGGAGGGTGTGGGTGGCAGGTTGGGAGGAGGGGGCAAGGGGTGTGTGGCGACTGGAAGGACGGGGTAAGGGGGTGGCAGCTGGGAGGTCGGGGGGTATGGGTGGTGTGCAGGTAGAGGGGGAGGGGGTGAACGGTTAGAGGAGGCTGCAGGCGAGTGAAGGACGAGAAGGTGGAGGACAAGTGGAGGAGAAGGTCGAGGTAGGTGTATGAAATTTCACCCTTCCCCGCCCTATCGAGCAGGGGAATAAAGACACTTTAGGTAATGGTTCTACAAATAACCATCACTGATTACCATATTCGACGACGGTTGCTAAACCATTGCAAAAATTACATTGCAAAATGAGCCTTTTGTAGTTGTGTAGACCTATGGTTCATGATCACCAAGATCATTTTGATCCTCCTGGTCAACCTTGGTCGCCTTAGGATCTAGTTGAGTCATGGTTCTAGAGGATGGTGAATCATGGGTATTCTTCCCACTCCTAGTTGTGATAGCACTAGCTGCTGCTTTGTTGTTTGGGAATTGGGGTGGGTTGGATAGTATGGGTTGAGACTGATTCATGATAAGAAAACCAGTGGGAGCTTGGGGAGCTGGTTGAACTACTTGAGTTTGTTGCTCCCTAGTTTGATTAACCCTAGGAAAATTCCTAGGGTTGGGGATGGGTTGTGAAGGCAAGGCTCCTTGCTGCCTAAAGTCAGAAAGATGGTCCAACCATCCATTCAATTCGATTCTTAACTTTTTCACATCCTCTTGATGTCGGATTTCCATATCTTTTAGCTCCTTGTGGTTCATAGATAATTCAGGTTATTGAGTAGGTGCTTGGTATGTCGAGTTATGGTTCTGGTAGGTCCTACCCACTTGTCCCAAATTATAGGTTTTCCTATTCATATTATGGTTCTAGTTTGGCTTTTGGCAAGACCAAGAAAATTTTGGGTGATTACGCTACCCCGAGTTATAAGTATTGGAAAATGGGTCATTTTGGGTGTAACCTTGAAGTGCGTTGACATCCCCATAATTGAGAGATGAGGTTACAAGGTCAGGGAAATTAGAAGGGGAAGGAGTCAAGGCTCCTTCTTGGATGCCAGCAAGGTTATGGCCCATCCAAAGAGGACACATAGGATGAGCTAAGCTCGATGCTTATACACTATTTACAACTACCCTACCCAGGGAAAGCTGAATCCGGGTAAGGAGAGTGGTCCCTTAGGCCAAGGCTTGTGCTTGAGATGTGGGTCCAAGGGATCGTCCAATGGTGAGGAGGGTGTCCAATTTCTTATCCAAGTCATTTACCCCTTTTTTAACCAATTCAACTTCATTAAATGTTTTTGCAATGATTTCGATGTTAACCGCTCTTGAATTTTCTTGTACCTCATAAACTCCTATCTTAGGTTGGCTTGACTTCCTGATGAGGTGTGGCTTTTCATAACTAAAATGCTTAAGTTAAGCTAGAAACTAGGTTAAACACTATATCATTAATACAATAAATGGATTAAGTGTGAGATTTAACAGAAATTACCTAAAACATCAAATTCATGTTAAAAATGCATAATTAGGTCAATTAATGAGGTATTCTATTCACAAATGTAAATTGATGATCCAATTGCTTATTGAACACATTTCTGAGTTCAAAAGTTCAAATCAATGGTGAAATTATGTTCTAATATGTTCAATTAAGCTATCATAAAAACTTGGTTGTATTTGGACAACAATAAGACCTTGCATTTAAAATTTCACATTTAGGTCCTCACTCCATAACATTTTAGTCACATTTAAAACCTCCAAGGACCTATCTATAAACTCGTAGGGACCTCTTTTTAAGTAGCCAGGGACTACTCTGCAATGATGTTTATCATTAGTGGGCCATTCTCACAAATGTTCTACCGGTTCACTTAAAGGACATCCTTGCAAATGGTCCAATACACCTGATTTGCTCCACAAGTACTGTTCACCGTGAAGAACTCAGTGTATAGGTGTCTTCGATCTTGTGATCCACCGATCTAACAGCGAATGTCGATCTATTCATTGCATGCTCTCACGCGAAGCTTCATTACACCTCCTAGATCTAATCCTACGATGGGATTTGTAACGACCCGATTCCCGAGTCCCTATGAGACACGAGAACCGGACCGACTCGACTAATCCCAAGACCTAGTCGTCCAACGAGGAAGTAACCAAAAGAGCAGTAAAATAAACCACATTCAGCACAAATATAACTAGCAGTAACAAAATACAGCAGTAAGAAAAGGAACTACTACAGTATATACCACCACAACAGTAGAACAACAATTATACATAACATGAAGCTACAAGCAAAAAAGTACAGAGAGTAATAAGAACTACTCACTACAGTGGAACAAAAGGGGTATAAAAAGAACTGCGGTAACTCTACTGGACCCTACTCGGCCCAGCGTCCTCTGCAGCCGCTGACCCTGGCTACTCAACACCTTGTCCTGAAAAATAACGAGTGTAACACGTCAGCGAAATGCTGAGTAGAGTGGCAGCTAAAACTAAAGAAGCAATAGAGTGTACAGTGACTATTATATATTTACATCCTTTATTTGCGTCTTTCTGTTATTTCACGATTTATTTATTTCTCAGATCCTTCACTTGATCTCGAATGTTCCTCGTGGGAACGATCTTGATTGCAGTCTTTTCCAAAAAGTAGAAGTAACACGTGGTGCTCTCCTGGCTGGGAGAGTCCCCGTGGTGATCCTACCCTCAGTCAACCACCCTAGGGTCGCTAACAGACGTAAGGGTGACTACGGCACGCGCGATAAGCGCACGGGTAGCTACCCCGCACTGGCATGCGGTCAGTCGTTTCCATTAACGGGTGCGCCCAAAGCACAGCACGGAACCAGTATAGGGCAGAGCCCTCTCAGTAACAGGGGTCCAACAACTCCATAGTCCGCGCATCCTCGCCTGACTACCCTGGTTTGCCCAGTGGGCCTAACAAGTCGGTGTAGGAGGCTAACAAAACCCTGGGGCCCGTGGGGTAGCTAGTGCTCTCCCTACACTAGTAGCTCTCCTCGGTACTACATACGCGAGGGCCAGCAAGTCGGTGTACAGTGGCCAAACCCACCCCGGTCTCAACTTGAGGGCGGCAAGCTCCCCTCTACACTAAGAGGTAATGTGTGCTCTCGTTGGTACCACGTACCCCAGAGACAACACACTTCCATGTCTTTCTTTCTTAGTTCCATCCATTCTCTTTCCAGGAGTTCTACTCCTAATTCCCCGTAGGGTTCCAGCTCTTTTAACTCAGCACATTTAGGTTTCACCGTTCCAGTTTTACGTTCATACAACCCATGTTCTCAATCATATTTATTCCTTCATAACAGGCAGCGGTTAAATCAATTTACAGGCAGCTATTATTTCCTTTCAACCTTTCCAAGACTGCAATATTTATATACATATCACTAGTTTTCCAGTCCTAGGATTCATGCCGTACCCTAGGATCTATCATTCAATCTAGTTTCCAGTTCTAAGTTTCATGCAATACCCTAGGATCTATCATTCAATCTAGTTTCTCAGTCCTAGGGTTCATGTAGTGCCCTAGACTCTATTAATTATTCCACAATTGTAACAAATTTGATTAAGTAAATTAAAAGCCACTCTACCAGCTACAACGGGAGTACTGGGGGCATGGTCGGAAATCCCGCGCGCCTCTGCAATCCCCAAGACTGCAATGGAACGGGGTCCTAACACAAGGATCAAACACAAGGAGTTTCTCAGAATGGTATATAATTACTGCAAATGGGTAAAGGATTTTATTCCGGAAAGAATGCAACTCGAAACGCGGAAAACGGACTCCGAACGGGCCCTAAACGGGTTGAAAACGATGAAACTGCCCAAAATCTGATGTCTGGAACCTCTTCCAGACGTCTTAAAATGTGGGTCAGAGCGTACCTTCGTTCTGTGTAGTCCCTCAGACGTCCAGAAGCCTACGGGGGCGTCTGGCTTAGTTCCCAGACATCCGATGGTCACCCCGGACGTCCGGAAGTCCTTCCCGTCGTCTGGCACTGCGGCTAGATGTCCGATTCATGTGGGATGGCGAGTCCTTGCGCCCTCCCGAGCAGAACCTACACGCACCCACCCTGCTCTCAGCACAACGGTTCACAGACGAAGGCTCGGCTGACGGCCGCATGGCCGTACACGCGAAAAAGGACGAAGATAGAAATATCTTACCGGCCAGACGTTTGGACAGTGCCCAAGACGTCTTCACCGTCGTCTAGTCGTAAGCCCAGCCGTCTGATTCTGGAAAATTTTCCAGAATCAGAGCCCGACTCACTCTCCACCCGCGACGCACGGCCGCGCCGCGCCCTGTCCACCTGCTGCCCGAGCTGCAGCAGCCCCTTCGCAACACTCCATGCCCGCTGCTCCCCCACTCGCTCGCGCTCTCGCACTGGCATGGAGAAGGAGAAGAGAAGAGCGGAGGAGGTGAGGGTGAGGGCGAGAGCTTATATAGGTGGCGAGGGGAGAGAGAAAAGAGGGAGATGGCGTGTCTGCAGGAGGAGAGAGAGAAAAAGAGGGGCGAGAGCAACAGGTGCAGTCTGCGCACGCAAGCGTGCAGACGCAACCCCGTACTCCGCAAAAATTGATTACCAGACGTCTGGAAAGGGTTCCACACTTCCCAGACGTCTGGCCAGAAGTCTGGGACACTTCCCAGACATCTTAAAAGCCCGTATGATGCCTCGTTCTTAACAATATAACAAACTCAAAGGAAGTTTCGTCCCCGAAACTTACTCTAACTAGGATGCAGGAAAGAACAACATATAAAACATAACAAACTCAAAGATGACCGAAACCGGTCCGAAAAGATGTACCCGCGAAGAGCTCCGGGTACCGCTCCCGCATTGCCGCCTCAGGCTCCCAGGTAGCCTCCTGATAAACACCAGTTTATCATCATTCTTATGCATTAAAACAAACCTAGCTCTTAGGATTTTACTCTGCAAATGGGTTTTTGGGCTGCATTTAGGCATAAAATAGGTTAGGCATGCATTGCATTTTTTTATTATCTTTTTAATATGTTTTTGTGAGTGTTAGGGATGTACAGATATATAGATCCCTAAAACCCTAGCACTCAAGAAGGAAAATGGTGAAGGAGAAGCCCAGACTAGCTGGAACTCAGCCTAATCCAGCTCACCTCAGCTTGATCCAGCTCACCTCAGCTTGATCCAGCTCACCGCAGCTGGAACCTAGCTTACTTGAACTAGGGTTAGCTCATCCCAGCTCCATTCAGCTAATCTCAACTGGATGGCAGCTCAAGAGAGTTCACCTTAGCTCACCCTAGCTCAAGTCAGCTCAGATCCAGCTCAACTTAGCTGAGTCAAGCTCATCTCAGCTCCCACTAGTCCACAGGGAGCTCTAGCTAGCTCAGCTAAGTTGACAGGAGTTCACCCCAGCTCAGATCCAGCTACATCCAGCTCCACTCAGCTTCAGCCAGCTGAAGAAGAATTCATCCCAGCTCAGGAAGCTCAAGTCCAGCTCCCAGGGACTTAGCTTAGCTCAACTCAGTTGAGCTAAGCTACCTTAGCTGCCTCAACCAGCTTGATTCTCCCCGGGAGCACCAGACCTAGCTCACCTCAGCTTATTTTGGTAGAAGCTAGCTCACTTTAGCTTGGCTTAGCAACTAGCAAAGAACTAGCAAGCTAAGCCAGCTAGAGTAGCCCCATGCCAGCCTCTTCAGCAGCAGCCAGCTCCAGCTCCAGCTCCAGACTTCTCCTCCTCAGCTCCTCCCTCCAAACCCTAGCTCCAACACCTTCTCCTCTACTCCTCCATTAGCTAAGCTAGCTTAGCTTAGCTTATCTTAGCTTAGCTTAGCTAACAACCAACTCCTTGGCCATCCACCACCTTCAAAGTCAACCCTAGCTAGCTTCACCAACTTAAGCCTACTTAAGCTAGCTACTCTACTCAAGTTGGCGCCACCTCCTAGCCATCCCTTCACCCCATTATCTCCACCAAAAGACACCTTAAGTTGGCGCCAAAAACTACCCCTAACCACCTCTATATTGGCGCCAACTTTCAGCCCTTAATCCACCCTACACCTACCCACATAAGCCATCCTAGCCATCCACCTAACCCCCCTTCTAGAATCCTTCTTGGCGCCAACTTAGACCCTCTTCTACAAGCCATTTTGGCGCCAATATCAAGGGGTGTCAACCCCCATAACTACCCCCTTGGTGCCTCTTAAGGTGGCACCAAACACCCTTGGCCATTGGATCCTTAACCACCTCCATCATTCCATCTCGGCCCTCCATTTCAAGGGACACCTTAACCCCCTTCCTATTCTATAAAAACCCACCACCTACCACCATTTGGGGGCATCCTCCCTTAGTGTATTTTTCTACCTACATCCACCCATACCTACGCACAAGGAGAAGGAGTAGAGAAGGAGATTAAAGGGGCACATCACCAGCCCTTTTGGTGCCTTCTTCTCCTCACTCTCTTCATCTTGGGCCACGCCAAGGAGGAGGACTCTTCCACTTCAAGAAGGACGGCCAGGCAAGGGAGAAGGACCTAGGGTGGATGTCCACCCTTGGAGAGAAGCTTAGGGCATGCCCCCTTAGGGCTTGCCTTGGAGGACATCACCTTGGCGGAGCACTGCAAGGAAGGAGTTAAAGGACTCTTTTCAAGATTGGGAGCCACCAACCTTGGAGCAAGAAGCCCTCTTCTTCACCATCTATTTAGAGGATTTGTGTTTTCTTTTCTTATTTGCATTTTTCTAGTAGTACAAGCTTTCCTCTACTTGACCTTTTGTAAAACACTTTATCAATTATCTAGTTGCCTTCTTTGCATTTCTTGTTTGCATTTCTATTAGCTTATTTTTAGCATTCCTCACTCCCTCTCCCTAATTATTCTAGGCCTCCACTTGCCTAGAGTGAGCTTAGGGAGAGGCTCTACTTGCCACTTAGAAGTAGTATTTTAAATTGAAGTGTAAATCACCTTCCCGTCACCATTCCGCATGTTGTCTTAATTTAAAACAAAAAAAAATGATATATTGAAAAATACCAAAAAGAAAGTTGAGATTATATTCCAAGCAAGAGAATCACTATTGCAAACATTTGGCCTCCTTGGACGACCCTAGATACTCCCCTATCTAGGAATATAAATTTAAGAGTTGATCGGTTTTACGCGTTACAACGACGTATTTTAACAAACCGCGTGAAATCGCTATCACCTCCTCGTACTGCTGGCTCCTCCACAAAACCTTCACCAGGGGTACTTGCTTTCGTCTCAAACTGCGGACGGCTCGATCAAGAATCTGCACTGGCCGCTCGGGGTAGGTCAGGTCATCGCCCACCTCGACGCTCTCGTGACTCAGTACATGACTGGGATCGGCTACGTACTTCCTGAGGTTGGACACGTGGAACACATCGTGCACACCAGAAAACTGAGGAGGGAGGGCAAGTCTGTAAGAAATGGGTCCAACCCTCTCCAGGACCTCAAAGGGCCCTACGAACCTCGGCGCGAGCTTCCCTCTCACCCCAAACCGCTGCAGGCCCTTCATGGGCGAAACACGAAGGAAGACGTGGTCCCCAACCTTAAACAGCACCTCTCTGCATCTCCGATCCGCGTAGCTCTTCTGCCTACTCCTAACAGTACGGAGTCGCCTGTGGATCTGTTTGACTACCTCCTGACTCTGCCGGATCAACCTGGGGCCAATCTCCCACTTGGTCCCCACCTCAACCCAACTCAAGGGTGTCGTACACCTCCGTCCGTATAGAGCCTCGTAGGGAGCCATGCCGATGCTCGAGTGATAGCTGTTGTTGTATGCAAACTCCGCTAGGGGCAGGTGCTCCTCCCAAGAGCCCCTCCAGTCCAGTACACAGGAATGCAAAAGGTCCTCAAGTGTTTGTATCATGCGCTCCGACTGTCCGTCCATCTAGGGGTGGTAGGCTGTACTGAATCTCAACCGCGTCCCCAGGGCCTGCTGAAACTCAGCCCAAAACTGGGACGTAAAGCGGGTATCCCGGTCGGATACGATCTCCTGCGAAACTCCATGTAGTCGTACCACATCGCAGATATACCCCTCTACCAACTGTGCTGGTCCCAAAGTGACTCGGATCGGCAAGAATCGTGCCGTCTTCGTCAGTCTATCCATAATTACCCAGACTGCGTCGTGTCCCCGCTGGGTAACAGGTAAGCCCACCACAAGGTCCATGGTGATGCTCTCCCACTTCCACTCTGGCACTGGAAGCGGCTGTAGCGGCCCTGCAGGCCTCTGATGCTCGGCTTTCACCTGCTGGCACACTAAGCACTGTTGCACGAATTCACCCACATCCCGCTTCATCCCCCTCCACCAAAACTCGTGTCTCAAGTTGTGGTACATCTTCGTGTTTCCCGGATGTATGGTGAATCTGGAACCGTGTGCCTCAGTCAGGAGCTCTCTCAACAGCTCCTTGTCTCTGGGAACACACAACCGTCCCCTCAGGAGCAGTACCTGGTCTGTGAAAGAGAAGTCCCCTGGGTCTCCTGACAGTACTCTGTCGCGTAGGGCTACAAGTATGGATCGGCCATCTGTCCTGTGATGATGCGGTCTATCAGCTCTGGCCTAGTCTGTCGTGTCACAGTCACTGCCCCACAGTGCCCCCGTAACTCTAGGGGTCGCCAACTGCCCACCTCCTCCAAAAGGCTCCAACTCTGTAACTGTAAACTGGCCAAGTGTGCGGGCACCTTCCGGCTCAAGGCGTCAGCCACCACGTTGGCCTTTCCCGGGTGGTAGGAAATGCTGCAGTCATAGTCCTTCAGGAGCTCCAACCAACGTCTCTGTCTCATGTTGAGCTCCTTCTGATCAAAAAGGTATCTGAGGCTCTTGTGATCCGTGAAAATCTCGAAGGTCTCACCGTACAAGTAGTGCCTCCAGGTCTTCAGCACGAAGACGACAGCTACCAGCTTCAGGTCGTGGGTAGGGTAGGTATGCTCATGGGGCTTCAGTTGCCGCGAAGCGTAAGCGACAACGTGACCCCTCTGCATGAGTACACCTCCTAACCCCTGCAAGGAGGCGTCCGTGTACATAACGAACCCGCCACTACTGTCAGGGATGGTGAGCATGGGAGCCGAAGTCAACCACTCCTTCAGCTCCTGAAAACACGCCTCACAGACGTCTGTCCAAGTGAAGGGCACGTCCTTCCGGGTCAACTGTGTCATAGGACGCGCAATCTGTGAAAAACCCCTGATGAACCGTCTGTAGTAGCCTGCCAGTCCCAGGAAATTGCGAATCTCAGTGACTGAACGCGGTCTCTCCCACCTGAGCACTGCCTCGACCTTGGTTGGGTCCACTGCCAAGCCGTCCCCAGAGATCACATGGCCTAAGAAGGTCACCTCCCCTAACCAGAACTCGCACTTACTGCATTTGGCGTACAGCCTACGTCGTCTCAGTGTGTCCAGAACCATCCGCAAGTGCTGTCCGTGCTGCGTCTGATCTCGAGAATAGATGAGTACATCATCAATGAATACCACCACGAACTGGTCCAAGTATGGTCTAAACACCCGGTTCATCAGGTTCATGAAAGCAGCGGGGGCATTGGTCAGCCCAAACGTCATGACCAAAAACTCGTAGTGTCTGTACCGGGTGCGGAAAGCTGTCTTGGAGACGTCTGCCTCCCTGATCCTCAACTGGTGGTATCCAGACCTCAAATCGATCTTGGAGAACACCGTGGCACCCCATAACTGGTCAAACAAGTCGTCGATCCTCGGCAGCGGATATCTATTCTTGATGGTGACCCTATTCAGTTGTCGGTAGTCCACACAAAGGCGTATGGTACCATCCTTCTTCTTCACAAACAGTACCGGGGCTCCCCAGGGAGACGCACTGGGCCTCACGAAGCCCTTCTCCAAAAGGTCCTGCAACTGAGACTTGAGCTCTTGTAGCTCAAGCGGTGCCATCCTATATGGCGCGGTGGAGATGGGGCTGGTCCCTGGTACTAGTGAGATCTCAAACTCGATCCCACGCTCGGGTGGTAGTCCTGGTAACTCGTCTGGGAACACGTCAGGGTACTCTCTGACCACCGGGATGCTCTGGAAGTCTGCCACAGGGCTGGGCTCTGCCACCACACAAGCTATGAAGCCCTCACACCCCTGGCTCAAAAGTCTCGCCGCCCGAAGTGCCGAAATGCACCTGAAGCCTCCGTCCACTGGTTGTCCATGAAACTCGAAAGAAGGCAACTCCGGTATGGAGAAGACGATCTTCCTCTCAAAATAGTCCACCAAAGCATGGTAAGTGGACAGCCAGTCCATCCCCAGAATTACGTCAAAGTCCTCCATCTGTATCATAATCAGGTCAGCTGGCAGACTATGTCCCCCGACACTGACCTCGCAACCCATGTACACCTCCTCAGCCACAAACAGTTGACCACTCGGACCTCTGATTAAGAACGGATTCTCTAACAGCGTATAGTCCTGGCCTAAACTAACTGCGAAACTGGCTGCGACAAACGAGTGCGTAGCGCCGGAATTGAAAAGTGTGGAAACGAGTCTGCCGGAAACTGAAACCATACCTGCCACCACCGATCCCGAAGCTCTGGCATCCCTGTGTATCAGGGCATTGATACGCCCTTCAGCTCTAGGTGCAGACGAAGCAGCCACACTCTGCGTCGGACGGGTAGGTGCTGGCCGGTACCCTCCTCGTGACTGCTATCCTCCTCCTCGTGCCTGGGAACCGCGGCCTCCTGTGCGCCCTCCAGTGCTCGGTGCGGGAAGTATCTGCTGACCTCCTGCCCTAGACGGGCAGTCCCTCCTGATGTGGCCCGGCTGGCCACACCGGTAGCAGAGGGGAACCCGACTCCCGCCCTCAGTGGGTCCCTACTGTCGGCTGGGTGGGGGTCCGGTGCTGGAGACTGGCCCCCGTCGAGGGCCCCCAAAGGCCACTGATGGCCCTGCAAAACATGACGGCTCTCCTGCGGATGCCACGTGTCTCCTCTCTCGCCGGCCCTATGAAAAGTCTGGCTGGAAGGGCCTCTTCCGCCAGCCGTCAGTGTCTCGCGCGGACGAGTTGGTCTCCTTGTAGGTCATAGCTGCCTCCACCACCCTCGAAAATGTAGGCAGCTTCAGGGGTTTGACATACCCCCGAATCGCAGGTCGCTCCAAAAAATGCGTGCGGTACGCACTCACGGTCATCGTCCCCTGGCGGAGAGTGTGGAACTCCCGCCTCCTCTGGTCCTACCACGTCTGGGGAAAGTACTGCTCGCAGAAGAGGGTGACGAACCGGTCCCAGGTTGGCTCATCCCTCTCCTGTCCCCTCACCGCTCTCCACCACCTGTGTGCCGCACTCTCCAACTGGTACATGGCGAAGGCCACGTGGCACTCCACCGGGGGGCGAAGGGTGTCGAAAATCTTCTCGAGCTGCTCGAGCCAGTCCTCTGCCTCGGTCGGGTCCTCATCCCCCTTGAAGGAGGGGGGCTTCAGCTTCCGGAACTGCCCGAAGAGCTCGAAGTGGCGCTGCAGTGGAGATGCTGGTGCACCTCCAGGCAAAGGTGTTTCATGCACAGAAGTGTCGGAGGAAGGTGGGGGCGGTGGCGGCCCATCCCCTCCCCCGAGTCCAGCGCCGCATCCATCGTGTGGTCCCACAGAGGACTCCCCCTCCGCAGCCCCAGGGTGAGGCGGTTGAGGCGGTGGGTAGAGCTCCTCTCGCACAATGTCCCGTATCAGCTGGGTGAGGTCCTGGGCCTAAATTCCCAGGAGCAGTGGCTGGTCCACTGAGGCGTCGACAGCAGCACGCCCACCTCGTCGACCTCGTCCTCGGCCGTGCCCGTGGCCCGCCTCGCTAGTCCCGCGACGAGGCATCTCCTGCAAGGAGACGCGAAACAAAGCGGAAACACATCAATACGGAACGATATCTAACGAAAAACGTCTAAGAACTCATGTCAAAAGATACGTTGTGGTGGCTACTCTAGTTACAGACATGTGAATTGGTTATCTTCCAGTCAGTTGATTCACTTCTCGGGACGACCTTGCTCTGATACCATCTTGTAACAACCCGATTCCTGAGTCCCTACGAGACACGAGAATCGGACCGACTCGACTAATCCGAAGACCTAGTCGTCCAACGAGGAAGTAACCAAAAGAGCAGTAAAATAAACCACATTCAGCATGAATATAACTAGAAGTAACAAAATACAGCAGTAAGAAAAGGAACTACTACAGTATATACCACCACAACAGTAGAACAACAATTATAACATAAAAAGAAGCTACAAGTAAAGAAGTACAGAGAGTAACAAGAACTACTCACTACAGTGGAACAAAAGGGGTACAAAAAGAACTGCGGTAACTCTACTGGACCCTACTCGGCCCAGCGTCCTCTGCAGCCGCTGACCCTGGCTGCTCAACACCTAGTCCTGAAAAGTAACGAGTGTAACACGTCAGCGAAACGCTGAGTAGAGTGCCAGCTAAAACCAAAGAAGCAGTAGAGTGTACAGTGACTGTTATATATTTACATCCTTTATTTGCGTCTTTCTGTTATTTCACAATTTATTTATTTCTCAGATCCTTCACTTGATCTCGAATGTTCCTCGTGGGAATGATCTTGATTGTAGTCTTTTCCGAAAAGCAGAAGTAACACGTGGTGCTCTCCTGGCCGGGAGAGTCCCCGTGGTGATCCTACCCTCAGTCAACCACCCCAGGGTCGCTGACAGACGTAACGGTGACTACGGCATGTGCGATAAGCACACGGGTAGCTACCTCGCACTGGCACGCGGTCAGTCATTTCCGTTAACGGGTACGCCCAAAGCACAGCACTGAACCAGTATAGGGCAGAGCCCTCTGTAACAGGGGTCCAACCCCTCCACAGTCCGCGTACCCTCGCCTGACTACCCTGGTTTGCCCAGTGGGCCTAACAAGTCAGTGTAGGCGGCTAGCAGAAACCCAGGGCCCATGGGGTAGCTAGTGCTCTCCCTACACTAGTAGCTCTCCTCGGTACTGCGTACGCGAGGGCCAGCAAGTAGGTGTACAGTGGCCAAACCCACCCCGGTCTCAACCTGAGAGCGGCAAGCTCCCCTTTACACTAAGAGGTAATGTGTGCTCTCGTTGGTACCACGTACCCCAGAGACAACACACTTCCACGTCTTTCTTTCTCAGTTCCATCCATTCTCTTTCCAGGAGTTCTACTCCTAATTCCCCGTAGAGTTCCAACTCTTTTAACTCAGCACATTTAGGTTTCACTGTTCCAGTTTTACATTCATACAACCCATGTTCTCAATCATATTTATTCCTTCATAACAGGCAGCGGTTAATCAATTTACAAGCAGCTATTATTTCCTTTCCACCTTTCCAAGACTGCAATATTTATACACATATCACTAGTTTTCCAGTCCTAGGATTCATGCCGTACCCTAGGATCTATCATTCAATCTAGTTTCCAGTTCTAGGTTTCATGCAATACCCTAGGATCTATCATTCAATCTAGTTTCTCAGTCTTAGGGTTCATGTAGTGCCCTAGACTCTATTAATTATTCCACAATTGTAACAAATTTGTTTAAGTAAATTGAAAGCCACTATACCAACTACAACGAGAGTACTGGGGTCGTGGTCGGAAATCCTGCGCGCCTCCGCAATCCCCAAGACTGCAATGGAACGGGGTCCTAACATAAGGATCAAACACAAGGAGTTTCTCAGAATGGTATATAATTACTGTAAACGATTAAAGGATTTTATTCTGAAAAGAACGCAACTCGAAACACGGAAAATGGACTCCAAACGGGCCCTAAACGGGTCGAAAACGACGAAACTGCCCAAAATCAGACATCTAGAACCTCTTCCAGACATCTTAAAATGTTGGTCAGAGCTTACCTTCGTTCTGTGTAGTCCCTCAGATGTCCAGAAGCCTGCGGGGGCATCTGGCTTAGTTCCCAGACGTCTGATGGTCACCCCGGACGTCCGGAAGTCCTTCCCGTCGTCTGGCACTGCGGCCAGACGTCCGATTCACGTGGGATGGCAAGTCCTCGCGCCCTCCCGAGCAGAACCTACATGCACCCACCCTGCTCTCAGCATGACGGTTCGCAGACGAAGGCGCGGCAGACGACCGCATGGCCGTACACGCGAAAAAGGACGAAGACAGAAATATCTTACCGGCCAGACGTCTGGACAGTGCTCAAGACGTCTTCATCATCGTCTGGTCGTAAGCCCAGACGTCTGATTCTGGAAAATTTTCCAGAATCAGAGCCCAACTCGCTCTCCACCCGCGACGCACGGCCGCGCCACGCCCCGTCTGCCTGCTGCCCGAGCTACAGCAGCCCCTCCACAACACTCCGCGCCCACTGCTCCCCCACTCTCTCGCGCTCTCGCACTGGCAGGGAGAAGGAGAAGAGAAGAGCGGAGGAGGTGAGGGTGAGGGCGAGAGCTTATATAGGCAGCGAGGGGAGAGAGAAAAGAGGGAGATGGCATGTCTGCAGGAGGAGAGAGAGAAAAAGAGTGGCGAGAGCGGCGGGTGCAGTCTGTGCGCGCAGGTGCGTAGACGCAACCCCGTACGCCGCAAAAATTGATTACCAGACGTCTGGAAAAGGTTCCAGACGTCTGGCCAGACGTCTGGGACACTTCCCAGATGTCTTAAAAGCCCGTCTGATGCCTCGTTCTTAACAGGATTTGTTCCTAAAACTTCCTATGCGCGTTGCAAACACCATCCACTATTGGTACCCTAATCGCCTAATTACACCATTGCAATGATTGGATTCACTCAAGGCCTACTTAAGCACCTGCTCAGTGCTCACGTGACCATCATCTACACCCTCCCCACGAGTTGCTTCCTTTATCCATCTCATCTCTCCTTCCTCCATTCCTCGCCTGTGGTGACAGCACAGGTCATCTCTCTCTTTCAATCTCCTTCAGCTGTCGACTGCTGGCTTGTGGACGCCTCCTTCGTCAGTCAGCTAAGGGTCACCTCCCTTTCATCGCCATCGATCGACAACCAGTTGAAATTGGACACCACCTTCGTCTGTTAGCTAGATTTGCTTGCTTTTCTAGTGTAGATTACTACTTTCTAGGTAGATCTATTGCTGTCTAGACTAGTTAAGAGTAGAATTAGCTAGATAATTCATGGATTTAGTGATCAATTAGGCTTAGACTGGAGTAATGCTCCCCCACCTCCTCTAATCAATTCAAATCAGAGAAAATGAATTCCCTGTCACTCTCACTTGTCCATAAATCTTCCCCCTCACTTCACCACTCATCTTATGTTTTTCCCTCAATGATTTAACTCACTTTCACCCATTCAGTGAAGCATCAATCAGATCAGATGCTCTATAGCACCCAAATCTGATTGAGCGCTAAAATCCATGAAGGAGCCTTCCATTCACATCATTAATTCACAAAGGCCCTTTCCATGCTTTGAATTGAATCAATTTGAGCATTTATATTAGATTTGTTTAGCTATGCTAATCTGAGAATTTTTGATTGAATTTGATTTAGATTTGATTTGAATGTCAAATTGAGTTTTCGTGTGGTAAATTGGCTTGATTGAGATGGGCTTAAGCTGTTTTAACTCGATTTTTATCATTACATGTGCTTATGCCAAATTTTAAACTCAATCCTTAATTTTTGGCTTTGTTTGGTAGCTCAATCCTGTGAGAATCAAATGCAGTGATTTGAGACTTGAGTAATGATCCAACTAGTTTTACATGATTGCCCAAAACTCATGTACACCAATCAATGGAGTGCATGAACTCTAGATGTTCAGAACATCTTGGAGAACAAGATTAAAAGCCCAATATGAGCGACATTGTTCTTTGATTTTAAATGAGTTCAATCTACTAGTTGATGATTGATTGATGCTTTAGCATATACAAAAGAAGAATGGGAGTTCGTGTTACAAGAATTTGAAGTCTTAATTTGATTCTCATGTTCACACTATCTATAGTGTGATATGAGAATTAATTTAGGGTTTCAGGATTTGCTAAACTCTAATTGGGTTTTCAGTGAGTTCAAGAGCTTTTAAAGAGGTTTTACAATAGCTAATTTGTGGTTTTAATATCAAGCTAACCTAATTTGAAGTTTGAGCTGCCTTTGTCAATAATAGCTGCTATCTGCCTGGATATGGAGTTTCTATATGGTTGTGATTTCCAATCTTAGGTGGTGTTTGGACGAAATGATTTTCCTAGGCTAGCCATTGTTTGAATATGTTTACCAGATCTTTGACGCATCATTTTGGCTCATATCAGGCATTGAAAGCCTGATCCAAGCCTACTATTCGACGGATCAGCTACAAAACTGCAACAGCAGCAGCAGCCACTATTTTGATGGTTTTGAAATGGGAATTGAGGTGGATTTGAGTGTTTAGCTAAGCTGACTCCGTGTATATTGCTAGAACAACTTGTAACAAGCATTTGTGTACAACAATGGACCTTAATTTGATCTAAAATGTTTGTAGACTCATATTGAAAATCCTTTATCAGCATGCTTTAAGTGTATTAACTGTCCAACCTAAAAATTTGAGTAAAGAGTGAAGGAAATTCATGTTTAAATGTTTACATATCTTTCTTGTGTTGTGTTAGATGTGGTTGATTGGTAACATCTTCATTACAACCTTTAGAATTTAAAATGAGACCTTAGGTTCAATTGTTAAAGTTCATTCTAGGCTTTCTTTGTATGAGATTGAAATAATGAATAAAAAATATAAAAATCATTCAAAAATGAAATAAACCTATTTTGAGTAAGATCAGACACTTCTTTAAGTGTTTGCTAAGTTGTAAAGTATTCTGAATTCTCAGCTTGGTAGAACATACCAGCCAACAATTCGGTATATTTTAAAACTTAATAAAAGAACTCAATATAAAAAACACAAAAAGAAATGGTTCTTCCCTCATGTCACCTTTCATCTCTCTTCTCCTATCTCTATTATACATAGAAACATCAAAAAAATATGAAAAAGCCAAAAATTTCATAAAAATACCATGTATATTATATTTATACTTGTATAGACTATTTACAGCTAAGTTAAATGTAAATAATAACTTATATATCTATATTGTACATAACTAATGTATACATGTATTATAATTATTTAAGTATGAATTTATATTGAGCTATACTGTATATACATTAACTATATAATTATCTATTTATGTATAGTAAATTATATGTACATATAATAGGATAATTATAAATAAATAAGTAAACATGTATAATCATATTTATTACTGTACATACGTATTTAAGTAATTATTATATATTTTTTGATACATGTATATTTATTTATTTATATATTTATTGTAGGTAATTAAGTTATTAAGTTAATTAAGTAAATTATTAACTATAATAAATAAATTAGTAATTTAAGTTATTACTGAAGTAACTTATACTGTACACTTATATATATTAATTTTGACTATTTTCAGCCTATTTATAATTTATTTATACTAAATAATAATATTTATAACTAAATTATATGTATAATAAAAATGTGTATTTAAATGTATTTAAATTAAAATAAATTAAAAATGTAAATTAAATACCTTTCTATGTATAATAACTAATGTATAGCTGAATTAGGTCATTAATTTATTAATTTGCATTTTAATTAACAAATTAAACTCTAAATTAACGTGTATACAGTGGCAACTTTAAAAAATTTTTAAATATAACTAATTAAGTTATCAATGTAAATTAACTACATAATTGAGTAGCCCTATTTAAGGGCTTTCCAATGACATAATTTAATTTTAAAATGGATGCCAATTGGATGCTCAAATTGAGGTCCAAAGTTGGCCTTTCAGAATGCAACCGAGCGCCTGAGAAGCGCTTCTTTTAGCACCACATTGGTAACTGACGATGCGTTGTAGCCATATAAGACGAATTGTCTCCGCTAGCCAAGCAGTGGTCAGTGCTCGGTGCAGCATTACCCATTACCTCTATGATACCTTTGAGCATACTGAGTATACATTGAGCATTTAATGGGCTGGGAGCTCAATATGCACAGTAATGGGCCTAGTGGGCCTACTATTGGTCTGGGCCGAGACTATACAAAAATGTACAATAACAAACTAGAAACGAGTCTAGTAGTAGTCTGGTTCCACCCCTAGGGATGCTGTGTATGTCATGAAAAACTCGGTTCGCTAATAAAAAATCAAAATTTTTATTGGCTAAGTGTTAGAAACCTCTGTGCATGTTGTGAGACTTAATGTTAAAAACGCTTAATGTTAAAAATGCTAAGTGTTGGATTAGTAAGCTATGCTGTGCATATGTACATAATATATGTACAATACATATATATGTATAATAATATATATATATGTACATATGTATAATATATATATATATATATAAGTAGAGTATAGGAAAGTAGAGTAATATATGTATATAAGCCTTACGTATATATATTTGTGTTAAGGCTTTAGTGACAACTATATCCATCACTGTAGGTGTATATATATGTCAGTAAATATAGTCCTTTTGCCTTATATTTTGTATATATGTTTTAGAAGGCAATAATAACACTTATATATGTCATTGTATATATAGTATGTGTTATTAAAGTTATTAGTATATGTTAGTATATTTCGTATAATATATATTAATAGTTATTTTTGTACCTATATTTAGGATAGTTGCATATAACTAATAGAGTAGTTTTACTTAGTTTTTTATGCCTGTTTAGTTGTAAATATGTTTGAGGCATTTCAATTAGCATAAATTGATTCTTTTTTTACATATTTAACTCAATTCATTCATTCTTTGATTCATTGATTCATTTTGTATATATAATTGACATTTTTGAAATAAAAGAGCATTTTTGGAACATAGAGAGGTGTATATCAATAACTGTCTCCCAATAAATGACCAGAAATAAATCAGTAAAAATTATGTAAAGAAATAAAATAACACAACTGTTGGCATTGTAACATTATACTCCAACAACGACATAATCAAAATCATATATTTAACATGCAAACGATTTTTGTGATCATATTTTTGGATACCATTGCTGAGGAAGTAACTCTCTATATACCAAAAATTTTCTTTTATTATTAATTTGTACATATTTTTACTTTTGTTTCTAGATAATGATTCTTTCATTCATATTCTTTAATGTAAATAGATTCTTTTATTTAATTTATTCTTTAATTTATTTTTGTATATAATTGTCTTACTAATCATTGGGTGTTTTTCCAGCACTTTGAGGAGGAGCAAGAGGAGTGTTGTTTGTCGTAAAACGCGTAAAAAGATTTTTATATCATTGTAGTTGCGAATCACGTAGAAACAAATAAATTTATAAATCAGAAACAGTGAGTCCTGAGTCATTTGCAAGGAGGCAAAATGAGATTCTTAAAGCCTTTCGTACCAACTAATCTAACCTAATATAAAGAGAGATAAGATGTTCATTGAATCAACTTTTTATTGCTACTTGCAAAAAGTTCTAAACTATGAATCAAAGCAAATATACTAAAGAATAGAGAGAGAGATAGAGAGAAAGAGATAGATGAAGAGCGCAGTTGCTTGAGGGATGCTTGTGTGAAGTGCGGTAGCACTTCAAATTTAAAGCTTTGGGAAGAAGACCTGAGAGAGATGCTATAGAGAGAGAGGAGCCAAAGATGTGTCTAGTTGGAATTGCCTCTCAAATGGGGGCTTTGGGCTCTTTTTATAGCTAAAATGAGGGGCAAAGCAGGTATTTTGGCCCCCAAAATTGTGCAACACCTTTGGACTAATCAGATCTGTCGATCGGAAGATCCACGGATCATATCTCACCTCAAAAGGACCTCCATCGCACTTTCATTGCGTGAATGCACAAGAACGTGCCCGTGGTGCCTCCACGGCTGCTCGATCCACCGCCTCACCGCTCCTCACACGCGCTGATGAGGTGTGGCTCATCATAGCTAAAATGCCCAAGCTAAGCTAGAAACTAGGTTAAACACTACATAATTAACACAAGAAATGGGTTAAGTATGGAAATTAACAAAAATGACCTAAAACAACAAATTGATATTAAAAACGCACAATTAGGTTACAAAATGAGATATTCTATTACTAGATGTAATTTGATGATCCAATTGCAAATTGAACACATATTTTGGTTCAAAGTTTAAATTGAAAGTGAAATCATGTTCCTAAATGTTCAACTAAGCTTCAATAAAAACTTTATTTCATTTGGACATCATTAAGACCTTTCATTCATGACAGTACAAATAAGTCCTTCACATTTTCATAAGCTAAAAACTTTCCAGGGACTTTTGTGCAAGCTGCCAGGGACCTTTTTGATAGATTTTGGGGATCGCATTGTTACCTTTCTTATCACTTATGGGCTTGATCGCAATTCTTACACCCCTTCACCCTTAAGGGCTTGAGTGCAAAATTTCCAAAATGCCTACAGTGCACCCACCACTGTAGCTCGTGATGAACTCGAAGAACAAGTGTCATTCATTTCATGTGTAACGAGCGCGTGCCCCAGACGTCTTTTAAGACGTCTGGGAGGTGGCCCAGACGTCTGTAAAGTCGTCTGGGATCACATCCGGACGTCTGACCAGACGTCCGGGATAGTTTACAGACGTCTGGCGAACAGTTATGCTCGCACGGGATATTCGTCTGACCTGCTATCCTGCATCTTCTCTGCGGCTGCAGGCGACTGCGACCGTCTCTCTCTCCTCTCCGCGCGGCGTTAAAAGGGGGGGGGCGCGCCTCCCCTCCCGTCTCCACCATCCTCCTCCTTCTCTCCTACCTGTGCGCGAGAGCGAGCGGACGCGAGGGCGCAGCGGCAGCGGCGGCCGCAGTAGGCGCGGAGGAGCTGCGGCGTGCGAGGGCGGGGCTCTGCCGTGAGGGCGAGCTCGCCGGGAGCGGCTTGGCCGGCCGGCGGAGGGCGCAGGGGGCGCAGAGCGTCGCGGAGAGGGACCTGCTGCGGGCGGAGCAGCGGACGCGCGAGGTGCGATGCGGGCGGCGTCGCGAGCGGAGGCCGAGCAAGGTTCTGGTTCTGGAAAAATTTCCAGAATCAGACGTCTGGATTGATATCCAGACGGCAAGGTCGACGTCTGTGAGATCATACAGACGTCTGAAAGGTGATTTCCGCTTTCTCCTTCTTTTTGTCGACTGACCGTACTGAGGGAGGAGGGTTGGCTGTGCGCAGGTGTTCGGATTCGTCATCCTTTGCGAATCAGACGTCTGGAAGTTGTACCAGACGGCGGGAGTGACCTCCAGACGTCCGGAGAGACCATCGGACGTCTGGGATCTAGGAGAGACGTCCCCACAGACTTCTGGACGTCCGGGGAACCAAGCCGAACAGGTAATTCTCTGATCCACCATTTAAGACGTCTGGAAGGAGTTCCAGACGTCTGATTTTGCACAGTATTGTCTTTCTCGACCCGTTTAGGGCCCGTTTGGGCTCCGTTTTCCGCGATTCGAGTTGCGTTCGTTTCAGAATTTATTCCTCTACCCGCCTACAGTAGCTATACACTGTTTTGAGACTCTCCTTGTGTTTGATCCTTGTGATAGGACCTCATTCGGTTGCAGTCTTGAGAGTCGCGGAGGCGCGCGGGATTCCCGACCACGCCCCCATTACTTCCGTTGTACCTGGTAGAGTGGTTTCAAGTATTAATAAAATCTGTTAAAGTATGGAACCATAACTAGAACCTAGGGCATTGCATGAATCCTAGGGCCGGAAAACTAGATTGTATGATAGATCCTAGGATATGGCATGAATCCTAGGATGGAAAAACTAGTGGAATGTATATTACTGCAGTCTTGGAAAAAAAAAAAGAAATGGAAAGGAATATATATAAAGCTGCCTGTAAATTTAATTAACAGCTGCCTGTTATGCATAAAGAATCATGTTGAGATCATGGAATGTGAGAACGTGAATCTGGAAAGTGAAACATATGATGTTCTGAGATAAAGAGCTGGAACCCTACGGAGAATTAGGAGTGGAACTCCTGGAAAGAAAAGGAATGGAACTGAGATGTAGTTTGTACTGTCTCTTGGGTACGCAGTACCAAGGGAAGTACCTGTACCTGTTTTAGTGCAGAGTGGGGCCAGCCGCCCCAGGGACCCGGGGTTAGGCTTGGCCGCTCTGTACCGACTTGTTGGCCCTCGTGTACGTAGTACCGAGGAGAGCTAGTAGTGTTAGGAGAGTACTAGCTACCCCACGGGCCCCGGGGTTCTGCTAGCCTCCTTCACCGACTTGTTAGGCCCACTAGGGCAAACCAGGGTAGTCAGGCGAGGGTGCGCGGACTGTGGAGGGGCAAGGCCCCGGTTTGGTTACTGTGGAGGGGTTGGACCCCTGTTACTGAGAGGGCTCTGCCCTGGTTCCGTGCTGTGCTTTGGGCGCACCCGTTAACGGAAACGACTGACCGCGTGCCAGTACGGGCTAGCTACCTGTGCGTTTATCGCGCGTGCCGTAGTCACCGTTACGTCTGTCAGTGACCTTGGGGTGGTTGACTGAGGGTAGGATCACCACGGGGGACTCTCCCAGCCAGGAGAGCACCACGTGCTACTTCTACTTTTGGAAAAGACTGCAATCAAGATCGTCCCACGAGGACATCCGAGATCAAGTAAAGGATCTGAGAAGTAAATGAAATAGTGAGAAAAATTGAAAGATGTAAATAAAAGGAAGTAATAGAACATAACAGCTACTGTACACTCTACTGTTGCCTTTAGTTAGTTTGCCACTCTACTCAGCGTTTTGCTGACGTGTTACACTCGTTACCTTTTTTAGGACCAGGTGTTGAGCAGCCAGGGTCGGCGGCTGCAGAGGACGCTGGGCCAAGTAGGGTCCAGTAGAGTTACCACAGCTTTGTGCCTTCTTTTGTTTCTGTTCTAGTGAGTAGTTTTGTTTCCGCTGTACCTTCTTTACCTGCAGTTTTTGTTATATGATAAATGTTGTTTTACTGTTGTGGTGGTGCCTACTGTAGTAGTTTCTTTCCTTACTGCTGTACTTTCTTACTGTTAGTTATATTCATGCTGAATGTGGTTTATTTTACTGTCTTTTGGTTACTTCCTCGTTGGACGACTAGGTCTTGGGATTAGTCGAGTCGGTCCGGTTCTCGTGTCTCGTAGGGACTCGGGAACCGGGTCGTTACAAGATGGTATCAGAGCAAGGTCGTCCCGAGAAGTGAATCAACTGACTGGAAAATAACCAATTCACATGTTTATAGCTAGAGTAGCCACCACAACATATCTCTTGACTTGAGCTCTTAGAAGTGTTGTTAGGTACCGTCTGTTTTGACGTTTCCGTTTTGTTTCGCGTCTCCTTGCAGGAGATGCCTCGTCGTGGGACTGGCGAGACTGGCCGCGGGCGCGGCCGAGGGCGAGGTCGGCGAGGTGGACGTGCTGTCGTTGACGTCTCAGTGGACCAGCCACCACTCCCTGGCATCCAGGCCCAGGACCTCGCCAGACTGATACGGGATATTGTACGAGAGGAGCTCCACCCACCGCCCCGAGCACCTCCTCCTGGGGTTGCAGAGGGGGAGTCCTCTGTGGGGCCACGCGACGGACGCGGTGCTGGACACGAGGGAGGGGATGGGCCCCTGCCGCCCCCACCTTCCTCCGACACTTCTGTACACGAGACACCTTCGCCTGGAGGTGCACCAGCACCTCCCCTACAGCACCACTTCGAGCTTTTCGGACAGTTCCGGAAGCTGAAGCCCCCCTCCTTCAAGGGGGATGAGGACCCGACCGAGGCAGAGGACTGGCTTGAGCAGCTGGAGAAGATCTTCGACACCCTTCGCCCCCCGGTGGAGTGCCGCGTGGCCTTTGCCACGTACCAACTGGAGAGTGCGGCACACCGGTGGTGGAGGGCGGTCCGGGGACAGGAGAGGGACGAGCCGACGTGGGACCAGTTCGTCACCCTCTTCTGCGAGCAGTACTTTCCCCAGACGTGGCAGGACCAGAGGAGGCGGGAGTTCCACACTCTCCGCCAAGGGACGATGACCGTGAGCGCGTACCACACGCGTTTCTTGGAGCTATCCCGCTTTGCAGCGACAGCGGTAGCCACTGAGGAGGAGCGCCTTTGGAGGTTCACCGAGGGGCTCCGGCCTGCGATCCGGGGGTATGTCAAACCCCTGAAGCTGCCGACGTTTTCGAGGGTGGTAGAGGCAGCCATGACTTACGAGGAGACCAACCCGTCCGCGCGAGAGACCGACGGCGGGCGGAAGAGGCCCTTTCAGCCAGACTTCTCACAGGGCCGGCGAGAACGGAGACACGTGGCGTCCGCAGGAGAGCCGTCACGTTGTGCAGGGCCATCAGTGGCCTTTGGGGGCCCTCGACAGGGGCCAGTCGCCAGCACCGGACCCTCGCCTGGCCGACAGCAGGGACTCACTGAGGGCGGGAGTCGGGTTCCCCTCTGCTACCAGTGTGGCCAGCCGAGCCACGTCAGGAGGGACTGCCCATCTAGGGCAGGAGGTCAGCAGATACTTCCCGCGCAGAGCACTGGAGGGCGCGCAGGAGGCCGCGGTTTCCAGGCGCGAGGAGGAGGACCGCAGTCGCGAGGAGGGTACCGGCCAGCACCTACCCGTCCGACGCAGAGTGTGGCTGCTTCGTCCGCACCTAGAGCTGAGGGGCGTATCAACGCCCTAACACACAGGGACGCCAGAGCTTCGGGATCCGTGGTAGCAGGTATGGTTTCAGTTTCTGGCAGACTCGTTTACACGCTTTTCGATTCCGGCGCTACGCACTCGTTTGTCGCAGACAGTTTCGCAGTTAGTTTGGACCAGGATTATACATTGTTAGAGAACCCGTTCGTAATCAGAGGTCCGAGTGGTCAGCTGTTTGTAGCTGAGGAGGTGTACACGGGTTGCGGGGTCAGCATCGGGGGACACAGCCTGCCAGCTGACCTGATTATGATACAGATGGAGGACTTTGGGGTGATCCTGGGGATGGATTGGCTGTCCGCTTACCACGCCTTGGTAGACTGCTTTGAGAGGAGGATTGTCTTCTCCATTCCGGAGTTGCCTTCCTTCGAGTTTCACGGGCAGCCAGTGGACGGAGGTTTCAGGTGCATTTCGGCACTTCGGGCGGCGAGACTTTTGAGCCAGGGGTGTGAGGGCTTCTTAGCTTGTGTGGTGGCAGAGCACAGCCCCGTGGCAGACTTCCAGAGCATCCCGGTGGTCAGAGAGTACCCCGACGTGTTTCCAGACGAGTTACCAGGACTACCGCCCGAGCGTGAGATCGAGTTTGAGATCTCACTAGTACCAGGGACCAGCCCCATCTCCACCGCGCCATACAGGATGGCACCGCTTGAGCTGCGAGAGCTCAAGTCTCAGTTGCAGGACCTTTTGGAGAAGGGTTTCGTGAGGCCCAGTGCGTCTCCCTGGGGAGCCCCGGTACTGTTTGTGAAGAAGAAGGATGGGACCCTACGCCTTTGTGTGGACTACCGACAGCTGAATAGGGTCACCATCAAGAACAGATATCCGCTGCCGAGGATTGACGATTTGTTTGACCAGTTGCGGGGTGCCACGGTGTTTTCCAAGATCGACTTGAGGTCTGGATACCACCAGTTGAGGATCAGGGAGACCGACGTCTCCAAGACAGCTTTCCGCACCCGGTACGGACACTACGAGTTTTTGGTCATGCCGTTTGGGCTGACCAATGCCCCCGCTGCTTTCATGGACCTGATGAACCGGGTGTTCAGACCGTACTTGGACCAGTTTGTGGTGGTTTTCATAGATGATGTACTCATCTATTCTAGAGATCGGACGCAGCATGGACAGCACTTGCGGATGGTTCTGGACACTCTGAGACGACGCAGGCTGTACGCCAAATACAGCAAGTGCGAGTTCTGGTTGAGGGAGGTGACCTTTTTGGGTCATGTGATCTATGGAGACGGCCTGGCGGTGGATCCCGCCAAGGTCGAGGCAGTGCTCAGGTGGGAGAGACCGCGTTCAGTCACTGAGATTCGCAGTTTCCTGGGACTGGCAGGTTACTACAGACGGTTCATCAGAGGGTTTTCGCAGATTGCACGTCCTATGACACAGTTGACTCGGAAGGATGTGCCTTTCACTTGGACAGACGCCTGTGAGGCGTGTTTTCTGGAGCTGAAGGAGAGGTTGACCTCGGCTCCCGTGCTCACCATTCCTGACAGTAGTGGCGGGTTCGTTGTGTACACGGACGCTTCCTTGCAGGGGTTAGGAGGTGTGCTCATGCAGAGGGGTCACGTGGTCGCTTACGCTTCGCGGCAACTGAAGCCCCATGAGCATACCTACCCTACCCACGACCTAGAGTTGGCAGCTGTTGTCTTCGCGCTGAAGACATGGAGGCACTACTTGTACGGTGAGACCTTCGAGATTTTTACAGATCACAAGAGCCTCAGATATCTTTTTGACCAGAAGGAGCTCAACATGAGACAGAGACGTTGGTTGGAGCTCCTGAAGGACTACGACTGCAGCATCTCCTACCACCAGGGAAAGGCCAATGTGGTGGCTGATGCCTTGAGCCGTAAGGCGCCCGCACGCTTGGCCAGTCTACAGTTACAGAGTTGGAGCCTTTTGGAGGAGGTGGGCAGTTGGCGACCTCTAGAGTTACGAGGGTACTGTGGGGCAGTGACGGTGACACGGCAGACCAGACCAGAGTTGATAGACCGCATCATCACGGGACAGATGGCCGATCCGTACTTGCAGTCTTTGCGCGTCAGAGTACTGTCAGGGGACCCAGGGGACTTCTCTTTCACAGACCAGGTGTTACGCTTGAGGGGACGGCTGTGCGTCCCCAGAGACGAGGAACTGTTGAGAGAGCTCCTGACTGAGGCACACGGTTCCAGATTCACCATACATCCCGGAAACACGAAAATGTACCATGACTTGAGACGCGAGTTCTGGTGGAGAGGGATGAAGCGGGATGTGGGTGAGTTCGTGCAGCAGTGCTTAGTGTGCCAGCAGGTGAAAGCCGAGCATCAGAGGCCTGCAGGGCCGCTTCAGCCGCTTCCAGTGCCAGAGTGGAAGTGGGAGAGCATCACCATGGACTTGGTGGTGGGCTTACCTGTTACCCAGCGAGGACACGACGCGGTCTGGGTAATAGTGGATAGGTTGACGAAGACGGCACGATTCTTGCCGATCCGAGTCACTTTGGGACCAGCACAGTTGGCAGAGAGGTATATCCGTGATGTGGTGCGACTACACGGAGTTCCGCAGGAGATCGTATCCGACCGGGATACCCGCTTTACGTCCCCGTTTTGGGCTGAGTTTCAGCAGGCTTTGGGGACGAGGTTGAGGTTTAGCACGGCTTACCACCCCCAGACGGACGGACAGTCGGAACGCACGATACAGACACTTGAGGATCTTTTGCGTGCCTGTGTACTAGACTGGAGGGGCTCTTGGGAGGAGCACCTGCCCCTGGCAGAGTTTGCATACAACAACAGTTATCACTCGAGCATCGGCATGGCTCCCTACGAGGCTCTGTACGGACGGAAATGCACGGCACCCTTGAGTTGGGTTGAGGTGGGGACCAAGTGGGAGGTTGGCCCCAGGTTGATCTGGCAGAGTCAGGAGGTAGTTGAGCAGATCCACAGACGACTCCGCACTGTCAGGAGCAGACAGAAGAGCTACGCAGATCGCAGACGCAGAGAGGTGCAGTTCTAGGTTGGGGACCACGTCTTTCTTCGTGTTTCGCCCATGAAGGGCTTACAGCGGTTTGGGGTGAGAGGGAAGCTCGCGCCGAGGTTCGTGGGGCCCTTCGAGGTCCTGGAGCGGGTTGGACCCGTTGCTTACAGACTTGCCCTTCCCCCGCAGCTTTCTAGTGTGCACGACGTGTTCCACGTGTCCAACCTCAGGAAGTACGTAGCCGATCCCAGCCACGTACTGAGTCACGAGAGCGTCGAGGCGAGCGACGACCTGACCTACCCCGAGCGGCCAGTGCAGATCCTAGACCGAGCCATCCGCAGGTTGAGACGAAAGCAAGTACCCCTGGTAAAGGTTTTGTGGAGGAGCCAGCGGTACGAGGAGGCTACCTGGGAGCCTGAGGCGGCAATGCGGGAGCGGTACCCAGAGCTTTTCGCGGGTACGTCTTTTCGGACCGGCTTCGGTCCTCTTTGAGTTTGTTATGGTTATTTGGACATCCTTTTTCCGTACCCTAGTTGGCGCAAGTTTCGGGGACGAAACTTCCTTTGAGTTTGTTATATTGTAATGAGCGCGTGCCCCAGACGTCTTTTAAGACGTCTGGGAGGTGGCCCAGACGTCTGTAAAGACGTCTGGGATCACATCCGGACGTCTGACCAGACATCCGGGATAGTTTACAGACGTCTGGCGAACAGTTATGCTCGCACGGGATATTCGTCTGACCTGCGATCCTGCATCTTCTCTGCGGCTACAGGCGACTGCGACCGTCTCTCTCTCCTCTCCGCGCGGCGTTAAAAGGGGGGGCGCGCCTCCCCTCCCGTCTCCACCATCCTCCTCCTTCTCTCCTACCTGTGCGCGAGAGCGAGCGGACGCGAGGGCGCAGCGGCAGCGGCGGCCGCAGTAGGCGCGGAGGAGCTGCGGCGTGCGAGGGCGGGGCTCTGCCGTGAGGGCGAGCTCGCCGGGAGCGGCTTGGCCGGCCGGCGGAGGGCGCAGGGGGCGCAGAGCATCGCGGAGAGGGACCTGCTGCGGGCGGAGCAGCGGACGCGCGAGGTGCGACGCGGGCGGCGTCGCGAGCGGAGGCCGAGCAAGGTTCTGGTTCTGGAAAAATTTCCAGAATCAGACGTCTGGATTGATATCCAGACGGCAAGGTCGACGTCTGTGAGATCATACAGACGTCTGAAAGGTGAGTTCCGCTTTCTCCTTCTTTTTGTCGACTGACCGTACTGAGGGAGGAGGGTTGGCTGTGCGCAGGTGTTCGGATTCGTCATCCTTTGCGAATCAGACGTCTGGAAGTTGTACCAGACGGCGAGAGTGACCTCCAGACGTCCGGAGAGACCATCGGACGTCTGGGATCTAGGAGAGACGTCCCCACAGACTTCTGGACGTCCGGGGAACCAAGCCGAACAGGTAATTCTCTGATCCACCGTTTAAGACGTCTGGAAGAGTTCCAGACGTCTGATTTTGCACAGTATTGTCTTTCTCGACCCGTTTAGGGCCCGTTTGGGCTCCGTTTTCCGCGATTCGAGTTGCGTTCGTTTCAGAATTTATTCCTCTACCCGCCTACAGTAGCTATACACTGTTTTGAGACTCTCCTTGTGTTTGATCCTTGTGATAGGACCTCGTTCGGTTGCAGTCTTGAGAGTCGCGGAGGCGCGCGGGATTCCCGACCACGCCCCCATTACTTCCGTTGTACCTGGTAGAGTGGTTTCAAGTATTAATAAAATCTGTTAAAGTATGGAACCATAACTAGAACCTAGGGCATTGCATGAATCCTAGGGCCGGAAAACTAGATTGTATGATAGATCCTAGGATATGGCATGAATCCTAGGATGGAAAAACTAGTGGAATGTATATTACTGCAGTCTTGGAAAAAAAAAAAAAATGGAAAGGAATATATATAAAGCTGCCTGTAAATTTAATTAACAGCTGCCTATTATGCATAAAGAATCATGTTGAGATCATGGAATGTGAGAACGTGAATCTGGAAAGTGAAACATATGATGTTCTGAGATAAAGAGCTGGAACCCTACGGGGAATTAGGAGTGGAACTCCTGGAAAGAAAAGGAATGGAACTGAGATGTAGTTTGTACTGTCTCTTGGGTACGCAGTACCAAGGGAAGTACCTGTACCTGTTTTAGTGCAGAGTGGGGCCAGCCGCCCCAGGGACCCGGGGTTAGGCTTGGCCGCTCTGTACCGACTTGTTGGCCCTCGTGTACGTAGTACCGAGGAGAGCTAGTAGTGTTAGGAGAGTACTAGCTACCCCACGGGCCCCGGGGTTCTGCTAGCCTCCTTCACCGACTTGTTAGGCCCACTAGGGCAAACCAGGGTAGTCAGGCGAGGGTGCGCGGACTGTGGAGGGGCAAGGCCCCGGTTTGGTTACTGTGGAGGGGTTGGACCCCTGTTACTGAGAGGGCTCTGCCCTGGTTCCGTGCTGTGCTTTGGGCGCACCCGTTAACGGAAACGACTGACCGCATGCCAGTACGGGCTAGCTACCTGTGCGTTTATCGCGCGTGCCGTAGTCACCGTTACGTCTGTCAGTGACCTTGGGGTGGTTGACTGAGGGTAGGATCACCACGGGGGACTCTCCCGGCCAGGAGAGCACCACGTGCTACTTCTACTTTTGGAAAAGACTGCAATCAAGATCGTCCCACGAGGACATCCGAGATCAAGTAAAGGATCTGAGAAGTAAATGAAATAGTGAGAAAAATTGAAAGATGTAAATAAAAGGAAGTAATAGAACATAACAGCTACTGTACACTCTACTGTTGCCTTTAGTTAGTTTGCCACTCTACTCAGCGTTTTGCTGACGTGTTACACTCGTTACCTTTTTCAGGACCAGGTGTTGAGCAGCCAGGGTCGGCGGCTGCAGAGGACGCTGGGCCAAGTAGGGTCCAGTAGAGTTACCACAGCTTTGTGCCTTCTTTTGTTTCTGTTCTAGTGAGTAGTTTTGTTTCCGCTGTACCTTCTTTACCTGCAGTTTTTGTTATATGATAAATGTTGTTTTACTGTTGTGGTGGTGCCTACTGTAGTAGTTTCTTTCCTTACTGCTGTACTTTCTTACTGTTAGTTATATTCATGCTGAATGTGGTTTATTTTACTGTCTTTTGGTTACTTCCTCGTTGGACGACTAGGTCTTGGGATTAGTCGAGTCGGTCCGGTTCTCGTGTCTCGTAGGGACTCGGGAACCGGGTCGTTACATCATGTGTCCTCGATCCAACGACCGATCCCACTCCAATTTGCGTGCATGCCTGCGTGTAGCTTCACCTTCCATCCTAGATCCCGTCCTACAATGGGTTTCTAATTTGGACATTCTCGCGCTTCTCTCAATCTCATCCCACCGTCTGCCCTAATTTTGGCTGATATCAGCCCACGATATTCACTCATCATGGGTACCGATACTTGTAAGGTCTAAGATTGAACTAAGTCTATAAACTATGACCACCAAATACCGGTACTCATGGTTAGTACCTATACTTGTTACTCACTGTTTGAGACATAGGCTGAAACCTGTGCCTTGCATGTACCGGTACTTACTTTCAAGTACCTTGTTTTACAAAGATTAACAATTAAGTACGTTCTTTGAAAATGATAGTAATATTAATCCTAATTTATTTCTAATTAATTTTACGATCTAACTTATGTTTCTTTGTTAAGAGGCATACATTCTAATAAAGTAAAATCCTAATCTAAAAGACAACAAAAACTCCAGATCGAAGATGGTCTTCTATCAACATCTCCTCGTTATCTTTCGTCCTTGTCATCATATCTCCTTGCCATAATTCAATGTTTGCCTTGATCTTTACCACAATCTAAAAAACACTCAATTGCAAACATTAATCTACAATAATTTTGTTAACTCCAAAACAAGATGTGGAACAAGGTTCCAACAATCTCATCCTTTTTGGTGTTAACAAAACTATCTTGCAAATAGATAATTATAAGACAAAATTATTTTTAGCAATTTTATATGAAGGAAATTTAAAATAATTAATTCTCCCTCTCAATATATGCTCCCCCTAAAAATATGACTATTTGCTCTTTATTTTTCTCTCCCTTTTTGTTAATCATCAAAAAATGAAGGGGTAAAAAATATCAAACCATAAAATTACCAATAATAGAATGGTGCTTGTGGATACCAAGCTTCACTAGTCCACCTTTGTTGATCTTTATGTAATTTGTAGAATGGTCGGAGCGTCCCGTTTTGTTCCTTTAACACCCATTGATCATGTTGATTTCATTGATCTAATCCTGCAAAACAATGTAAAATATCATTTCTAGATACTGATTTTCTTATAGGTCCTTTTGGGTTAGCAGCTCTCAAACCCTGAGATTTATAGACCACTTTTGTGTTAGATCTATATTTCTTGAAATTTTTAGCCTTTTGATACATCCATGCAAGCCTACGTGCATGTGATCTAGTATGTGTATTCTTTTTACTCTAAAATTTGGATTTTAGAGCATCACAAAATTTAGTATTTACCCTAGTTGTTGTTTTGAAATTATTTAAAGTCTCCTCAAAATCCTCATAGATATCTTTTAGCTCTACTATTTTTGCATGCAATTGATTATTAGTTTCTTTTAACATTTCAACTCCATTTCTAAATATGATTTTTCTATTTCTAATGTTTGATAATAACTCTTTAAAACCTTATTTTCTTTTTTAAACAACCTAGCTTTATGATATAACTCTTCATAAGCTTCTATCAATTCTTCAAGAGAGAAATCATTATTTACCTCATTTTCCATGTCTTCCAAAGTTGCAACTAAGTAAAGGTGTGCGACCTCATCGCCATCCGATTCATCAGAATTGGTGTCCATGTCAGAGTCGCTATCATTTCACATTACTTTGAAAGCTTTCTTCTTCTTCTTGACTTCTTTTGTGTCTTCCTTTTTTTTGTTCATAGGGCAATCCTTTCTCAAGTGTCCCTTTTTCTTGCACTCATACCAAACAACATTAGATGAAATTTTGTTCACTTGCTTACCTTGTTTCCTAAGGAATTTCTGAAATTTTCTTGTTAATATTTCCATTTCTTCATCTTTAGATTCCGAGGTGATTGAATCCGAGTCGCCCTTAATTACTCTAAAAGCAATATTCTTCTTCTTGCTCAATATCTTCTCCTCCTCGTTCTTCTTCATATTTTCTAGTTGGACTTCGTAGGCCATGAGGCTTCCAACTAGATCGTCTAAAGGGAGAGTGGAGAGGTCCTTTGCCTCTTGGATGGCTGTGGTCTTTAGAGCCTAATCACTCGTAAGAGATCTTAGGATCTTCCTTTCAAGCTATCCTTCCAAAAGCTTTACACCAAGGTTCTTTAGAGGGTTGACAATTTCTCCAAATCTCGTATACATGTCTTTAATTATTTCTCCTTTTGTCATCCTAAAACACTCATAATTTTCAGTTAGAATTGAAATGCGGGTTTCTTTTACCTTGTTCCTTCATAGGTGACCTCGAGAGTGTTCCAAATTTCGTATGCTGACTCGCATGCTAAACTTTGGTTGAAATCTTCCTTCGATAATGCACAATAAAGCACATTCATAGCCGTTGCATTGCTGACAATCTTCTTTTGAACAGTAGTTAGCACTACTCCTTCCTCCTTAGGATCTAAATACTTCATTTGAATGAGGCTCCATGATTCTTCATCCATTGCCTTCAGAAATACTTGCATTCTTCTCTTCCACTAACTATAGTTCGTCCCATCAAAATAGGGACAACGGGTCGACGATTATCCTTCGGTGTGCTTCATTGATGATGATGCCATCGCGAAAAAGATTTGTTACGTCTTCTTCGCAGCCTGGTGCTCTAATACAACCTATTTGGGATCTACTATAGATGGCTATGCGCATAAAGACACGCAAACGAATATTAGCAATAACAAAAATATTTTCACAATCAATTCAATCCACAAAATATACACAAGATCTATAGTAGTTCCCCACTCACTTGGGTACTCCACTACCTAAGCCTCCCATCTTAGGATTTTTAACCTGATTCCATCAACCCCGAGGGAATCACTTTACTAACTGAGGTAATTAACGGGTTACCTCAACCCAAGTACAACAACGGGTTATCACAACCCAACGAGCAACAAGCTTAATTACAAAGATAGCACTGGTGTAAGACAAAAGAAATCTTACAACAAAATACCTAAGCCTCTCAACAAAAATATAAAATAAATATACCAATTAGAGAACCTAGGAAGGATGTGAATGCTTTGTAATTGCGTAAGAAAAGTACGTCGATGTGTTTACAAATCGTAGAGAGATTGAGAGTAGCAAGCAATTTCTTCTCTTCAAAATATGATGGAAATATGACATATAGCTCTTATGTTTTTCCTTGTATTTATTGTATCTAAATTATGAGCCCTAGAGTCCTTTTATAGAGATAGGACCTTAGTAATACATCTACTAAACATTGGGGTTTAAATCCTAGCATTCAAGTCCTCAAAATCAATTTTATAGTCGTTCAAATTTGAGCCAACGGCAAACTGGTACTGGTACTAAAGTATGGGTACCGGTACTAGCTGCTCACTGTTGTCTAGCAACCAGCACAACAAAAGTCTTAGTACCGGTACTCATCATGGGTACCAATACTTGTGACTCCCAGGTCTAAGACTCAATAGGCACTGTGACCTACTTGTACCAGTACTCATCATGGGTATCGATACTTTTAAGGTTCAAAACCAAACTAAGTCTACAAATTGTGACCACTAGATACTAGTATTCATGGTTAGTACCGGTACTTGTTGCTCACAGTTTGAGACATATACTCAAATCTGTGCCTTGCATGTATCGGTACTTATGAACAGTACCGGCACTTACTTTCAACTACCTTGTTTTACAATGATTAACAATTAAGTACTTTCTTTGAAAATGATCGTAATATTAATCCTAATTTATCTCTAATTAATTTTACAATCTAACTTATGTTTCTTTGTTAAGAGGCATACATTCTAATAAATTAAAATTCCAATCTAAAAGACAACAAAAACTCCAGATCGAAGATGATCTTCTATCAACATCTCTTCATCATCTTTCCTCCTTGCCATCATGCCTCCATGCCATAATTCAATGTTTGCCTTGATCTTCACCTAAATCTGAAAAACACTTAATTGCAAACATTAATCTACAATAACTTTGTTAACACCAAAACAAGATGTGGAACAAGGTTCCAACACAATTGACTATGCAGGTTAGTAGCTTCAGCAGCTACTACCTACTGGGATTTAGTTTTACAACATTAAAGGTTGTGCATTCAGCTGAGCTGAAATTGCTACTACAATCTGTCAACAGCAAAGACTGGGCAAGGGGATTTAAAATGAATTTAGGTATCATTTTGAGGAATTCACATAGCTGACATGTTTTGTATGGTTAAGAGTTTAGAACAAGCATTCATGTATAAATTAAACTTCATGTTTAGTTAAATTTCACTTGTAAATTGTGTTCGTAAATCCTTTATCAACATATATGAAATGTGTAAACTGGCCAACTTGCATTTTTAATGCATATCAAGGTTAAAATCCTATTTGAAGTTTCAAATATCTTTTTTATGTTATGTTCAAGGTGTTTGGATGCTCAGATCTCCTTTCCAGCTATTAGAAATGAAAAGGCCTTAGGTTCTTTATTCTAACTCATTTAAGGCCTCTTTTGGATGAACTTTGAAAAATATAAACAAATTCTTAAAAAATTGTAAGAAAATAAAACAAACCTGTCTTGAGTAAGATCAAGTATTTCTAGGTGTTTGCTAAGTTTCAAGGTATTCTAAACCCTTAGCTTGGTAAAACATACCAGCTGACGGTTCAGTATACTTTGGAATTTAATAAAAGAACCAAAGTCTAAAACACCAAAATGAAACTTCTCTCTCTCATCTCACCCTTTTTCTCTCATCCCCCATCTCTACTATACATGTAAAAACTATAAAAATCAGAAAATCCCCAAAATGCCTAAAAATACCTTGTATAGTGTGTATGTACTTGTAAATATAATTTAATACTAAGCTATATGTAGATATTCTAAAATATGTAAATAATGTACATAAATAACTTATATATGTATTCTATATATTAAATTAAGTATTTAGAATGATCTATTATAAATGTAACTTTATTGTATAACTATATATTAATTTATATTTACTTAAATGTATATTACCCTAAATAATTATAAACACCTATGTATATACTTACAACCATCTATAATACTACACATATGTATTTAACTAAGTATTATATACTGTATCATATCTGTAAATTAATTTAATTATGTAATTACAATAATTAATTAAGTTATTAAGTTAATTAAGTAGATTATTAACCTAAAATAAAATAAACTAGTAATTTAAGTTAATATTGAAGTACTTTATCATGTATACTTGTATAGTATTATTTTAAGTAATTTCAATTTATTTATACTGTATTTAGAGTGTATTACAGTATTCATAACTTAAAATGTATATAACTAACTTAAACACATATTTAAATGTAAATAAATTAAAATAAAGTATCTAAAATAAATTAAAAATGTATAATAAATACTTTAATATGTAAATTAACTATGTATAAAGTCAATTTCATGATTAATAAACTAATTTGTACTTTAATTAACAAATTAAACCCTAATTTAATGTGTACAAATCACTAACTTTAACTAATTTTAATATATATGTAAATAACTTATTTTCCTAAATTAATTGTACAATTAAGTAGACCTATATTAAGGCATTGTAAATATCTAATTTATTTTTAATTTAGAATAAATTATGACCTTCAAATCGAGGGTCAAAATCCTTGCATTTGAACATAATCGAACGCAATGAGCACCAATTAGGTGATGTTTTAAAGTCCCACATCATGCACTTTCAACCTCTTGTCATGGAATAAAATGAATGAGCATCGACGATCGCTCAGTCGTCAACGCTCGGCGCACCAATACCCATTCTCTCTCCACTATCTGACTTGAGCATGATGTTGAGCATATGTTTGAACAGTGCATAGGCTGGGGGCCATGCACTATAGCGAGCCTGTAGTGGGCCTAAAATTGGGCCTAAAATCAAATGAAAAATGCACCTAACTAAACTAGGGTTGGTCCCTAGTAGTGGTTTGATCCCATCGCTATGGAGTGCTGTGTATCCCATGAACTTAACCAGCTCGCTCATAAAAAAACCTAATTTTGGTCTAGTGAATAGTGATTCATGTGTGTGAGAGAGGTCCTAAATCGACTAATTGTTGTAAAGAAAAGAAGACGAGAGGAGAGTGAGTTGCGAAAAGTGGCTAAGTGTTGGGCATTCAGAGAGCAGTGTGACTTAGTGTGCGTGTGCTTGAGTGAGTATATATGTATATATGTACATATATGTATAGTATAGTAGAATAGTATATGTATATAAATAATGTATAATAAATAAAATATATGTAAATAATGTATACGTATATAGGTAATGTATATGTATATGTATAAACAGAGTAATGTTTGAGCTTTATATGTCTATAAATAACCTTGAAGCTTTAGTGATAGTTATATCTATCACTATAAATATGTATATATGTTAGTAAATGTATTCTTTTACCTTATGTTATGTATATATTTTCCTAAGGTTTATACTGACATATATATATGTTGTTGTATATATAGAATATGTTACTAAAGATATTGGTATGTTAATATAACTTAGTATAGTATATATTAGTAGTTATTTTTGTACTTATACTTAGTTATTACTTAGAGTAGTTGTACATAACTAACATAATATAGTTTTAATTGGTTTTTGATGCCTGTTATTGGTAAATTTGTTTAGGGCATTATAGATGGAATTAATTGATTCTTTTGTATATAATTAACTAATTTATTCATTGTTTGATTCATTGATTTATATTGTAAATAAAATTGACATTTTTGGATATAGAGAGTGATGTATATCAATAACTACCCCTAGTGAATGACCTGGAAACTAACTAGCAAAAATTGTAATTAAATAAAATGACGCAACATCTGTTTGCATTGTAACAAATATACTACAACATTTAAAACACCATTTTTATTGCAACACGTTCGCCGCTCATCGTATTTTTGGCGCCGTTGCCAGGGAGGCAACTCTCTATACGCCAAAATTTTTCTTTTATTCTTTATTTGTAAATATTTTTTATTTCTTTGTAAATAATCATTCTTTTATTCTTATTCTTTATTGTATATAGATTCTTTTATTCAATTTATTCTTTGATTGATTTTTGTTTATAATTGTCTTACTAATCATTTGGTGTTTTTGCAACACTTGAGTAGGAGGAGTAGTGTCTTCTTCCAAGTGGATTCTTCTTCCTGACAGATTCGCTGCACTTCTTCCCCGACTTCCCGGTGGAGTATTTCCAACAGGAGTTGTAGATTTTCCTGCCTTCTTATATTAGTATAGTGGTATTTAGACTTAGGTATAGTAGCAAGATATTGTGTTGGGCATAAATTTTGAGAGTCTGTTCTCATACATCTTTATAATAACTTGGACTCTCTAGACTCTCTATCTCTCTACTCATCTCTCATCGACTCAGTTTTTCCGTATCGATTTCTTTTTCAATTTGATTTTGTTTGTTGCATTATAAAATCAAAAATACCAAAAGGACTTCATTTCTTATCTAGCAGCAGCATCTACTAGCATCCATACTTAGGTTGCACATTTCCTACTAGGTTTCAATTCAGTCAAATTACATTTGTAGAATTATTGAAGTCAGGTACACATTCTCTATGCTTCTTAAGCTCCTGCCATCTCTTGCATTTGACTAAACTGAAAAGACCATCTTTTGTTTGAAAAGATTAAAAAGCGAGACCAGTTGCGCAGAATATATCTTTCAAATATCAAATCAATTTCAAAAGGAGACATAAAAATTGTTTGAAACCCTGTCTGAGCTTGTCATCGCTATTTTGTTGCTTGATTATCCTATACTCACTACACGATCACTTAAGTACACAAACACATGGGTTTCTATGTCATCTCCTTGAGCAACCACAGGGTTTGGATTTGCATGTCGGTCTTATCCAGATTTCGGGTGAATTTTAGAGGTTTGCACCTTGTAGGCCTTGATTAGGACGCGTACAATTGTACTGAAACAGTTGTTTGCGTACTACTATTTTCGCATAGCAAACCTTAGGAAAAATTCAAATTTTCTTGATTGATATTGATTGGTCTTGATTGAGATTGTGAGATTGATTGGGATTTCTGATTTTATCTGAGATTGAGTTAGATTGTGTTCCTTTCCTTGAGTTGTGACTAATTTCAAAAGTGTTTTTCAAAAATTGACTCATTGAAGGTAGGAGATCCCAGAACCCCGATCTTGTACCTCCCTTGGGTGCTGATGCCCAACCTTCTACCTCCACTTCTATGGCTTCCACATCTAATCCTGCACCTTCTAGGCCTCAAACTCCCATTCATTACTCCGTTCATCTCGAGGATGACCATGACTCTAAACAATTTGAGGATTTCAAAGAACTTCCTCCACACCCTTTTGTACATCCTCCACCACCACCATCACCAATCCATAGGTTCTAGCCTCCTCCCTACCCTAGCTTTCCTAACTATTCATATCGCTTTCTCGTATTTTAAATCAACCTCGTTGCAGTATAGCCGAAAAAGCATATGAACAATTTACAATTTTATTTACTCGAAATTCAAAATATTCCAAAGTCGAACTCAGGGAGCAAATTGGTATTTTAGAAGCAAAAATCACAATCTCAAATTTTACTCAAAATATGGTGTTCAATAATAATGCAATGTATATAAAATACTAGAGAGGAAAATGTAACAAGAAATAGATTCTTTTCCTCTTTTCTTCCTTCTTCACTCTCTATGACTTCTTCCTTCTTCTACTTGGTCGCACCTTCTCTTTCTTTCTTTCTCTAATTTTCCTTTTCTTAGACGTTTGATTCTGTGAATCGGATGCCTTAACTGATGGATGCTACAATGCTTACTCCTCTACAATCTTCTTTTTCTTCACTTGGCTTTCCTTTGTCTTCAGCTGCTCCTCTTCTGCAGCTTCCTCGGCTTCTTCTTCTTCTATTCTTAGTCTTTCTTTATCTTCATTTCTTCTCTACTGTGCCTCCTCTGCAGCTACAGTGCCTTCTCCCTTATCTTGGCTTCTTCCTTCAAGCTTCTTTGTCTTCCTGCGGCTAAGTCCCTGCCCCTCTTCTTTTCTTCCTCAGCTACCTTCTTCTTCCTTCTTCTTTATGGCTCCTTCTTCCTTCTCTTCTCTCTTTCTCTGTGGCTTCCTCCTTGGCTTCTTCTTCTTCTTTCTTTCGCTCCTCTGCCTTGAGTTCTCCTTCCTTCTTCTTTTCTTCAGCCGCACCTTCTCCTTCCTTCTTCTTCAACTGCTCCTCTTCTTCTCCCCTGCGCACACACATAGGAGCAAAACCTAGCCCCTACCCTCCTCCGCATCTCTCTCTCTCTATTTCACTCTTAGGACTGCTCTCCCTGAGCCTTCTCGGGTTATCGGGTTAGATATGCACACCTAGAACCAGGCCCACCAGCGTGCGGTGGTGGGTGAACAGTGCACAGGTTAGTCGGGTAGATGGGTCAGAGCCAGGTCCGCGGGCAATGGGGTTGCGGACGAGGCGGTGGGCGAGTGGGACCTCACACAGTGGTCAGGAGGTGATAAGCCCCTGACACTTTTTCACTTTATATCACTACGCCCGCTTACTATCTTCCGAGGTAGGACTATGTTGTCCCACCTTACTTCGCAGGTGCCCGCAGCGGATGTCTTCACAAATTGTAGCTATTGCATGGGATGTTGACACCAATTGCTGGGTTGAGGGTGTGTGCGAAGGAAACTCGCAAAACTTGGGACTTGGAGCCTGGGACTTGGAGTCCTGGATGAAGTTCTCGAGCTTGCTTCGTCCTCCATCAATGGCAGCTAAGGCCTGAACCCTGTCAACAAGAAAACAGCCTCCCGACCTTATCAGATCACTCAGAAAGTTTCACCGTGACACTGCGAAGGTGGCCTGGTGGCTGGCGTGGTGCTGGGTGGCCTGAGCATGTGTGCTTGGGTCACTCCGCGCGTGCCAATATGGGTGTGTTTGGGGGGTGTTCTGGGTGTATGGCGGAGAGATTGGAGTAGAGGGAAATGGTCAGTGAGGTGTTGCGGAGGTCATAGGGTGGTTGTCGTGGAGCGGGGTGGCCTGAGCATGCTTGCCTAGGTCACCCTGTGCGTGCGGATGTGGGTGTGTTCAGGGGGTGTTCTGGGGGCAAGTGGCTATTCATGAGTGGGTGGAAAGTGGACAATGAGGTGTTGCGGAGGTGGTACAGTGGTTGGCGAGGTGGATGGAGGCGTGGAGCGGCGGGAACACCTCACCGGTGGTCTGGTCGGAGGTGGGAACGATGGTGGTGGTCAGTGGCAGTAGATGCGTGATTTTTGAAATAAAAGGAGGGAAAATAGAGAGTTGGCGAAGAGGAACTTATCTAGGGTATTTGGAGCGAAGGGGGGATGGAGGAGGCAGACGGCTCGTATGTGCTATCGTCAGAGATGAAGACCCAGAGAGAGACGGTGATGACGAGGAGGTCGGAGAGACGTGCGCTGGTGCAGTGCAACGTGGAGGAACGAGGCAGAGATGATTCTGCCACTGGTACGATGGCAGAGGGATGAGAAGAGGGAGGGAGAGTCGCCGACGCTTGTGGGCTACTTGGCCGGAGAGGGAAAAGAGGAATTCTGGGGAATTCTTCGGCCAAATCAAGCTTGCCCCATGCAGAGGGATCTGGATCTTCTTATATAGGCACGGACAGAGGGAAGAGTCGCAAGGAGGCGGCCAAAAGTCTTCGTCGGAGGCATGGCTGGAGTGAAACCCATACCTCTCGAGTGTTCGCACGAGAGGTATGGGGTGATTTATGGCATGGGGAGCTGCTCATGTGGTAGGGAGTTTCGCAGAGAGCTCCCCTTTCAAATCTGGGAGTAGCTCCCTGGGGAAATAAGGAGAAAATCCCCTCGAAACCTCACCGGAGGTATGGGTCCCTGCTGCAATGGTAGAGTGACCTAAATGAAGAAAGTGATGAAAAGTTGAGGGGGATTTTGCAAAGGTTTACAAAAGTTAAGGGTCAGAATGTAATTGGGTGGATCATTTTTCAAAGTAGGTCAAAATGACCTTCCCTTAGGTCCAAATTTTGGTACAAACCTAATTTGAACCTAATAAATCCAATGGTGAAGTTGGATTTTAGGTTTGACCACGTTTGACTGGATATTTTGCATAAAAACCCAAATTAGGTCAAATATTGGGCTTGGACCCCAATCTAAGTCAAAACAAGTTCCAAAGGCCAAATTGAAGGTTCTAAACCCTAGGGGATATTTTTTCATGAATTTTAGAGGGTTTAGTTGATTTTTATCTTTCCTGGAACATTGTGAATTTAAGTGGGTTTGTTTTAGGGTTACAGAATGTCATTTAGTTCTTAAATTTCACAATAACCCTTTTCTGACTGAACCATCCTACTTTTTCTCTTATTAAGTCTAATTGACCTACGTCTAGACCCTTAGAAATCCTGTTGATGTACTGCAATGGTAAAATTATAGTTTTATCGTCTGTTTCATGTTCTCTTCCCAGATTAGTGATCCCTTCAAATAGGCCTTTCTCTTAGTTATATAGGAGCTTTTGTTCACTTTATTAGGTCAAAATATGTCAGTTAGGGTTCATGATGAGGTTCTCATCATACCCCCATGCCTAACTTTTGCTAGTCCCTTAGCAAAAATCTAAGGTTTTAACTTCTATTCTAGACCATGAATTTCTTTCACTAGTTATGATAAGTGCTTTTTATTCTGTGATTAGGTCAGAATGCCAATAATAGGCCTAAAGGTACTCTAGTACCAACCAAGATCCGGACTTGACCAACTTTAGCCTCGATCCTCCGTGAAGGTTTTTAAGGCCCGCAGGAACTATCCTAAGGTTCATTGGACTCCGTGGTTAAAGCACCCGTGCTTGAGACATATTTTAGCCTTGGTTCAGCTTGCAGTGCTTTTTTGTAAGAGAGAAACAGAGGATTTATTTGTTTAGAGGGTTTTCTCTCTCTTTTCTTTTTATTTCTAGCTTCAGATTGGTTTCTCAACACGACCTGTATCGGATTCCTCGTCCCTATCATCAATCCTCAAAGGTTCCTAGCAATCGATGCTTCGTAATAGCACCGCCCATGGTAACCCCCAGAACCCTGGTTTTCGAGATTTTGAGATAATCCCACCCATGGCATTTCGTGGCCGAGTCCAGACCCCGGCAATTGACATTTCGTGATAATGCCACTAATGGTATCTAAACCAGTAGAGTGCTTACATGCCCCCGGTAGGATATGTAAATATCCAAAGAGACAAGCACCGAGGAAACGATATATTGCTATGCATCTTCGAGGGGAATTTCCCACCTCTCCGTGCCGGGAACTCGTCCAATTCAACTTGTGTTGATCGGTCGCTCTTAATCTAGGCAACATTTTCAAAACATTAAAACGCTTTTTGCGTGATTTTGATTGTTATGCGCACTGAACCAAACTATGTGTGGATTAGGGTGCTTAGGTTACCGAGTCCCACAAATCGAAGGTCAATTAACGAGGTCGAATACTCCCTAAGCCTTAGACCTAATACTTAAGCTTTGCATTTTCCTCAACCTGTTGAGGATTATCCAGATCTTAGCGAGTACTAAGAGTCTAGCCAAAAAAGGCCTAAGGTTAGCATTCCTACTAATCTCTTTTTTTGTCTCTTTGGCACTTTTACTTTTCTTGATGTGGTCTAGAACTTTGGTTAATCCCTTAATCTCTTACTAATGACTATCTCTTTCTTTTTTTTCATTTTGTGCTCCTTTTTGTCTTTTTGCTCTTTTTCTCCTCCTGTTTTGTATAGCCCACAAAAATTTTCCCTCCTCTTCTCAGTTTCTTTTTTCTTTCTTTTTAGATATGTGGTTTTTTTGTTGAAACCTTTTCTTGATATGAGTTTTCATACATTTTGCACTTTCATACCCCCCCATGCCTAAGATTTGTAATGTCCTCAGTGTAAATTAGGTGGGTTTGAATTCATCTTAGTTCATTCATTAGGACAGGTGTTGGGTGAGTGAACGGGTTGAGGTGACTGTTGCGGACGATTTCTAGACTCGGATACGGGTACCTGAGGTGGAGTCGGTTGTCCTAATGGGTGAACCCTAAAGTGCAATATGAATTCAACATAGAAATGTCAGGAAAGGTTTTGGGTTTTTCTTAGAATGACGGGTTGCCTCCCGTTAAGCGCTGAGTTTTACACCATCAGCTGAGCGCAATGAGCTCAGGGAGAATGGAGAATAAAAGATGACTCAGCCAAATCTGTATTGGTCATGTCAATGAACAGTTTGAGTCTCTAACCGTCCACGACGAAGGGTTTAGAATCGTTGCTGAGTGGACTGATCTCAACAGCTCCATTTCCAAAAATTCATCAAACTAAGTAAGGTCCGATCCACTTAGATTGCAGCTTTCCTAGGAACAGTTTGAGTCAGGCATCAAAGAGTAGAACCTTTTTACCAGGATGAAAGATCTTTCTAGATATGTGCTTATCGTGAAAGGCTTTAACTCGCTCTTTGTAGATTCATGAGTTTTCATACGCATCGAGGCGTAACTCATCAATCTCGCTTATCTGAAGCTTTCTGTGGGTTCCAGCCTTAGAAAGATCTAAGTTGCAGTTCCGTACTGCCCAATAGGCTTTATGCTCCAATTAGACAGGGAGGTGGCATGCCTTCCCGTACACCAGTCTGAAAGGAGACATGCCTAATTGGGTCTTGTGAACTATCCTATAAGCCCACAAAGCTTCCGAAAGCCGAGACAACCAATACTTCCTGTCAGGTCGAACAGTAACCTGAAGGATTTTCTTGATCTCCCAGTTTAATAGCTCATCTAGACCATTAGTTTGGGGGTGGTAAGGAGTAGAGATTCGGTGTGACACCCCGTATTTGGTCATCAGTGACCTGAACTGAGCGTTTGTGAAATGGGTCCCTCCATCAGAAATGATCGTACGTGGAATCCCAAACCGTGAGAAGATGTTTTGGTGAATGAACTTGATAATGATTTTGTGATCATTGGTTCGGGTCGGAATGGCTTCGATCCATTTGGACACATAGTCAACACCGAGTAAAATATATTCGAAGCCGTCTGAGATAGGTAAGGGTCCCATAAAATCAATCCCCCAAATGTCGAAAATGTCGCATACTAGAATCAACTGTAAAGTCATCATGTCTCAATAGCTCATGTTGCCCAAGGTCTGGCAATGGTTACATGCCTTACAGTGATTGTATGCATCCTTGAAGATTGTGGGCTAGTAAAAGCCACACTGGAGGACTTTTGATGCGGTTTTGTGTCCAAAGAAATGGCCACCGCATGCCTAGTCATGGCAGAAAGAGAGTATGTCTTTGATTTCTACTTTCGTGACACACCGTCAGATAATTTGATCAGCACCAATGTGGAATAAATACGAGTCTTCCCAAATGTAATACTTGGCATCAGAATGTAATTTGTCCTTCTTGGCCTTCAGCCAATCAAACGAGATTTGATGTGATGCCAAGTAGTTTACTATGTCAACGAACCATGGAAGCCCTGTATCGATAGTCAGGAGGTGCTCATCAGGAAAATGCTCCGTGATGGGTCTGGAAGGGTCAATGATCTCAGAAAGAAGGCAGGACAAGTGATTAGCTATCACGTTCTGTCTTCCCGCTTTGTCGCGAATCTCGAAGTCAAATTCTTGCAACAGCAAGGTCCATCGGATTAATCGAGGTTTCACATCCTTCTTTGCAAGGAGATGCCTCACAGCTGTGTGATCCGAGTAGATGATAACATGGGAACCCAGGAGGTAAGATCTGAATTTTTCTAGGGCAAATACTACAGCTAGCAGCTCTTTCTCAGTAACAGTGTAGTTATGCTGAGCCTCGTCAAGTGTTTTGCTAGCGTAGTAAATGACCACGGGTTTCCCGTCAATTTTCTGCCCTAAAACCACTCCTACAGTGAAGTCAGATGCATCGCACATGATCTCAAAGGGTTGAGATCAATCAGGGAACTATAGGATGGGGGCTTGGATAACTCGATCATGAGGGTCTCAAACGCTTGAGTGCATTCCTTGGAGATATCGAAAAGTACATCCTTGGAGAGAAGAGTGGTCAAGGGGGGCACAATTTTTGAGAAATCAGGGATAAATCGATGGTAAAAATCGACGTGCCCCAAAACAGATCGGATGTCCTTGATAGAGCTAGGCATAGGGAGTTTGGAAATCAAGTTAACCTTGGCTCGATCAACTTGGATGCCTCTCTCCGAAATCAGATGTCCCAGGACGATCCCCTCAGGCACCATGAAGTGGCTCTTTTCCCAGGAAAGAACCAGATTCACGTCAATACATCACCTGAGTATTTGAACCAAGTGCTGGAGGTAATTGTCAAATGATGCCCCAAATACTGAAAAGTCATCCATGAAGACTTCCAGATAATCACCTACCTTATCAAAGAATATGGCAAGCATGCACCGCTGAAAAGTCGCGGGTGCATTGCAGAGACCGAAAGGCATCCTTCAGAACGTGTACGTTTCGAAGGGGCAGGTGAACATGGTCTTCTCTTGGTCCTCTGGATGGATTGCCACTTGGTTATAACTGGAGTACCCGTCAAGAAAGTAGAAGAATCTATTTCCCACTAGTTTCTCAAGGATCTGATCAATAAACGGTAGTGGGAAATGATCCTTCTTCGTGGAGGAATTGAGTCTTCTGTAATCAATGCAGACTCTCCATGAGTTGGCTATACGGGTCGGTATGACCACTCCGATTTCAATCGTGATGGTGGTGAGCCCTGCCTTCTTAGGCACAACCTGGATTGGACTCACCCATCAACTATTGGAGATCAAGTAGATGATCCCTGCATCCAACTGCTTAATGATCTCCTTTTTCATGACCTCCTGCAGATTAGGGTTCAAACGTCTCTACATCTCACGCGAAGGTCGTGCGCCTTCTTCGGAATAGATGTGGTGTGTGCAATAAGAGGGGCTTATACCAGTCAAATCATCGAGAGTCCATCCAATGGCTCTACGATGTTGCTGGAGACCAATAATCAGACGAGATTCCTGATCAGATGTGAGTCTAGAGTTTATAATCATAGGAAATGTCTAATTAGAACCCAAAAAGATGTATTTCAGATGATCGGGAAGGGGCTTGAGTTCCAAGACGGGATTATCAGCAGCAGCAGGTGGTTCGGGGTGTGTATCAAATACAAGGGTAGGAGTTATGGGTATATCTTGATCAGGTTCAGACTCCTTTAATTGCAGGTTTTGATCTTCTTGTGGTTGATTGGGGATAATCAGGTTGTCTTCAATATGTGGTTCATCAACCACGGCTTTGATATCACATATTTGTTCTACAACACCGCTATTAATCCATTGTTGGGCCTTAAAGATGTCAATCTTTAGAGTTTGGTTCCCCAATTTCAATTCTATTTGGCCCTCCTCACAGCTTATGTTGGCCCTAGCAGTGGCCAGAAAAGGTCTCCCTAGTATAATCGGTGTATCCCTTGGGTTGTCAGGTGCATCCATATCTAGAACTATGAAATCCACTGGGAAGTAGAAATGCCATACCCTAACAATGACATCCTCGAGTATTCCTTTAGGTGACTTGATGGATCAAACGGCTAATTGCAGTGTCACCTCAATCGATTTAAGCTTGGACTCTTCAAGAAGGTTAAGGAGGGATGTAGGTATTAAGTTTATGGAGGCACCTAGGTCTAGCAATGCTCTATCAAATTGGGTTTCACCAATTTTACATGAAATCGGGGGAGTGCCTGGGTCTTTTTCCTTAGGTGGGAGTTTACTCAAGATTATAGAGCTGGCTTGCTTTGACAATATGATCAGACTCCCACTTTTAGTTCACGGCTTATGCTTGGGTGTACACACGACTTCCAAAAATCATGCGTAAGCTGGTACGTGGTGGATTGCATCCACCAAGGGGATGTTTACCTGGACCTGTTCAAAGAGCTTGATCAGATCCTCCTTAGGAGCCACGGGTTTGGTTATCCTTTTTCCCTTGGTCAAGGCCTCGGGAAATGGAACCTTGGTTGGTTCCTCTAGAATAGGTCCAGGTTCTTGATCTGGGATAGGGACATCCTAGATAACTATCCTAGGGCTTAGGTCACTACCAGGCTAGGAGTGGTTTGGATAAGGTGAGTCTTGGGTTGCTTTACGACTACGAGTTGTTACGGAGTTTAATCCTGCCTGGTTCTGGCATGGGGTTGGTAAAATGGGTGGCTGCTGTTGAAATCCCGCGTAAGATGTCGAAGCTTCCATCTCGTCAAGTGATGGAACAGAAGGGGCCTAATAAATCATGTGTGCGTGGCCTGGATTTGGGTTCATAACGTGCCTCTAGGTAGGCACGTTATTTGGGTTCAGCAGAGGTTGCGAAGGAAGTGTGCCCGGTTGGTAGGAATTCACCATCTAGGCCAGTTGGTTACAGACCTTTGCGATCTTGTCCATGTGTTGTTTTTGTATTGCCTCATTTGTTCTCTGAATATCATCTAGTGTTTGAAGGATAAGAGACATTTGGTCTTGGTTTGGCCCAGATTGATAGGTGAGGTTGGGCTGAGGCTGAGGTGGCTGATATGGACAAGGGGCTTCTGGACGGGGTTGATAAGGTAGTCTTTGATTCTGGGAATTTCCTGCCCACTGGAAGTTGGGATGATTTTGCCATCCAGGGTTGTAGGTGTTGGAAAATGGGTCATTCTGAATGGCGTTGAGGTCCTCGCAAGTCTGAGGAGCCTCAGGAAAGTCAGAGTATAGGGGTTCAGAGTTCCCTCGACAAGAATAGAGCGGATCGGAGGTCCCTCCGGTCCTGGAGTTAGACGGGGATGGATATGGGTCCATCCCCTGAGAAGATCAGTGAAAGATGTTTTGCACAGTTTCCCTCGCAAGAGGTGGTTGTGCGAAAGAGTTCTGTGCAGAGGTGGCTCGCTGCAAATGCCAAGTCAGCTCATCCACCTTCTTCTCTATGATAGAGACCTTGTCAACCGACTGGCCAGCAGCTCCAAGTCGACGGATGTGGACAGGCCCTGCGTCTCATGTGCTCCCCTAAGATTCATCAATGCGCGGGCATTCGTCAGGTCGAATAAGCCCATGGAGTCATTATTGATGGAGTTCTCGCACATATTCTCGAGAATCTCCCACACCGTGTCCTCATGCTGACCCATGATATTTCCTCCACAGGTTGCATTGAGGAATAATCGAATGTCCTCATGGAGTCCCTGGTAAAAAAACTGGACTTGTTCCCATTTAGGAACTCCGTGATGGGGGCACTTTCGCATGAGATCCAAGAATCGGTCCCATGCCTCATGAAGAGGTTCTCCCGTTTGTTGGGTGAAATGAGTATTCTGATGGCGCAAGGCATTTGTCCGACCAACAGGAAAGAACTTCAAAAACTCGGACTGAAGTTCATCCCATGTGTTGATCAGACGAGTCTGAGTTTGATACCAATGAGCAGCCTTATTCATGAGGGAGAAAGAAAACATCTTCATGAGTAAAATATCCTAGTTTTGTGCATCTGACCTGAAGGTCTGGGCCAGATGCTTGAGCTGTTTAATATGCTGGAATGGATCCTCGGACTTAAGCCCATAGAATTTTGGTATGGCATGAATCATATTGGGCTTGAGTTCGGAATCAGGACCTCCAGCCGGGATTCGGACCCGAGGCTCGATTGCCACCGCAGCGGGATTATAGTGATCTCACATCATGGGACGCTGCGGTGGGTTCATGAAGTTTTGGAAGAGATCATTTAGACGCTGAAGCTGGTGCTCAAGATTGTTTTCTTCTTCAACAGGTTGTGCCATGATGGAAGAAGAACTTGGTTCTAAATCAGAGGAAAGGTTTATGTGGTGGGGTTGCTGCACAAACAAGGGTACCGAGGCTTGGCCTTGGGGAGAGTGGATTTCTAAAGGAGGTTTTAAGGACCTCCTACCAAACATACACCGAAGGATTGGATAAGATCAGAATGTGCTAGACCCAATCGAGACACCCAAAATATGCTGGGTGACTATAGAGGTTCGGGCTGGATGATACCCCTTAGTCAGAAAGGTTGTCTACCTGAGAAATACCTGGGCAGCCAAAGAGGGAGAGTCCCGCGAAGACCCCTACACAGTAGAGTGTCCCCACGGGTTACACGGTTTCCCCCACCCGACCTCTCTTGTCACTGAGATTCCAGGTAGGCCAGAATAGGGACCTTGACCTCTTAAGTCTACCTCTTTTAGTTAAGATCAAGGTGCTTAAGATTCCACTTGAACTTTAAGCCTTTTGAGTGCAAAGTGACCTAATTTAAAGGTTGGTTGACCCAAAGGATCAACTTCACCTCTTTGTTCCTTTGAGAGCTTTTTGGTCCTTACTTTTAGGGTTTAAGTAGATTAAGAGCCTAATTTACTTAGGGTTTCTCTTGGATAGATCTCTTCAAACAAGGCTTAGGTACACCTCTTTTTTGGAATTTTTTGCTTCTTCTCTTAGAAAAGATGTGTCTGTAAAACCCTAGCTTGTAATCCTTAAGTTGGCTCTATTTGGTCCAATTTAGTTGCCTTATAAATGGGTATCTAGGGCTCAATCAAGAAGGTCTTAGCCCTAGTTACCTTAAGTGGATGTTCAATCAAAAATGTGTTCAAATTAAAAATCAGGCAACTTTTCTGAATTACTAAATATAGAAACAGGTAGCCCTAGATTGATTTTTTTTTATTTTTCTTTTTAGATTTTGAGGGGATTAAGGGAGAGGGCTAACGAAAGTTTACCTGTTCCTTGGAGTGATTGTTGTGCGGATGCTTTTCTCTCCCCGATTTTCCCTGTGATAACACAACAAAAGAGAGAAATTAAGTCAATAATGAATCAGAAGTTGTGATTAAAGCTTCTAAAATGCACGTTGCTCCCCGGCAACAGTGCCAAAAATATTCGTATCGCTTTCTCGTATTTTAAATCAACCTAGTTGCAGTATAGTCGAAAAAGCGTATAAACAATTTACAATTTTGTTTACTCGAAATTCAAAATATTCTGAGGTCGAACTCAAGAAGCAAATTGGTATTTTAGAAGCAAAAATCAAAATCTCAAATTTTACTCGAAATATGATGTTCAATAATAATGCAATCTATATGAAATACTAGAGAGGAAAATGTAAAAAGAAATAGATTCTTTTTCTCTTTTCTTCCTTCTTCTCTCTTTGTGACTTCTTCTTCCTTCTTCTACTTGGTCGCACCTTCTCTTCCTTTCTTTCTCTGATTTTCCTTTTCTTAGATGTCTGATTCTGTGAATCAGACGTCTTAACTGATGGATGCTACAGTGCTTACTCCTCTGTAGTCTTCTTCTTCTTTTTCTTCACTTGGCTTTCCTCTGTCTTCAGCTTCTCCTCTTCTGCGGCTTCCTCCTTGGCTTCTTCTTCTCTTCTTAGTCTTTCTCTGTCTTCTTCTTTTCTACTCTGTTGTGCCTCCTCTGCAGCTACAGTGACTTCTCCCTTAGCTTGGCTTCTGCCTTCAAGCTTCTTTGTCTTCTGCGGCTAAGTCCTTGCCCCTCTTCTTTTCTTCTTCAGCTACCTTCTTCTTCCTTCCTCTTCTGCAGCTCCTTCCTTCTCTTCTCTCTTTCTCTGCGGCTTCCTCATTAGCTTCTTCTTTTTTCTTCTGCTCCTCTGCCTTGAGTTCTCCTTCCTTCTTTTCTTCAGCTGTACCTTCTCCTTCCTTCTTTAGCTACTCCTCTTCTTCTTCCCTACGCACACACACAAGAGCAAAACCTAGCCCCTACCCTCCCCCGCATCTCTCTCTCTATTTCACTCTTAGCACTGCTCTCCCAGAGCCTTCTCAGGTTATCGGGTCGGATATGCGCGCCTGGGACCAGGCCCACCAGCGTGTGGTGGTGGGCGAGGACTGCACAGGTTAGTCGGGTAGACGGGTCAGAGCCAGGTCCGTGGACAGTGGGGTCACGAACAAGGTGGTGGGCGAGTGGGACCTCACCACGTGGTCTGGAGGCAATAAGCCCCTAACACTTTTGCATTTTATATCACTACGCCCGCTTACTATCTTCCGAGGTAGGACTATGTTGTCCCACCTTACTTCGCAGGCGCCCACAGCGGATGTCTTCACAAATTGCAGCAACTGCGTGGGATGTTGACGCCAATTGCTGGGCTAAGGGTGTGTGAGAAGGAAACCCGCACAACCTGGGACTTGGAGCCTGGGACTTGGAGTCTTGGATGAAGTTCTCGAGATTGCTTCGTCCTCCATCAATGGCGGCGAAGGCTTAAACCCTGTCACCAAGAAAACGGCCTGACAGCCTTATCAGATCACTCAGAAAGCTTCGCTGTGACACAACAAAGGTAGCCCGGTGGCTGGCGTGGCATGGGGTGGCCTAAGCATGCGTGCCTAGGTCACCCTGCACGTGCGAATATGGGTGTGTTCGAGGGGCGTTCTGGGTGTATGGCAAAGAGATTGGAGTAGGAGGAAATGATCAGTGAGGTATTGCTGAGGTCGTAGGATGGCTGGCGTGGCGTGGGGTGGCCTGAGCATGCGTGCCTAGGTCACCCTGTGCGTGCTGATGTGGGTGTGTTCGGGGGGCGTTCTGGGGGCGAGTGGCTGTTCGTGAGTGGGTGGAAAGTGGACAGTGAGGTGTTGCGGAGGTGGTACAGTGGTAGGCGAGGTGGATGGAGGCGTGGAGCGGCAGGAACACCTCGCCAGTGGTCTGGTCGGAGGTGGGAACGATGGTGGTGGTCAGTGGCAGTCGGTGCATGATTTGTGAAATAAATGGAGGGAAAATAGAGAGTAGGAGAAGAGGAACTTATCTAGGGTATTTGGAGCGAAGGGGGGATGGAGGAGGTGGACGGCTCGTATGTGCCGTCACTAGAGATGAAGACCGAGAGAGAGAGATGGCGACGACGAGGTCGGAGAGACGTGCGTTGGTGTGGCGCAATGTGGAGGAACGAGGCGGAGATGATTCTACCACTGGTACAGTGGCAGAGCAACGAGAAGAGGGAGGGAGAGTCACCAATGCTGGTGGGCGACTTGGCTAGAGAGGGAAAAGAGGAATTCTGGGGAATTCTTCGGCCAAATCAAGCTTGCCCCATGCGGAGGGATCTGGATCTTCTTATATAGGCACAGACAGAAGGAAGAGTCTCAAGGAGGCGGCCAAAAGTCTTCACCGGAGGCATGTCCAGAGTGAAACCCATACCTCTCGAGCATTCGCACGAGAGGTATAGGGCAATTTATGGCATGGGGAGCTGCTCATGCGGTAGGGGGTTTCGCAGAGAGCTCCCCTTTCAAATCTGGGAGCAGCTCCCTGGGGAAACGAGAAGAAAACTACCTCGAAACCTCGCCGGAGGTATGGGTCCCTGCTTCAATGGAAGAGGGACCTGAATGAAGAAAGTGATGAAAAGTTGAGGGGGTTTTTGCAAGGGTTTCCAAAAGTTAAGAGACAGAATGTAATTGGGTGGACCATTTTGCAAAGTAGGTCAAGATGACCTTCCCTTTGGTCCAAATTTTGGTACAAACCTAATTTGGACCTAAGGAATCCAATGGTGAAGTTGGATTTTAGGTTTGACCACGTTTGACTAGAAATTTTGCATAAAAACTAAAATTAGGTCAAATATTGGGCTTGGACCCCAATCTAGGTCAAAATAGGTTCCAAAGGCCAAATTGAAGGTTCTAAACCCTAGGGGATATTTTTCCATGAATTTTAGAGGGTTTAGTTGACTTTTATCTTTCCTGAAACCTTATGAATTTAAGTGGATTTGTTTTAGGATTACAGAATGTCATTTAATTCTTAAATTTCACAATAACCCTTTTCTGACTGAACCATCCCACTTTTTCTCTTATTAAGTCCAATTAACCTATGTCTAGACCCTTAGAAATCCCGTTGATGTACTGCAATGGTAAAATTGCAGTTTTACCCTTTGTTTCATGTTCTCTTCCCAGATTAGTGATCCCTTCAATTAGGCCTTTCTCTTGGTTATGTAGGAGCTTTTGTTCACTTTATTAGGTTAAAATATGCTAGTTAGGGCTCATGATGATGTTCTCATCATACCCCCATGCCTAGCTTTTGCTAGTCCCTTAGCAAAAGTCTAAGGTTTTAACTTCTGTTCTAGACCATGAATTTCTTTCACTAGTTATGATAAGTGCTTTTTCTTCTGTGATTAGGTCAGAATGCCAACAAATGCAATAGGAGCGATTCCACGAGCTTCTACAAAAATGTCCCTACCATGGTGTCCCATGCCAGCAACAGGTCCAGATCTTCTACCATGGGCTCCATGATGGTATAAGGAATTTTGTAGATGTTGCATGTGGGGGCAATTTCTTATGTCGAGATAAGGATTCAGCCTTTGAGCTCTTTGAAGGCATGGCAGAAAACTCTATTAGCAATGCTTTAATGAGTGTTTAGTAGAAAGTCCTCACATTCCCATTCACGCACAGGGGTACGCGAAGACCAATCCAGCACACAAGAGTTAGAGATTGTGGCTAGTCAGCTGGATAAGGTGGGCTTATTCGAGAAGAAAGTGAATGAAGTGTGGAAATTCCTATCTAAACCTTCATCTTCTTCTCAATCACCAGCACCACGCACTTTGTCTCAGTTTCCCACAGGGAGGGAAACTGTGAACAATCTTTCTGTGACACAACCACCATTACCGTACTATTCATTTCCTTATCCTTCACCAGCTGAAGGAACCTTTATTCCTCCTTACACTAAATTCCCTGCACCTTCTAGAGCTTCGGAGGAGCTCCACGCCATTCACAATGACCCTTATTCATAAACCTACAACCCTGGATGGCTTAATCATCCAAATTTCTTATGGTAGGGAAATACACAGAGACCTACCTTTCAACAACCTTTTGTACCACCACTTCAGAACCAGATCCGAGCACCACCTCCACAACAACACGAGTATCCACCGCATGCCTACCAGCAACCCCAACCCAGGTCCACCCAATACTCTCAACTTGGGCGTACAAGAGATAATTAGTTGGGGAATATCATGAAAACTCTTGCTAACATGCAGCAATAGAACATTGCTATGTAGCAAAGACAGGACAAGGCATTAGCTAAGATGAGAGCCCAGCGTTCACACTTAACGGAATCCCGTCAACCACATTCACTTCCATCTCAAGCACAACTCAACCCTAGGAACATACCTGCCCAGAGGTATGTTCAGCCTAGACCTTCAGTGTAGGGTCAAGCACATGTCATTTCACAAACCTTGCATGAACTAGAGTTCTACATTGACTCGAATACTTCCTATTCTCAAATCCAACCACCTCTTTTGCCAAACACTAAATCACAGTCTACATCTAGAGCTGAAATGAATGCCATCACAACTAAAAGTGGCAAAAGCACATCGATCCACCATTTTCTACTTCTACATCTTTTCTTAGACTTCTACTTCCACTCCTCCATCTAATTTACCTCTTTCTGATTCTTCTTAACCTAGGAATGACCCTCCCATTACAACTTCTGTACCATTTCTAGAGGCTTTAAAGAAGAAGGGAAAAGTGAAGAAGAAGCAGTCTAGTGTGGCTCTTGAGGAGGATCTACTCAAGCTCTTTGATCAAGTCCATATAAACATCCCCTTGTTGGATGCAATTTGCCACATTCCTCTTTATGCTAAGTTTCTGAAAGACCTATGCACACCTAAGCATAAAGCTAGAATTCAAAAAGGGAGTAGTCCTATCATTCTCTCGGAACAAGTTAGTTCCATCATTTCCAGTAATCTCCCTACTAAGAAGAAAGACCCAGGCACCCCTCTTCTCTCATGTATGATAGTAAAAACCACATTCAATAAAGCTTTACTTGACCTAGGTGCTTCCATCAATCATATCCCAACCTCCCTATTGACACACTTTGAGGTTGGCAATCTGAAGCCAACCGAGGTGTCCCTGCAATTAGCTGATCGATAAGTTAAGATACCTCAGGGAGTGTTGGAAGATGTTATAGTGCAAGTCAAGAACTTTAATTTTCCTGTAAACTTAATTGTCCTTGACATTGAAGTACCTGAGGATATCCAAAACACACCTATCATATTAGGAAGACCTTTCTTAGCAACAGCCAAGGAAAACATAAACTGTGAGGAGGGCCTTTTAGAATTGAAATTTAGAGATCAAAGGATGAAAATTGATATTTTTCAGGCCCAAAGGGGCCCATCTTGTAGCTTAATTGAAGAAATATGTTCTTTGGATTCTTTGGACAAGTTGATCAAGGATACATTGATTGATTCACTCAATTTAGAACCTCAACACCCTTTGACCTCTGACTTGACTCTTCCTGAGACACTAGCCTTAGAGACTAAGGACTTACCTCCAATTCCTTTAGTGTCTCTAGCATCTTCTAAGATCTCCACACCTACTCCTTCATCTAATCCTGTTCCTGTTGAGCTTAAACCTCTTCCTAACACTTTGAAATATGTCTTCTAAGAACCAGATCAGACTTATCCTATGATTGTCAATTCCCACTCATCATCTGATCAAGAATCACGACTCTTATTTGTCCTAAGAGAACATAGACAGGCTATAGGATGGAGCTTATCAAACCTTACTAGCATTAGTCCATCCTACTATACACATAGAATATTCAATAAAGAAGGATCTAGACCTACCCATCAACCACAGCGTAGACTAAACCCTACACTTCAAGAGGTGGTAAAGAATGAAATGATTAAGTTGTTAGACAACAGACTCATTTTCCCCATTTCTGATAGCCAACGGGTAAGTCCTGCTCAGGTTGTGCCTAAGAAGGCCAGACTTACCGTCATAACCATCGAGTTGAAGAAGTCATCCCTATAAGGATTGCTAGTTCGTGGTGAGTATGCACAGAAAAATGAAAGCTCAATCAAGCCACAAAGAAAGATCATTTCCTACTGCCCTTCATTGATCATATACTAGAAAGATTGGTAGGGAATAGATTTTTTTGCTTTTTGGATGGCTACTCAGGCTATAATCAGGTGGCAATTCACCCTGATGACCTGGAAAAAATGACCTTCACCTACCCCTACAGAACCTTTCCTTTCCGTAAGATGCCATTTTGATTGTGCAATGCACCTGCTACATTTCAGCAGTGTATGTTTGCAATATTTTCTGATTTAGTAGGTGATTGTTTAGAAGTCTTCATGGATGACTTCTTGGTCTTCAAGAAAACATTCGATGCATGTCTAGACCACCTAACCAAGGTCCTGCAAAGATGTATCAATGTGAATCTAGTACTTTCCTAGGAGAAATCACACTTCATGGTACCAAAAGGACTATTCTTAGGTCACCTTATCTCTGAGAGAGGAGTTGAGGTTGACCGAGGGAAGGTGAAATTGATTGTTGACCTACCATTACCTTCGTCAGTCAAGCAAATCTAATCTTTTCTCGGGCATGTTGGTTTTTATCACCGCTTTATAGTGGACTTCTCAAAAATAGCCCAACCTCTCACCAATTTCCTCTCTTAAGATGTAGACTTCTAGATCTCTGATGATTGTGTTCATGGTTATATGACACTTCGTGATCTGGTTACCAAGGCACCAACACAGCAACCCCCGGATTGGTCTCACCCTTTCGAGAACATGTGTGATGCCTCTGATTATGCAGTAGGGGCTATCCTTGGTCAAAAATTGGATAGGAAACCTACAGTCATCTACTATGCTAGCAAGACCTTAGATGAAGCTCAGAGGAATTGCACAGTCATGGAAAAGGAATTGCTAGCAGTAGTATTTGCATTGGAAAAATTCAGACCTTATCTTGTAGTTCCCACATCATAGTCTACATTGACCACACAGCAGTACATCTTCTCGCCAAGAAGGATGTCAAATCTCGTCCGATTAGTTGGATCTTGTTGTTGCAGGAGTTTGATTTAGAGATTCGTGACAAGGCTGGGAAGGAGAATGTGGTAGCTGACCACTTATCCCACCTTCCTTCTGAAGTGATACCTCCTTCACCTCCCATTACTGACCATTTCCCTGATGAGCAATTGTTGGTCACTCATTCTGATCTTCCTTGGTATGCTGACATTGTCAACTACCTAGCTTTTGGAATTGTTCCCTCTAATTGGTTCCGACATCAAAAAGATAGACTTAGATCTGAAGACAAGCACTATTACTGGGAAGAACCATAGTTATTCAAGCACTGTAAAGACCAGATTCTTAGGAAGTGTTTCCCTAATAAGGAGATAAAGTGCACTCTGTCGTTCTGCCATGACCAGGCCTGTGGCAGTCATTTCTTTGGCAAAAAGACTGCTACAAAAATTTTGCAGAGCAGATTCTACTGGCCCACAATCTTCAAGGACACACATGAATATAATGGGGCATGTTCACAATGTCAGTCTCTTAGCAGTATTGGCCACCGGGACATGATGCCCTGAAATCCAATCATGGTGTGTGAAATCTTTGACATATGGGGCATTGACTTCATGGGACCTTTTCTGAATTCTCATGGCTTCGAGTATATCTTGTTGGCAGTTGATTATGTTTCCAAATGGATTAAAGCCATCCCGTTGAGGACTAATGACCATAGAGTTGCGACACAATTTGTCCAAGATTATATCTTCTCTAGATTTGGGGTACCAAAAGCTATCATAAGTAATGGAGAGTCTCATTTTAGGAACACACATTTCTAGTCCCTTCTTTAGAAGTATGAGGTGACACATAAGATTGCTACACCTTATCACCATCAAACCAGTGGACTGGTTGAATTGTCCAACAGGGAGATCAAAGAGATTTTACAGACTACCATCAGACCTCATAGAAAGGATTGGTCTTCCTACCTTTCTAATGCACTGTAGGCATATAGGACAGCTCACAAAACCCTATTAGGCATGTCTCCCTTTAAACTTATGTATGGGAAATCTTGTCATCTTCCCATAGAACTTGAGCACAAAGCTTATTGGGCCATCATAAAGTGTAACATGGACTAAGAGAAGGCCGATGACCATGGAAGACTTCAAATTTTTGAGCTTAATGAGTTAAGGAATGAATCTTATGAAAGCTCAAGGATTTATAAGGACAATTTAAAGGCCTTCCATGATCTTCACATTCATAGGAAGACATTTCACCTTGGTCAGAAAGTTCTTCTGTTTGACTCAAGACTAAAACTCTTCCCAGGGAAACTCAGATCAAAATGGACTGGACCTTTCAAGATCTTGAGAGTATTTGACAATGGAGCCATCGAGATCACTGAGATTGACAATCTGAACCTTTCACCATGACTGGACAAAGATTAAAACCTTTCATCGAGCTGCATGATCTCAGACTTGTCAACTCCATCATTTCACTCCAATATTTCAAACTTACTAGGTTTACACCTAGCTGAAGGTGTTAAACTTAGCAAACCTATCATTTGTATATATAGTTGCTTTCACCTTTCTTACTTTCTATTTCTTTCTTAGGTATCTATCCTTGCATTTTTAGCATGCATTCATAGTCACACTTGTGCATTTCACTACTTAGCCTGACTTCCCACTCTGATCTTGTATCAAACATGAAATGGTCTGCAGTGAGATTTTTATCTCCTCATTCCAACTTCCTTCCATCACCTAGTCTAAGTTAGTGAAAAGCAAAGCATGCATTTGCATCCACCATATTCATACAATGAGGACATTGCATTATTTAAGCATGAAGGGTGTAAATGGTGAAATCATTTTCTGAAATGCAATTATAGACACACCTGTAGTATATAGAGTGTTGTATTATTGAAAATACAAAAAAATTGAAAATTTTGAAAAAAAAAATTACAAAGTCAAAAATACAAAAAATGTCAAAAACAAAAATTCCAAAAATACAATAAGCAACCTACTGATTCTTATTGTTGAGGGAGAACTCCACAAAATAGAAATTCTGAGGAGAGAGAAAAGTTTTGAAAAGAAGTATAAGTTTTTAATTATAATCTTCTAGCTGAAAACAAAAATAGAATAAGTATTTATGAACATTCAACCTTTGTTGGTTAGACCTTTCGGGCCACTATAGCTTGATTTGCTCAAGCTTTAGCTTAATACACTTTAAGCAGTGATAAGATAGACCAGGATCTCTCCTAACTTAGGACGTATTCTTGTACCTGAGTCACCAGTACATGATTCGCTGGTTTACTTTGGCTTAGAAATCTAAGTGACTTTGGTTTACACTACACAGTGTCGGGAAAGACCTTGTGAACTTAAAATTCAACCCTAGTGTTCATTAGGGAAGGTGGAGTCCTTCCCTATGTGAGCAAGTAGACTCTTTGTCCTAATCTTTAGTCTTGTGTTTAGGAGAAGCTTTCTCCACCAAAGTACTCACCCACCAAATAAGTGTACTCTACCAAATAAAGTTGTTGGAGAGATATTGACATTTATTTTGAAAAAAGAAGAAATTCAAACAAAGTTGAAAAGAATTTTCAGAAAAATACATTCTTTTGAATAACTCAGGTATGTTCTCTAAGTCCTTTAAACACTTTCCAGCAAAAATATTTTTACGGTGCATTATAAATACCATGTTTCCACCAAATATTCTTTAAGCCACAACTCAATAGGAGTTGGGTTTGAGTCTTCCCATTTTTGAGAGTTGATCCAAAGACATGTGCTGAAGCTAGGACCAACCCGAACTTAAAAATATGTGAAACCCTGGGATTGAGTTTTAAAGTTCACCTTGTTAGTCCTGACCTTTCATTGAGCACAACCATAACCACTTAGTTTTTAAGCCTTGTAAAACCCTCTGAGTCTTGGAAATCGCACATAAGGTTTAAATATCAAGAGAACTAGTTGGTCGAGAGATAGTTTATGTCATATTAGTCTTAAGTTCTGGTCAGTCTTCCTAAGCAACCGGTTCTCACAATGTCTAAACATAAACACAATTGGTTTATTAGAATAAAATTTTCAACTTAAAGATCATCTTTAAACAATTAACAATTTGAAGAGTATATAGATATCTCATCACACTTACCTAGTGATGGTAACACCATCATTAGCCATAACTAACTTAAATTAGTCAAAATCACGAGACAAATGCTCCTACATAATTGCCTGAGAGCTATAATTCAACGCAAATCCATTTTGAGAAGAAAACACTAAATCAGGGTTAATTCTACAATTTTAACATCACATCATGAATGCAGAGTAATCATGGGATTTTCCAAGAGTTAACTAAAGGTCAAACAAGCATTAAAGTCCAATGAGTGGGTCCAAACAGATAGAAATGGGGTTTCACGTGTTTCGAGAATCGAATCAGAACACAAAACCCTAAATTCAAACCCATTTGAATTGAAGAGGTTCTGGTCATGATAAAATTTATCTAAACTTCCTAAAATTCATAGAAAAATATCCTGAGAGGTTTGATACCCTTGGTTTAGCCATCTGAACCTATTTTGACTTTGAACAAAGTCATAGATAGAATTCTTCTCTAATTTGGATCTCTGTGCAAATTTCCTAGTCAAACTTGGTCAAAACTCAAATCTGACTTCACCACTAGATTCCTTGGGTCCAAATTAGGTTTTTACCAAAATTTGGACCCAACTAAAGTCCATCTTGACCTAGTTTACATTTTAGTCCATTTAAACTCTATTCCTCTCGGTCAAGCCCCTAACTTTCAAAATCTTTACAGAAAGGTCCCTGACTTCATCATCTTTGTAGAATAGTCCTTGCCACCATTGGAGGTCAAACCGACCTTCAGGCCAACTTTGACCATATCAAAACTTGATCAAATCACCACCAACTCTCACCAAAATTGGTGAGATTAGTGTTCACGCTATAGAGAATTGTTTGAGACGGATCTTGGCTGCTAAATCATGCAGATTTGCCCTAGCGAATCCACGAAATCCATGGGTACCTCGTGCCCTGATTCCCAAGTCAATTAGAGCTTCTTTCCTCATCTAGAACTCGAACTGAGCTCTATAAAAGAACCCCCTAGCAAGGCCTTGCTCCTTAGTTCAGTTCAGGCCTTATTTCTTCACAAATTCCTCTCTTCGGCCACCTCTACCGTAACTCCGGTGACACCTCCTTCTCCGACTTCCTTGCCCACTGCCACATACCATAAGTAGTGAGAATTTCCTCCACTCATTCTCCCGCTCCTCTTAATACTAGCGAGAGTTCTCCAACCCCTTCGTCCTCACCGATCTCCCTCACTGGAGGACTTCCCTTCTCCAGCATCGGCCAATCAAAGTCGGCTCCATCTCTCCCCTTTCAACCGTTAAATTAGGTCTCTTCTCTCCCTCTCTCTCCATAGCTTAGTTTGCACCACTTATCCTATTTCAACCCACAACCACCTTGCTTCCCCATCGTCTTCTTCCACTCTGGTGACGTTGCGCCACTGTTACACGCATCCAAACTTCATGATACTGCCACTCAAAGCTCTGCCTCACCGCCCTGACCAAAACCCCTCAAGAAATTGAGGGTTCCACCCACTCAAAACCTCCATCGAACAACCCAACTTCCGCTCGCCTTCCCCGACTTCGACAGACCCCTATGCTCCGTGACACACCACAAGAACACCGGCATCACCTTTGCCACCGCTTACCAAAGCTCAGGAGCATTCTAATTGGGGCTCTTACACCCGTATTTGTGATTTCAGGTCTTCCCCGCCGCTGCTGTCGCCGTTGCCATCATCCTCACCACCTCCGACGGCCTTGCGTCAACCTGCTCTGGACTTGCTACCATGCCCAGGTGCTGCAGACTCACTCCAGGGGCGTTCTCATAGCCACAATTGAAGACACCAGCTGCTACAGCAACATCAATCGATGAGGATTCATGTGTTGTAGCCGTGTGCAAGGAAGACAGGGACAATAGTCCCACATCATGAGTTGAGGAGCTACCAACGCGATATAAGTGGAAAACATGTTGTTGCCCTCTCACCCAGAACACAAGGGCTCTAGTCCCTCACACACACATGCCCATGCATGCTCGCCCACCTGCACCCACGGTGAGCCTGGACCTCTGCTCATGACCCGGTTACCCGTATACAGATCCAATTTTGCCCGATTATGAGAGAAAAAGAGGAGAAATTCTGAGGAGGAGGGGGAGGGTTTTGCTTCAGATTGATCTCCCTCAGGGCATGTGCTGAAGGCTAACACTTATCCTTTGAGGAAGGGTGTACGCCCTTGTGTGTGCTTGAGAAGGAGTCTTGTGCCTTGTGAGGCTTAGAACCCTTGTGCACCTTACAGTGGTGCTATGCCTTGATAGTTAAGTCGTTTGATACACATATCCGACGTCTGACTTGGTTCAAAGTATTGTGGTATTATTTGAGTACTTAATTAGAGTTACTGTTGAATTATTTGAATACTTAAGATGCATGCTTAATTAAGAGAATAATTGGTGATTCAAATCACCATTGTTTTTTATTCTCTCTTTCTTTTTATCCCATAAATCCTTGAGATACATTGATTTATATTTTAATATTATTTCTAGGCAGTTTATTCATTGAACATCTTTTATTGTGACTAATTAATTATTCTCATTAATTTTAAATTGAGATTAGTGCATGAATTCCATATTTACTCCCTACAAACGAGCTCAGACTCCAAGTAGATTTCGAGTTTACAAATTTAAGCATTTTGTGTGATTTTGTCGACTATACTACGATGCATATATTTCTTAATAATCGACGATTTCACTCAACACCTTGATGCTGAATGCTTTGCACTTAATGAGTTGTTTACTAAGGAACTAGCAAAACCTAAGCATGGGGGTCTAATGAGGTGTGGTCCTCATAGTTAAAATGCCCAACTTAAGCATGAAACTAAGTTAAACACTACATCATTAACACAAGAAATGGGTTAAGCGTGGAAATTATTAGAAATGACCTAAAACAGCAAATTGATATTAAAAACACATAATTATGTCACAAAATGAGATTTTCTATTACTAAATGTAATTTGATAATCCAATTGCAAATTGAACACATATTTGAGTTCAAAAGTTCAAATTGAAAGTGAAATCATGTTCTTAAATGTTAAATTAACCTTCAATAAAAACCTTATTGCATTTGGATATTATTAGGACTAAATAGGTCATTCATCCTTCACATTTTCATAAGCTAAAAACTTTGCAGGGATTTTTCTCCAAGCTGCTAGGGACCTTTTTGATAGATTTCAGGGACCACGCTGTTACCTTTCTTATCACTCATGGGCTCGATTGCAATTCTTACACCCCTTTGCCCTTAAGGGTCTGAGTGCAAAAATTCCAAAACACCTGCAGCGCACCCACCATTATAGCTTGCAATGAACTCAAAGAACAGGCGTCATTCTTCCCATGCATCCTTGATCCAACGGTCAATCCTGCTCCAATTAGTGCACGCACCTCCGTGTAGGTTCACCTTCCATCCTAGATCCCATCCTACGGTGGGTTTTCGATTTGGACATTCCTGCGCTTCTCTCAATCTCATCCCACCATATGCCCTAATTTTGTCTAATCTCACCCTACGGTGATCTAAATCACTCACGCACCTACAACCACGCCACCAATTAAAATATTAATTAAATAAAATGATGCGACATCTCTTTGCATTGTGACAAATATACTACAACAATGACAATTAAAACATCATTTTTATTGCAACACATTCGCCGCTCATCACGTGCGCACATGTTTGATTTCAGTCATCCGATCTTACGGTCGGACGGCTCAAGATGCGCATCGCATCGCCTCTACGATCCACCCAATCCGCATATTTTGACGCATCCACCAGCGCAATGTCTCATATGATGTGCCTCCGCATGCCACGTGGCCAATCGTGCACCACTCGATCATCATCTGAAAGCTCTATTTCATTCAAGTGCACCACCTCTTTGATTTTTTACTCTACAGGATTCAAACTTATGCCCGTGCTCAACGTTTGAAGGTAGAGACCAACATGCTATGAACGCACTTTGTCGAGTTTTTGGCTTTGTGCGTGGCCACCCTCAGCCATTGGATGAAGATCCAACAGCTGAGGTGAGATCCTCTTTGATAAAGGGCGCGGGGAAGGTGATGTGGCTTCATCATGGCCGTTGGATGAAGACCCAACGGTCCACATTTTGTGCTTCAGCGGTTAGGGCGCAGAGGTGGGCTATTGGGATGGCACCACGTGGTGCCATCCTGACTATCCATCTTCCTACCTTTGTAGTTGGTGCTACAAGGCTCCGATTGAGTTGATTTTTGCATTGTTAAACTACAATCATTGATCTGATTCCATCCATGTGGTCCGATTTGGCATCTAAGATTTGGATCTATGATATCGTATCCCTTAGCCTTTGATCTTCCATAAACTGAAAGTGATGCTACAATAGTCTGATCAAGACGATTCTGAAAGCGTCGAACTCCAATCGTCATCCTAATCAAATCCGTATGGTTGGATTTACCATCTGCAGTTACTATCGCCTCTCACTTAGAGCATAAAATAGCATTATTATTTATAAAGCTAACAAATCAACTATAATGCAAAATATGCTCCTCATGCATGTATTATTCCTAAGTTAAGTTAAAATCTAACTTAATTCAGGTAGATTAGGTCCTATGATTACTACGCAATCACACCCCCATGCATGAATTTTGCTTGTCCCTAGCAAATGCAAAACTAAATGCAAAGTGGTTGATAACACTACACAAGGGGGTGATAATTATGTTGAATATGGCCCATCTTTAGAATAAAAGGCACAACATAAGTAAAATAGGAGCATTGCATGCATCATGTACCAAGATTGCTTATAAACTGCATTAATGGCCATTTATGTAAGCATTTGTCAAAGCAAGCCTCAGATGAGTAATCGGACTGCACGGATGGATTCAGAACGACGAACGGAGTCCAACGGACTCAAGATCGGCCAAATCCGACATCCGAAGCTCCTACAATGGGCCCAAGAAGTTTTGACCGTTGATCTGGAGATCAACGGCCCAGATTGCGCCGCGTCAACCTGCCCCACCGCGCGTCGCACCTTCAGCCAGCCGAGATCAAATCTCGGCCGTCGATCTTCGATCGAACGGCTGAGACCCGTGCACCCGCCTGCGGTCGCCGCGACAAAGCGCGGGCGTGGCGCAACGGTGAGCACGCACGCTCGCACCCTCGCGACGCGGGTTCGAGCCGCGCGAAGTGGAATTGAAGATGGGCGACGGGCACGGAGAAATTGGGCCGCCCGATCAACAGCGGGCGGCCGGGATCTTGCCACGCGACGCGACCGCAGCTCACGAGCGTCCACGCACACGCGCACGTCGGGTGAAGACGTGTGCGCACACGCGCGCCCGAGGCGCGATCCCAGCGCAGGCGAGGAAGACTCTCAGCCGTCCGATCTTTGATCGGACGGCTCTCGTTCAACAGCCACGGATCGAGCGAGGAGAAGGAACGAGGCGGGCGGCTGACCAGCGGTAGGAGGGCTTCATCGACGCTTTTGGAAGTGGTTTTAGCGACGCTCTGGATGTCGCTAAAGCCCCTTCTTCTTTTAGGGAGCCCTTAACTCTATTTAAACCCCCTCCAACCACCATTCAAGGCATCCACTCCCCCTTGCAACTACTCCACCCCTCTCTTAGCTAGCTTTAGGCTAATCGCTGGAGACGACGAGCTGCCAACGGAGCCTCCTCCACCGCCGTGGCTACCTCGTCGCTCTCCATACACACACTCTCTCTCTCTCTTTTAAGCTTTTTATTACTTTTGTTGAAGCATATATTTAATGTTGTAAGTTATGAACTACAAGTGCATGTTTAATGAAGTTATTTTCCGTTCAATTGCCATTTTAATTTCTGTTCAAGTCGCATGATCAAAACAAAGAGCTTTCTAACCCTAAACCTTCTCTCTCCCTCTATCTCTCTCTCACTTTTCAAAATCGCATCTTTCGCAAGCAAAACTCTGCACTTTCCGTGACAACAAGTGATAAGCAAAAATCTGATTTCCACGCCTCCTTGAGACCGACACTCAGACTCACCTCCGTTTAATTATTTTAAAATCGACGTTGCAAGTGCGACTATAACGACACTCCTTAACACACACGCACAATGGCACGTCAGTTTTTGGCGCCATTGCTGGGGAGGCAACGGATTTGTTTTATCACCTCCATTCCATATTCATTCTCACATCGTCTAATGCCCTATTTCCCTTTTTACTTGATGGTTGCAGGAATTCGGCGCATGGACGGCGAAGCAACGCATCCCATGATGGTAGCAAGGGAGTAGGCTCCTCGAGGACCGATAGTGAGTAACCTCTCTCTCATTATTTGCTTGCATGAAAAAGCTACAAAAATTGTAAAAATTGAAAAAAATTGGTGTGGTGTATGATTGCTTGACCCACATCCTTAACACATCACCCCACAAAAAAATGTATACTCTAACAGTCTGAACAAATTCTTGGAGTGTTCTTTTCTTTTTCTTGAGTGTTGTTTGCGAAGCCACCATGAGTTGACCTGGGCCGCACCACTCAACCCTAAAACTAACTCATCTAATAGAAGCTGCATGATCATTAGGATGAGTACACTAGGGTTTTAGAGCCTCTACAGAATAAAAAGGAAATCTACTTTCATCGAATTGTGTGCAGAACTTAACGTGCCTACTGAAACTTGGTTGAAAATATTAAGACACGTCAACCCTAAAAAGTACTAAAGTAAGGATGAAACACTAAAAGACACCACATCTTAACAAATCCTTGCTTGAAAATCATGTTTTGCTAGAAGCACACACTTTGAAAATGGAAAATTAAGAGGCACCACCCCAATCAATGCCTCATCACATTACCCTAAGCACAAGCACTATCCTAGCCCTTTAAAACTGAGTAGACGTGTCCTAGGCAGGACTGAGTTAAGTCTCAAAAGGTGAGGTTTTGTTCACTAGGCACTTGGCTTTCATTCCCTTGGTAGAATTTGGTGACTAGGCTGCGGGGCAGTGTCAAACGACCACTGTTGTGAGGTCTATGGAATCGGAGGCGCAAGCCAAAGGAAGAACCTTCCCTGCAATCCCTTCATAATCAACCTGGCCAGATTAGCCTTGGGAAGGGGAGTCCAGTGATTACGGACTTAATCACCCTTTGTGAGATTTCTAGGTCTCCTAAGGAATAAACCATAAGGACTAGGCTTGGGTGCTTGATTGAAACACATTTCTCGCATCTATCACCCTCTGCATCCCCTCCTGTTCTTCTCTAGTGTATGCACGTGAGGCGCTCACTGCATCCCGAGTTGTGTGTTTTGGGGCAGGAATCTAAGCGACGTAATTCTGTTAGCATGGCTGAACCTAGGGTAGATGAGGCTGAAGATCAACCCCCACCAGACGCTATGGCCATCATCCAAGCTCAAATCAATGCTAACCATCGGCTTCAGTAACAGCAAATCCACACTATCATGCAAGCCATACAACGGTTACAGAACCCATAAGAACAACCACCACCACCTTTCCACGACATACCAGGGCAACCACCACTTGATTTACCGCCATTTCAGGATCAGCCGAGGCCCCTCCGTGATTTCTATAATCCTTCGGCTATTAGAGTCGAACCACACCTTAGGATCCTCGACGGGGGAGATGATTTTGAGTTAAAACCGAATGTCTTATGTCTAATCCAGAGCCACTTTCATAGAAGCTCAAATGAGGACCCCTTTCAGCACCTAGAGGATCTCGACCGCATAGCACGAACTGTGAAACCTAGGAACATTAGCCTTGACATTGTTCTAATCAAGATGTTTCCCCTTCTCGTTAAGAGACAAGGCTTCTCATTAGCTTAGAACCCTAGGTAGACCCATCACCACCTGGGAAGAACTGAGGCATGCATTTTTAAAGAAATTCTTCCCCATAGGAAAGACCAATGCCCTCAGAAGAGCTATCACTACCTTCACACTCCAGGGCGGGGAACAATTTCATGAGGCATGGGAAAGATTTAATGAACTTTTGAGGAAATGCCCACACCACGAAGTTCCAAGGTGGCAATTGGCCTAGATCTTCTACCACGGTCTAGACAGCAACCTACGGAACTTCGTCGATGCCTCATGTGGGGGAAACTTCCTAAACAAAGACGAGGAGAGCGTGTTTGAGCTCTTTGAGTCTATGAGCGAGAATTCGCTCAACAATGCCTCATGAACCAGTTTAACAGGTCCAGTCAACCCCGTGGCGGGATTTATGAGGTGCAAGCAAATTCTGGAATGGTTGACATGGACATCATTGCCAAAAAGTTGGATCAAGTGGAATTGGTGGACAAAAAGATTGATGAGCTACTGAATCAGACCAGGAACCCCTTGCAGACTTTCTCCCTAGCAAAGGGAGCACATAATGTTGACCTGGTCTAGCCCTTCACCCAACTAAACCTGGAAGAACCCCTGACCATGTTCCAGGGAGGGACCTTTTCTCCCTCAACCCTTGATTACTCTCTTCCCTCTTCATCAGCATCGGCTATCCTAGAAGATGTGTAAGCTGTCCAAGGTTATGCAAAACCTGACCCTTTCTCCAACATTTGCAACACTGGCTGGCGTAACCACCCCAGCTTTGGTTGGACAAACCAGAAACCACCGCAATTCCAAAACCAGCCTAGGCCAAACCAGCAGCCACACTTGCCCCCCTATCAGCAAGGACCACCAGTTACCTCAATATAATCAGAATAGGGTGACCCCTCCCCCACAAAACCAAATGGATACCCTAATAAAGATGATGGCTGACATGAACCAGAAACATCAGGAGGAAATGGCCTTGGTAAAGGGACAGTTAAGCCAACTCTTGGACTGTAAACAACAAGGATCCCTACCTTCCCAACCACAACCGAACCCGCAAAACATAATTAACAGAGGCCCCAATTCGCAAGGGTTCCAAAGCAACCTCGGGCAGGCTCACATGGTCCAGCCAGCCCCGCAAACACCTCCTGGGTTTGGCGCTTCTTCGTCCTCGTCTTCTCAAGGATCACCCCATGGCCCCAATGCCTCTGCGAATGCGGTGACCTTGAGAAGCAGCACCAAAACCCAGGATCCCAAATGGCCGACTCTCCCCGAGACTTTACCTGTTGAAATACCTGACTCAGAAGAGGCACCAACCAAGGACCTAGACATGGAACCAATCCACATTCAAACACCCTACCCTGAGGAATTGGAAACAATCAAGAAAAAGAAGAATACTGTGGAAACTGAGGAGCTGTTGGAAATTTTTAAGCAAGTACAGATTAATATTCCGCTCCTAGAAGCCGTCAAACACATCCCTACTTACGCCAAGTTTTTAAAGGATGCCTGTACACCCAAGCGTAAGCCGAGACCTCAAGCACCTAAGAAGGTTGTACTCTCTGAGCAAGCAAGTTCCGTGATATCAAGCAACCTTCCACTCAAGTGAACTGACCCAGGAGCACCCCTGATTTCCTGCAATATTGGGGACATGACGTTTGATAGAGCGCTCCTGGACCTAGGTGCTTCTATCAACCTAATTCCAACCACCCTGTACCACCAATTTGGCTTTGGGGAGCTGACACCAACCCCTGTCACCATCCAGCTGGTTGATAGATCAGTGAAAACCCCGAAGGGGGTTGTCGAGGACGTGATTATACGGGTCAAGGACTTCTATTTCCCAGTCGACTTTTTGGTGCTCGACATGGAAGTCCCTAAAAAATTACAAAATGCACCCATAATCTTAGGCAGACCTTTCTTAGCTACAGCTAAAGCAAGCATTGATTGCGACACGAGATGTATGGAAATCACCTTCGGGGACAGGAAAATGCAATTGGATATCTTCCGGGAGGCAAAGTCTTTTGATTGCGATTATATTGAGGAACATGATCTCGTGGAAACTTTAATCGAGGAATGCCTCACCCTCAGTTCTGTCTCAGACCACCAAACCCGTAGTGATTGTTCTGACCCGTCACCATCATTGCCCATGGACCTCTGTAAGGCTGAGTACCATCACCTGACACCATTTGAAGAGATCGATGTTGATCAACTCCCGCCCTTTCCCTTCCCATCTACTGTGGTCCCACCCACACCCGAACTTAAACCATTGCCCAAGAATCTCAAGTACATCTTCTTGGGACCTGACCAGACCTTCCCAGTGATTATTAATTCTCATCTAACCAAGGATCAGGAACTCAGGTTGACTGCGACCCTTTCAGAACATCGGGCCGCCATTGGTTGGACCATTTCAGATTTAAGAGGAATTAGCCCCACCTATTGCACCCACAAGATTTACTTGGAAGACGGGGCCCGACCTTCCCGCCAGATGCAGAGACGGTTAAACCCTAACATGCAGGAGGTCGTTAAAAAAGAAATCATCAAGTGGCTTGACACCGACATCATCTACCCTATCTCCGATAGCCCCTGGGTGAGCCCCACTCAAGTGGTTCCAAAGAAGGCTGGGCTCACCGTTGTCACCAATGATCATGGCGAATCCATCCCCACCCGCACCACCACCGCATGGCGGGTGTGTATTGATTATAGGAAGCTTAATGAAGCCACTAAGAAGGACCACTTCCCCTTGCCATTCATTGACCAAATCCTTGAAAGATTGGTAGGGCAGAAGTATTTTTGCTTCCTGGATGGATATTCAGGATATAACCAAGTCGCAATTGCTCCGGAAGATCAGGAAAAGACCACATTCACTTGCCCGTATGGCACGTTTGCATTCCGTCGAATGCCGTTCGGGTTATGCAATGCACCTGCGACCTTCCAGCGTTGCATGCTAGCCATTTTTTCAGAAATGGTGGGTGAATAGTTAGAGGTCTTTATGGATGATTTCTCTGTGTTCGGGATTTCATTTGACCATTGTTTGAGCAACTTGGAGAAAATCCTGAAACGATGTATCAAGGTTAACTTGGTGTTAAGTTGGGAAAAGAGCCATTTTATGGTTCAAGAAGGAATTATCCTCGGTCACATCGTTTCGTATAGGGGCATCGAGGTAGATCGAGCTAAGGTTGATTTAATTTCCAAACTTCCTCCACCTAGTTCGGTCTGGCAGATTCGCTCCTTCCTAGGACATGTTGGCTTCTACCGAAGGTTCATCAAAGACTTTTCCAAGCTTTCCAAACCCTTGACCGACCTTCTAGCCAACGACGCCATATTCCACATGTCTCCTGATTGCATCCAAGCTTATCACACCCTCCGGGACTTAGTCTCCACCGCACCTGTACTTCAACCCCCAGACTGGTCCCAGGACTTTGAGATTATGTGTGATGCATCAGATTTTGCCATAGGCGCTGTCCTGCGACAAAGGCAATACAAGAAGCCCGTGGTGATCTACTACGCGAGCAAAACATTGGACGAGGCCCAACGTAATTATACCGTCACAGAGAAAGAGTTGCTCGTTGTAGTATTTGGACTTGAAAAATTCTGCTCATACTTGCTGGGATCCCACGTGACTATTTACACTGACCATTCAGCCATCCGGCACCTGTTGGCCAAAAAGGATGCAAAGCCCAGGCTCATCAGATAGATCTTGCTTTTGCAGGAATTTGACCTGGAAATCCGAGACAAGGCCGGATCGAAAAATGTGGTGGCTGACCACCTGTCGAGACTTCATCCAAACCACATTGGACCCTCCCTACCTCTATCTAATACCTTCCCTGATGAACACATCCTAGCCGTGCAAGACAAGAAAATGCCATGGTATACTGACTACGTCAATTACCTGGTTATAGGACAAACCCCGCACAGCTGGTCTAGACAGCAACAGGATAGGTTCTTGGCTGAGGCCAAGCACTATTTCTGGGATGATCCCATGCTGTTTTGCCTTTGTGCTGATCAGATCATCTGAAGTTGTATCCCTGAAGACGAAGTTCAGAGTGTGCTTTCCTTTTGTCATGACCAAGTGTGTGGCGGCCAGTTCTCTAGAAAGAAAACAGCTGCAAAAGTTTTGTAGTCTGGATTTTACTGGCCATCCCTATTTAAGGATGCACACATCTTTGCCAAGACTTGCTCACGTTGCCAGACGCTGGGGACCATGACCAAGAAAAATATGTTGCCCCTTCAGCCCATTTTGATTGTCGAAATCTTCGACGTTTGGGGTATCAATTTTATGGGCCCCTTTCCACCATCCAACGGCTTCGAGTACATCCTGGTCTAGGTAGACTATGTTTCCAAATGGATTGAAGCCGTCGCCACCCGACGATGCGATCACAAGACTGTCATGGACTTTGTGAAGAACATCTTTTCCCGATTTGGAATACCCAAGGCCATGATCAGTGATGGTGGAAGCCATTTTATCCATTCCCAATTCCATGCCCTACTTAGAAAATACGGGGTAAACCACCGCATTGCCACCCCGTATCATCCACAAACAAATGGGCAGACTGAGGTCTTAAATAGACAAATCAAGAACATTTTACAGAAGACTGTGAGACCTGACAGGAAAGACTGGTCCACACGACTTGATGATGCCTTGTGGGCATACAGGACCGCTTTCAAAACCCCGATAGGCATGTCGCCTTATCGCCTGGTCTTTGGCAAAGCCTGCCATCTTCCTGTCGAATTGGAACACCGGGCTTACTGGGCTATCAAGCAATGTAACAAGGATCCCCAGTTAGTCGGTGCGCAGAGGATGCTTCAATTATCTGAGCTCGAAGAAATTCGTTGGGATGCCTTTGACAATAGTCAGCTGTATAAGGAGAAAATGAAAGCCGTCCATGACCGACTCCTTCATAGAAAAACCTTTGAGCCTAACCAGCAAGTTTGGTTGTTCGATGCACGCTTGAAACTCTTCCCAGGGAAACTCAGGTCCAAATGGATAGGACCATTTCGGGTGGTTAAGCCCTATTCTAATGGGACAGTTGAAATTGCTGATCTTAACACTGGGCACACTTTTACAGTTAATGGTCAAAGATTGAAACATTTCCTGGCCCAGGTACCCCCCAAGGAAAGTGTCACCCTCGTTGAGGGCTGACACCAAGCACCGCCCAGCTGGAGGCATTAAACTTAGCGCTTCCTGGAAGGCAACCTAGAGGATTCAGACTGATCTGGTAGTTTATGTCACTCAGGTACTATCTTTTTGAACCCTTTTGCATCCATGTATCTGCCAATGAGGACATTGTCCAACTTAAGCATGGGGGGGTGGTAAATTGCATAATCCTGAGCTCAATTAATCAGTCTGAATGAATAAATTAATTAAAAAAAAAAAGATTTTAGGAAGAAAACTTAGGCATTAGAAACTTGTCAATAGTGGGAAATAATACAGAAAGAACTTAAACACTTAGACTTTTCAGGCCTTCAGGCTTAATCAGCCCTGGTGTCCATTAAAATATGGATTTAGCTGCGAATCCTTGCGACCTTAAGCTATTCTAATCCACCTACTAAATAAGGTAATAAGTATACAACTTATCAACTCACCCTCTAACTCAGGAAAATTTTGAGTCTAAGCATCTGCACACATTTTTGCACAGACTCACTTCTCGGAGATTTTGACAGAAATTGGGTAGCTAATGAACTCTCTAGGGTGGTATGGCTGGCAAGTTGTCGTGGGTAACAGCCCATTGGCAGGTTGTCCAGAACCCAGCCACAGGCCATTTCTTTTTCGTTGCCTCTAGGTACATTTGAGATCAGGGAAGCCACCTACGAAAAAAAAAAAGAGAAGAAAAGAAAATAAACCACACTTCACCGCATAAGTATGGTTGGCAAGTGATCGTGGGTAACAGCCCATTGGTCGGTTGTCCAGAGCCCAGCTCAATAATTGCACAAAAAAAGACCAAAACATCAAAGGAAGAAGCGAGGAAGTAGTACAAGCCGGGGAGATATACACTGGAAAAATCCTTGTGTTGACCCCAATTAAAACAAATGTAGGGAGAAAGCTACCAATCGAACAAATACACCTTCAGGAAAAATTTACTTTCTTTTCCGGTCACCTAGAGGCGTAGAAACTCGAAGTCTGTCTCAATTGCCGTTAAGTGAGTCTATCACAACATTCACACCAAGATGCTTAGCACTTAGGATTTTGACCGAGTTTTGGGTGGGTTGGGTAGCCGTAAAAAGTTACCAACCCACACTGAATTCTGAAAAAAATTCTAAAAAATATATACGTATACATATGTATAGTTATATATACATTAAAGCAACGATTCGGGCGATTCGTATTTTGGCAAACACCCGGGCGCTGCTTAGTCTTTGTAGATTAAGATCTTCGTATATTTCCTCTTATTGACAAGTAACGAAGTGCCTAAGCAATTACTTCTTGAATTCTGCAAGGAAATAAAGACTAGAATAAACCTTGCTAGGGACTAGCAAGGAGTAAGCATGGGGGTATGATAACACTACGCAAGGGGGTGATAATTATGTTGAATATGACCCATCTTTAGAATAAAAGGCACAACATAAGTAAAATAGGAGCATTGCATGCATCATGTACCAAGATTGCTTATAAACTACATTAATGGCCATTTGTGTAAGCATTTGTCAAAGCAGGCCTCATATGAGCAATCGGACCATACGGATGGATTCAGAACGACGAACGAAGTCCAACGGACTCAAGATCGGCCAAATCCGACATCTGAAGCTCCTACAATGGGCCCAAGAAGTTCTGACTGTTGATCTGGAGATCAACGGCCCAGATTGTGCCATGTCAGCCTGCCCCACCGTGCGCCGCGCCTTCAGCCAGCCGAGACCAGCGCGCCCACCTGCGGTCATGGCGCAACGGTGAGTGCGCACGCCCACACCCTCGCGACGCGGGTTCGTGCCGCGCGGAGTGGAATTGAAGACGAGCGACGGGCACGGAGAAATTGGGCTGCCCGATCAACAGCGGGCGGCCGGGATCTTGCCACCCGGTGCGACCGCAGCTCACGAGCGTCCACGTGCGCGTGCACGCCGGGCGGAGATGCGCGCGCACACGCGCGCCCGAGGCGCGATCCCAGCGTAGGCGAGGAAGACTCTCAACCGTTCGATCTTTGATCGGACGGCTCTCGTTCAACAGCCACGGATCGCGCAAGGAGAAGGAATGAGGCGAGCGGTTGACCAGTGGAGGGAGGGCTTCACCGACGCTTTTTGAAGCGGTTTTAGCGACGCTCTGAATGTCGCTAAAGCCCTTTCTTCTTTTAGGAAACCCTTAACTCTATTTAAACCCCCTCCAACCACCATTCAAGGCATCCACTCCCCCTTGCAACTACTCCACCCCTCTCTTAGCTAGCTTTAGGCACTCTTGTAATCGCCGGAGACTACGAGCCGCCGACAGAGCCTCCTCCACCGCCATGGCTGCCTCGTCGCTCTCCATACACACTCTCTCTCTCTTTTAAGCTTTTTATTACTTTTGTTGAAGCATATATTTAATGTTATAAGTTATGAACTACAAGTGCATGTTTAATGAAGTTATTTTCTGTTCAATTGCCATTTTAATTTCTGTTCAAGTCGCATGATCAAAACAAAGAGCTTTCTAACCCTAAACCTTCTCTCTCCCTCTATCTCTCTCTTGCTTTTCAAAATCGCATCTTTCGCAAGCAAAACTCTGCACTTTCCGTGACAACAAGTGATAAGCAAAAATCCGATTTCCACGCCTTCCTGAGACCGACACTCGGACTCACCTCCATTTAATTATTTTAAAATAGACGTTGCAAGTACGACTATAACAACACTCCTTAACACACATGCACAACAGCACGTCAGTGGTCATAAATGACTAATTTCTATCAAGAGTTCGACTAGATATTTATTTCTTTTATTTTCATCCAAAATTTGAGAAATCTAGATAGTTGTAAAAGTGTAGCATTGTAGCATATGCAACGGATCCAACTGAAAAGTCTGAAGCTCGTACTTAACCCTTAGTAAAACCCTATCAGGATAGGCAAACTTCTTCCCTCAGGGTTAAAAAATAATATGTAATTTCAGCCCTGGCTTTTGGCTTAGGTAGAAGAAGTCTAAGTTAAGTGGGTTTGTATTTGGTGGCTCACACTCCTCTAGTGTTACATATAGACGAGAACTACAGAACCTAGATTTTTGGACTATCAAATAAATCAACTCAGAGAGAGGTAGAGAAACCGTGCTCTCTTTAGTTCCTTTGTACTCATTCTCTCTCTCTTTTTCTTCTTTTCTTCTCTTTTCTTTTCTTTTTCTTTTCGAGCTCACAATCTTACCAGATTTGTAAATATATTTCGTGGTCTCTCATGGCATTAACAATTTAATTAAGTTATGATAACCCTATAACTAAGTCAGCAATCCTCAGCCAGTGTTCGGGCGATCAGAAATACAAAAAAGTAGGTCAAGGTTGTATTTGGTGGATCGTAATGGTAGTAGATATTGTTGCCTCAATGTGCTTGACATAAAATGAAATAAACACAATTCAAGAAAATTTTTCTCTTTTTTTTTCATTGCAAGAATTTTCTCTTTGTTTTTTATATATTTATATCTACCAACACAACGCAATGCAGCACACATGCAATTTTTTATTCACAAGGCACTATTCGGGGTTGGTGATGTTCAAGAGGATATCGGGTGGCTTATTTGGTGAAAGTGCCTATTCTTGGCACTTGGAAAGGAATGGATGGGAAAGCATATTTCTAACATTGATATTAATACCCTCCTTCAGCCAAGGATTCCATAAAGGATGGTCGTAACCATTCACCTTAGTCCTAGTTTTATAAAAACCTACTCTCTATGTATTTGCCTTATTTGGTGGCTCTCAAAAATTCACACAAAGAATTTGTGCGTAGGAACTAAGAGCGAAAACTATGCCTAACTCTGAGTATCATTATTCAATTACCCAGAAATTAAAATTCCTTGTACTAGACTTAGAGTACCAGTAGACTCTCTACTCTCACCTCGCAATTTTTTGGTGCATCTACTAGAAGATGGTTTGCCTAACTCCCTAATTACTGTCCAAGGGTTCAAGAAAAGAAGTAGTGCCTCTTCTCGACAAACTAAAGTGTCTATCGGTCTTCACAGTTGATCCATTGCAAATTCTAAATGCAAGTGTAAAATTGTACTAGATTCTAAATTTCAGAATCAACTCAAGAATAAATCCCTAATACAACCTTCTTGATAAAAATACTTTATGCATGAATGCAATATGTATCAATATTTGTTTTTCTTTTTCTTTTTTTAGTTCTGACATAAAAATAAGACATGCAATGTCCACCCTCCCATGCCTATTCATTACAATGTCCTCATTAAAATGTATGCAGAAAAATCAAATTGTAATAAGCGAGAGGAGGGGATATCACCTGATGAGCTTATTAATCCAGGTCAGCTTGGACAGAAAAATACCTGTATAGAATACTGGGTTGCCTCCCAGCCAGCGCTAAGTTTAACGTCATTTGCCGAACTCAATTCAACTCTAGATAATTCCAGGAGGTTAATGTGATTAAAAGGAATAGGATCAAGATTCTGAGTAATATAAGGCTTTAGCCTTTGACCATTGACCTTAGTGTCTTGGCCAGTCTTGGGATCCAGAATTAGAACAGCTCCATAAGGAAAAATTTTTCTTATAATAAAGGACCTATCCATTTTGATGTTAATTTTCCCAGAAAGAGCTTCAAGCATGCATCAAATAACCAAATCTTTTGATTAGGGACAAAGCTTTTTCAAGAAGATATACCTATCATGTAAAGCTTTTATCCTATTCTTATAAGTTCTTGCACTATCATAAGCGTCATTCCAAATTTCCTCCAATTCAGTCAATAGGAGTTTTCTTTATTGTCCAGATTAATCATGATTCAGGTTAAAAGTCCTGATTGCCCAATAAGCTTTATGTTCAAGTTCAACTAGTAATTGACAAGATTTTCCCTAGACCAAACGGAATGGAGACTTTCCAATCGAGGTCTCATACGCAATCCGGTAGGCCCAGAGAGCATCATCCAATTTTGTAGACCAATCCTTCCAATCCAGGCAAACTGTCTTTTGAAGGATTTTCTTAATTTTCGGATTGGAAATTTTAGCTTATCCATTGCTCTGCAGATGGTATGGAGTAGAGATTTTTTGAGTGACTCCATACTTAGTCAGTAAAGTCCTGAATTGATTATGAGTGAAATGGGACTCGCCATCACTAATCAGAGCCTTTGGTACACCAAACCAACTAAAGATGTTTTTCTTTACAAAGTCCATGACCACCTTATGGTCATTGGTTCGAGTCGGTATGGTCTCAATCCATTTGGATACGTAGTCAACTGCAACCAATATATACACGTACCCAAAGGAATTGGTAAAAGGTCCCATAAAATCAATGCCCCAAACACCAAAGATCTCAACTTCAAGGATTGGATTAAGGGGCATCATATCCTTCCTGGTCATGTTTCCTAAAGTTTGGCAATTAATATATGACCTACAGAATTTGTAAGAATCGTGGAATAAAGATGGCCAATATAATCCACTTTATAGCACTTTGGCTGCTGTCTTTTTTCCAGAGAAGTGACCTTCACAAGCAAAAGTATGGAAAAATTCTAGCACACCTGTGATTTCCTCATCGAGAATTCAATGACGAATAATCTAATTCGTGCATATTCTAAACAGTTCTGGGTCTTCCCAAAAGTAGTATTTGGCATCAGAAATTAACTTATCACACCTATGCTTAGGTTAATCCATGGGTAACTTTTCGATTGCAAATAGTTAATAATGTCTGCAAACTAAGGTAGTTTGCTAATAGTCAAAAGAGTCTCGTCCAAAAATGAATCAAAAAATTGAGTAGCAAATTCTACAAGGATTTTGGAAAGATGGTCTACTACTACATTTTGGACACCATATTTGTCTTTGATTTCTAAATCAAATTCTTGTAATACAAGGATCCTCTAATTAATCTGGGTTTTGCATCCTTCTTAGACATTAAGTGCCTTAATGCAGTATGATCTGTAAAAATTGTGACATGAGATCCAAGTAGATAGGACCTAAACTTCTCTAGAGCAAATACTACTGCTAGTAACTCTTTTTCTGCAGTGGTATAATTCTTTTGAGCCTCATCAAGACTTTTACTAGCATAGTAAATCACATAGGGTTTCTTATTGATCTTTTGCCCCAAGACCACGCCAATAGCAAAATTAGAAGCGTCAGTCATGATTTTGAATGGATGATCCCAATTAGGAGGTTGTAGGATGGGTGATTATGTAATGGCCTGTAACGACCCGGTTCCCGAGTCCCTACGAGACACGAGAACCGGACCGACTCGACTAATCCCAAGACCTAGTCGTCCAACGAGGAAGTAACCAAAAGAGCAGTAAAATAAACCACATTCAGCATGAATATAACTAACAGTAAGAAAGTACAGCAGTAAGGAAAGAAACTACTACAGTATATACCACCACAACAGTAGAACAACATTTATCATATAACATGAACTGCAGGTAAAGAAAAGTACAGCGGAAACAAGAACTACTCACTATAATGGAAACAAAGAGGTACAAAAGATAGTGGTAACTCTACTGGACCCTACTCGGCCCAGCGTCCTCTGCAGCCGCTGACCCTGGCTGCTCAACACCTGGTCCTGAAAAAGGTAACGAGTGTAACACGTCAGCAAAATGCTGAGTAGAGTGGCTACTAAAACTAAGGACAATAGTAGAGTGTACAGTAGCTATTATGTTCTATTACTTTATTAAAATCTTTCAATTGTCTCACTATTTCATTTATTCCTCAGATCTTTTACTTGATCTCGGATGTTCCTCATGGGAACGATCTTGATTGCAGTCTTTTCTAAAAAGTAAAAGTAGCACGTGGTGCTCTCCTAGCCGGGAGAGTCTCCCGTGGTGATCCAACCCTCAGTCAACCACCCCAAGGTCACTGACAGACGTAACGGTGACTACGGCACACGCTCTAAACGCACAGGTAGCTAACTCGTACTGGCACGCGGTCAGTCGTTTCCGTTAACGGGTGTGCCCAAAGCACAGCACGGAACCAGTCCAGGGCAGAGCCCTCTCAGTAACAGGGGTCCAACCCCTCCACAGTAACCAAACCGGGGCCTTGCCCCCCCACAGTCTGCGCACCCTCGCCTGACTACCCTGGTTTGCCCCAGCGGGCCTAACAAGTCGGTGTGGGAGGCTAGCAGAACCCTGGGGCCCGTGGGGTAGCTAGTACCTCCCTACACTAGTAGCTCTCCTCGGTACTATGTACGCGAGGGCCAGCAAGTCGGTACAGAGTGACCAGTCCTAACCCTGGGTCCCTGGGGCGGCTGGCTCTGCTCTGCACTAAACAGGGGGACAGTCGCTCTCCTTGGTACTCCGTACTCAAGGGCCAGCTCACTTCCCCAATACTATTCCATTCACTTTCCAGGAGTTCTACTCCTACTTCCCCGTAGGGTTCCATCCTTTTTACTCAAACATCCAGGTTTCACTTTCCAGTTTCACATTCTTACAATCCATGTTCTCAACCACGTTATTTATTCACAACACGCAGCTATTAATTCAAATTACAGGCAGCTTTATATCTCTTTCCATTTTCCAAGACTGCAGTATTATACATTCCACTAGTTTTCCCATCCTAGGATTCATGCCATATCCTAGGATCTATCATACAATCTAGTTTTCCAGCCCTAGGATTTATGCAACACCTAGGAGCTATCATTCCATCTATTTCTCATTCCTAGGATTCATGCAATGTCCTAGGTTCTATTTATGGTTCCATAATTTAACAGATTTTAATAATAACTTAAAGCCACTCTACCAGGTACAACGGGAGTAATGGGGGCGCGATCGGGAATCCCGCGTGCCTCTGCGACTCCCAAGACTGCAACTGAAGGAGGTCCTATCACAAGGATCAAACACAAGGAGTGTCTCAAAATAGTGTATAGCTACTGTAGACGGGTAGAGGAATTAATTCTAAAAAGAACGCAACTCGAATCGCGGAAAACGGAACCCGAACGGGCCCTAAACAGGTCGAAAACGACGACACTGTGCAGAATCAGATGTCTGGAACGTCTTCCAGACGTCTTAAAAAGTGGATCAGAGAATTACCTGTTCAGTGTGGTTTCCCAGACGTCCGGAAGTCTGCGGGGACATCTGGCCTAGCTCCCAGACGTCCGATGGTCACCCCGGACGTCTAGAGGTCGCTCCCGTCGTCTGGTACAACAGCCAGACGTCTGATTCGCGTTGGATGGCGAATCACCGAGCCTACGCACACCCATCTCCCTCCCTCAGTACGGTCAAGTGACAGGAAGGAAGAAGAAGACGGAAAACTCACCTTTCAGATGTTTGGATGGTCTTCCAGACGTCGCCCTCGCCGTCTGGCTATCAACCCAGACGTCTGATTCTGGAAATTTTTCCAGAATCAGGGTGCCACCCGGCCTCCGCTCGCGACGCCGCCCGCATCGCACCTCCCGCGCCTGCTGGTCAGACCACAGCAGTCCCCCCTCCGCGTCACTCCGCGCCCCCCGCGCCCTCCGCCGGCCGGCCCTAGCAGCCCCGGCAAGCTCGCCCTCACGATAGAGCTCCGCTCTCGCACGCCGCACCTCCTCCGCGCTCACTGCGGCCGCCGCTGCCGCCCTCGCGCTCACGCTCACTGGCTGAAGGAGAAGAGGGAGGAGACGGTGGAGACGACGGGAGGGAGTGCGTGGCCTTTTAAGGCCGCGCGAGGAGGTGAGAGAGGACGCGGCAGGTGTCTGCAGCCGCTAAGAAAGAGGGAATAAGCGAATATCCGGTCTGCGCGCTCAGGCGCCCAGACGACCCGCGCGTGTCGAAATTAACGGATTTCCAGACGTCTGGAAAGGATCCCAGACGTCTGGATGTGATCCCAGACGTCTTAAAACACGTCTGGGGCACGCGTTCGTTACAGTATAACAAACTCAAAGGAAGTTTCGTCCCCGAAACTTGCGCCAACTAGGGTGCGGGAAAAGACATCCAAATAACCATAACAAACTCAAAGAGGACCGAAGCCGGTCTAGAAAGTCGCACCTGCGAAAAGCTCCGGGTACCGCTCCCGCATTGTCGCCTCAGGCTCCCAGGTAGCCTCCTCGTACCGCTGGCTCCTCCACAAAACCTTTACCAGGGGTACTTGCTTTCGTCTCAAACTGCGGACGGCTCGGTCTAGAATCTGCACTGGCCGCTTGGGGTAGGTCAGGTCGTCGCTCACCTCGACGCTCTCGTGACTCAGTACGTGACTGGAATCGGCTACGTACTTCCTAAGGTTGGACACGTGGAATACGTCGTGCACACCAGAAAGCTGCGGGGGAAGGGCAAGTCTGTAAGCAACAGGTCCAACCCGCTCCAGGACCTCAAAGGGCCCCACGAACCTCAGCGCGAGCTTCCCTCTCACCCCAAACCGCTGTAAGCCCTTCATGGGCGAAACACGAAGGAAGACGTGGCCCCCAACCTCAAACTGCACCTCTCTGCGTCTCCGATCCACGTAGCTCTTCTGTCTACTCCTGACGATGCGGAGTCGTCTGTGGATCTCCTCAACTACCTCCTGACTCTGCCGGATCAACCTGGGGCCAACCTCCCACTTGGTCCCCACCTCAACCCAACTCAAGGGTGCCGTACACTTCCGTCCGTACAGAGCCTCGTAGGGAGCCATGCCGATGCTCGAGTGATAACTGTTGTTGTATGCAAACTCTGCCAGGGGCAGGTGCTCCTCCCAAGAGTCCCTCCAGTCCAGTACACAGGCACGCAAAAGGTCCTCAAGTGTCTGTATCGTGCGCTTAGACTGTCCGTCCGTCTGGGGGTGGTAAGCCGTGCTAAACCTCAACCTCGTCCCCAAGGCCTACTGAAACTTAGCCCAAAATTGGGACGTAAAGCGGGTATCCCGGTTGGATACGATCTCCCGTGGAGCTCCGTGTAGTCGTACCACATCACGGATATACCTCTCTGCCAACTGTGCTGGTCCCAAAGTGACTCGGATCGGCAAGAATCGCACCGTCTTCGTTAGTCTATCCACTATTACCCAGACTGCGTCGTGTCCCCGCTGGGTAATAGGTAAGCCCACCACCAAGTCCATGGTGATGCTCTCCCACTTCCACTCTGGCACTGGAAGCGGTTGAAGCGGCCCTGCAGGCCTCTGATGCTCGGCTTTCACCTGCTGGCACACTAAGCACTGTTGCACGAACACACCCACATCCCGCTTCATCCCTCTCCACCAAAACTCGCGTCTCAAGTCGTGGTACATTTTCGTGTTTCCGGGATGTATGGTGAATCTGGAACCGTGTGCCTCAGTCAGGAGCTCTCTCAACAGCTCCTTGTCTCTGGGAACGCACAACCGTCCCCTCAAGCGTAGCACCTGGTCTGTGAAAGAGAAGTCCCCAGGGTCACCTGACAGTACTCTGTCGCGCAAAGACTGCAAGTACGGGTCGGCCATCTGTCCTGTGATGATGCGGTCCATCAGCTCTGGCCTAGTCTGCCGTGTCACCGTCATTGCCCCACAGTACCCTCGTAACTCTAGAGGTCGCCAACTGCCCACCTCCTCCAAAAGGCTCCAACTCTGTAACTGTAGACTGGCCAAGCGTGCGGGCGCCTTACGGCTCAAGGCGTCAGCCACCACATTGGCCTTTCCCAGGTGGTAGGAGATGCTGCAGTCGTAGTCCTTCAGGAGCTCCAACCAACGTCTCTGTCTCATGTTGAGCTCCTTCTGGTCAACAAGATACCTGAGGCTCTTGTGATCTGTAAAAATCTCGAAGGTCTCACCGTACAAGTAGTGCCTCCAGGTCTTCAGCGCGAAGACAACAGCTGCCAACTCTAGGTCGTGGGTAGGGTAGGTATGCCCATGGGGCTTCAGTTGCCGCGAAGCGTAAGCGACAACGTGACCCCTCTGCATGAGCACACCTCCTAACCCCTGCAAGGAAGCATCCGTGTACACAACGAACCTGCCACTACTGTCAGGGATGGTGAGCACGGGAGCCGAGGTCAACCTCTCCTTCAGCTCCAGAAAACACGCATCACAGGCATCTGTCCAAGCGAAAGGCACGTCCTTCCGGGTCAACTGTGTCATAGGATGCGCAATCTGCGAAAATCCTCTGATGAACCGTCTGTAGTAGCCAGCTAGTCCCAGGAAACTGCGGATCTCAGTGACTGAACGCGGTCTCTCCCACCTGAGCACTGTCTCGACCTTGGCTGGGTCCACCGCCAGGTCGTCTCCAGAGATCACATGACCCAAGAAGGTCACCTCCCTCAACCAGAACTCGCACTTGCTGTATTTGGCGTACAGCCTGCGTCGCCTCAGAGTGTCCAAAACCATCCGCAAGTGCTGTCCGTGCTGCGTCCGATCTCTAGAATAGATGAGTACATCATCTATGAAAACCACCACGAACTGGTCCAAGTACGGTCTAAACACCCGGTTCATCAGGTCCATGAAAGCAGCGAGGGCATTGGTCAGCCCAAACGGCATGGCCAAAAACTCGTAGTGTCCGTACCGGGTGCGGAAAGCTGTCTTGGAGACGTCGGTCTCCTTGATCCTCAACTGGTGGTATCTAGACCTCAAGTCTATCTTGGAAAACACCGTGGCACCCCGCAACTGGTCAAACAAATCATCGATCCTCGGCAGTGGATATCTGTTCTTGATGGTGACCTTGTTCAGCTGTCGGTAGTCCACACAAAGACGTAGGGTCCCATCCTTCTTCTTCACAAACAGTACCGGGGCTCCCCAGGGAGACGCACTGGGCCTCACGAAACCTTTCTCTAGAAGGTCATGCAACTGAGACTTGAGCTCTCACAGCTCAAGCGGTGCCATCCTGTGTGGCGCGGTGGAGATGGGGCTGGTCCCTGGTACTAGTGAGATCTCAAACTTGATCTCACGCTCGGGCGGTAGTCCTGGTAACTCGTCTGGAAACACGTCAGGGTACTCTCTGACCACCGGGATGCTCTGGGAGTCTGCCACAGGGCTGGGCTCTACCACCACACAAGCTAGGAAGCCCTCACACCCTTGGCTCAAAAGTCTCGCCGCCCGAAGTGCCGAAATGCACCTAAAACCTCCGTCCACTGGCTGTCCGTGAAACTCGAAAGAAGGCAACTCCGGAATGGAGAAGACGATCTTCCTCTCAAAATAGTCCACCAAGGCGTGGTAAGTGGACAGCCAATCCATCCCCAGAATCACTCCAAAGTCCTCCATCTGTATCATAATCAAGTCAGCTGGCAGGCTATGTCCCCCGACGCTGACCTCGCAATCTGTGTACACCTCCTCAGCTACAAACAGCTGACCACTCGGACCTCTGATTACGAACGGATTCTCTAACAGTGTATAATCCTGGTCCAAACTAACTGCGAAAATGGCTGCGAGAAACGAGTGCATAGCGCCGGAATCGAAAAGCGTGTAAACGAGTTTGCCGGAAACTAAAACCATACCTGCTACCACTGATCCCGAAGCTCTGGAGTCCCTGTGTGTTAGGCCGTTGATACGCCCTTCAGCTCTAGGTGCGGACGAAGCAGCCACACTCTGCGTCGGACAGGTAGGTGCTGGCCGGTACCCTCCTCGCAACTGCTGTCCTCCTCCTCGCGCCTGGGAACCGCGGCCTCCTGCGCACCCTCCAGTGCTCTGCACGGGGAGTATCTGATGACCTCCTGCCCTAGATGGGCAGTCCCTCCTGATGTGGCCCGGCTGGCCACACTGGTAGCATAGGGGACCCCGACTCCCGCCCTCAGGGGGTCCCTGCTGTCGACTAGGCGGGGGTCCGGTGCTGGCGACTGGCCCCTGTCGAGGGCCCCCAAAGGCCACTGATGGCCCTGCACAACATGACGGCTCTCCTGCGGACGCCACGTGTCTCCGTTCTCGCCGACCCTGTGAGAAGTCTGGCTGAAAGGGCCTCTTCCGCCCGCCGTCGGTGTCTCGCGCGGACGGGTTGGTCTCCTCGTAAGTCATAGCTGCCTCTACCACCCTCGAAAACGTAGGCAGCTTCAGGGGTTTGACATACCCCCGGAACGCAGGCCGGAGCCCCTCGGTGAACCTCCAAAGGCGCTCCTCCTCAGTGGCTACCGCTGTCGCTGCAAAGCGGGACAGCTCCAAGAAACGCATGCGGTACGCGCTCACAGTCATCGTCCCTTGGCGGAGAGTGTGGAACTCCCGCCTCCTCTGGTCCTGCCACGTCTGGGGAAAGTACTACACGCAGAAGAGGGTGACGAACTGGTCCCACGTCGGCTCGTCCCTCTCCTGTCCCCGGACCGCCCTCCACCACCGGTGTGCCGCACTCTCCAGCTGGTATGTGGCAAAGGCCACGCGACACTCCACCGGGGGGCGAAGGGTGTCGAAGATCTTCTCCAGCTGCTCAAGCCAGTCTTCTGCCTCGGTCGAGTCCTCATCCCCCTTGAAGGAGGGGGGCTTCAGCTTCCGGAACTGTCCGAAAAGCTCGAAGTGGCGCTGTAGGGGAGGTGCTGGTGCACCTCCAGGCAAAGGTGCCTCATGTACAGAATTGTCGGAGGAAGGTGGGGGCGGCAACGGCCCATCCCCTCCCTCGTGTCCAGCGCCGTGTCCGTCGCGTGGTTCCACAGAGGACTCCCCCTCTGCAGCCCCAAGAGGAGGTACTCGGGGCGGTGGGTGGAGCTCCTCTCGTACAATATCTCGTATCAGTCTGGCGAGGTCCTGGGCCTAGATGCCCGGGAGTGGTGGCTGGTCCACCGAGACGTCAACAACAGCACGTCCACCTCGCTGACCCCGCCCTCAGCCGCGCCTGCGGCCAGTCTCTCCAGTCCCGCAACGAGGCATCTCCTGCAAGGAGACGTGAAACAAAACGGAAACGTCAAAAAGATGGTACCTAACGAAACTTCTAAGAGCTCATGTTAAGAGATATGTTGTGGTGGCTACTCTAGCTATGAACATGTGAATTGGTTATTTTTCAGTCAGTTGATTCACTTCTCGGGACGACCTTGCTCTGATACCATCTTGTAACGACCCGGTTCCCGAGTCCCTACGAGACAGGAGAACCGGACCGACTCGACTAATCCCAAGACCTAGTCGTCCAACGAGGAAGTAACCAGAAGAGCAGTAAAATAAACCACATTCAACATGAATATAACTAACAGTAAGAAAGTACAGCAGTAAGGAAAGAAACAACTACAGTATATACCACCACAACAGTAGAACAACATTTATCATATAACATGAACTGCAGGTAAAGAAAAGTACAGCGGAAACAAGAACTACTCACTATAACGGAAACAAAGAGGTACAAAAGACAGTGGTAACTCTACTGGACCCTACTCGACCCAGCATCCTCTGCAACTGCTGACCCTGGCTGCCCAACACCTGGTCCTGAAAAAGGTAACGAGTGTAACACGTCAGCAAAACGCTGAGTAGAGTGGCAACTAAAACTAAGAACAACAGTATAGTGTACAGTAGCTATTATGTTCTATTACTTTCTTTATTCACATCTTTCAATTGTCTCACTATTTCATTTATTCCTCAGATCTTTTACTTGATCTCGGATCTTCCTCGTGGGAACGATCTTGATTGCAGTCTTTTCCAAAAAGTAGAAGTAGCACATGGTGCTCTCCTGGCCGGGAGAGTCCCCCGTGGTGATCCTACCCTCAGTCAACCACCCCAAGGTCACTGACAGACGTAACGGTGACTACGGCACATGCTCTAAACGCACAGGTAGCTAACCCGTACTGGCACGCGGTCAGTCGTTTCCGTTAACGGGTGAGCCCAAAGCACAGCACGGAACCAGTCCAGGGCAGAGCCCTCTTAGTAACAGGGGTCCAACCCCTCCACAGTAACCAAACCGGGGCCTTGCCCCTCCACAGTCCGCGCACCCTCGCCTGACTACCCTGGTTTGCCCCAGCGGGCCTAACAAGTCGGTGTGGGAGGCTAGCAAAACCCTGGGGCCCGTGGGGTAGCTAGTACCTCCCTACATTAGTAGCTCTCCTCGGTACTACGTACGCGAGGGCCAGCAAGTCGGTACAGAGTGGCCAGTCCTAACCCCGGGTCCCTGCGGCGGCTGGCTCCGCTCTGCACTAAACAGGGGGACAGTCGCTCTCCTTGGTACTCCGTACTCAAGGGCCAGCTCACTTCCCCAAAACTATTCCATTCACTTTCCAGGAGTTCTACTCCTACTTCCCCGTAGGGTTCCATCCTTTTTACTCAAACATCCAGGTTTCACTTTCCAGTTTCACATTCTTACAATCCATGTTCTCAACCACGTTATCTATTCACAACAGGCAGCTGTTAATTCAAATTACAGGCAGCTTTATATCTCTTTCCATTTTCCAAGACTGCAGTATTATACATTCCACTAGTTTTCCCATCCTAGGATTCATGCCATATCCTAGGATCTATCATACAATCTAGTTTTCCAGCCCTAGGATTCATGCAACACCTAGGAGCTATCATTCCATCTATTTCTCATTCTTAGGATTCATGCAATGTCCTAGGCTCTATTTATGGTTCCATAATTTAACAGATTTTATTAATAACTTAAAGCCACTCTACCAGGTACAACGGGAGTAATGGGGGCGTGATCGGGAATCCCGCATGCCTCTGCGACTCCCAAGACTGCAACTGAAGGAGGTCCTATCACAAGGATCAAACACAAGGAGTGTCTCAAAACAGTGTATAGCTACTGTAGATGGGTAGAGGAATTAATTCTGAAAAGAACGTGTAACGAACGCGTGCCCCAGACGTCTTTCAAGACGTCTAGGAGGTGGCCCAGACGTCGGTACAGACGTCTGGGATCACATCCAGATGTCTGGAAAATAGTTTCTTTTCACACGGGAGAGTCGTCTGCGTGCCTGTGCGCGCAGACCCGCGATTCCTCTCTCTCTCTCCCTTTTTCCCTCTCTCTCTCTGCGGCTGCAGGCGGCCTGCCACCCCCTCTCTCCTCCTCGCGCGGCCTTAAAAGGGCCACGCCTCCCCTCCCGTCTCCACAACCTCCTCCTTCTTCTCCTTCCTATGCGCGAGAGCGAGCGGACGCGAGGGCGGCAGCGACGGTCGCAGTGAGTGCGGAGGTGCGGCGTGCGAGGGCGGAGCTCTGCCGTGAGGGCGAGCTCGCCGGAGCGGCTTGGCCGGCCGGCGGAGGGCGCAGGGGGCTCGGAGCGACGCGGAGAGGGACCTGCTGCGGTCTGAGCAGCAGACGCGCAAGGTGCGACGCGGGCGGCGTCACGAGCGGAGGCCGAGCAGCGCCCTGATTCTGGAAAAAATTTCCAGAATCAGACGTCTGGGTTGACAGCCAGACGGCGAGATAGACGTCTTTAAGACCTTACAGATGTCTGAAAGGTGAGTTTACCGCCTTCTCCTTCCTTCCTGTCGACTGACCGTACTAAGGGAGGGAGTTGGCTGTGCGCAGGCTCGCTGATTCGCCATCCTTTGCGAATCAGACGTCTGGAAGTTGTACCAGACGGCGGGAGTGACCTCCAGACGTCCGGGGTGACCATCGGACGTCTGGGAGATAGGCCAGACGTCCCCGCAGACTTCTGGACGTCTGGGAAACCACGCTGAACAGGTAATTCTCTGATCCACTTTTCAAGACGTCTGGAAGAAGTTCCAGACGTCTGATTTTGCACAGTATCGTCTTTTACGACCCGTTTAGGGCCCGTTCGGGCTCTGTTTTCTGCGATTCGAGTTGCGTTCTTTTCAAAATTAATTCCTCTACCTGTCTACAGTAGCTATACACTATTTTGAGACGCTCCTTGTGTTGATCCTTGTGATAGGACCTCGTTCGGTTGCAGTCTTGAGAGTCACGGAGGCACGCGGGATTCCCGATTGCGCCCCCATTACTCCCGTTGTACCTGGTAGAGTGGCTTTAAGTATTAATAAAATCTGTTAAAGTATGGAACCATAACTAGAACCTAGGGAATTGCATGAATCCTAGGAATGAGAAATATATGGAATGATAGCTCCTAGGTGTTGCATGAATCCTAGGGCCGGAAAACTAGATTGTATGATAGATCCTAGGATATGGCATGAATCTTAGGATGGAAAAACTAGTGGAATGTATATTACTGCAGTCTTGGAAAAATGGAAAGGAATATATAAAGCTGCCTGTAAATTGAATTAACAGCTGCCTGTTATGAATAAGGAACATGACTGAAATCATGGTTTGTAAGAACGTGAAACTGGAAAGTGAAACATAAGATGTTCTGAGATTAAAGGATGGAACCCTACGGGGAATTAGGAGTGGAACTCCTGGAAAGAGAAAGGAATGGAACTGAGATGTTGTTCGTACTGTCTCTTGGGTACGCAGTACCAAGGGAAGTACCTGTACCTGTTTAGTGCAGAGTGGGGCCAGCCACCCCAGGGACCCGGGGTTATGATTGGCCGCTCTGTATCGACTTGCTGGCCCTCGTGTACGTAGTACCGAGGAGAGATACTAGTGTTAGGAGAGTACTAGCTACCCCACGGGCCCCGGGGTTCTGCTAGCCTCCTTCACCGACTTGTTAGGCCCACTAGGGCAAACCAGGGTAGTCAGGCGAGGGTGCGCGGACTGTGGAGGGGCAAGGCCCCGGTTTGGTTACTGTGGAGGGGTTGGACCCCTGTTACTGAGAGGGCTCTGCCCTGGTTCCGTGCTGTGCTTTGGGCGCACCCGTTAACGGAAACGACTGACCGCGTGCCAGTGTGGGCTAGCTACCTGTGCGTTTATCGCGCGTGCCGTAGTCACCGTTACGTCTGTCAGTGACCTTGGGGTGGTTGACTGAGGGTAGGATCACCACGGGGGACTCTCCCGGCCAGGAGAGCACCACGTGCTACTTCTACTTGTGGAAAAGACTGCAATCAAGATCGTTCCCACGAGGACATTCGAGATCAAGTAAAGGATCTGAGAAATAAATGAAATAGTGAGAAAAATTGAAAGATGTGAATAAAGGAAGTAATAGAACTTAACAGCTACTGTACACTCTACTGTTGCCTTTAGTTAGTTTGCCACTCTACTCAGCGTTTTGCTGACGTGTTACACTCGTTACCTTTTTCAGGACCAGGTGTTGAGCAGCCAGGGTCGGCGGCTGCAGAGGACGCTGGGCCGAGTAGGGTCCAGTAGAGTTACCACAGCCTTTTGTACCTCTTTTGTTTCTGTTCTAGTGAGTAGTTTTTGGTTTCCGCTGTACCTTCTTTACCTGCAGTTTTTGTTATATGATAAATGTTGTTTTACTGTTGTGGTGGTACCTACTGTAGTAGTTTCTTTCCTTACTGCTGTACTTTCTTACTGTTAGTTATAGTCATGCTGAATGTGGTTTATTTTACTGTCTTTTGGTTACTTCCTCGTTGGACGACTAGGTCTTGGGATTAGTCGAGTCGGTCCGGTTCTCGTGTCTCGTAGGGACTCGGGAACCGGGTCGTTACAAGATGGTATCAGAGCAAGGTCGTCCCGAGAAGTGAATCAACTGACTGGAAAATAACCAATTCACATGTTTATAGCTAGAGTAGCCACCACAACATATCTCTTGACATGAGCTCTTAGAAGTTTTGTTAGGTACCGTATGTTTTGACGTTTCCGTTTTGTTTCTCGTCTCCTTGCAGGAGATGCCTCGTCGCGGGACTGGCGAGACTGGCCGCGGGCGTGGCCGAGGACAAGGTCGGCGAGGTGGACGTGCTATCGTTGACGTCTCGGTGGACCAGCCACCACTCCCTGGCATCCAGGCCCAGGACCTCGCCAGACTGATTCGAGATATTGTACGAGAGGAGCTCCACCCACCGCCCCGAGCACCTCCTCCTGGGGTTGCAGAGGGGAAGTCCTCTGTAGGACCACGCGACGAACACGACGCTGGACACGAGGGAGGGGATGGGCCCCTGCCACCCCCACCTTCCTCCGACACTTCTGTACACGAGGCACCTTCGCCTGGAGGTGCACCAGCACCTCCCCTACAGCGCCACTTCGAGCTTTTCGGACAGTTCCGGAAGCTGAAGCCCCCCTCCTTCAAGGGGGATGAGGACCCGACCGAGGCAGAGGACTGGCTTGAGCAGCTGGAGAAGATCTTCGACACCCTTTGCCCCCCGTTGGAGTGCCACGTGGCCTTTGCCACGTACCAGCTGGAGAGTGCGGCACACCGGTGGTGGAGGGCGGTTCGGGGACAGGACAGGGATGAGCCGACGTGGGACCAGTTCGTCACCCTCTTTTGCGAGCAGTACTTTCCCCAGACGTGGCAGGACCATAGGAGGCGGGAGTTCCATACTCTCCGCCAGGGGACGATGACTGTGAGCGCGTACCGCACGCGTTTCTTGGAGCTGTCCCGCTTTGCAGCGACAGCGGTAGCCACTGAGGAGGAGCGCCTTTGGAGGTTCACTGAGGGGCTCCGGCCGGCGATCCGGGGGTATGTCAAACCCCTAAAGCTGCCGACGTTTTCGAGGGTGGTAGAGGCAGCTATGACTTACGAGGAGACCAACCCGTCCGCGCGAGAGACCGACGGCGGGCGGAAGAGGCCCTTTCAGCCAGACTTCTCATAGGGCCGGCGAGAACGGAGACACGTGGCATCCGCAGGAGAGCCGTCACGTTGTGCAGGGCCATCAGTGGCCTTTGGGGGCCCTCGACAGGGGCCAGTCGCCAGCACCGGACCCCCGCCTAGCCAACAGCAGGGACTCACTGAGGGCGGGAGTCAGGTTCCCCTCTACTACCAGTGTGGCCAGCCGGGCCACGTCAGGAGGGACTGCCCATCTAGGGCAGGAGGTCAGCAGATACTTCCCGTGTAGAGCACTGGAGGGCGCGCAGGAGGCCGCGGTTCCCAGGCACGAGGAGGAGGACAGCAGTCGCGAGGAGGGTACCGGCCAGCACCTACCCGTCCGACGCAGAGTGTGGTTGCTTCGTCCGCACCTAGAGCTGAGGGGCGTATCAACGCCCTAACACACAGGGACGCCAGAGCATCGGGATCTGTGGTAGCAGGTATGGTTTCAGTTTCTGGCAGACTCGTTTACATGCTTTTCGATTCCAGCGCTACGCACTCGTTTGTCGCAGCCAGTTTCGCAGTTAGTTTGGACCAGGATTATACACTGTTAGAGAATCTGTTGGTAATCAGAGGTCCGAGTGGTCAGCTATTTGTAGCTGAGGAGGTATACACGGATTGCGAGGTCAGCGTTGGAGGACATAGCCTGCCAGCTGACCTGATTATGATACAGATGGAGGACTTTGGAGTGATTCTGGGGATGGATTGGCTGTCCGCTTACCATGCCTTGGTAGACTGTTTTGAGAGGAAGATTGTCTTCTCCATTCCGGAGTTGCCTTCTTTCGAGTTTCACGGGCAGCTAGTGGACGGAGGTTTCAGGTGCATTTCGGCACTTCGGGCGGCGAGACTTTTGAGCCAGGGGTGTGAGGGCTTCCTAGCCTGTGTGGTGGCAGAGCCCAGCCCTGTGGCAGACTTCCAGAGCATCCCGGTGGTCAGAGAGTTCCCCGACGTGTTTCCAGACGAGTTACCAGGACTACCGCCCGAGCGTGAGATCGAGTTTGAGATCTCACTAGTACCAGGGACCAGCCCATCTCCACCGCGCCATACAGGATGGCACCGCTTGAGCTGCGAGAGCTCAAGTCCCAGTTGCAGGACCTTTTGGAGAAAGGTTTCGTGAGGCCCAGTGCGTCTCCCTGGGGAGCCCCGGTACTGTTTGTGAAGAAGAAGGATGGGACCCTACGCCTTTGTGTGGACTACCGACAGCTGAATAGGGTCACCATCAAGAACAGATATCCGCTGCCGAGGATCGACGATTTGTTTGACTAGTTGCGGGGTGCCACGGTGTTTTCCAAGATAGACTTGAGGTCTGGATACCACCAGTTGAGGATCAGGGAGACCGAAGTCTCCAAGACAGCTTTCCGCACCCGGTACGGACACTACGAGTTTTTGGTCATGCCGTTTGGGCTGACCAATGCCCCCGCTACTTTCATGGACCTGATGAACAGGGTGTTTAGACCGTACTTGGATCAGTTCGTGGTGGTTTTCATAGATGATGTACTCATCTATTCTAGAGATCGGACGCAGCACGGACAGCACTTGCGGATGGTTCTGGACACTCTGAGACGATGCAGGCTGTACGCCAAATACAGCAAGTGCGAGTTCTGGTTGAGGGAGGTGACCTTCTTAGGTCATGTGATCTCTGGTGACGGCCTGGCGGTGGATCCCGCCAAGGTCGAGGCAGTCCTCAGGTGGGAGAGACCACGTTCAGTCACTGAGATTCGCAGTTTCCTGGGATTGGCAGGTTACTACAGACGGTTCATCAGAGGATTTTCACAGATTGCGCGTCCTATGACACAGTTGACCCGGAAGGACGTGCCTTTCGCTTGGATAGACGCCTGTGAGGCATGTTTTCTGGAGCTGAAGGAGAGGTTGACCTCGGCTCCCGTGCTCACCATCCCTGACAGTAGTGGCGGGTTCGTTGTGTACACGGACGCTTCCTTGCAGGGGTTAGGAGGTGTGCTCATGCAGAGGGGTCATGTTGTCGCTTACGCTTCGCGGCAACTGAAGCCCCATGAGCATACCTACCCTACCCACGACCTAGAGTTGGCAGCTGTTGTCTTCGCGCTGAAGACCTGGAGGCACTACTTGTACGGTGAGACCTTCGAGATTTTTACAGATCACAAGAGCCTCAGATATCTTTTTGACCAGAAGGAGCTCAACATGAGACAGAGACGTTGGTTGGAGCTCCTGAAGGACTACGATTGCAGCATCTCCTACCACCCGGGAAAGGCCAATGTGGTGGCTGACACCTTGAGCCGTAAGGCGCCCGCACGCTTGGCCAGTCTACAGTTACAGAGTTGGAGCCTGTTGGAGGAGGTGGGCAGTTGGCGGCCTCTAGAGTTACGAGGATACTGTGGGGCAGTGACGGTGACACGGCAGACCAGGCCAGAGCTGATAGACCGTATCATCACAGGACAGATGGCTGATCCGTACTTGCAGTCTTTGCGCGACAGAGTACTATCAGGGGACCCAGGGGACTTCTCTTTCACAGACCAGGTGTTACGCTTGAGGGGACGGTTGTCCGTTCCCAGAGACGAGGAGCTGTTGAGAGAGCTCCTGACTGAGGCACACGGTTCCAGATTCACCATACATCCCGGAAACACGAAAATGTACCATGACTTGAGACGCGAGTTTTGGTGGAGAGGGATGAAGCGGGATGTGGGTGAGTTCGTGCAGCAGTGCTTAGTGTGCCAGCAGGTGAAAGACGAGCATCAGAGGCCTGCAGGGCTGCTTCAGCCGCTTCCAGTGCCAGAGTGGAAGTGGGAGAGCATCACCATGGACTTGGTGGTGGGCTTACCTGTTACCCAGCGGGGACATGACGCAGTCTGGGTAATAGTGGATAGATTGACGAAGACGGCGCGTTTCTTGCCGATCCGAGTCACTTTGGGACCAGCACAGTTGGCAGAGAGGTATATCCGTGATGTGGTGCGACTACACGGAGTTCCGCGGGAGATCGTATCCGACCGGGATACCCGCTTTACGTCCCAGTTTTGGGCTGAGTTTCAGCAGGCCTTGGGGACGAGGTTGAGGTTTAGCACGGCTTACCACCCCCAGACGGACGGACAGTCTGAGCGCACGATACAGACACTTGAGGACCTTTTGCGTGCCTGTGTACTGGACTGGAGGGGCTCTTGGGAGCAGCACCTGCCCCTGGCGGAGTTTGCATACAACAACAGTTATCACTCGAGCATTGGCATGGCTCCCTACGAGGCTCTGTACGGACGGAAATGCACGGCACCCTTGAGTTGGGTTGAGGTGGGGACCAAGTGGGAGGTTGGCCCCAGGTTGATCCGGCAGAGTCAGGAGGTAGTTGAGCAGATCCACAGACGACTCCGCACTGTCAGGAGCAGACAGAAGAGCTACGCGGATCGCAGACGCAGAGAGGTGCAGTTCGTGGTTGGGGACCACGTCTTCCTTCGTGTTTCGCCCATGAAGGGCTTACAGCGGTTTGGGGTGAGAGGGAAGCTCGCGCCGAGGTTTGTGGGGCCCTTTGAGGTCCTAGAGCGGGTTGGACCCGTTGCTTACAGACTTGCCCTTCCCCCGCAGCTTTCTGGTGTGCACGACGTGTTCCACGTGTCCAACCTCAGGAAGTACGTGGCCGATTCCAGTCACGAACTGAGTCACGAGAGCGTCGAGGTGAGCGACGACCTGTCCTACCCCGAGCGGCCAGTGCAGATCCTAGACCGAGCCATCCACAGGTTGAGACGAAAGCAAGTACCCCTGGTAAAGGTTTTGTGGAGGAGCCAGCGGTACGAGGAGGCTACCTGGGAGCCTGAGGCGGCAATGCGGGAGCGGTGCCCGGAGCTTTTCGCGGGTACGTCTTTTCGGACCGGCTTCGGTCCTCTTTGAGTTTGTTATGGTTATCTGGACATCATTTTTTTTCCGCACCCTAGTTGGCGCAAGTTTCGGGGATGAAACTTCCTTTGAGTTTGTTATATTGTAACGAACGCGTGCCCCAGACGTCTTTTAAGACGTCTGGGAGATGGCCCAGACGTCGGTACAGACGTCTGGGATCACATCCAGACGTCTGGAAAATAGTTTTTTTTCGCACGGGAGAGTCGTCTGCGCGCCTGTGCGCGCAGACCCGCGATTCCTCTCTCTCTCTCTTTTTCCCTCTCTCTCTCTGCGGCTGCAGGCGGCCTGCCACCCCCTCTCTCCTCGCGCGGCCTTAAAAGGGCCACGCCTCCCCTCCCGTCTCCACAGCCTCCTCCTTCTTCTCCTTCCTGTGCGCGAGAGCGAGCGGACGCGAGGGCGGCAGCGACGGCCGCAGTGAGCGCCGAGGTACGGCGTGCGAGGGCGGAGCTCTGCCATGAGGGCGAGCTCACCGGAGCAGCTTGGCCGGCCGGCGGAGGGTGCAGGGTGCGCGGAGCGACACGGAGAGGGACCTGCTGCGATCTGAGCAGCAGACGCGCGAGGTACGACGCGGGCGGCGTCGCGAGCGGAGGCCGAGCAGTGCCCTGATTCTGGAAAAAATTTCCAGAATCAGACGTCTGGGTTGACAGCCAGACGGTGAGATAGACGTCTTTAAGACCTTACAGACGTCTGAAAGGTGAGTTTACCGCCTTCTCCTTCCTTCCTGTCGACTGACCGTACTAAGGGAGGGAGTTGGCTGTGCGCAGGCTCGCTGATTCGCCATCCTTTGCGAATCAGACGTCTGGAAGTTGTACCAGACGGCAGGAGTGACCTCCAGACGTCCCGGGTGACCATCGGACGTCTGGGAGATAGGCCAGACGTCCCTGCAGACTTCTGGACGTCTGGGAAACCACGCTGAACAGGTAATTCTCTGATCCACTTTTTAAGACGTCTGGAAGAAGTTCCAGACATCTGATTTTGCACAGTATCGTCTTTTACGACCCGTTTAGGGCCCGTTCGGGCTCCGTTTTCCGCGATTCGTGTTGCGTTCTTTTCAGAATTAATTCCTCTACCCGTCTACAGTAGCTATACACTGTTTTGAGACACTCCTTGTGTTGATCCTTGTGATAGGACCTCGTTCGATTGCAGTCTTGAGAGTCACGGAGGCACGCGGGATTCCCGATCGCGCCCCTATTACTCCCGTTGTACCTGGTAGAGTGGCTTTAAGTATTAATAAAATTTGTTAAAGTATGGAACCATAACTAGAACCTAGGGCATTGCATGAATCCTAGGAATGAGAAATATATGGAATGATAGCTCCTAGGTGTTGCATGAATCCTAGGGCCGGAAAACTAGATTGTATGATAGATCCTAGGATATGGCATGAATCCTAGGATGGAAAAACTAGTGGAATGTATATTACTGCAGTCTTGGAAAAATGGAAAGGAATATATAAAGCTGCCTGTAAATTGAATTAACAGCTGCCTGTTATGAATAAGGAACATGACTGAAATCATGGTTTGTAAGAACGTGAAACTGGAAAGTGAAACATAAGATGTTCTGAGATTAAAGGATGGAACCCTACGGGGAATTAGGAGTGGAACTCCTGGAAAGAGAAAGGAATGGAACTGAGATGTTGTTCGTACTATCTCTTGGGTACGCAGTACCAAGGGAAGTACCTGTACCTGTTTAGTGCAGAGTGGGGCCAGCCACCCCAGGGACCCGGGGTTAGGATTGGCCGCTCTGTACCGACTTGCTGGCCCTCGTGTACGTAGTACCGAGGAGAGCTACTAGTGTTAGGAGAGTACTAGCTACCCCACGGGCCCCGGGGTTCTGCTAGCCTCCTTCACCGACTTGTTAGGCCCACTAGGGCAAACCAGGGTAGTCAGGCGAGGGTGCGCGGACTGTGGAGGGGCAAGGCCCCGGTTTGGTTACTGTGGAGGGGTTGGACCCCTGTTACTGAGAGGGCTCTGCCCTGGTTCCGTGCTGTGCTTTGGGCGCACCCGTTAACGGAAATGACTGACCGCGTGCTAGTGCGGGCTAGCTACCTGTGCGTTTATCGCGCGTGCCGTAGTCACCGTTACGTCTGTCAGTGACCTTGGGGTGGTTGACTGAGGGTAGGATCACCACGGGGGACTCTCCCGGCCAGGAGAGCACCACGTGCTACTTCTACTTTTGGAAAAGACTGCAATCAAGATCGTTCCCACGAGGACATTCGAGATCAAGTAAAGGATCTGAGAAATAAATGAAATAGTGAGAAAAATTGAAAGATGTGAATAAAGGAAGTAATAGAACTTAACAGCTACTGTACACTCTACTGTTGCCTTTAGTTAGTTTGCCACTCTACTCAGTGTTTTGCTGACGTGTTACACTCGTTACCTTTTTCAGGACCAGGTGTTGAGCAGCCAGGGTCGGCGGCTGCAGAGGACGCTGGGTCGAGTAGGGTCCAGTAGAGTTACCACAGCCTTTTGTACCTCTTTTGTTTCTGTTCTAGTGAGTAGTTTTTGGTTTCCGCTGTACCTTCTTTACCTGCAGTTTTTGTTATATGATAAATGTTGTTTTACTGTTGTGGTGGTACCTACTGTAGTAGTTTCTTTCCTTACTACTGTACTTTCTTACTGTTAGTTATATTCATGCTGAATGTGGTTTATTTTACTGTCTTTTGGTTACTTCCTCGTTGGACGACTAGGTCTTGGGATTAGTCGAGTCGGTCCGGTTCTCGTGTCTCGTAGGGACTCGGGAACCGGGTCGTTACAGAACGCAACTCGAATCGCGGAAAACGGAACCTGAACGGGCCCTAAACGGGTCGAAAATGACGACACTGTGCAAAATCAGACGTCTGGAACGTCTTCCAGATGTCTTAAAAAGTGGATCAGAGAATTACCTGTTCAGCGTGATTTCCCAGATGTCCAGAAGTCTGCGGGGACGTCTGGCCTAGCTCCCAGACGTCCGATGGTCACCTCGGACGTCTGGAGGTCGCTCCACCCGTCTGGTACAATAGCCAGACGTCTGATTCGCGTTGGATGGCGAATCACCGAGCCTGTGCACACCCATCTCCCTCCCTCAGTATGGTCAGCCGACAGGAAGGAAGAAGACGGAAAACTCACCTTTCAAACGTCTGGATGGTCTTCCAGACGTCTCCCTCGCCGTCTGGCTATCAACCCAGACGTCTGATTCTGGAAATTTTTCCAGAATCAGGGCGCCACCCGGCCTCCGCTTGCGACGCCGCCCGCATCGCACCTCGCACGCCTGCTGCTCAGACCGTAGCAGTCCCCCCTCCGCGTCACTCCGCGCCCCCCGCGCCCTCCGCCGACCGGCCCTAGCAGCCCCGGCGAGCTCGCCCTCATAGTAGAGCTCCGCTCTCGCACGCCGCACCTCCTCCGCGCTCACTGCGGCCGCCGCTGCCGCCCTCGCGCTCGCGCTCACGCTCACTGGCTGAAGGAGAAGAGGGAGGAGACGGTGGAGACGATGGGAGGGAGCGCGTGGCCTTTTAAGGCCGCGCGAGGAGAGAGAGGACGCGGCAGGTGCCTGCAGCCGCAGAGAAAGAGGGAATAAGCGAATATCCGGTCTGCGCGCTCAGGCGCACAGACGACCCGCGCGTGTCGAAATTAACGGATTTCCAGACGTCTGGAAACGATCCCAGACGTCTGATCAGACGTCTGAACGTGATCCCAGACGTCTGGTATGACGTCTAGGCCACCTCCCAGATGTCTTAAAAGACGTCTGGGCCACGCGTTCGTTACATGGCCTCCTTCAATAGATTAAACTCCCTTAAGCAACTTGAATTAAAATCAAATGCTTTATCTTTCACCAGTAGATTACTTAAGGGCCTTGCCACCTTAGAAAAATTCTTAATAAATTAATGATAAAATCCCACATGTCCAACAAATGATCTCATTTGTTTAACAGTCGAAGGTGGAGAGAGTTTTATGATAGTGTCCACCTTGGCTTTATCCACTTCAATTCCTCTTTCAGACACAACATGGCCAAGGACTATGCCTTCCCTAACCATAAAGTGGCTCTTTTCCCAAGATAGGACAAGATTTACTTCTATGCACTTAAAGTTTTCTCCAGATTGATTAGACATGATTCAAAAGAGTTTCCAAACACAGAAAAATCATCCATAAGATTTTCATAAAATCACCTACCATGTTTGAAAGATTGCAAGCATGCACCTTTGAAAGTCGCTGGTGCATTTCATAATCCAAAAGGCATCCTATGAAATGTGAATGTTCCATAGGGACATGTGAAGGTGGTGTTCTCTTGATCGTCGGGGTGGATAGTTACTTGATTGTAGCCAGAGTATCCATCCAAGAAATAGAAAAACTTTTGGCTGGCTAGTCTTTCAAGAATCTGATCAATGAAGGGAAGTGGAAAGTGGTCTTTCTTAGTTGCATTGATCAGCTTCCTATAATCGATGCAAATTCTCCAAGAGGAAGGGAAGCTATGTGAGTTGGAACCGACACCCCATTATCATTAGTAATTACAGTCAACCCAGCCATCTTGGGAACCACTTGTACAGGAATGACCCACAGGTTGTAAGAGATTGGGTACATTATTCCCGCATCTAACTACTTAATCATCTCCTTTTTCACAACCTCCCGCATATTAGGATTCAATCATCTCTGCATTTCCCGAAGGGTTTAGGTCTGTCCTCAACCTATATTTTGTAGGTGCAGTAAAGTAGGATTGATTCCCTTCAGATCTAATGTCCAACCAATTGCCCTACTATTTCTTCCCAAAACCTGAATTAGTTGATTTTCCTTAGTTTGGGTTAGACAAGAGCTAATGACCAATGGATAAGTCTAATCAGATCCCAAGAAAACATATTTTAGATAATCAGGAAGAGATTTTAGCTCAGGTCTAGGTCCTTGGGGTGAAAGGCCCAAAGGTGGATCGCAGTTATCCTCAAGAGGTCTTAGAATCGAGTCAGTGATTGGGTGACTGACCTCTAGATTGGTTTGGGGATCAAGGCCTGTAGGGTCAGATTAGGAAACTCCTAAGTTCATACAGTATTCAACATTATGGTCCACATCCTCAAGATCTTCTATCATTTCACAATCCTAAAATTGTTTGATGACTTTAAAAATATTAATCCTTGTCTTCTAGTTCCTAAATTTAATTTCCATACTACCAGATTCACAATCAATATTTGACTTGGCAGTAGCTAAGAATGGTCTTCCCAAAATTATTGGGGTGTTCTTCAAATTTTTTAGTACCTCCATGTCAAGGACCAAGAAATCCACAGTGAAATAAAAATCATGAACCTTAACAATTATATCCTCAATAATTCCCCGTGGTGTGGTCACAGATCGATCAGCCAACTGTAGTGTGACCTCAGGAGGTTTTAATTCGCCAAAGTTAAATTTTTCATATAATATCATGGGGATTAAGTTGATGGAGGCACCTAAATCTAAAAGAGCCCTATCAAAGGCAGTATCTCCAATAACACAAAAAATCAGAGGGGCTCCAGGATTTTTTTATTTTCGAGGTAGGTTTTTAAGGATAACTACACTAGCCTGTTCAGATAACACTACCCTTTTAGATAATTTGGCCTGGCGTTTAGGTGTGCACATTTCTCTTAAAAATTTTTCATGGGTTGGAATATTCTCAATTGCTTCTAGGAGTGGTATATTCACCTAGACTTGTTTAAAAATATCAATTGCAGTAGGCACTATTTTGATGGTTTTGAAATGGGAATTGAGCTGGGTTTGAGTGTCTAGCTGAGCTGACTCCATGTATATTGGTATAACATGTAACAAGCATTCATGTACAAGAATGGACCTTAATTTGATCTAAAATGTTTGTAGACTCATGTTGAAAATCCTTTGTCAGCATGCTTTAAGTGTATTAACTGTCCAACCTGAAAATTTGAGCGAAAAGTGAAGGAAATTCATGTTTAAATGTTTACATATCTTTCTTGTGTTGTGTTAGATGTGTTTGAATGTTAACATCTTCAATACAACCTTTAGAATTTAAAATGAGGCCTTAGGTTCCATTATTAAAGTTCATTCTAGGCCTTCTTTGTATGAGATTGAAATAATGAATAAAAATTATAAACATCATGAAAAAAATGAAATAAACCCGTCTTGAGTAAGATCAGGCATTTGTTTAAGTGTTTGCAAAGTTGCAAAGTATTTTGAACCCTCAACTTGGTAGAACATATCAGCCAACAATTCGGTATACTTTGAAACTTAATAAAAAAACTCAATATAAAAATCGCAAAAAGAAATGGTTCTTCCCTTATCTCACCTTTTCTCTCTCTTCTCCTATCTCTATTATACATAAAAACACTATAAAAATCAGAAAAAGATAAAAATTTCATAAAAATACCATGTATATTGTATTTATACTTATGTATATATACAATTTACAGCTAAGTTAAATGTAAATAATAACTTATATATCTATATTGTACATCACTAATGTATACATGTATTATAATTATTTAAGTAAGAATTTATGCTGAGTTATATTGTGTATATATTAATTATATAATTTTCTATTTATTTATAGTAAATTATATGTACATATACTAGGCAATTATAAATAAATAAGTAACATGTATAATCATATTTATTACTATACATACATATTTAAGTAATTATTATATATTGTATGATACATGTATATTTATTTTTTTATATATTTATTGTAGGTAACTACATTATTAAGTTAATTATAAATTATTAAGTTAAAATAAAATAAAATAGTAATTTAAGTTATTACTGAAGTAACTTATACTGTACACTTATATATATATTAATTTTGATTATTTTCAGCTTATTTATAATATACTTTTACTATATAATAATATTTATAACTAATTATATGTATATCTAATAAAAACATATATTTAAATGTATATAAATTAAAATAAACATTCTAAAAAAAATAAAAAATTTAAATTAAATACCTTACTATGTATAATAACTAATGTATAGCTCAATTAGGCCATTAATTTATTAATTTGCACTTTAATTAACAAATTAAATTTTAAATTAACGTGTATGCAACAACAACTTTAGGCAATTTTTAAATATAACTAATTAAGTTATCATTCTAAATTAACTACATAATTGAGTAGCACTATGTAAGGGCTTAATTTCCAATAACATAATTTAATTTGAAAATGGATGCTAATTGGATGCTCAAATCGAGATCCAAAGTTAGCTTTTCAAAATGCAACCGAGTGCTTGAAAAGTGCTTCTTTTAGCACCACATCGGTAACTGACAATGCAGCATTACCCATTACTCCTTTGATACTGTTGAACATATTAAGTACACATTGAGCTTTTGGTGGGTTGGGAGCATGGTATGCACAGTAATGGGCCTGCTATGGGTCTGAGCCGAAACTATACAAAAATGTACAATAACAAATTAGAATTGGGTCTAGTAGTGGTCTAGTCTTACCCCTAGGGGTGCTGTGTATCCCACAAAAAACTCGATTCGCTAATAAAAAACCAATATTTTTATTGGCTAAGTGTTAGAAACCTTTGTACGTGTTGTAAGACTTAATTTCAAAAATGCTAAGTGTTGGATGAGTAATGTTACAACCCAATTCCCAAATCCTTACGAGGCACGAGAATCGAACCAACTCGACTGATCCCAAGATCCAGTCGTCCAACGAGAAAGTAACCAAAAGAGCAGTAAAATAAACCACATCCATCATGCATGTAACTAACAGTAACAAAAGTATAGCAGTAAAGAAAAGAACTACTACAGTATACACCACCACAACAGTAGAGAATTAAACAGGTACATAAACATGATGCTTACAATAAAAGAGTACAATTGTAATAGAAAATACTCACTGCAACAGAAGAAATGGTACAGTAGGTACAACACAAGTAAAACTACTGGGCTCTACTAGGCCCAGCACCCTCTGCAGCTGCAGGCTCTAGCTGCTCAACACCTGGTCCTAAAAAGGTGACAAAGGTGACACGTCAGCGAAACGCTGAGTAGAGTGGCAACCAACTAGCTAAGAAAAACAGTAAGGTTGACAAGTAGCTATTATTTTTTTTTTCTATTTACTCATTCTTGAATTATTCCTCAGATCTTTCTCTTGATCTCGAATGTTCCTCATGGGAACGATCTTGATTACAGTCTTTTCCGAAAAGTAGAAGTACCACGTGGTGCTCTCCTGGCCGGGAGTGTCCCCCGTGGTGGTCCTACCCTCAGTTAACCACCCAAAGGTCACCAACAGACGTAATGGTGACTACGGCATGCGCGATAAACGCACGGGTAGCTATCCCGCATTGGCACGCGGTCAGTCGTTTCTGTTAACGGGTGCGCCCCAAAGCACAGCACGGAACCAGTATAGGGCAGAGCCCTCTCAGTAACAGGGGTCCAACCCCTCCACAGTAACCAAACAGGGGTCTTGCCCCTCCACAGTCTGTGCACCCTCGCCTGACTACCCTGGTTTGCCCAATGGGCCTAACAAGTCGGTGTAGGACGGCTAGCTGAACCCCGAGCCCCGTAGGGTGACTAGCTCTCTCCCTACACTAGCAGCTCTCCCCGGTACAGTGTACGCGAGGGCCAGAAAGTCGGTGCAAAGTGGCCAAACTCACCTCGGTCTCGACCTGAGGGCGGCAAGCTCCCCTCTACACTAAGAGGTAAGATGTGCTCTCTTTGGTACCACGTACCCAAGAGACAACACACTTTCCCATTTTACTTTTCCAGTTCCATTCCATTTATTTTCAGGAGTTCTACTCCTAATTCCCCTTAGGGTTAGTGCTCATGTTTTCTTAGGCCAAGCCAATTTAGGTTTCATCATTTCAGTTTTATTTTCATCTAGCCCATGTTTCCAATATTTAATATCCATTCATATACAAGCAGCTGTTATCCAATTATAGCCAATTAACATTGTTCAATTTACTTTTCCAAGACTGCAATTCGTGTATTCCTGACATTCGTTTCAGTGTTTCTATTCCTAGGATTCATGCCACACCCTAGGACCTATCATTCAATCTAGTTTTCCAATCTTAGGATTCATGCCATACCCTAGGATCTACCATTCAATCTAGTTTTCAAGTCCTAGGATTCATGCCATACCCTAGGATCTATCATTCAATCTAGTTTTCAAGTCCTAGGATTCATGCCATATCTTAGAATGTATTATTTATCTCACAAGTTCATAAATGTTGATAAATAATCAAGGGGAGCCACTCTACCTGCAAAATCGGGAGTACTGGGGGCATGATCGGCAGGTCCACGTGCCACCGCAACCCCCAGATCCACAACAGAATGAGGTCCTATCACAAGGATCAAACACAAGGAACTACTCGGAATAGGATACAAGTACTTTAAACAAGTAGAAGAACTAATTCTGAGAAGAACAAAATTTTAAATGCGGAAAACGGACTTCGAACGGACCCTAAACGGGTCAAAAATGACAACTTTGCCCTAAATCAGACGTCTGTTCAGATCATACCTTGCTTCTACACTGTTCTTCAGACATCCAAGATACCGCTGAACCGTCTGGACTCAGTTCCAGACATCCGACTGTCACTCCGGATGTCTGGAGACTCTCTCCGTCGTCTGGTGCAGTGCCTAGATGTCCAATCTGTGTAGGAGGGTGTGCCCTTGCGCCTTCCCAAATGAAACCTGCACACGTACACAACAGTCCTTAACACATCAAAGAGGCAGAATCCTCGGCGAAATGTCCTGCATGGCCGTACCCACGAAAGGAAGGAGAAAAGAAATATTGCACCTTTCAGACATCTGGATCTTCCTCCATACGTCTCCCACGTCGTCTGGAAGTAGGTTGAGACGTCTGATTATGGGAAAATTTCCCAGAATCAGGACCTCCTCGCCCTCCGCCTACTGCGCACGGCCTCGCCACGCCGCGCTCGCCTACTGCCTGAGCTACAGCAGCACCTCCCCAGCGCTACGCTCCTACTGCGCGCACCCGTCGGCTGGCCCTGGGCAGCTCCGGCGAGTTCGCCCTCTCTTCCTCATGCGCTCTGCCTCGTCTTCCTCTCGCTACACCTCCTCCTCCCCGCGTGCACCCGGCAGCAGCTGCTGCCCTCGCTCTCTCACTATCACTCTAACAGGAAGAAGAAGGAGGAGACGGTGGAGTGGTGGTGAGGGAGAGGGAAGGGAGGAAGAGAGGCTATTTGTAGGCACCGGAGGAGAGAGAGAGAGGAAGAAAAGAAGGCACCTGCAGGATGGGGAGGGAAGAGAGAGAAGAAAAGAGGGCGGCGGGTTTAGTCTGCGCGTGCAGGCGCGTAGACTCGCAATCGTACGCTGCAAAAATTAATTTCTAGACATCAGGGAAGGCGTCTAGATGTCTTACCAGACGTCTGGACCAACTCCCAGACGTCTTAAAAGACGTTTGATGTCGTGGGTCTTAACAACATAACAAACTCAAAGGAAGTTTCGCCCTTGAAACTTGTACTAACTAGAGTACGGAAAAGAGCGATATATGCATAACAAACTCAAAGAGGACCGAAGCCGGTCCGAAAAGACATACCCTCAAAGACCTCCGGGTACCGCTCCCGCATCGTCACCTCAGGCTCCCAGGTAGCCTCCTCGTACCACTGGCTCCTCCACAAAACCTTCACCAGGGTACTTGCTTCCGTCTCAGACTCTGGACGGCTCTATCGAGAATCTACACTGGCCGCTCGGAGTAGGTCAGTGATGAGAACCTCATCATGAACCCTAACTAGCACAATTTAATCCAAATGAGTATGAAAAAGCTCCTACAAAACCTAAAGAGAGGCTTAACTTAGAGAATTTTGAGTTAAAGAATAAAATAAATCATAAGGGGTAAAACTGCAATTTCACCAAGGCAGTGTGCAAACAAGGTAATTAAGGATCCAAACACTGGTTAAACGAGCTTAATAAGGAGGGAAGTGGGATGATTTGATCTGAAAAGGGTTATAGCAACTTCTAGGAATTAAATGACATTTTGTAACCCTAAAACAAACCCACTTTAATTCATGAGATTTGAGGTAGGATAAAAATCAGCTAAACCCTCTAAAATTCATAGAAAAATATTTCCTAGGGTTTATAACCTTCAATTTGGCCTTTGCAACCTATTTTGACCTAAAATGAGAACCATGCCCAATTTATGACTTAATTTGGGTTTTTACGCAAATTGACTAGTCAAACATGGTCCAACCTAAAATCAAATTTCACCATTAAAATCCTTAGGTTCAAATTAGTCTGGTATAAAAATTTGGGCCTAAGAAAAGGCCATCTTGACCGACTTTACAAATTGGTCATCTTAATTTACTTTTTGACCCTTATCTTTTGAAACCCTTGCGATTTACCCCCTATCTTCTCATCATTCTTTGCAAAATGGTCCCCCCTACCATTTTTGCGCAGCACCATACCTCCGACGACCTTGCGCGGAGGATGGCGCCACGCAGGGCAGGGCGGCTCTCCTCAAGAACAAGCGGGGAGTTTCCTGCGACGTCCTCTGTCGCAGGGACCCTCCCCTGACCTTTGCAACCGACCATGCCTCTCGTGCGAACACACGAAAGGCATGGGTATCCATTTCCAGCCACTCTCCGGTGAGCCTGGCACGTTGTCTCCTCGATCTCCTCCCCTCGCCAGCACCTATTTAAGGAGCGGCAGGGTCTGCCGTCTCCTGCAAGCTTCTTCTGGCGGAGAAACACCCTACATTTCGTCTCTTCCCTCTCCGGTCAAGCAGCCCAAGCTTCCAGTGAACCTCCCTCCTCCTCCTCGTCGCTATGCTGCCCTACCTGCAGCAGACTCCACTCTGTCCCGTCGTCCTGCGCCAGGCCATACCAGCTGGCGTCCTCAGACCACCTCGTCGCTGATAACCTCCTCTTGGGCATCTTCATCCTCAGCTCCGGCAGGCACGAGCGGAATGCCTCCCTCTCCCCCTTCGTCAATTAAGTAGGTAGGAATCTTCCTCTCTCTCTCCCTTACATTTTCCCCTTCCTGATTTACCCTTGTAATCCACAGACCGCCACTTCCACCTCCATCTGCAACATCTCCGGTCACCATCTCCAGCGAGGTCACTCCACCTCCACAGACCACCTCACCCCTCACTGACAAGCCCAGAAGCTCCCCCTCACTCCACTCAACTGTTTCCCCCACTCCATTCACCGCCATTCATCACCCGACCACCCCCCGAACAAATCCACTCCCGCACTCACAGTTTGCCCTAGGCGCACCTCCACAGGCACACCGCGCCTCGCCGACCCTCGCACTGCCTTCGTCGCCCTCTGGCAAAGCTCCCTACGTTATCTGATGCAGTCGTGAGGCTGTCCTTGTGTTTTCAAGCCAACGCCTCCTCGCCGCCATTGAAGAGCTGCTGAAGCTCCTTCGCAAGCCGCTCCAGGACGTCTCCAGCCCAGGTGCGCGCTCCAGGCAGCACGGGTTGGTTCCGCAAGCATGCCTACTCTTGCGATTGGGGATGCGAATGCTCGCTGTTGCCCCAATTGGCAGCATCTCCTCGCCTACGGGCACGCGGATTGGAGGTGGGACTTTAGTCTCACATCGTAAGTGTGTGGCCTCACGCCCACATTTAAATTGAAAAAGTGTATAGGGTTGTTTTCCTTCGATAAACAAGGGTCACGTCCCTCACCCGCACGCAGCGCGTGTAACGACCTGGTTCCCGAGTCCCTACGAGACACGAGAACAGGACCGACTCGACTAATCCCAAGACCTAGTCGTCCAACGAGGAAGTAACCAAAAGAGCAGTAAAATAAACCACATTCAGCATGAATATAACTAACAGCAAGAAAGTACAGCAGTAAGGAAAGAAACTACCACAGTATATACCACCACAACAGTAGAACAACATTTATCATATAACATGAACTGCAGGTAAAGAAAAGTACAGCGGAAACAAGAACTACTCACTATAACGGAAACAAAGAGGTACAAAAGATAGTGGTAACTCTACTGGACCCTACTCGGCCCAACGTCCTCTGCAGCCGCTGGCCCTGGCTGCTCAACACCTGGTCCTGAAAAAGTAACGAGTGCAACACGTCAGCAAAACGCTGAGTAGAGTGGCAACTAAAACTAAAGACAACAATAGAGAGTACAGTAGCTGTTATGTTCTATTACTTTCTTTATTCACATCTTTCAATTGTCTTACTATTTCATTTATTCATCAGATCTCTTACTTGATCTCGAATGTTCCTCTTCTTTATTCACATCTTTCAATTGTCTTACTATTTCATTTATTCATCAGATCTCTTACTTGATCTCGAATGTTCCTCGTGGGAACGATCTTGATTGCAGTCTTTTCCAAAAGTTAGAAGTGGCACGTGGTGCTCTCCTGGCCGGGAGAGTCCCCCGTGGTGATCCTACCCTCAGTCAACCACCCCAAGGTCACTGACAGACATAACGGTGACTACGGCACGCGCGCTAAACGCACAGGTAGCTAACCCGTACTGGCACGCGGTCAGTCGTTTCTGTTAACGGGTGCGCCAAAAGCACAGCACGGAACCAGTCCAGGGCAGAGCCCTCTCAGTAACAGGGGTCCAACCCCTCAACAATAACCAAACCGGGGCCTTGCCCCTCCACAGTCCGCGCACCCTCGCCTGACTACCCTGGTTTGCCCCAGCGGGCCTAACAGGTCGGTGTGAGAGGCTAGCAGAACCCCGGGGCCCGTGGGGTAGCTAGTACCTCCCTACACTAGTAGCTCTCCTCGGTACTACGTACGCGAGGGCCAGCAAGTCGGTACAGAGTGGCCAGTCCTAACCCCGGGTCCCTGGGGCGGCTGGCTCTGCTCTGCACTAAACAGGGGGACAGTCGCTCTCCTTGGTACTCCGTACTCAAGGGCCAGCTCACTTCCCCAAAACTATTCCATTCACTTTCCAGGAGCTCTACTCCTACTTCCCCGTAGGGTTCCATCCTTTTTACTCAAACATCCAGGTTTCACTTTCCAGTTTCACATTCTTACAATCCATGTTCTCAACCACGTTATCTATTCACAACAGGCAGCTATTAATTCAAATTACAGGCAGCTTTATATCTCTTTCCATTTTCCAAGACTGCAGTATTATACATTCCACTAGTTTTCCCATCCTAGGATTCATGCCATATCCTAGGATCTATCATACAATCTAGTTTTCCAGTCCTAGGAATCATACAATACCTAGGAGCTATCATTCCATCTATTTCTCATTCCTAGGATTCATACAATGTCCTAGGTTCTATTTATGGTTTTATAATTTAACAAATTTCATTAATAACTTAAAGCCACTCTACCAGGTACAACGGGAGTAATGGGGGCGTGATCGGGAATCCCGCCTGCCTCCGCGACTCCCAAGACTGCAACTGAAGGAGGTCCTATCACAAGGATCAAACACAAGGAGAGTCTCAAAATAGTGTATGGCTACTGTAGACGGGTAGAGGAATTAATTCTGAAAGGAACGCAACTCGAATCGCGGAAAACGGAACCCGAACGAGTCCTAAACGGGTCAAAAACGACGACACTGTGCAAAATCAGACGTCTGGAACTTCCTCCAGACGTCTTAAAAGTGGATCAGAGAATTACCTGTTCAGCGTGGTTTCCCAGACGTCCAGAAGTCTGCGGGGACGTCTGGCCTAGCTCCTAGACATCCGATGGTCACCCCGGACGTCTGGAGGTCGCTCTCGCCGTCTGGTACAACAGCCAGACGTCTGATTCGCGTTGGATGGCGAATCACCGAGCCTGCGCACACCCATCTCCCTCCCTCAGTACGGTCAGTCGACAGGAAGGAAGAAGAAGACGGAAAACTCACCTTTCAGACGACTGGAAGTTTTACTAGACGTCGCCCTCACCGTCTGGCTATCAACCCAGACGTCTGATTCTGGAAATTTTTCCAGAACAGGGCACCACCCGGCTTCCGCTTGCGACGGCGCCCGCGTCGCACCTCGCGCGCCTGCTGCTCAGACCGCAGCAGTCCCTCCTGCGCCGTTCCGCGCCCCTTGCGCCCTCCGCCAGCCGGCCCTAGCAGCCCCGGCGAGCTCGCCCTCACGGCAGAGCTCCGCTCTGGCACACAGCACCCCCTCCGCGCTCACTGCGGCCGTCGTCGCTGCAGCAACCTCGCGCTCGCTCGCTCTCGCGCATGGGAAGGAGAAGAGGGAGGAGACGGTGGAGACGACGGGAGGGAGCGCGTGCTTTTAAGGCCGTGCGAGGAGGAGAGAGGGGACGCGGCAGGCGTCTGCAGCCGCAGGGAAAGAGGGAATAGGCGAATATCCGGTCTGCGCGCTCAGGCGCGCAGGCGACTCGCGCATGTCGAAAATAACGGATTTCCAGACGTCTGGAAACGATCCCAGACGTCTGGTAAGACGTCTGGACCACCTCCCAGACATCTTAAAAGACGTCTGGGGCACACATTCGTTACAATATAACAAACTCAAAGGAAGTTTCGTCCCCGAATCTTGCGCCAACTAGGGTGCGGGAAAAGACGTCCAAAGAACCATAACAAACTCAAAGAGGATCGAAGCCGGTCCGAAAAGACGTACCCGCGAAAAGCTCCGAGTACCGCTCCCTCATTGCCGCCTCAGGCTCCCAGGTAGCCTCCTCGTACCGCTGGCTCCTCCACAAAACCTTTACCAGGGGTACTTGCTTTCGTCTCAAACTGCGGACGGCTCGGTCTAGAATCTGCACTAGCCGCTCGGGGTAGGTCAGGTCATTGCTCACCTCGACGGTCTCGTGACTCAGTACGTGACTGGAATCGGCTACGTACTTCCTGAGGTTGGACACGTGGAATACGTCGTGCACACCAGAAAGCTGCGGGGGAAGGGTAAGTCTGTAAGCAATGGGTCCAACCCGCTCCAAGACCTCAAAGGAACCCACCAACCTCGACGCGAGCTTCCCTCTCACCCCAAACCGCTGTAAGCCCTTCATGGGCGAAACACGAAGGAAGACGTGGTCCCCAACCTCAAACTGCACCTCTCTACGTCTCCGATCCGCGTAGCTCTTCTGTCTACTCCTGACGGTGCGGAGTCATCTGTGGATCTGCTCAACTACCTCCTGACTCTGCCAGATCAACCTGGGGCCAACCTCCCACTTGGTCCCCACCTCAACCCAACTCAAGGGTGCCATACACTTCCGTCCATACAGAGCCTCGTAGGGAGCCATGCCGATGCTCGAGTGATAACTGTTGTTGTATGCAAACTCTGCCAGGGGCAGGTGCTCCTCCCAAGAGCCCCTCCAGTCCAGTACACAGGCACGCAAAAGGTCCTCAAGTGTCTGTATCGTGCGCTCAGACTGTCCGTCCGTCTGGGGGTGGTAAGCCGTGCTAAACCTCAACCTCGTCCCCAAGGCCTGCTGAAACTCAGCCCAAAACTGGGAAATAAAGCGGGTATCCCGGTCGAATACGATCTCCCGCGGAACTCCGTGTAGTCGTACCACATCACGGATATACCTCTCTGCCAACTGTGCTGGTCCCAAAGTGACTCGAATCGGCAAGAATCGCGCCGTCTTCGTCAGTCTATCTACTATTACCCAGACTGCGTCGTGTCCCCACTGGGTAATAGGTAAGCCCACCACCAAGTCCATGGTGATTCTCTCCCACTTCCACTTTGGCACTGGAAGCGGCTGAAGCAGCCCTGCAGGCCTCTGATGCTCGGCTTTCACCTGCTGGCACACTAAGCACTGTCGCACGAACTCACCCACATCCCGCTTCATCCCTCTCCACCAAAACTCGCATCTCAAGTCGTGGTACATTTTCGTGTTCCCGGGATGTATGGTGAATCTGGAAACGTGTGCCTCAGTCAGGAGCTCTCTCAACAGCTCCTCGTCTCTAGGAACGCACAACCGTCCCCTCAAATGTAGCACCTGGTCTGTGAAAGAGAAGTCACCTGGATCTCCTGACAGTACTCTGTCGTGCAAAGACTGCAAGTACGGATCGGCCATCTATCCTGTGATGATGCGGTCCATCAACTCTGGCCTAGTCTGCCGTGTCACCGTCACTGCCCCACAGTACCCTCGTAACTCTAGAGGTCGCCAACTGCCCACCTCCTCCAAAAGGCTCCAACTCTGTAACTGTAGACTGGCCAAGCGTGCGGGCGCCTTACGGCTCAAGGCGTCAGCCACCACATTGGCCTTTCCCGGGTGGTAGGAGATGCTGCAGTCGTAGTCCTTCAGGAGCTCCAACCAACGTCTTTGTCTCATGTTGAGCTCCTTCTGGTCAACAAGATACCTGAGGCTCTTGTGATCTGTAAAAATATCGAAGGTCCCACCGTACAAGTAGTGCCTCCAGGTCTTCAGCGCGAAGACAACAGCTGCTAACTCTAGGTCGTCGGTAGGGTAGGTATGCTCATGGGGCTTCAGTTGCCGCGAAGCGTAAGCGACAACGTGACCCCTCTGCATGAGCACACCTCCTAACCCCTGCAAGGAAGCGTCTGTGTACACAACGAACCCGCCACTACTGTCAGGAATGGTGAGCACGGGAGCCGAGGTCAACCTCTAATTTAGCTCCAGAAAACACACCTCACAGGCATCTGTCCAAACGAAAGCCACGTCCTTCCGGGTCAACTGTGTCATAGGACGCGCAATCTGTGAAAATCCTCTGATGAACCATCTGTAGTAGCCAGCTAGTCCCAGGAAACTGCGGATCTCAGTGACTGAACGCGGTCTCTCCCACCTGAGCACTGCCTCGACCTTGGCTGGGTCCACCGCCAGGCCGTCTCCAGAGATCACATGACCCAAGAAGGTCACCTCCCTCAACCAGAACTCGCACTTGCTGTATTTGGCGTACAGCCTGCGTCGCCTCAGAGTGTCCAAAACCATCCGCAAGTGCTGTCCGTGCTGCGTCCGATCTCAAGAATAGATGAGTACATCATCTATGAAAACCACCACGAACTGGTCCAAGTACGGTCTAAACACCCGGTTCATCAGGTCCATGAAAGCAGCGAGGGCATTGGTCAGCCCAAACGGCATGACCAAAAACTTGTAGTGTCCGTACCGGGTGCGAAAAGCTGTCTTGGAGACGTCGGTCTCCCTGATCCTCAACTGGTGGTATCCAGACCTCAAGTCTATCTTGGAAAACACCGTGGCACCCTGCAACTGGTCAAACAAATCGTCGATCCTCGGCAGCGGATATCTGTTCTTGATGGTGACCCTGTTCAACTGTCGGTAGTCCACACAAAGATGTAGGGTCCCATCCTTCTTCTTCACAAACAGTACCGGGGCTCCCCAGGGAGACGCACTGGGCCTCACGAAACCTTTCTCCAGAAGGTCCTGCAACTGAGACTTGAGCTCTCGCAGCTCAAGCGGTGCCATCCTGTATGGCACGGTGGAGATGGGGCTGGTCCCTGGTACTAGTGAGATCTCAAACTCGATCTCACGCTCGGGCGGTAGTCCTGGTAACTCATCTGGAAAAACGTCAGGGTACTCTCTGACCACCGGGATGCTCTGGAAGTCTGCCACAGGGCTAGGCTCTGCCACCACACAAGCTAGGAAGCCCTCACACCCCTGGCTCAAAAGTCTCGCCGCCCGAAGTGCCGAAATGCACCTGAAACCTCCGTCCACTGGCTGTGCGTGAAACTCGAAAGAAGGCAACTCCGGAATGGAGAAGACGATCTTCCTCTCAAAACAGTCCACCAAGGCGTGGTAAGCGGACAGCCAATCCATCCCCAGAATCACTCCAAAGTCCTCCATCTGGATCATAATCAGGTCAGCTGGCAGGCTATGTCCTTCGACGCTGACCTCGCAATCCGTGTACACCTCCTCAGCTACAAACAACTGACCACTCGGACCTCTGATTACGAACGGATTCTCTAACAGTGTATAATCCTGGTCCAAACTAACTGCGAAACTGGCTGCGACAAACGAGTGCGTAGCGCCGGAATCGAAAAGCGTGTAAACGAGTCTGCTAGAAACTGAAACCATACCTGCTACCACCGATCCCGAAGCTCTGGCGTCCCTGTGTGTTAGGGCGTTGATACGCTCCTCAGCTCTAGGTGCGGACGAAGCAGCCACACTCTGCATCGGACAGGTAGGTGCTGGCTGGTACCCTCCTCGTGACTGCTGTCCTCCTCCTCGCGCCTAAGAACCGCAGCCTCCTGCGCGCCCTCCAGTGCTCTGCGCGGGGAGTATCTGCTGACCTCCTGCCCTAGATGGGCAGTCCCTCCTGACGTGGCCCGGCTGGACACACTGGTAGCAGAGGGGAACCCGACTCCCGCCCTCAGTGGGTCCCTGCTGTCGACTAGGCGGGGGTCCGGTGCTGGCGACTGGCCCCTGTCGAGGGCCCCCAAAGGCCACTGATGGCCCTGCACAACGTGACGGCTCTCCTGCGGACACCATGTGTCTCCGTTCTCGCCGGCCCTGTGAGAAGTCTGGCTGAAAGGGCCTCTTCCGCCCGCCGTCGGTGTCTCGCGCAGACGGGTTGGTCTCCTCGTAAGTCATAGCTGCCTCTACCACCCTCGAAAACGTAGGCAGCTTCAGGGGTTTGACATACCCCCAGATCGCAGGCCGGAGCCCCTCGGTGAACCTCCAAAGGCGCTCCTCCTCAGTGGCTACCGCTGTCGCTGCAAAGCGGGACAGCTCCAAGAAACGAGTGCGGTACGCGCTCACAGTCATCGTCCCTTGGCGGAGAGTGTGGAACTCCCGCCTCCTCTGGTCCTGCCACGTCTGGGGAAAGTACTACTCTCAGAAGAGGGCGACGAACTGGTCCCACGTCGGCTCGTCCCTCTCCTGTCCCCAAACCGCCCTCCACCACCGGTGTGCCGCGCTCTCCAGCTGGTACGTGGCAAAGGCCACGCGGCACTCCACCGGGGGGCGAAGGGTGTCGAAGATCTTATCCAGCTGCTCAAGCTAGTCCTCTGCCTCGGTCGGGTCCTCATCCACCTTGAAGGAGGGGGCTTCAGCTTCTGGAATTGTCTGAAAAGCTCGAAGTGGCGCTGTAGGGGAGGTGCTGGTGCACCTCCAGGCGAAGGTGCCTCGTGTACAAAAGTGTTGGAGGAAGGTGGGGGCGGCAGCGGCCCATCCCCTCCCTCGTGTCCAGCGCCGTGTCCGTCGCGTGGTCCCACAGAGGACTCCCCCTCTACAGCCCCAGGAGGAGGTGCTCGGGGCGGTGGGTGGAGCTCCTCTCGTACAATATCTCGTATCAGTCTGGCGAGGTCCTGGGCCTGGATGCCCGGGAGTGGTGGCTGGTCCACCGAGACGTCAACAACAGCACGTCCACCTCGCCGACCTCGCCCTCGGCCGCGCCCGCGGCCAGTCTCGCCAGTCCCGCAACGAGGCATCTCCTGCAAGGAGATGCGAAACAAAACGAAAACGTCAAAACAGACGGTACCTAACGAAACTTCTAAGAGCTCATGTTAAGAGATATGTTGTGGTGGCTACTCTAGCTATGAACATGTGAATTGGTTATTTTTCAGTCAGTTGATTCACTTCTCGGGACGACCTTGCTCTGATACCATCTTGTAACGACCCGGTTCCCGAGTCCCTACGAGACACGAGAACAGGACCGACTCGACTAATCCCAAGACCTAGTCGTCCAACGAGGAAGTAACCAAAAGAGCAGTAAAATAAACCACATTCAGCATGAATATAACTAACAGTAAGAAAGTACAGCAGTAAGGAAAGAAACTAGTACAGTATATACCACCACAACAGTAGAACAACATTTATCATATAACATGAACTGCAGGTAAAGAAAAGTACAGCGGAAACAAGAACTACTCACTATAACGAAAACAAAGAGGTACAAAAGATAGTGGTAACTCTACCGGACCCTACTCGGCCAAGCGTCCTCTGCAGCTGCTGGCCCTGGCTGCTCAACACCTGGTCTTGAAAAAGTAACGAGTGTAACACGTCAGCAAAACGCTGAGTAGAGTGGCAACTAAAACTAAAGACAACAGTAGAGTGTACAGTAGCTGTTATGTTCTATTACTTTCTTTATTCACATCTTTCAATTGTCTTACTATTTCATTTATTCCTCAGATCTCTTACGTGATCTCGAATGTTCCTCGTGAGAACGATCTTGATTGCAGTCTTTTCCAAAAAGTATAAGTAGCACGTGGTGCTCTCCTGGCCGGGAGAGTCCCCCGTGGTGATCCTACCCTCAGTCAATAACCCCAAGGTCACTGACAGACGTAACGGTGACTACGGCACGCGCGATAAACGCACAGGTAGCTAACCCGTACTGGCACGCGGCCAGTCGTTTCCGTTAACGGGTGCGCCCAAAGCACAGCACGGAACCAGTCCAGGGCAGAGCCCTCTCAGTAACGGGGGTCCAACCCCTCCACAGTAACCAAACCGGGGCCTTGCCCCTCCACAGTCCGTGCACCCTCGCCTGACTACCCTGGTTTGCCCCAGCGGGCCTAACAAGTCGGTGCGGGAGGCTAGCAGAACCCCGGGGCCCGTGGGGTAGTTAGTACCTCCCTACACTAGTAGCTCTCCTCGGTACTACGTACGTGAGGGCCAGCAAGTCGGAACAGAGTGGCCAGTCCTAACCCCGGGCCCCTGGGGCGGCTGGCTCCGCTCTGCACTAAACAGGGGGACAGTCGCTCTCCTTGGTACTCCGTACTCAAGGGCCAGCTCACTTCCCCAAAACTATTCCATTCACTTTCCAGGAGTTCTACTCCTACTTCCCCGTAGGGTTCCATCCTTTTTACTCAAACATCCAGGTTTCACTTTCCAGTTTCACATTCTTACAATCCATGTTCTCAACCACGTTATCTATTCACAACAGGCAGCTGTTAATTCAAATTACAGGCAGCTTTATATCTCTTTCCATTTTCCAAGACTGCAGTATTATACATTCCACTAGTTTTCCCATCCTAGGATTCATGCCATATCCTAGGATCTATCACACAATCTAGTTTTCCAGTCCTAGGATTCATGCAACACCTAGGAGCTATCATTCCATCTATTTCTCATTCCTAGGATTCATGCAATGTCCTAGGTTCTATTTATGGTTTCATAATTTAACAGATTTTATTAATAACTTAAAGCCACTCTACCAGGTACAACGGGAGTAATGGGGGCGTGATCGGGAATCCCGCGTGCCTCCGTGACTCCCAAGACTGCAATTGAAAGAGGTCCTATCACAAGGATCAAACACAAGTAGAGTCTCAAAACAGTGTATAGCTACTGTAGACGGGTAGAGGAATTAATTCTGAAAGGAACGCAACTCGAATCGCGGAAAATGGAACCCGAACGGGCCCTAAACGGGTCAAAAACGACGACACTGTGCAAAATCAGACGTCTGGAACTTCCTCCAGACGTCTTAAAAGTGGATCAGAGAATTACCTGTTCAGCGTGGTTTCCCAGACGTCCAGAAGTCTGCGGGGACGTCTGGCCTAGCTCCCAGATGTCCGATGGTCACCCCGGACGTCTGGAGGTCGCTCCTGCCATCTGGTACAACAGCCAGACATCTGATTCACGTTGGATGGCGAATCACCGAGCCTGCGCACACCCATCTCCCTCCCTCAGTACGGTCAGTCGACAGGAAGGAAGAAGAAGACGGAAAACTCACCTTTCAGACGACTGGAAGATCAACCAGACGTCGCCCTCGCCATCTGGCTATCAACCCAGACGTCTAATTCTGGAAATTTTTCCAGAACAGGGCACCACCCGGCTTCCGCTCGCGACGCCGCCCGCGTCGCACCTTGCGCGCCTGCTGCTCAGACCGCAGTAGTCCCTCCTGCGCCCTCTGCCAGCCGACCCTAGCAGCCCCGGCGAGCTCGCCCTCACGGCAGAGCTCCGCTCTCGCACGCAGCACCCCCTCCGCGCTCACTGCGACCGTCGCCGCTGCAGCAACCTCGCGCTCGCTCGCTCTCGCGCACGGGAAGGAGAAGAGGGAGGAGACGGTGGAGACGATGGGAGGGAGCGCGTACCTTTTAAGGCCGCGCGAGGAGGAGAGAGGACGCGGCAGGCGTCTGCAGCCGCAGGGAAAGAGGGAATAAGCGAATATCCGGTCTGCGCGCTCAGGCGCGCAGGCGACTCGCGCGTGTCGAAAATAACGGATTTCCAGACGTCTGGAAATGATCCCAGACGTCTGGTCAGACGTCTGGACCACCTCCCAGACGTCTTAAAAGATGTCTGGGGTACACGTTCGTTACAACGCGCCACGCGCTAGCCCGCCCTCGCCCGCGCTCACGCCCCGCGGGTCTGGGCCGAATCTGACTACCTGACCAAGCACTTCTCGCCTACCACCGCACGTCGGTGGGCCTGGTCCCGGGCACGCAACCCGAACCCGATTACTCGGCTCTGGGAGAGCTTTCCTAAAGAGAGATTCAGAGAGAGAGAGATGCGGGGAATGGGTAGGGGTAGGTTTTGCACTGATCATTGTGTGTGCGCACAGGGAAGAAGAACAAAGAAGAAGAAGCAGAAAAAGAAGAAGAAGAGAGGAGGAACGGCTGAAAGACTTGGCCGCACTGAGGAGCTGAAGAAGAAAAGGAGCCGCAATGTAGCAATGCATAGTTAAGTCGTCTGAGCACCAGGTCAGATGACGGAAGGTCAGCAGAAAGAAGAAGAAAGAAAGAAGACGCAAAGAAGAAGAAGAAGACAGGAAGGAGAAAGAAAGAAAAGAAGAGGAACGGCCAGAGCAGAAGAAGAAAAGAAGACTTAGCAGCTGAAGGCAGAAGCCCTGCAGCCGTAAGAAAATCAGAAAGGAAGAAAGGAAAAAGAGAAAGGGTCACCACAGCCGAAGAAAGAAAAGAAGAGAGAAGAAGGCAAGGCAGATTGAAGAAAGAGAAGAATCAGAAGAAGAAGAATAAGAAAAGAGAAGAGGAAGAGAGAAGAAGAAGCCAACAAAACTTTTGCTCTCTCTCTCTCTTATTATTTGTGTAACATAATTGTGAACCTCTATGTTTCTAGAATTATAGATGCTCCCTGAGTTCGACCTCGGGAATCTTGTTCCGAGTAAAAAAATTGTATTAAACTAGTAACTATTTTGTTATATGCCAAAATGACTGTAAATATAACAAAGATGAAAGCACTCACTAGTCAGGTCGTCACCCACCTCGATGCTTTCGTGGCTCAGGACGTGACTAGGATCGACGACGTACTTCCTGAGGTTGGACACATGGAACACGTCGTGCACACTAGAAAGCTGGGGAGGAAGGGCCAGCCTGTAAGCAATGGGTCCAACCCGCTCCAAGACCTCAAAGGGTCCCACGAACCTCGAAGTGAGCTTCCCTCTCACCCCAAACCGCTGCAGTCCCTTCATGGGTGAAACGCGAAGGAAGACGTGGTCCCCAACCTCAAACTGTACCTCTTTGCGTTTTCCGATCTGTATAGCTCTTCTATTTGCTCTTGACAGTGTGGAGTCGCCTGTGAATTTGCTCGATCACCTCCTGACTCTGCCGGATCAGCTGGGGGCCAACCTCCCACTTGGTCCCCACCTCAACCCAACTCAAGGGTGTCGTACACCTCCGTCCGTACAGAGCCTCGTAGGGTGGCATGCTGATGCTCGAGTGGTAACTGTTATTATATGCGAACTCTGCCAGGGGCAAGTGCTCCTACCAAGAGCCCCTCCAGTCCAGCACACAAGCACGCAAAAGATCCTCAAGTGTCTGTATCATGTGCTCAGACTGTCCATCCGTCTAGGGGTGGTATGCTGTACTGAACCTCAACTGCGTCCCCAGGGCCTGCTGAAACTCAGCCCAAAACTGGGACGTAAAACGGGTATCCCGGTCGAATACGATCTCCCACGGAACTCCGTGTAGACGTACCACGTCGCGGATATACCTCTCTGCCAACTGTGCTGGTCCCAAGGTGACTCGGATTGGCGAGAAACGTGCCGTCTTCGTCAATCTGTCAACGATTACCCTGACTGGGTCGTGTCCTCTCTGGGTAACAGGTAAGCCCACCACCAAGTCCATGGTGATGCTCTCCCACTTCCACTCTGGCACTGGAAGTGGCTGTAGCGGTCCTGCAGGCCTCTGATGCTCGGCCTTTACCTGCTGCACACTAAACATTGCTATACGAATTCACCTACATCTCGCTTCATTCCCCTCCACCAAAAAACGTGTCTCAAGTCATGGTACATCTTTGTGTTTCCGGGATGTATGGTGAATCTGGAACCGTGTGCCTCAGTCAGGAGCTCTCTCAACAGCTCCTCATCTCTGGGAACTCACAAACGTCCCCTCATGCGTAGCACTTGGTCTGTAAAAGAGAAGTCTCCAAGGTCTCCAGACAGTACTCTATCACGCAAGGACTGTAAGTACGGGTCGGCCATCTGCCTTGTGATGATACGATCTATCAGCTCTGGCCTCGTCTGTCATGTCACAGTCACTGCCCCACAGTACCCCAGTAACTTTAGGGGTTGCCAACTACCCATCTCCTCTAAGAGGCTCCAACTCTGCGCCTGTAAACTGGCCAAGTGTGCGGGTGCCTTCCGGCTCAAGGCGTCAGCCACCACGTTGGCCTTTCCAGGGTGATAGGAAATGCTACAGTCATAGTCCTTCAGGAGCTCCAACCAATGTCTCTGTCTCATGTTGAGCTCCTTCTGATCAAATAGGTATCTGAGGCTCTTGTGATCTGTGAAAATCTCAAAGGTCTCACCGTACAAGTAGTGCCTCCAAGTCTTCAGCGCGAAGACGATAGCTTCTAGCTCCACGTCGTGGGTAGGGTAGCTATGCTCATGGGGCTTCAGTTATCGTGGAGCGTAAGCGACAACGTGACCCCTCTGCATGAGCACACCCCCTAACCCCTACAAAGAGGCGTCCGTGTACACAACGAACCTGCCACTACTATCTGGGATGGTGAGCACGGGAGCCGAAGTCAGCCTCTCCTCCAGCTCCTGATAACATGCCTCACAGGCGTCTATCCAAGTAAAGGGCACGTCCTTCCAGGTCAGCTGTGTCATAGGACGTGCAATCTGCAAGAAGCCCCTAATAAACCGCCTGTAGTAGCCTGCCAGTCCCAAGAAACTGTGGATCTCAGTAACCGTACGCGGTCTCTCCCACCTGAGCATTGCCTCGACCTTGGTTGGGTCCACAGCCAAGCCGTCCCTGTAGATCACATGACCTAAGAAGGTCACCTCCCTCAACCAGAACTCGCACTTGCTGTATTTCGCGTACAGCCTACGTCGTCTTAGTGCATCCAAAACCATCCGCAAGTGCTGTCCATGCTGTGTCTGATCTCGAGAATAGATGAGCACATCATCAGTGAATACCACCACGAACTTATCCAAGTACGGTCTAAACACCCGGTTCATCAAATCCATGAAGGCAGCGGGGGCATTGGTCAACCCAAACGGCATGACCAGAAACTCGTAGTGTCCGTACCAGGTGTGGAAAGCTGTCTTGGAGACGTCTACCTCCTTGATCCTCAACTGGTGGTATCCAGACCTCAAGTCGATATTGGAGAATACCGTGGCACCTCGCAGCTGGTCAAACAAGTCATCAATCCTCGGCAGCGAATACCTGTTCTTGATGGTGACCCTATTTAGCTGTCTGTAGTCCACACAAAGGCGTAGGGTACCATCCTTCTTCTTTACGAACAATACCGGGGCTCCCCAGGGAGATGCACTGGGCCTCACAAAGCCCTTCTCCAAAAGATCCTGCAACTGAGACTTGAGCTCTCGTAGCTCAAGTGGTGCCATCCTGTACGGTGCTGTAGAGATGGGGCTGGTCCCCGGTACCAGTGAGATCTCAAACTCGATCTCACGCTCGGGCGATCGTCCTGGCAGCTCATCTGGGAACATGTCGGGGTACTCTCTGACCACTGGGATACTCTGGAAGTCTGCCATAGGGTTGGGCTCTGCCACCACACAAGCTAGGAAGCCCTCACACCCTTGGCTCAAAAGTCTTGCCACCCAAAGTGCAGAAATGCACCTGAAACCTCCGTCCACTGGCTACCCGTGGAACTCGAAAGAAGGGAACTCCGGTATGGAGAAGATGATCTTTCTCTCAAAGCAGTCCACCAAGGCATGGTAAGCGGACAGCCAGTCCATCCTCAGAATTACGCCAAAGTCCTCTATCTGTATCATAATCAGGTCAGCGGGAAGGCTGTGTCCCCCAACACTAACCTCACAACCTGTGTACACCCCCTCAGCTACAAATAGCTGACCACCTAGATTTCTGATTACCACCAATCCCCTAATGGAGTGCTATCGTACTCCAGAGTAGCAACAACTCATGGAGCAAGAAGGTACATTGTACTCGGAGCAAGAATTACGTACTCCAGAAAGACCAAATCTTGTAACCATACCTGTCACCATATAAACTGAAGCTATGATGTCTCTGTGAGTCACGGCTTCGCGACACTCCTCGGTACTAGGAGCGGACAAAACAGGTACGCCCGGGCCGGAGCTAGTGATAGCTGCCCGGTATCCTCCTCGTGGCAACTGTCCTCCCTCAGGCACCTGGAACCCACGACCACCCGACTGGCCCTCAGTGCTCGAAGCGGTGAGTGTCTGTTGTTCTCCAGCCCTAGATGAGCAGTCCCTCCTAAAATGGCCTGGCTGGCCACACTGGTAGCAAAGGGGAACTCGACTCCCTCTCTCGGTAGGTCCCTGCTGGCGGCTGGGCAGGGGTCCGGTGCTAGCAGCTGGCCCCTGTTGGGGGCCCCCAAAGGCCACTGATGGCCCTGCAAAATGTGATGGCTCTCCTGTGGGCACCACGTGCCTCCATTGAGCTCTCCTAACCCACCTAGTGCGATGGCAGAAATCTCGTTCCACTACAAACTCCCTTGTCGTACCCTCGAAAGGGAGATGAGGGGGTGGCGAAGTGGGTGGAAGCTGAAATTCTTCTCGAACCACCTCTCGAATCAGATGGACAAGGTCCGGAGACAGTATGCTCAGGAGAAGAGAAGGGGTAGCAGTACTCTAAGCTCGACACATCTATCCCTCGAGCCTCGACCTTGGTCGCACCTGCGGCCCACCCTCCTGGCTCCACGTCGAGGCATCTCCTGCAATACGAATTGATATCATGCGAACATGGCCCATGCAAACACGGAACAGAAAAGACGTCAATACGAATCGATATCTAACGGAGAAGTCTAAGAACAGATGTCAAAAGATACGTTGTGGTGGCTACTCTAGTTACAGACACGTGAATTGGTTATTTTCCAGCCAGTTGGTGCACTTCTTAAGATAACCTTGCTCTGATACTGTCTTGTTACGACCCGATTCCTGAATCTCTACGAGACATGAGAATCAGACCGACTCGACTGATCCTAAGACCTAGTCATCCAACGAGAAGGTAACCAAAAGAGCAGTAAAATAAACCACATTCATCATGCATGTAACTAACAGTAACAAAAGTACAGCAGTAAAGAAAAGAACTACTACAGTACACACCACCACAACAGTAGAGGATTAAACAGGTACATAAACATGATGCTTACAATAAAAGAGTACAATTGTAACAGAAAATACTCACTGCAATAGAAGAAATGGTACAGTAGGTACAACACAAGTAAAACTACTGGGCTCTACTAGGCCCAGCACCCTCTGCAGTCGCAGGCTCTGGCTGCTCAACACCTGGTCCTGAAAAGGTGACAAAGGTGACACGTCAGCGAAACACTGAGTAGAGTGGCAACCAACTAGCTAAGAAAAACAATAAGGTGGATAAGTAGCTGTTATTTTTTTATTTTATTTTTCTATTTACTCATTCTTGAATTATTCCTCAGATCTTTCTCTTGATCTCAAATGTTCCTCGTGGGAACGATCTTGATTGCAGTCTTTTCCGAAAAGTAGAAGTAGCACGTGGTGCTCTCTTGGCCGGGAGAGTCCCCCGTGGTGGTCCTACCCTCAATCAACCACCCCAAGGTCACCGACAGATGTAACGGTGACTACGGCATGCGCGATAAACGAACGGGTAGCTACCTCGCACTAGCACGCGGTCAGTCGTTTTCGTTAACGACTGTGCCCCAAAGCACAGCACGGAACCAATATAGGGCAGATCCCTCTCAGCACAAGGGTCCAGCCCCTCCACAGTAACCAAACAGGGGTCTTGCCCCTCCACAGTCTACGCACCCTCGCCTGACTACCCTAGTTTGCCTAGTGGGCCTAACAAGTCAGTGTAGGACGGCTAGCTGAACCCCGGGCCCCGTGGGGTGGCTAGCTCTCTCCCTACACTAGCAGCTCTCCCCGGTACGGTGTACGCGAGGGCCAGAAAGTAGGTGCAAAGTGGCCAAACTTACCTCGGTCTCGACCTGAGGGCGGTAAGCTCCCCTCTACACTAAGAGGTAAGATGTGCTCTCTTTGGTACCACGTACCCAAGAGACAACACACTTTCCCATTTTACTTTTCCAGTTCCATTCCATTTATTTTCAGGAGTTTTACTCCTAATTCCCCGTAAGGTTAGTGCTCATGTTTCCTCAGGCCAAGCCAATTTAGGTTTCATCATTTCAGTTTTATTTTCATCTAGCCTGTGTTTCCAATATTTAATATCCATTCATATACAAGCAGCTGTTATCCAATTACAGGCAATTAACATTGTTCTATTTACTTTTCCAAGACTGTAATTCGTGTATTCCTAACATTCGTTTCAGTGTTTCTGTTCCTAGGATTCATGCCACACCCTAGGACTTATCATTTAATCTAGTTTTCTAGTCCTAGGATTCATACCACACCCTAGGATCTACCTTTCAATCTAGTTTTCAAGTCCTAGGATTCATGCCATGCCCTAGGATCTATCATTCAATCTAGTTTTCAAGTCCTAGGATTCATGCCATATCTTAGAATGTATTATTTATCTCACAAGTACATAAATGTTGATAAATAATCAAGGGGAGCCACTCTACCGGCAAAATCGGGAGTACTGGGGGCATGATCGACAGGTCCATGTGCCTCTGCAAGCCCCAGATCCGCAATAGAATGAGGTCCTATCAAAAGGATCAAACACAAAGAACTACTTAGAATAGGATACAAGTACTTTAAACAAGTAGAGGAACTAATTCTGAGAAGAATGAAATTTTAAACGCGGAAAACGGACTTCGAACGGACCCTAAACGGGTCAAAAACGACAACTCTGCCCTAAATCAGACGTCTGGAACACCTTCCAGACGTCTTAAACGATGGTTCAGATCATACCTTGCATCTGTGCTGTTCTTCAGACATCCAGGATCCCGCTGAATTGTCTGGACTTAGTTCCAGACTTCCGACTGTCACTCCGGACGTCTGGAGACTCTCTCCGTCGTCTGGTGCAGTGCCCAGACGTCAGATTTGTGTGTGAGGGCGTGCCCTTGCGCCTTCCCGAACGAAGCCTATACACATACGTAACCGTCCTTAACACGTCAAAGAGGCAGAACCCTCGGTGGAACAGCCTACATGGCCGTACCTGCGAAAGGAAGGAGAAAAGAAATATTGTACCTTTCAGACATCTGGATCTTCCTCCAGACATCTCCCGCGTTGTCTGGACGTAGGTCCAGACATCTGATTCTGGAAAAATTTCCCAGAATCAGGACCTCCTCGCCCTCCGCCTACTGCGCATGGCCACGCCGCGCCGCGCTCGCCTGCTGCCTGAGCTGCAGTAGCACCTCCCCAGCGCTACACTCCTGCTGCACGCACCCGTCGGCTGCCCTGGGTAGCTCCGAAGAGTTCTCCCTTTCTTCCTCATGCACTCTACCTCCTCTCCCTCTCGCTACACCTCCTCCTCCCCGCGTTCACCCGGCAGCAGCTGCTGCCCTCGCTGTCTCTCTCACTCTAACAGGAAGAAGAAGGAGACGGTGGAGTGGTGGTGAGGGAGAGGGAAGGGAGGAAGTGAGGCTATTTGTAGGAATCGGAGGAGAGAGAGAGGAAGAAAAGAAGGCACCTACAGGACGGGGAGGGAAGAGAGAGAAGAAAAGAGGGCGGTGAGTTCAGTCTGCGCGCGCAGGCGCACAGACTCGCAATCGTACGCTGCAAAAATTAATTTCCAGATGTCTGAGAAGGTGTCCAGGTGTCTTACCAGACATCTGGACCAACTCCCAGACGTCTTAAAAGACGTTTGTTGTCGTGGGTCTTAACAAGTAAGCTATGCTGTGTGTATGTACATAGTATATGTATAATACGTATATATGTACAGAGTATACATGTAAATAATATACATATATATACGTATGTATAGTGTATATATATACATACAAGTAGAGTATAGGAAAGTAGAGTAACATATGTATATAAGCCTTATGTATATATATGTGTGTTAAGACTTTAGTGACAATTAGATCCGTCGCTGTAGGTGTATATATATGTTAGTAGATATAGTTCTTTTGCCTTATATTTTGTATATATGTTTTATAAGCTATAATAACACTTATATATGTCACTGTATATATAGTATATGTTATTAAAGTTATTAGCATATGTTAACATATTTCGTACCGTACATATTGATAGTTATTTTTGTACCTATACTTAAGTATTATTTAGGATAGTTGTATATAACTAACATAGAGTAGTTTTACTTAATTTTTGATGCCTGTTTAGTTGTAAATATGTTTAAAGCATTTCAATTAACATAAATTGATTCTTTTTATACATAATTAACTCAATTTATTCATTCTTTGATTTATTGATTCATTTTTTATATATAATTAACATTTTTGGAACATAGAGAGTGGTGTATATCAATAACTGTTGAACAGGAGATTTCACTTTTCAGAATGATGTACCAGAAAAATACATCGTCATAGTAATGTAAATCGTGGTGGAAAAATCTCAGATCAAAAATATTTATCAATCAAAACTAGCCACGATGGATTAGATCGTATCCAATAAAATCACAGATATGTAACAATCATTTTCGCAGAGATGAAAGATGGTTGCATAAAATTATTCGTCAAATCAATTAACGAATATGTTGCTCTAAATGTAAACCCTCAATTTACTAAGAAGTCAAAGGTTGTCTATGCAAATTTCATCAAATAAATCAAATCTCCAAATATGTGAATAGTGCATGTATAGTGGCAACTCATGTAATTTCTCTTGCATGTGTATTAGAGTGCAAATCTAAGTTCCAATTTGTGTAATCAGAAGGTGATCAACAAGTGTTGAACAAATACGAGAAAGTGTAAGTGTGATGATGCAATTTCTCCTCAAATTAATATCCCACGAAAAATTAGAAAAATCAAATGTGGCAATGGCATGAATCGTAAATATTAATAGGCATACAATTGTAGCAAAACAGGGCAAACTCTTCCCCCTGCTTACGCAAGGAAAGGGAGACATGACCGATTGCGTCGTGCTCGGAGGTCGGCGTGGTTGCGAGCTACACGTAGGTGGTGACGACATTGATGGGGGTGACCAGAGGCAGCTGGATGGCGACTTAAAGGTTGCCAGTGGTGGGTTCCTCCGCTGGTGCGCAAGGGTAGCCGTCGACGATTTTGATGGCCTGGCGGGGTTCGTGTAGTTGAGACAAGCACGAGGGAGTCGACAGTGCAGAGAACAGAAGTCGGAGGTGGTGGCTGCTTGTGGAGATGACCAGTCGATGATGGGTTCTCCTTTGACAGAGGTTGAAGATGATGAAGAAGAAGACAGTACACAGCGTACGATCTGTTGGTGCATGCGAAGAAGTGAGGCCGGTGTCGACCTCGCGTCGACGTGCACGCATGGGAGCACACGTGCGCTGGCTGCTTGGCCGGAGGAGCATGCACGGGTGCAGTGGTGGTGGCACTGGGCTGTACGCAAGTGGAGCAGAGGCGGTGCATGGCCGCGCATGGTGAACGTACATGCTGGGTTGCCATACCCGAGGGCGCGCGAGCGGGGCAGGTGGCTACAGTGGGCACGGAGGTGACCGGCTACGCTAGCTGCATGTGGTGGTTGCTTGCGACTGGAAGGTGGGTGGCCGGCAAAGATAAGTTGGCTGGAAGGAGAATCAAAGGAGGGAATTAAAGGGGAAGGTCTTCCTTTCTAGACATCTGGAAGCCCTCCTAGACGGCTTAACTCGCCCTACCCCCCTCCTGTGTGGTCTGTAAGGGAGAGGGAGATGATGGCGATGGGTCTAACGGTGGAGGAGTCACGGTAGCGGTAGCGGACGTGGTGGCGATGTCGCGGTGGTGGTTGTCATCATGGTCGTGGGCGAGATAGGGTGATGAACATCGAGGCAGAGTCATCGCGGTTGCGGTTGTCGGTACTATCAGCACCAACTGCGATGATGGAATTAGCGAGAATATGGGAGAGACACAGTGGTGGTTGGGCATCACTGGTGGCTCACGGTGATCGATGGTCTGTTGGAACATGAAGGAGAAGATGAAGGTGGCCTGGGCAGCCGTTGGCATAAAGGAGGTGGTTGGTGGTGATTGCTCTGAGTGGGTGGCTATTGATGGAGTTTGCTGGAAGGAGAATAGAGGAGGAAGAAAATGAAGAAGAATGGTGGGCTATTGGTGGATGTCCAGAGAAGAGGACAGATGGCTTATGTTCCCTTTGGTGGGTTGCAGGTGCGGTTGATGATCAAGGCGCAGCCGTGAGGGTGTCAGGGCACGGTCGTGGGTGTTGATGCAGTAGTGACAAGATGCGGTGGTGGTGTCGCGTTGTCAAGGCGAATGCAATCGATGACGAGTTGGCGCAGTTGCGGATGCCGGTGCTATCACCACCAACCGCGGTGATGGAATTGATGAGGATGTGGGCGAGACACGGTGGTGGAAGGTTCTGGTGGAGAGGGAGTTCCTCCCTATGAGGAAGGTGATGACTTTTGTCTTTGACGTCCTGCCTAGTTATAAAGAGAGAAAAGAGAGAGAGAATCAGAGAGAGTGATTTAAGGGAGAGAAAGAAAATAAGGAAAGAAGGGAACGTGCATGCATGGGAAATAAAGAATGATGGGTAGTTTTGACTTAAATAAGGAAGAAGATATATGATGGAAAGAATTGATTATAGGGGATAATTATAGGTTCGAAAATGAAGATTTTAGAATTTCTTTCTTCCTTTCTTTTTCTGATACAAATCCAAGATGCCAAAATTGATATGCCTAATTTATTCTTACAAAAACATAGATATGTAAATGTATTAATACATGAATCTAATGGGTGCAACCCCATTTAATAAAAATGTGAGAATGATAATTCATGAGCTTAAATAATTTTGTCACTATAATACATGCTCTAAACTAACCTCTTGTCCAAATAACCATGTATTTAGGTTTAATTATAGTCCACTAAAGTGGACCTATCAACTGCCTCCCAATGAACGACCTAGAATAAACCAACAAAAATTTTATAAATAAATAAAATGACACAACATCTATTTGTATTGTGACATTATACTACAACAATATAATCAAAATCGCATTTTTAACATGCAAATGGTTTTTGTGATCACCTCCCAAACATGTCCATAGAGGCATTGTTAAATGAATTTTCACTCATGTTCTCAGAAAACTCAAATGCCCCATCCTCATCCTTGCTCGGTAAGTTTCCCCCACAAGCAGCATCAAGCCCATGGTAGAAAATCAGGGCTAAATGCTACTTTGGCACCTCATGGTGAGGTCAAAGAACCACTCCCAAGCCTCATGGAGCTGTTCCCCGGGCTTCTGGGTAAATGTGGTAATAGCCCATCTTAAGGCATTGGTTTTGCCAATAGGGAAGAACTTCTTCAAGAAGGCACTCTTCAGCTCCTCCCAAGTATGAAATGGGTCTCCCTACTGAACTATACCATAGGTCTACTTCGCCTTTTAATGAAAATGGGAACATCATCATCATCAGGACCTTCTCACTCATGTTCCTGGAGCCAAAGTTCCTTCCTACATTTAGTAGATCTTCTAGGTGACAATAGGGGTCATCATTGTTATGGTTGTGGTAGTGAGGGATAAGGCTAATGATGTGGGGTTTCAATTCCACATCATTTTCATCATTGGGTATCCTGACATAAGGCTCCAACGGGTTGGTAAATGGATCATAAAAGTCTGTAAGGGCCTTGGGTCTAACTGGATTTTGGAAGCAGTAAAATGCCTGCAAGAGTGTTTGCATTTGTCTTTGGTGGAGGTCATGCTGGGCTAAGTAAATTAGAGGGGTTATTCTCAAGATTAACCTCAACCTCCCCTTCTTCATGCTCACTTCCATGGTGACTAGCCATTGGATCCGGTTGCTGAGCACGAGAAAAAGAGAGTCTCCTCCTAAAGTCTCTATTCAAAGGTGATGCTAAATTCGAATTTTGAGATCACCTACCTTGGATACACTAGAAGAAAGTCTAGAGATGAAAGGGGAGACAGATGAGAGAAAACCCACCCTCAATCAAATAATTAAAACTAGCCCTAAATGTGTTGACCTAGATGACCTAAGCCTCTAGACTACAAACCTCACTATAGGATAAATTAGTGTTCTCCTCAATCTGTTAAATAGGTGAGTTGGGTCAAGTGGGGCAGAGGGAGCATTCCTAAGGGGTACTAATTGTGCCAAACCTCTTGCCACAGCTTAGATCGTTTAATGCTGGACCCCCCAACTCAGTGTCTCTTAGAAAGAGCTAAAATCATTAATTTTATTCTACAGTAATGTTTGTATCCTAAGACTAAGAGAATGAACTCCTTAGGTCAAGTTGCCAATGAATTTTATTAGGGCTTGGGATATCTGTGTGTGTGAGATGATGTTGGGGTGTTAATTTTGGCTGTGCCCCTTGTTAATGTATTGCACAACAAATTGTCACTCAAACAAGCTTTTGAGATGAGCGATTTTTAACATTTCACTTGTTTAAGGTTTACAAGTTTTAGGGTCCAAGTTAAGTTTTCAAACAAAGTGATCAAAATGTGGCACACAGATGGGTGTAGTCGATTCCTTTAGAAATAACAAAAATATGTGTGCGCCTAAGTCATCTTAATGTTTTGAACCCTAATTCACATACACTTCTAGAATGATTTAATTTTCTTGGTTTAAGGGCACAACCCAAACAAAGCAAGCAAGTAGATTTTTGCACCCTTGAGTAAGATCTTAAAAAATATATATCCTATTAATTTTCGAACTCAACCAAGAGAAATCAAAATTTTAATTTCCAAGTGTGTAGGGCCTATAGGTTAAGGAAGACCCCCTCATAAAAATCAAAAACAAATCACCAAGTGCACGTGCCCAAATTTTTTAGAGATTCCCTATTCGATAAGGAATCAAATGGTTTTTATTTCAGGCCAAAAGGATAAGTGAAATAAGAATTAAAAATATCACATTTTGAAAAAATATGTGCCGAAATCAGATTGGATGTAAGTCAAATGTGGGATTTTTAATTTTTATTCTATTGATAGTTAGGCTTACAAATTTGGAGAGATTGTTTTCAAACAAATTTCACAAAAGTTGAACATCGTGAATCCCTCAAAGTAACCTTAGGATTCACATTCTAGAATTCCAAGATTATGGTGAACAAAGAGGGTACCAAGCTCAGTTGGTGGATTTTTTTTGTAATTTTTATTTTGCAATTTATTTTGTATTTTTTTAATAAAACCCAAGACCAAACAAATAATATCCACACTTGTCTAATCTAGGATTCATGTGTTAACTTAGGTGGACAAGTAGGCTTTTTTTTTTTAACTCTTTTCTCTAACGTACAGAAAGATAAAGAAAACTTACCTGGCGTCCTACTTACCTAGCTTTGCTCTAATTTGTCACCTTGCTTCGTCTTGTAATACGTTTCCTAGACCTGCAAAGACAAAGATCAAAACAAAGCAACTGAATTAAAAATCTGGATAATTAAAACAAAAGTGATAAATACGAAAAAGTGCTGATTGCCTCCCACAACGGTGCCAATTTGATAACCGTAAATTTCGTGAAATAAAAACTTTGAAATGCTCGTCGTAGTCGTGAAAAATTTAAATCAAATAAGTTTGTAATTCGTAGGAAAATCTAGGGTTATCTTTTGGGAGGCGAAATGTAGGCACCTATTTTCTTTTCCTTTGGTATTTTTATATTTTATAATTTTTTATATTTTTATAAAAATAATTCCATAACCACGATATAAGAAAAATATAATTCAAAAATATATTACATCTAGCTTCAGTTCATACATAAATGAAGAAATACAAATAGAGAGAGGAAGGAAAAGGAGTAAGGGGACAGAGGAAAACAAAATGGATAGAACAGCCTCTCTAGGTTGGTGCTTGGAGGGTGAGCATAGAGATCGAGTGGTCACGACGACGCTTGAGATCACCAAGCCGTAGGAAGCTTCATAAGGAGGAGACTGAGAGCTTGAGGACCTGCAGCAATATTGGAGAAGATTGGTGGGGTGGAGAGGGTACCACCAAGGAAGAGGAAGGTGGTGGTCGTGAGAAGTGAAGGGACGAAGCTACTCTATACCATAGGTTAGGAGCGAGGAAGGGGACGATACGAGGGTAGCTATGGACGTAGAGAGGAAGGTAGAGGAAGAGGAGGAGATTGTGAGCTTGAGTAGGGAGGGATGCCTCGGAAGGTGGGCTTTTATAGGTGAGGTGGGGGCATGTTCAAGGGCGTGGGCGCGCGGAGGGTGTTTACATGTATGTGGACGTGGGAATGGGCAGAGGGGATGGCGTGGCGTTGCCATGGGCGGAGGGTGCGTTTACGTGAGTTTTGCTGCGAGGAAATGAGAGAAAAGGTGAGGTGAGTGCACGCTCATCGCTCGAAGAGGACGTTGCGTGCTGCTGGAAATGTGCATAGGGATGGTACTATGGGAGTTACGTGGGTAATACGAGAGGGGACGAAGAGAGAAGTGGGAACGAGAAAGAGAGATCGCTGGCAATTCGTTTGCATAATTTGCGAAGGTGATAGAGAGAATTAAAGAGTGGTCCCCATGGGTGTTTTGCAAGGAAGTCCAACTCAAGTGGGAATTAAATTGACATGTAAGGTGACTTTGGTGTTAGGAAAGGAAACTTTGTTAGAGGGAATATTGTGAGTACACCCTTGTAATGGGTTTCCCTTTGCATGCTTGCTCTTTACGTCAAAACGTAAATGCTTTTGACAAATAAGTCCTCATCTTCCAATCTAAATCCTTACATTTATTCCTGTATAAAATTGTGACAGTAATAATATGTACAAATTATGTGTTAATGCATACATTAACCTAATATTCTTAGAATGAATCTCATCATTATTTATTATTTAAATGTGGTGTGTTTACCTTGGAATTAAGCTAAATTAGATATATAAGGATATATAATTATATAATTATCACTAGCCTTAGGTTGATTGAATCACCTAAAAATATTTATGGATGAATGATTCATCGAATTCTCTCCCATATTCTCAAATAGATCAAAGTCACTAACTACATCCTTGCTTATAAAGTTACCACCACATAGGCATCTACAAAATTCCTAAGTCGATTATTCAATCCATGATAAAAGATCCGTACCAATTGCAAATTCAAAATCTCATGGTAAGGGCATTTCCTCGTTAACGTTAATGCAACCCCTCTAATCATATTTTAATTATCTTTCCACACCCCATTAACAAGCACTAAACCAAAAATCAACGTAACCGCACAAACTCTATACTGTGGAATGACGGGAAGGCTGGACCTTGTCTCCATAAAGCAGGAAGGTAGAAGACTCAAGCATAAAGGATGTAAAGAAGAGTGTAGCCAATATAGTCCTTGTAGAGGGTATCCTTGTAATATTTTCTTGTGTTTATTTGTCTAGAAGTTCAATTGTAAGGAGCCCTTAGATCCCTAGTTCAACCCAAGAACCCAATAGACCAAAACTAATATAAGAAGAAACTTGTATAAAAACATTTCAAATAATTACATTCAATATAGGACATCTACACTATGCATAAGACGTCCGTTAAATCTCTATAGACATTGCCCAACAACAGTCAACCACACTATCAAGCCTTACCAAACAAACCTAGACATCTAACATTATCTTTGGATGTCTCATTGATAGATGTTATTTTCGAAATTCGAGCCGTTCTAATTACATAGACTCACAAAAACACTTTCCTACTTTTGCCAAAGCCTAACCCTTGATATATTTGTCTTCTAGAACAACCACATCATCAGACGTTGCATAAGACATCTGATAATCTAGCACATTAACCCTGTACAAGATCTGATCCAACAGGGAACTTTTAGGGAACTCAACCCAACAAATCAAATGGCTAATCCAAATATCAAATGTCACTTATTGCGATATATGTCACCTGATCTTTCTGCACGTCATCTAGCTACCTCTAATACTTTTGCCCCCTTTTCGTGTACTTTGAAATCCCGACATCTAAAATTATCAACGGATGTCTAATGAGGCATACCAGCATCTAAATATTAAATTAGACATCTATTGTTGGCTGTCAGTTAAGCAATATGTTCTAACCGAGATTTGCCCTATGCAAACTTATGTCTAATGGCCATAAGACCTTGTATAAGCATACCATGACAATTCTATCACTTATAAAAACATTGCACAACACTCTCAAGAGAGGTTAACACCCATATACACAAACTCCAAGTGTATACTGAATAGAGCTCTCTACTCTCACATTTTTGTGCACTCTTGCTCTCTACACTCACTTCCACATTGGTAGATAGCCAACTCCCCTGTGCTTCTACTCATCTTCAAGACATTTTATCAGGGAGTTTCAATTAGAACCTTAGTAGCCTAGTAGTTCTTCATTCTTTGGGCTCCTTAGGTTCTTGGGTGCATTTCATTTCTTTCTTATTTGTAATTGTAAGTTGTAACGACCCGGTTCCCGAGCCCCTACGAGACACGAGAACCGAACCGACTCAACTAATCCCAAGACCTAGTCGTCCAACGAGGAAGTAACCAAAAGAGCAGTAAAATAAACCACATTCAACATGAATATAACTAACAGTAAGAAAATACATCAGCAAGGAAAGAAACTACTACAGTATATACCACCACAACAGTAGAACAACATTCATAACTAAATATGAACTGCAGGTAAAGAAAAGTACAGCGGAAACAAGAACTACTCACTATAACGGAACAAAAAGAGGTACAAGAAATAGTGGTAACTCTACTGGACCCTACTCGGCCCAGCGTCCTCTGCAGCCGCTAGCCCTGGCTGCTCAACACCTGGTCCTGAAAGGTAACGAGTGTAACACGTCAGCAAAACGCTGAGTAGAGTGGCAACTAAACTAAAGAAACAGTAGAGTGTACAGTAGCTGTTAAGTTCTGTTACTTTCTTTATTTAAGTCTTTCAATTATCTCATGATTTATCTATTTCTCAGATCTTTCACTTGATCTCGAATGTTCCTCGTGGGAACGATCTTGATTGCAGTCTTTTCTGAACAGTAGAAGTAGCACGTGGTGCTCTCCTGGCCGGGAGAGTCCCCTATGGTGATCCTACTCTCAGTCAACCACCCCAAGGTCACTGACAGACGTAACGGTGATTACGGCACGCGCGGTAAACGCACGGGTAGCTAACCCGCACTGGCACGCGGTCAGTCGTTTCCGTTAACGGGTGCGCCCAAAGCACAGCACGGAACCAGTACAGGGCAGAGCCCTCTCAGTAACAGGGGTCCAACCCCTCCACAGTAACCAAACAGGGGCCTTGCCCCTCCACAGTCCGCGCACCCTCGCCTGACTACCCTAGTTTGCCCCAGCGGGCCTAGCAAGTCGGTGTGGGAGGCTAGCAGAACCCCGGGGCCCGTGGGGTAGCTAGTACCTCCCTACACTAGTAGCTCTCCTCGGTACTACGTACGCGAGGGCCAGCAAGTCGGTACAGAGTGGCCAGTCCTAACCCCGGGTCCCTGGGGCGGCTGGCTCCGCTCTGCACTAAACAGGGGGACAGTCGCTCTCCTTGGTACTCCGTACTCAAGGGCCAGCTCACTTCCCCAATACTATTCCATTTACTTTCCAGGAGTTCTACTCCTACTTCCCCATAGGGTTCCAGCTCAGAACGTCTAAGTTTCACCTTCCAGTTTCATGTTATCACAATCCATGTTCTCAAACACGTTTATTTATTCAACAGGCAGCTGTTAATTCGATTACAGGTAGCTATTTGTTCCTTTCCATTTTTCCAATACTGCAGTATTCATCTGTTCCACTAGTTTTCCCGTCCTAAGATTCATGCCGTATCCTAGGATCTATCATACAATCTAGTTTTTCAGCCATAGGATTCATACAACACCTAGGATCTAACATTCAATCTGTTTTTCATTCCTAGGATTCATGCAATGTCCTAGGTTCTATTTATGATTCCACAATTTAACAGGTTATACTTAAAAGCCACTCTACCAGGTACGACGGGAGTAATGGGGGCGTGATCGGGAATCCCGCGTGCTTCCGTGACCCCCAAGACTGCAACGGAACGAGGTCCTATCACAAGGATCAAACACAAGGAGTATCTCAAAATAGTGTATAGCTACTGTAGACGGGTAGAGGATTTAATTCCGGAAATAACGTAACTCGAAACGCGGAAAACGGAACCCGAACGGGCCCTCAATGGGTCGAAAACGACGACACTGTGCAAAATCAGACATCTGGAACTTCTTCCAGACGTCTTAAAAGGTGGATCAAAGAATTACCTTGTTCTGCGTGGTTTCTTAGACGTCCAGAAGCCTGCGGGGACGTCTGGCCTAGTTCCCAGTCGTCCGATGGTCACCCCGGACGTCTGGAGGTCACTCCCGCCGTCTGGTACTACAGCCAGACGTCTGATTCGTGTTGGATGGCGAATCACCGAGCCTGCGCACACCCATCTCCCTCCCTCAGTACGGTCAGTCGACAAGAAGGAAGAAGAAGACGAAAAACTCACCTTTCAGACATCTGGACAGTCTTCCAGACGTCGACCTCACCGTCTGGCTATCAGCACAGACGTCTGATTCTGGAAATTTTTCCAGAACCAGGGCGCGACTCGCCCTCCGCTCGCGACGCCGCCCGCGTCGCACCTCGTGCGCCTGCTGCTCGAGCCGCAACAGGCCTCTCGTGTCGTTCCGCGCCCACTACGCTCCCCGCCGGCCGGCCTTGGTAGCCCCGGCGAGCTTGCCCTCACGGCTGAGCGCTGCTCTCCCACGCAGCACCCCCTCCGCGCTCACTGTGGCCGTCGCCGCCGCAGCAACCCCGCGCCTGCTCTCGCGCTCGCTCTCGCGCACTGGAAGGAGAAGAGGAAAGGGGTGGAGGCGACGGGAGAGAGCGCGTGGCCTTTTAAGGCCGCGCGAGGAGGAGAGAGAGAGACTGCAGCGGCGAGAATCTGTAGCCGCAGGAGAGAATATGCGGTCTGCGCGCTCAGGTGCACAGACGACCCGCGCGTGTCGAAAATAATCGATTTCCAGACATCTGGAAACGATCCCAGACGTCTGGTCAGACGTCTGGAAGTGACCCCAGACGTCTGGTCCGACGTCTGGGAGGGCCACCTCCCAGACGTCTTAAAAGACGTCTGGGGCGTGCGTTCGTTACATAAGTGGGTATCCAGCTTTTTTAATCTCCATCCCTTCCATTTAGAAGAGTAAAGCTCTCTGGTGGGGATTGGAGAAGGATTTGTAATTTGAGGTACACTACCCTCACTGAAGTGGTGTGGTTAATGAGTTGTTGATCGCCTTAATGATGGGGAAATCCCAAGTCAAGTAACTCGGGTGGTGGTTTTTCTCCATTAGAAGTTTTCACCTAAAAATTACTATCCATTGTGGTGTGCATCGTCTGTGGCTTTTATATTTATCTCAAAAATTTTTATAATCATAAAAGAGTGCACTAATCACCCCCTTCAAGTGCATTTTCAATTGGTATTAAAGAAGGTTCTCGTGATTAAGGCGTTACAACCTACGAGGATCCTATGGAATGAAGGGTGCCTGCTACCAAATGCAATGAGGGCTAGTCCACCACGAGTCCACCATACTTCGACAAGACAAACTACAACTATCGGAAGCTCTCAATGACTATGTGGCTATAGGTGGACAACTTCACCATTTGGAAGAAGTGTCAATTTCCTATGAGACTCCTGTGAGACCAAACGCGGGATATTCCGAGGAGCAAACAAAAGAGTTGACTCTTAACGCGAAGACAATGAACATGTTGTATTGCGCACTCAACCTGAATGAGTTCAACAGGGTGTTGCAATGCAAGTTGGCGCACGAGATTTGAAGGACCCTCTGGATCACACATGAAGGTACGAGCAAGGTTAAGACATTTAAAATCAATCTTTCGACATGGGAGTTAGAGGAATTTATGATGAAGGATGACGAGAAGCTGAAGGACATCTACACACGATTCACTCTCATAGTGATCAATCTAAAGTCCTTGGGAAAAACCTTCATCAACGGAGAACTTCAAGCCAAGCTCCTTCGATCACTTGGACCAGACTGGAAGCAAAAGGTCCCTACAATCAAGGAAGCTCAGTGAATAGAATACCACGATAAGGATGACCTTTTTGGAAATCTCATCGCATATGAGAGCAAGTTGGAGTAATGTAAAGGCAAGAAGGCAACCATGGATACCAAGAAGAAAACACTTGCCTTCGAAGCCGTGATGGACTCCAAGGTAAGTTCTGAAAATGAAGATTTTGTGCTTTTAGCTAAATGTTTTTGAAAGTTTTTGAGAAACTGGAAGGAAGGCAAGATGAAGAAGAAGGAAGAACCATTGGTTTGTTACAACTGTAAGAAGAAGGGCCACATTTGTAAGGATTGCCCACTTTTACAAAGGAAGAAGACAATAAGATGAAGAAGACAAACAAGTAAGGTGGCTAGAAGTCTCACAAATTAAGGCCAAAGAAGAAGTCACTTCAGGCCACATAGGATGATTCAAGCTCGAGTGAAGATGAGGAAGTTGTGGCGAAGGACTCACTAGTGAGACCGCATGCCTTGGACTCATGGCACTTGAGGACAGAAGTGATTTCGATAAAGATGATGAGACACAATCTTGCTCTTTTGAAGAATTGCAAGATGCATTTGAGTCTCTATTTAAAGAATACAAAATGGTAAAATTTGAAAACAAGTCACTAAAATCTGCAAACAAAAACTTCCAAGAAAGTAGATGTTACGACCCGATTCCCGAATCCCTACAAGACACGAGAATCGGACCGACTCGACTGATCCCAAGACCTACTCGTCCAACGAGAAGGTAACCAAAAGAGTAGTAAAATAAACCACATTCATCGTGCATGTAACTAACAGTAACAAAAGTACAGCAGTAAAGAAAAGAACTACTACAGTACACACCACCACAACAGTAGAGAATTAAACAGGTACATAAACATGATGCTTACAATAAAAGAGTACAAGTGTAACAGGATATACTCACTACAACAGAAGAAACGGTACAGTAGGTACAACACGAGTAGAACTACTGGGCTCTACTAGGCCTAGCACCCTCTGCAGCCGCAGGCTCTGGCTGCTCAACACCTGGTCCTGAAAAGGTGACAAAGGTGACACGTCAGCGAAACGCTGAGTAGAGTGGCAACCAACTAACTAAGAAAAATAGTAAGGTGGACAAGTAGCTGTTATTTTTAATTTCTTTCTTTATTTTCTATTTACTTATTCTTGAATTCTTCCTCAGATCTTTCTCTTGATCTCGAATGTTCCTCTTAAGAACGATCTTGATTACAGTCTTTTCCGAAAAGTAGAAGTAGCACGTGGTGCTCTCCTGGCCGAGAGAGTCCCCCGTGGTGGTCCTACCCTTAGTCAACCACCCCAAGGTCGCTGACAGGCGTAACGGTGACTACAGCACATGCGATAAACGCATGGGTAGCTACCTCGCACTGCCATGCGGTCAGTCGTTTCCGTTAATGGGTGTGCCCCAAAGCACAGCACGGAACTAGTATAGGGCAGAGCCCTCTCAGTAACAGGGGTCTAGCCCCTCCACAGTAACCAAACAGGGGTCTTGTCCCTCCACAGTCCACGCACCCTCGATTAACTACCTTGGTTTGCCCAGTGGGCCTAACAAGTCGGTGTAGGAAGGCTAGCAGAACCTCCGGGCCTATGGGGTGGCTAGCGCTCCCCCTATACTAGTAGCTCTCCCCGGTACTGCGTACGCAAGGGCCAAAAGTCGATACAAAGTGGCCAGAACTAACCTCGGGTCCCTGGGGCGGCTAGTTCCCCTCTGCACTAAGCAGGGGGACAGTTGCTCTCCTTGGTACTCCGCTCAAGGGCCAGCTCACTTCCCCAATTCCATTCCATTTACCCTTCAGGAGCTTTACTCCTAATTCCCCGTAGGGTTCATGCTCATATTTCTTTAGCCAAGTCATTTTAGGTTTCATCATTTCAGTTTTATTCTCATATAGCCCGTGTTTCCAACATTTAATATACATTCATATACAAGCAGCTGTTATCCAATTACAGGCAATTATCATTATTCTTTCTACTTTTCCAAGACTGCAAATTCATGTATTCACGACATTCGTTTCAGTGTTTCTGTTCCTAAGATTCATGCTATACCCTAGGATCTATCATTCAATCTAGTTTTCCAGTCCTAGGATTCATGCCATACCCTAGGATCTATTATTCAATCTAGTTTTCCAGTCCTAGGATTCATGCCATACCCTAGGATCTATCATTCAATCTAGTTTTTCCAGTCCTAGAATTCATGCCATACCCTAGGATCTATTATTTATCTTACAAGTGCATTAATGTTGATAACTAATCAAGGGGGGGCCACTCTACCTGCAAAACTGGGAGTGATGGGGGCGTGATTGGCAGGTCCACGTGCCTCCGCAACCCCCAGATCCGCAACAGAATGAGGTCCTAACACAAGGATCAACCACAAGGAACTACTCAGAATAGGATACAAGTACTTTAAACAAGTATATGAACTAATTCTGAGAAGAATGGAATTTTAAACGCAGAAATCGGACTTCGAACGGACCCTAAACGGGTCAAAAATGATAACTCTACCCCAAATCAGACGTCTGGAACACGTTCCATACGTCTTAAACGATGGTTCAGATCATACCTCACTTCTGCACTGTTCTTCAGACGTCCAGGATCCCGCTGAACCGTCTGGACTTAGTTCCAGACATCCGACTGTCACTCTGAACGTCTGGAGACTCTCTCCGTCGTCTGGTGCTGTACCCAGACGTCTGATCTATGTGGGAGGGAGTGTCCTCGCGCCTTCCCGAACGGAACCTACACGCGTACGCAACCACTCTCAACGCGACACATCTCAGAACCTTCGACGGAACGGCCTACATGGCCGCATCGGCAAGAAAGAGAAGGATGAGAATATCGTACCTTTCAGACGTCTGGATCTCACTCCAGACATACGCCGTCTGGACGTAGGTCCAGACGTTTGATTCTGGGAAATTTTCCCAGAATCAAGATCTCCTCACCTTCTGCCTGCTGCGCATGGCCGCGTCGCACCGCGTCCGCTTGCTGCCTGAGCTGCAGCAGCACCGGGGTAACTTCCCCAGCCCCACGCTCCTGCTGTGCGCTCGCCAGCCGACCCTAGGCTGCTTCGGCAAGCTCGCTCTCTCTTCCGCATGCACTCTACCTCTTCTCCCTCTCGCTGCACCTCCTCCTCCCCGTGCGCACCCGACAGCAGCTGCTGCCCTCGCTCTCTTACTCTCATGCTAACTGGAAGAAGGAGGAGACGGTGGGGGGAATGGGTGAGGGAGAGGGAAGGGTATTTGAAGGTGTGGCGGGGTGGGGAAAGGTGTTTGTAGGACGGGGAGGGAAGAGAGAGAAGAAAAGAGGGCGGCGGGTTCAGTCTGCGTGCGCATGCACGCAGACTCGCAATCATATGCTGCAAAAATTTAATTCCTAACATCTGGGAAGGCGTCCAGACGTCTGACCAGACGTCTGGACCAATTCCCAGACGTCTTAAGAAGCGTTTGATGTCTTGGGTCTTGATAGTAGCAAACTTAGAGAAAGAAAGGATAACTCATGACATAGAAGCTAATTCGTTACGAAGGGACTTAGATGATATTACAAGCAATAAAGAATACATAGATAGAGAAACCTTGTTGGACAAAATCTATGTTCTCGAATCATCCAATTCCTTTCTTAAGGATGCCAATGGCTCGCTTAAGTTTGAGGTCAAAGGATTTGAGGCCAAGATTGAGAAAATGGACACTACAACAAAATAAGGTTCTAATGATGATTTACGGGGATAGATTTGAAAAACTTTGGAGATGAATTTTAGGACAAGTGATGGAAAATCCATCTCCAATAATCCGTCTCTCAAATGAGGGTCACCAAAATTTTTGGGAATAGATTTCCTGTCATCACAACTCAATGATAGAAAATTGGTCGCGATAGATTGGACTCAAAAACACACTAGTTACATGGAAAAAATTTTTTTAGGGATGGATTATCCCATCTTTACAACTTTTGAGGACGAAAATAATTCCCTAATTGTCTTTTGGAGATTACTTGACTTGTGGATATAATGTTATTATGATAAAATATCCATCCAAATATCATTTTTACTTTTTTTCAATAACCAAACATAACAATTTGACAAAATTGACCTTTAACACAAGACTTCACTTTTATTGAATTTCAAATATAGAGTACATGTTACATAAAATTAGGGGTTTGAGTTACCCCAATTTATTAAACTCAAAATCAAGTGCAAGTATTTCCTCCTTAGGGTCACAATATCTTTTTTGACAGAAGAAAAATAAAAACACATGGAGATACAATTGAAAATCAACCAATTGTAGTAGCCTCATCAAAAAATTACTTAAAATCCTTGTTGTTGTTGCTACTATGTTGCTACTACTGCCTCTATATTGTTGTTGCTACTGCTATGTTGTTACTGCTGGTGCTATGTTGTTGCATCAAAGTCTGAAGCATGTGGTGTAATTGTCTCACTGTTGTTTGGCTGGCAAACATTGCTTTAATATTGTGCCCTTTCCAATTGGCAAACATTGTTTCAATGCTTGCAACTTGATGCAACTGGTAGGTAAGCCACCTTGATAGTTGGTTGAAGTTGAATTCATTTTCAGCAATAATATCTAATAAGTAGAACCTAGCAACTATTGCAAGTCTCCCAATGCATTTATGGAATGCTGTGCACAAAATGCATAATACTATGATAATAGCATAGCCTTAAAAATTATCCTAAGTAGGTGAAACTTAATCGCTTTCTTGATAGGACTTTTTGTAGTAATCATCATCTTCATTATAATTTATAAATATGCAATAAGAAGCCTAAAAGAACTTGAGAAACAGATTTATAAATACGTAATAAGCATAAAAGAACACATAACAAACTTCGCATTTTAAACAAGAATAGAAATCTGATTTACAACAATCCAAGCCATTGTTGTACAGAGTGGATGGGATTGGCTTAGCTTTTGGGAAAGATTGGATTTTGGAAAATTCCTAGTCCATTGGTGGCTATTTGGATTGTGAAAACTACAAATTTATAACATGCAACAGTTTTGTTGAAATATTACTAGTAGTCACTGATCAATATGCAAAAAAATGATAGAATACTAACTCTCCTAAAACCGATCCAAAGACCTCAATACCTAGCAAATCTTCAGGGGCCATTAACAACACAATTTCGTTGAATAACATGCCCCCCAAGAAGTCTTGAAGTGCAATCACATGTTTGTTAAGACTTCACAAAGGTCTGCTCCCCGTCCAAGGAAGATTGCAAAACAAGATAGGTGTTTCAAGTAACTAATTCCAGGTGGATAAGACATAAATAACTGAAATAATTAATTCTTCAAATTGACATCTCTTATACAAGAGAATAAATGAGAATATGTTAGAAGAGTTGCTAAGTTTAGGGATTCCTATTCTTAGAAGCATTCCCTTATTATTTCCTTATGTTTATTTGTTTTCCCTATTTTTCTTAGGACTTTTTAGGTATTTCTATTTTATACCTCTCTATATAGAGAAAACATATGCATCAATGGAGTTCATCGCCTTCAATTATTTTCACATGGTATTCGAGGAAAGATAAATCCAGCCAGTACAACAAAATGATAAGGAATAATCAAGCTGCAATATTTGTAAGATATTGATTTCCTACTTTCTTTTGCTACAAAAGAAACACCACTCTACCTAGTATTATTTGAACACATCTGACAAAATAACCTGCAGAACGAACGAACAGAAATAAGAACAAAAATTTAATCATAATCAACATATATGCAACAACGCAACAAAGTGATGCATAGATGTCCTCTATATGTTCCAAACCAATATCTATTTTACATTGCTACTTGATGGCTTTTCTCAAAAAGATGCATAATTAGTATTACAATTTGAATTCGTAAAAATTACTCTACACGAATGTTTAAAGAAAACTCTATATTTGAGAATAAAAACATGAAATGCTGCATAAATGTGTGAAACTAACTCACCAAGTCCATAAAACTCTTCATCTTCTTGAGCTCTCCAACCAAGTCCACAAAGCACTAAGCAACCTTCTAGAAAAAGTAGTGGCAAATCAAAGTCAGATTCACTCTGTTGATAACACAGGCAGAAATGCACAAATAAATTCCATCTCCCACCAAACCCTTCTATCCACCTTACCAGTCAACCTTCCCTAAAGTCCAAACTCAATCACCTATCATCACCCTTCATACTGCCTTTCAAAAAAATCATCACCCTTCATACACACTGATGACCACCATCAAAAGGTCAACTGCAACATCAGTAAATCTTAATTCTGCCAGATCTAACCCCTTCTTTGGGGGGATCCTTTAAATAGGATTTTGATGTGCTTTTCTCTAGATGTTCAGACTCTCATAGTTCCATGGTTTTATGTTAAATATTCAAATCAAGAAAGGGCATATGAATGAATTGAGATGCGTTGCAATTGGAGCAAAGTGGCTATACAAACACACATGAAAACTTGATTCCATGAATTAGACAAGTATATTTTCTTTATTAAATGTCAAAAAGAATTCTAATGCTAGCTTAAGTTCCCCCCCACCCCCCCCAAAAAAAAAAAAGAATTCATAAGTACCTCATATTCCTGTTTACTCCAGCTTTAGCAGGCGATGAAGTAGTTGGTAATAGTCATCACTATCTCTCTTGCACACTATTTTACATTTTGTTTCTCTGATTTTTATCTATTCTTGAGGATGGGGAAAATGAAATTAGAAAGGGAATTTCTCCCATTGTCAAATATGTGCAATGGTTTTAGTTGATTGTACCTGGGAGAGTCTGATTTGGAATCATTGGTAAGAGAAGCTGACCGCCTCCAAATTGATTTGGAAAATTGCTAAGAAATATAACCCCCCTCCAAAAAAAAAATAAAACAACAAAATAAAACAACAAACAATTTATTTTTTGTCCAGTCAAATTGGTGCTTTCCATTATGCCAGGATGTTGTGCAGTTTACTGCAGTGCTACCCTGCAGTGTCCTTGTTCTGTGGTGCTGCTACATTGTGGTGGTGCTACTGCATGGTTACAGTAGCCTCCTAGCCATGAGGTGTGCCAAGCTTGTAGCAAGGGGCTGAAAGCCATCGGTTGGAGACATGCTTAGTATGTGGTGATGGGCCATAGGTTGCTGGAACACATGACGATGAGAGAGATTCAATTCAACTCTGTTTATTTGCAAAAGCACATGGCAGAGCAAACGAGTATAGATTAGGGGTATTTCTTTGATCTAGAATCAACAAAAAGTAATGCTAGAAAAGAGGGGTAGGATTTCTACAGCCACTTCACAGCAATTACTGACAAAAGTGGATGAGGCTACAATCATTGCAAAGCCTGATGATGTGGTGCCTGTAATTTCAAGCTTGGAGGCCTTGGATTTGAGTTCCACAGAGGCAAATGCAGATGCAGAAACAAGTAAGGTGGAAGTCTTTGTGGCTGTTGTGGAATGAGCAGGTACAATCTAAACAAGCAAAGATACTTTGTTTGTTGCTTTGGTGGACAGGATTAGGTTTAGATTCCTAGGCATTATTTTGGTTGGGTGACTTGTTAAAGGAAAAGTCTAGCATCAAGTAAGATGCTGCATTTTGGCGGTCCTAAAAAAAGGTTTAGAGCTTCAATTTAGCAAATAGGCATCGAGTCTTGACAAGCTTTTCTCCTTAGTCATAGAAGATGACAGTGGTCGCATTAATTAACAAAATCGGAAATCAAAACCACACCTAGTAGTTTCATAAAGCAAAGAGAGGATCCTGTGGTCATAAATTGGTGCTTTTTTTGATGTTTTTAAGTACTGTGCTATGTAGATACATTTCCTATATATATATATACATATATATACATGTATATATATGTATATATGTATACATATGTATATACATATATAGATATGTATATATATGTATACATATATATGTATATATGTATATACATATATGTATATATCTATATATGTATATACATATATGTATATATCTATATATGTATATATATATATATATATCTATATATATATATATATATGTATATACATATATATATATATATATATATATATGTATGTATAGACATATATATATCCATACATACATATATATATATATATATGTATGTATATACATATATATATATATGTATATATGTACATATATATATATACATACATATATATATATAGATATATATATGTATATATCTATATATATGTACATATATATATGTATATATATATATGTACATATATATATATAGATATATATATATGTACATATATATATATAGATATATATATATGTACATATATATATATATAGATATATATATGTATATATATGTATACGTATATATATGTATATATATATATATATATATATGAATATGTATATACATATCTAAGTATATATATATATGTATGGATATATATGTATGGATACATATATATATATATAGATATATATGTATCCATACATATCTATGTATACATAGATGTATACATACATATATATATATATATATATATATATATATATATATATATATATATATATATATATATATATAACGACTCGATTCCCGAGTTCCTACAAGACACGAGAACCGGACCGACTCGACTAATCCCAAGACCTGGTCGTCCAACGAGGAAGTAACCAAAAGAGCAGTAAAGTAAACCACATTCAGCATGAATATAACTAATAGTAAGAAAATACAGCAGTAAGGAAAGAAACCACTACAGTACATACCACCACTACAGTAGAACAACATTCATAACATAATATGGAACTGCAAGTAAAGAAAAGTACAGCGGAAACAAGAACTACTCACTACAGTGGAACCAAAAAGAGGTACAAGAGAACAGTGGTAACTCTACTGGACCCTACTCAGCCCAGCGTCCTCTGCAGCCGCTGACCCTGGCTGCTCAACACCTGGTCCTGAAAGGTAACGAGTGTAACATGTCAGCAAAACGCTGAGTAGAGTGGTAGCTAAACTAAAGAAACAGTAAAGTGTACAGTAGCTGTTTTAATTTTCTTTCTTCCTTTATTTACATCTGTCTATTGTTTCAAAATTTATCTATTTCTCAGATCCTTCACTTGATCTCGAATGTTCCTCGTGGGAACGATCTTGATTGCAGCCTTTTCCGAACATTAGAAGTAGCACGTGGTGCTCTCCTAGCCGGGAGAGTCCCCCGTGATGATCCTACTCTCAGTCAACCACCCCAAGGTCACTGACAGACGTAACGGTGACTACGGCACGCGCGGTAAACGCACGGGTAGCTAACCCGCACTGGCACGCGGTCAGTCGTTTCCGTTAACGGGTGCGCCCAAAGCACAACACGGAACCAGTACAGGGCAGAGCCCTCTCAGTAATAGGGGCCTTGCCCCTCCACAGTCTGCGTACCCTCGCCTGACTACCCTGGTTTGCCCCAGTGGGCCTAATAAGTCAGTGTAGGAGGCTAGCAGAACCTCGGGGCCCGTGGGGTAGCTAGTACCTCCCTACAGTAGTAGCTCTCCTCGGTACTACGTACACGAGGGCCAGCAAGTCGGTACAGAGTGGCCAGTCCTAACCCCGGGTCCCTGGGGCGGCTGGCTCCGCTCTGCACTAAATAGGGGGACAGTCGCTCTCCTTGGTACCCCGTACTCAAGGGCCAGCTCACTTCCCCAATTCTATTCCATTCACTTTCCAGGAGTTCTACTCCTAATTCCCCGTAGGGTTCCAGATCTTTTAACTCAGAACATCCAGGTTTCACTTTCCAGTTTCACGTTCTTACAATCCATATTCTTAATCATGTTCATTTATTCATAACAGGCAGCTGTTAATTCAATTCACAGGCTGCTATTGTTTCCTTTCCACATTTTCCAAGACTGCAGTATTCATATATTCCACTAGTTCTTCCCATCCTAGGATTCATGCCATACCCTAGGATCTATCATACAATCTAGTTTTCCAGCCCTAGGATTCATGCAACACCCTAGGATCTACCATTCATTCTAGTTTCTCATTCCTAGGATTCATGCAATGTCCTAGGTTCTATTTATGGTTTCATAATTTAACAGATTATACTTAAAGCCACTCTACTGGTTACAACAGGCGAACTGGGGGCGTGGTCGGGAATCCCGCGTACCTCCGCAACCCCCGAGACTGCAACGGAACGGGGTCCTATCACAAGGATCAAGCACAAGGAATTTCTCAAAACAGTATACAGCTACTGTAGATAGGTAGAGGATTTAATTCCGAAAAGCACGCAACTCGAAATGCGGAAAACGGACTCCGAACGGGCCCTAAACGGGTCGAAAATGACGAAACAGTGCAAAATCAGACGTCTGGAACTTATTCCAGACGTCTTAAATAGTGGATCAGGGGTTACCTTGCTCTGCGTGGTCTCTCAGACATCCAGAAGCCTGCGGGGGCGTCTGGCCTAGTTCCCAGACGTCCGATGGTCACCCCGGACGTCTAGAGGTCGTTCCCGTCATCTGGCGCTGCAGCAAGACGTCTGATTCGCGTTGGATGCGAATCTCAGAACCTGTGCGTACCCATTTCCTCTCTCTCTTAGTACGGTCAGTCGAAGAAGACGAAGAAGACGGAAATAACTCACCTTTCAGACGTCTGGACAGTCTTCCAGACGTCGTGCCCGTCGTCTGGCTAGAATCCTAGACGTCTAATTCTGGAAAAGTTTCCAGAACCAGGGCGCCACTCGCCCTCCGCTCGCGACGCCCGGCCGCGCTGCGAGTGCTCCGCCTGCTGCTCGAGCTACAGCAGGCCTCCCGCGCCACCCCGCATCTGCTGCGCCCCCACCGACCGGCTCCCGCTGCCCCAGCAGGCTCGAGTCCTCACGGCTGACGCCTCCTACCCTGCACAGCACCTCCTCCCGCACCCGCCACAGCTGTCGCCGCCGCCGCTCACTCCGCTCCTCCCCCGCCGCGCCGCTCACTCCCGCACCCCGACCGGCTGGAAGGAGAAGAGGAAGGGGGCGGAGGTGATGAGAGTGAGGAAGGGGGCGTGCCCTTTTAAAGCCGCGCGGGGAGGAGAGAGAGAGCGGACAGATAGCATGCGGCCACAGGAGAGAGGGAAAAAGAGAGAGAGAGAGCGTTCGCAGGTCTGCGCATTCAGGTGGGCAGACGAAACCGTTGGTGCCAAAAATAGCCGATTTCCAGACGTCTGGAAGTGGTTCCAGACGTCTGGTCAGACGTTTGGGTCACTTCCCAGACATCTTAAAAGACGTCTGAAGCACGCGTTCGTAACAATATAACAAACTCAAAGGAAGTTTCGTCCCTGAAACTTGCGCAAACTAAGGTGCGGAAAGGACGTCAAAATAACCATAACAAACTCAAAGAGGACCGAAGCCGGTCCGAAAAGACATACCCGCGAAGTGCTCCGGGTACCGCTCCCGCATTGCCGCCTTAGGCTCCCAGGTAGCCTCCTCGTACCGCTAGCTCCACACAAAACCTTTACCAGGGGTACTTGCTTTCGTCTCAAACTGTGAACGGCTCGGTCTAGAATCTGCACTGGCCGCTCGGGGTAGGTCAGGTCGTCGCCCACCTCGACGCTCTCGTGACTCAGTACGTGACTGGGATCTGCTACGTACTTCCTGAGGTTGGACATGTGGAACATGCCGTGCACACCAGAAAGCTGCGGGGTGGAGGGCAAGCCTGTAAGCAATGGGTCCAACCCACTCCAGGACCTCAAAGGGCCCCACAAACCTCGGCGCGAGCTTCCCTCTCACCCCAAACCACTGCTGGCCCTTCATGGGCGAAACACGAAGAAAGTCATGATCCCCAACCTCAAAATGCACCTCTCTGCATCTCCGATCCGCGTAGCTCTTCTGTCTGCTCCTGACAGTGCGGAGTCGCCTGTGGATCTGCTCGACTACCTCCTGACTCTACCGGATCAACCTGGGGCCAACCTCCCACTTGGTCCCCACCTCAACCCAACTCAAGGGTGCCGTACACCTCCGTCCGTACAGAGCCTCGTAGGGAGCCATGCCGATGCTCGAGTGATAACTGTTGTTGTATGCGAACTCCGCTAGGAGCAGGTGTTCCTCCCAAGAGCCCCTCCAGTCCAGTACACAGCACGCAAAAGGTCCTCAAGTGTCTGTATCGTGCGCTCAGACTGTCCGTCCGTCTGGGGGTGGTAAGCCGTACTAAACCTCAACCGCGTCCCCAAGGCCTGCTGAAACTCAGCCCAAAACTGGGACGTAAAGCGGGTATCCCGGTCGGATACGCTATCCCGCGGAACTCCGTGTAGTCGTACCACATCACGGACATACCTCTCTGCCAACTGTGCTGGTCCCAAAGTGACTCGGATCGGCAAGAATCGTGCCGTCTTCGTCAGTCTATCCACAAATACCCAGACAGCGTCGTGTCCTCACTGGGTAACAGGTAAGCCCACCACCAAGTCCATGGTGATGCTCTCCCACTTCCACTCTGGCATTGGAAGCGGCTGTAGCGGCCCTACAGGCCTCTGAGGCTCGGCTTTCACCTGCTGGCACACTAAGCATTGCTGCACGAATTCACCCACATCCCGCTTCATCCTTGTTATGACCCGATTCCCAAGTCCCTACGAGACACGAGAACCAGACCGACTCGACCAATCCCAAGACCTAGTCGTCCAACGAGGAAGTAACCAAAAGAGCAGTAAAATAAACCACATTCAGCATGAATATAACTAACAGTAAGGAAATACAGCAGTAAGGAAAGAAACCACTACAGTATACACCACCACAACAGTAGAACAACATTCATAACATAATATGAACTGCAGGTAAAGAAAAGTACAGCGGAAACAAGAACTACTCATTATAACGGAACAAAAAGAGGTACAAGAGAACAATGGTAACTCTACTGGACCCTACTCGGCCCAGCGTTAACTCTACTGGACCCTACTCGGCCCAGCGTCCTCTGCAGCCGCTGACCCTGGTTGCTCAACACCTGGTCCTGAAAAGTAACGAGTGTAACACGTTAGCAAAACGCTGAGTAGAGTGGCAGCTAAACTAAAGAAACAGTAAAGTGTACAGTAGCTGTTTTAAATTTTCTTTCTTCCTTTATTTACGTCTTTCTATTGTTTCACAATTTATCTATTTCTCAGATCCTTCACTTGATCTCGAATGTTCCTCGTGGGAACGATCTTGATTGCAGTCTTTTCCGAACAGTAGAAGTAGCACGTGGTGCTCTCCTGGCCGAGAGAGTCCCCCGTGGTGATCCTACTCTCAGTCAACCACCCCAAGGTCACTGACAGACGTAACGGTGACTACGGCACGCGCGGTAAATGCACGGGTAGCTAACCCGCACTGGCACGCGGTCAGTCGTTTCCGTTAATGGGTGCGCCCAAAGCATAGCACGGAACCAGTACAGGGCAGAGCCCTCCCAGTAACAGGGGTCCAACCCCTCCACAGTAACCAAACAGGGGCCTTGCCCCTCCACAGTCCGCGCACCCTCGCCTGACTACCCTGGTTTGCCCTAGTGGGCCTAACAAGTCGGTGTGGGAGGCTAGCAGAACCCCGGGGCCCGTGGGGTAGCTAGTACCTCCCTACACTAGTATGTCTCCTCGGTACTACGTACACGAGGGCCAACAAGTCGGTACAGAGTGGCCAGTCCTAACCCCGGGTCCCTGGGGCGGCTGGCTCCGCTCTGCACTAAACAGGGGGACAGTCGCTCTCCTTGGTACTCCGTACTCAAGGGCCAGCTCACTTCCCCAATTCTATTCCATTCACTTTCCAGGAGTTCTACTCCTAATTCCCCGTAGGGTTCCAGCTCTTTAACTCAGGACATTCCAGTTTCGCCATTCCAGTTTCACGTTCATACATCCCATACTCTTAATCATGTTCATTTATTCATAACAGGCAGCTGTTAATTCAATTCACAGGCAGCTATTATTTCCTTTCCACATTTTCCAAGACTGCAGTATTCATACATTCCGCTAGTTTTCCCGTCCTAGGATTCATGTCATATCCTAGGATCTATCATACAATCTAGTTTTCCAGCCCTAGGATTCATGCAACACCCTAGGAATCTACCATTCAACCTATTTCTCATTCCTAGGATTCATGCAATGTCCTAGGTTCTATTTATGGTTTCATAATTTAACAGATTATACTTATAGCCACTCTACCCGTTACAACAGGCGAACTGAGGGTGTGGTCGGGAATCCCGCGTTCCTCCGCAACCCCCGAGACTGCAACGGAACGGGGTCCTATCACAAGGATCAAACACAAGGAACTTCTCAAAATAGTATACAACTATTGTAGACAGGTAGAGGATGTAATTCCGAAAAGAACGCAACTCGAAACGAGGAAAACGGAGCCCGAACGGGCCCGAAACGGGTCGAAAATGACGAAACAGTGTAAAATCAGACGTTTGGAACTTCTTCCAGACGTCTTAAAAAGTGGATCAGGGAATTACATCACTCTGCGTGGGCTCTCAGATGTCCAGAAGCCTGCGGGGGCGTCTGGCCTAGTTCCCAGACGTCCGATGGTCACCCAGGACGTCTGGAAGTCGTTCCCGCCGTCTGGCACTGGAGCCAGACGTTTGATTCGCGTTGGATGCGAATCTCCGACCCTGCGCGTACCCATTTCCTCTCTCTCTTAGTACGGTCAATCGAAGGGAAGGAAGAAGACGGAAAAACTCACCTTTCAGACGTCTGGACAGTCTTCCAGACGTCGTTCAAGTCGTCTGGCTAGAAGCACAGACGTCTGATTCTGGAAAATTTTCCAGAACCAGGGCGCCACTCACCCTCCGCTCGCGATGCACGGCCGTGCTGCGAGTGCTCCACCTGCTGCTCGAGCCGCAGCAGTCCTCCCGCATCGCTCCGCGCCCGCTGCGCCCCCTACCGGCCGGCCCTAGCAGCCTCGGCGAGCTTGCCCTCACGGCCGAGCCCTTCCTCCCCCATGCAGCACCTCCTCCCGCACCCGCCGCGGCTGTCACTGCCGCCGCTGCACCCTCGCGCTCGCTCTCGCGCACGCTCTCGCGCACTGGCTGAAGGAGAAGAGGAAGGAGGCGGAGGTGATGGGAGTGAGGGAGAGGCATGGCCCTTTTAAGGCCGCGCGAGGAGGAGAGAGAGAACGCGGCAGAGGCGTCTGCGGCCGCAGGAGAGAGGGAAAAAGAGGGAGAGAGAGAGAAAACGCAGGTCTGCACGCTTAGGCGCGCAGACGAACAGCAGCGTGCCAAAATAATCGATTTCCAGACGTCTGGAAATGATCCCAGACGTCTGGTACGACGTCTGTAAGTGATTCTAGACGTCTGGCACGACGTCTGGGCCACCTCCCAGACGTCTTAAAAGACGTCTGGAGCGCCCGTTCGTAACAATCCCCCTCCACCAAAACTCGCGTCTCAAGTCGTGGTACATCTTCGTGTTTCCGGGATGTATGGTGAATCTGGAACCATGTGCCTCAGTCAGGAGCTCTCTTAACAGCTCCTCGTCCCTGGGAACGCACAACCATCCCCTCAGGCGTAGCACCTGGTCTGTGAAAGAGAAGACCCCCGGGTCTCCCGACAGTACTCTGTCGCGCAAGGACTGCAAGTACGGATCGGCCATCTGTCCTGTGATGATGCGGTCTATCAGCTCTGGCCTGGTCTGTCGTGTCACCGTCGCTGCCCCACAGTGCCCCCGTAACTCTAGGGGTCGCCAACTGCCCACCTCCTCCAAAAGGCTCCAACTCTGTAACTGTAAACTGGCCAAGTGTGCAGGCGCCTTACGGCTCAAGGCGTCAGCCACCACATTGGCCTTTCCCGGGTGGTAGGAGATGCTACAGTCGTAGTCCTTCAGGAGCTCCAACCAACGTCTCTGTCTCATGTTGAGCTCCTTCTGATCAAAAAGGTATCTGAGGCTCTTGTGATCTGTGAAAATTTCGAAGGTCACACCGTACAAGTAGTGCCTCCAAGTCTTCAGCACGAAGACAACAGCTGCCAACTCTAGGTCGTGGGTAGGGTAGGTATGCTCATGGGGCTTCAGTTGCCGCGAAGCGTAAGCGACAACGTGACCCCTCTGCATGAGCACACCTCCTAACCCCTCAGGCGCGCGACGAAACCGTTGGTGCCAAAAATAACCGATTTCCAAACGTCTGGAAGTGGTTCCAGACGTCTGGTCAGACGTCTGGGTCACTTCCCAGACGTCTTAAAAGACGTCTGAAGCGTGCGTTCGTAACAATATAACAGACTCAAAGGAAGTTTCGTCCCCGAAACTTGCACAAACTAGGGTGCGGAAAGGACGTCAAAATAACCATAACAAACTCAAAGAGGACCGAAGCCGGTCCGAAAAGACGTACCCGCGAAGTGCTCCGGGTACCGCTCCCGCATTGCCGCCTCAGGCTCCCAGGTGGCCTCCTCGTACCGTTGGCTCCTCCACAAAACCTTTACCAGGGGTACTTGCTTTCGTCTCAAGCTGCGGACAGCTCGGTCTAGAATCTGCACTGGCCGCTCGGGGTAGGTCAGGTCGTCGCCCACCTCGACGCTCTCGTGACTAAGTACGTGACTGGGATTGGCTACGTACTTCCTGAGGTTGGACACGTGGAACATGCCGTGCACACCAGAAAGCTGCGGGGGGGAGGGCAAGCCTATAAGCAACGGGTCCAACCCACTCCAGGACCTCAAATGGTCCCACAAACCTCGGCGCGAGCTTCCCTCTCACCCCAAACCACTGCTGGCCCTTCATGGGTGAAACACGAAGAAAGACGTGATCCCCAACCTCGAACTGCACCTCTCTACGTCTCCGATCCGCGTAGCTCTTCTATCTTCTCCTGACAGTGCGGAGTCGCCTGTGGATCTGTTCGACTACCTCCTGACTCTACCGGATCAACCTGGGACCAACCTCCCACTTGGTCCCCACCTCAACCCAACTCAAGGGTGCCGTACACCTCCGTCCGTACAGAGCCTCGTAGGGAGCCATGCCGATACTCGAGTGATAACTGTTGTTGTATGCGAACTCCGCTAGGGGTAGGTGTTCCTCCCAAGAGTCCCTCCAGTCCAGTACACAGCACGCAAAAGGTCCTCAAGTGTCTGTATCATGCGCTCAGACTGTTCGTCTGTCTGGGGGTGGTAAGCCGTACTAAACTTCAACCGCGTCCCCAAGGCCTGCTGAAACTCAGCCCAAAACTGGGACGTAAAGCGGGTATCTCGGTCGGATACGATCTCCCGCGGAACTCCGTGTAGTCGTACCACATCGCGGGCATACCTCTCTGCCAACTGTGCTGGTCCCAAAGTGACTCGGATCGGCAAGAATCGTGCCGTCTTCGTCAGTCTATCCACAATTACCTAGACAGCGTCGTGTTCTCGCTGGGTAACAGGTAAGCCCACCACCAAGTCCATGGTGATGCTCTCCCACTTCCACTCTGGCACTGGAAGCGGCTGTAGCGGCCCTGCAGGCCTCTGATGCTCGGCTTTCACTTACTGGCACACTAAGCACTGCTGCACGAATTCACCCACATCCCGTTTCATCCCCCTCCACCAAAACTCGTGTCTCAAGTCGTGGTACATCTTCGTGTTTCCAGGATGTATGGTGAATCTGGAACCGTGTGCCTCAATCAGGAGCTCTCTCAACAGCTCCTCGTCCCTGGGAACGCACAACCGTCCCCTCAGGCGTAGCACCTGGTTTGTGAAAGAGAAGTCCCCCGAGTCTCCCGACAGTACTCTGTCGCGCAAGGACTGCAAGTACGGATCGGCCATCTGTCCTGTGATGATGCGGTCTATCAGCTCTGGCCTGGTTTGTCGTGTCACCGTCACTGCCCCACAGTGCCCCCATAACTCCAGGGGTCGCCAACTGCCCACCTCCTCCAAAAGGCTCCAACTCTGTAACTGTAAACTGGCCAAGTGTGCGGGCGCCTTACGGCTCAAGGCGTCAGCCACCACATTAGCCTTTCTCGGGTGGTAGGAGATGCTGCAGTCGTAGTCCTTCAGGAGCTCCAACCAACGTCTCTGTCTCATGTTGAGCTCCTTCTGATCAAAAAGGTATCTCAGGCTCTTGTGATCTGTGAAAATCTCGAAGGTCTCACCGTACAAGTAGTGCCTCCAGGTCTTCAGCGTGAAGAAAACAACTGCCAACTCTAAGTCGTGGGTAGGGTAGGTATGCTCATGGGGCTTCAGTTGCCGCGAAGCGTAAGCGACAACGTGACCCCTCTGCATGAGCACACCTCCTAACCCCTGCAAGGAGGCATCCGTGTACACAACGAACCCGCCATTACTGCCAGGGATGGTGAGCACGGGAGCCGAGGTCAACCTCTTCTTCAGCTCCAGAAAACACGCCTCACAGGCGTCTGTCCAAGCGAAGGGCACGTCCTTCCGGGTCAATTGTGTCATAGGACGCGCGATCTGTGGAAATCCTCTGATGAATCGTCTGTAGTAGCCTGCCAGTCCCAGGAAACTACGAATCTCAGTGACTGAACGCGGTCTCTCCCACCTGAGCACTGCCTCGACCTTGGCTGGGTCCACCGCCAAGCCGTCTCTAGAGATCACATGACCTAAGAAGGTCACCTCCCTTAACCAGAACTCGCACTTACTGTATTTGCCGTACAGCTTACGTCGTCTCAGAGTGTCCAGAACCATCCACAAGTGCTGTCCGTGCTGCGTCCGATCTCTAGAATAGATGAATACATCATCTATGAAAACTACCACGAACTGGTCCAAGTACCGTCTAAACACCCGGTTCATCAGGTCCATGGAAGCAGCGGGGGCATTGGTCAGCCCAAACGGCATGACCAAAAACTCGTAGTGTTCGTACCGGGTGCAGAAAGCTGTCTTGGAGACGTCAGTCTCCCTGATCCTCAACTGGTGGTATCCAGACCTCAAGTCAATCTTGGAGAACACCGTGGCACCCCGCAATTGGTCAAACAAGTCGTCGATCCTCGGCAGCGGATATCTGTTCTTGATGGTGACCCTATTCAGCTGTCGGTAGTCCACACAAAGGCGTAAGGTCCCATCCTTCTTCACAAACAGTACTGGAGCTCCCCAGGGAGACGCACTGGGCCTCACGAAACCTTTCTCCAAAAGGTCCTGCAACTGAGACTTGAGCTCTCGTAGCCCAAGCGGTGACATCCTGTATGGCGCGGTGGAGATGGGGCTAGTCCCTGGTACTAGTGAGATCTCAAACTCGATCTCACGCTCGGGCGGTAGTCCTGGTAACTCGTCTGGAAACACGTCAGGGTACTCTTTGACCACCGGGATGCTCTGGAAGTGTGCCACAGGGCTGGGCTCTACCACCACACAAGCTAGGAAGCCCTCGCACCCCTGGCTCAAAAGTCTCACCGCCCGAAGTGCCGAAATGCACCTGAAGCCTCCGTCCACTGGCTATCCGTGAAACTTGAAAGAAGGCAACTCCGGAATGGAGAAGACGATCTTCCTCTCAAAACAGTCTACCAAGGCGTGGTAAGCGAACAGCCAGTCCATCCCCAGAATCACTCTGAAGTCCATCTGTAACATAATCAGGTCAGCTGGCAGGCTATGTCCCTCGACGCTGACCTCGCAATCCGTGTACACCTCCTCAACTACAAATAGCTGACCGCTCGGACCTCTGATTACGAACGGATTTTCTAATATTGTATAATCCTGGTCTAAACTAACTGCGAAACTGGCTGCGACAAACGAGTGCGTAGCGTCGGAATTGAAAAGCGTGTAAACGAGTCTGCCAGAAACTGAAACCATACCTGCTACCACAGATCCCGAAGCTCTGGCGTCCCTGTGTGTCAGGGCGTTGATACGCCCCTCAGCTCTAGGTGCGGACGAAGCAGCCACACTCTGCGTCGGACGGGTAGGTGCTGGCTGGTACCCTCCTCGTGACTGCTGTCCTCCTCCTCGCTTCTGGGAACCGCGGCCTCCTGCGCATCCTCCAGTGCTCTGCGCGGGGAGTATCTACTGACCTCCTACCCTAGAAGGGCAGTCCCTCCTGATGTGGCCCGGCTGGCCACACTGGTAACAGAGGGGAACCCGACTCCCGCCCTCAGTGGGTCCCTACTGTTGGCTGGGCGGGGGTCCGATGCTGGCGACTGGCCCCTGTCGAGGGCCCCCAAAGGCCACTGATGGCCCTTTAAAATGTGACGGCTCTCCTGCAGACGCCACGCGTCTCCTTTGAGTTCTCCTAACATGCCTAGTGTGATGGCGGAAATCTCGTTCCACCACCAACTCCCCTGTCGTACGCTCGGAAGGGGGGGAGGGGGTGGCGATGTGGGTGGAAGCTGAAATTCTTCTCGAACCACCTCTCGAATTAGTTGGACGAGGTCCGGAGACGGTATGCTCAGGAGAAGAGGAGGGGTAGTATGTACTCTAAGCCCGACACATCTGTCCCTCGGGCCCCGACCTCGGCCGCACTTGCGGCCCACCCTCCTAGTTCCACGACGAGGCATCTCCTACAAGGAGACGCAAAACAACGAAATACGTCAGTATGGAACAGTACCTAACGAAAACTTCTAAGAGCTCATGCTAAGAGATATGTTGTGGTGGCTACTCTAGTTATAGACATGTGAATTGGTTATTTTCCAGTCAGTTGATTCACTTCTCGGGACGACCTTGCTCTAATACCATCTTGTTACGACCCGATTCCCGAGTCCCTACGAGACACGAGAACCGGACCGACTCGACTAATCCCAAGACCTGGTCGTCCAACGAGGAAGTAACCAAAAGAGCAGTAAAGTAAACCACATTCAGCATGAATATAACTAACAGTAAGAAAATACAGCAGTAAGGAAAGAAACCACTACAGTACATACCACCACAACAGTAGAACAACATTCATAACATAATATGGAACTACAAGTAAAGAAAAGTACAGCGGAAACAAGAACTACTCACTACAGTGGAACCAAAAAGAGGTACAAGAGAACAATGGTAACTCTACTGGACCCTACTCGGCCCAGCGTCCTCTGCAGCTGCTGACCCTGGCTGCTCAACACCTGGTCCTGAAAGGTAACGAGTGTAACATGTCAGCAAAACACTGAGTAGAGTGGCAGCTAAACTAAAGAAACAGTAAACTGTACAGTAGCTGTTTTAATTTTCTTTCTTCCTTTATTTACGTCTTTCTATTATTTCACAATTTATCTATTTCTCAGATCCTTCACTTGATCTCGAATGTTCCTCGTGGGAACGATCTTGATTGCAGTCTTTTCCGAACAGTAGTAGCACGTGGTGCTCTCCTGGCCGGGAGAGTCCCCCGTGGTGATCCTACTCTCAGTCAACCACCCCAATGTCACTGACAGATGTAACGGTGACTACGGCACACGCGGTAAACGCACGGGTAGCTAACTCGCACTGGCACGCGGTCAGTAGTTTCCGTTAACGGGCGCGCCCAAAGCACAGCACGGAACCAGTACAGGGTAGAGCCCTCTCAGTAACAGTGGTCCAACCCCTCCACAGTAACCAAACAGGGGCCTTGCCCCTCCACAGTCCGCGCACCCTCGCCTGACTACCCTGGTTTGCCCCAGTGGGCCTACCAAGTCGGTGTAGGAGGCCAGCAGAACCCCGGGTCCCGTGGGGTAGCTAGTACCTCCCTACACTAGTAGCTCTCCTCGGTACTACGTACACGAGGGCCAGCAAGTCGGTACAGAGTGGCCAGTCCTAACCCCGGGTCCCTGGGGCGGCTGGCTCCGCTCTGCACTAAACAGGGGGATAGTCGCTCTCCTTGGTACTCCGTACTCAAGGGCCAGCTCACTTCCCCAATTCTATTCCATTCACTTTCCAGGAGTTCTACTCCTAATTCCCCGTAGGGTTCCAGATCTTTTAACTCAGCATATCCAGGTTTCACTTTCCAGTTTCACGTTCCTACAATCCATATTCTTAATCATGTTCATTTATTCATAACAGGCAGCTGTTAATTTAATTCACAGGCAGCTCTTGTTTCCTTTCCACATTTTCTAAGACTGCAGTATTCATATATTCCACTAGTTCTTCCCATCCTAGGATTCATGCCATACCCTAGGATCTATCATACAATCTAGTTTTCCAGCCCTAGGATTTATGCAACACCCTAGGATCTACCATTCATTCTAGTTTCTCATTCCTAGGATTCATGTAATGTCCTAGGTTCTATTTATGATTTCATAATTTAATAGATTATATTTAAAGCCACTCTACCGGTTACCACAGGCGAACTGGGGGCGTGGTCGGGAATCCCGCGTGCCTCCGCAACCCCCGAGACTGCAACGGAACGGGGTCCTATCACAAGGATCAAACACAAGGAAATTCTCAAACAGTATACAGCTATTGTAGACAGGTAGAGGATTTAATTCCGAAAAGCACGCAACTCAAAACGCAGAAAACGGACTCCGAACGGGCCCTAAACGGGTCGAAAACGACGAAACAATGCAAAATCAGACGTTTGGAACTTATTCCAGAAGTCTTAAAAAGTGGATCAGGGGTTACCTTGCTCTGCGTGGTCTCTCAGACATCTAGAAGCCTGCGGGGGCGTCTGGCCTAGTTCCTAGACGTCCGATGGTCACCCCAGACGTCTGGAGGTTGTTCCTGTCGTCTGGCGCTACAGCCTGACATCTGATTCGCGTTGGATGTGAATCTCAGAACCTGCGCGTACCCATTTCCTCTCTCTCTTAGTACGGTCAGTCGAAGAAGACGGAAATAACTCACCTTTCAGACATCTGGACAGTCTTCCAGACGTCGCGCCGGTCGTCTGGCTAGAATCCTAGACGTCTGATTCTGGAAAAGTTTCCAGAACCAGGGCGCCACTCGCCCTCCGCTCGCGACACCCGGCAGTGCTGCGAGTGCTCCGCCTGCTGCTCGAGCTGCAGCAGGCCTCCCGCGCCACCCCGCATCTGCTGCGCCCCCGCTGGCTGGCTCCCGCTGCCCCGGTAGGCTCGAGTCCTCACGGCCGACGCCTCCTCCCCTACACAGCACCTCCTCCCACACCCGCCGCGGCTATCGCCGCCGCCGCTCACTCGCGCTCGCTCACGCGCACCGGTTGGAAGGAGAAGAGGAAAGGGGCGGAGGTGATGAGAGTGAGGGAGGGGGCGTGCCCTTTTAAAGCCGCGCGGGGAGGAGAGAGAGAGCGGACAGACAGCCTGCGGCTGCAGGAGAGGGGGAAAAAGAGAGAGAGAGAGAGCGTTCACAGGTCTGCGCCCTCAGGCGCACAGACGAAACCGTTGGAGCCTAAAATAACCGATTTCCAGACGTCTGGAAGTGGTTCCAGGCATCTGGTCAGACGTCTGGGTCACTTCCCAGATGTCTTAAAAGACGTCTGAAGCGCGCGTTCGTAACATATATGTATACATACATACATATATATATATATGTATGTATATATATATATATATATGTATATATATATATATGTCTGAAGCGCGCGTTCGTAACATATATGTATACATACATACATACATATATATATATGTACGTATATATATATATATATGTATACATACATATATATATCTATGTATACATACATATATATATGTATCTATACATCTATGTATACATATATATCTATATGTATCTATACATAGATATGTATATATATGTATAAATAGATATGTATACTATATATATATATGTATATATATACATATATACATATATATATATATATATATATATATATATATATATATGTACACATATATGTATACATATATATATATATATATAGATATATGTATACATATAGATATATGTATATATTTATATATAGATATATGTATACATATAGATATATGTATATATGTATATATATAGATATATGTATACATATAGATATATGTATATATGTATATATATAGATATATGTATACATATAGATATATGTATAGATGTATAGATATAGATATATGTATACATATAGATATATGTATAGATGTATAGATATAGATATATGTATACATATATAGATATAGGTATATGTATACATACATATATATAGGTATATGTATATAGAGATATGTATACATATATGTATATAGATATATGTATACATATATATATATATAGATATATGTATACATATATATATATAGTGTAACGAATGTGTGCCCCAGACGTCTTTTAAGACGTCTGGGAGGTGGCTCAGTCGTCGGACAAGACGTCTGGGATTACAACCAGACGTCTGATAAGACGTCTGGGATCGTTTCCAGACGTCTGGAAATCCGTTATTTTCGACACACGCGAGTCGCCTGCGCGCCTGAGCGTGCAGACAGCATATTCCCTCTTTTTCTCTCTGCGGCTGTAGGCGGCCTGCCACCTTCTCTCTCCTCCTCGTGCGGCCTTAAAAGGGCCACGCCTCCCCTCCCGCCTCCACCGTCTCCTCCTTCTTCTCCTTCCTGTGCGCGAGAGCGAGTGGACGCGAGGGCGGCAGTGGCAGCCGCAGTGAGCGCGGAGGTGCGGCGTGCGAGGGCGGAGCTCTGCCGTGAGGGCAAGCTCGCCGGAGCGGCTTGGCCGGCTGGTGGAGGGCGCAGGGGGCGCGGAGCGACGCGGAGAGGGACCTGCTGCGGTCTGAGCAGCAGAAGCGCGAGGTGCGACGCGGGCGGCGTCGCGAGCGGAGGCCGAGCAGGGTTCTGATTCTGGAAAAATTTCCAGAATCAGACGTCTGGGTTGATAGCCAGACGGCAAGGTCGACATCTGTAAGATCATACAGACGTCTGAAAGGTGAGTTTCCGCTTTCTTCTTCCTTCTTGTCGACTGACCGTACTGAGGGAGGGGGGTTGGCTGTGCGCAGGTTCGCTATTCGCCATCCTTTGCGAATCAAACGTCTGGAAGTTGTACCAGACGGCGGGAGTGACCTACAGACGTCCGTATGGACCATCGGACGTCTGGGGTATAGGACAGACGTCCCCGCAGTCTTCTGGACGTCTGGGAAACCACGCTGAACAGGTAATTCTCTGATCCACCGTTTAAGACGTCTGGAAGGAGTTCCAGACGTCTGATTTTGCACAGTATCGTCTTTTTCGACCCGTTTAGGGCCCGTTCGGGCTCCGTTTTCCGCGATTCGAGTTGCGTTCTTTTCAGAAGTAATTCCTCTACCCTTCTACAGTAGCTATACACTGTTTTGAGACACTCCTTGTATTTGATCCTTGTGATAGGACCTCGTTCGGTTGTAGTCTTGAGAGTCGCGGAGGCACACGGGATTCCCGATCACGCCCCCATTACTCCCGTTGTACCTGTAGAGTGGCTTTAAGTATTAATAAAATTTGTTAAAGTATGGAACCATAACTAGAACCTAGGACATTGCATGAATCCTAGGAATGAGAAATATATGGAATGATAGTTCCTAGGTGTTGCATGAATCCTAGGGCCGGAAAACTAGATTGTATGATAGACCCTAGGATATGGCATGAATCCTAGGATGGAAAAACTAGTGGAATATATAATAATGCAGTCTTGGAAAAATGGAAAGGAATATATGAAGCTGCCTGTAAATTGAGTTCACAGCTGCCTGTTATGAATAAAGAAACATGATTGGGATCATGGTTTGTAAGAACGTGAAACTGGAAAGTAAGACATAAGATGTTCTGGAACCCTACGGGGAAGTAGGAGTAGAACTCCTGGAAAGCGAATGGAATAGAATTGGGGAAGTGAGCTGGCCCTTGAGTACGGAGTACCAAGGAGAGCGACTGTCCCCCTGTTTAGTGCAGAGCTGAGCTAGCCACCCCAGGGACCCGGGGGTTAGGACTGGCCACTCTGTACCGACTTGTTGGCCCTCGTGTACGTAGTACCGAGGAGAGCTAGTAGTGTTAGGAGAGTACTAGCTACCCCCCTGGCCCCGGGGTTCTACTAGCCTCCTTCACCGACTTGTTAGGCCCACTAGGGCAAACCAGGGTAGTCAGGCGAGGGTGCGCGGACTGTGGAGGGGCAAGGCCCCGGTTTGGTTACTGTGGAGGGGTTAGACCCCTGTTACTGAGAGGGCTCTGCCCTGGTTCCATGCTGTGCTTTGGGCGCACCCGTTAACGGAAACGACTGACCGCGTGCCAGTGCGGGCTAGCTACCTGTGCGTTTATCGCGCGTGCCGTAGTCACCGTTACGTCTGTCAGTGACCTTGGGGTGGTTGACTGAGGGTAGGATCACCACGGGGGACTCTCCCGGCCAGGAGGGCACCACGTGCTACTTCTACTTTTGGAAAAGACTGCAATCAAGATCGTTCCCACGAGGACATTCGAGATCAAGTAAAGGATCTGAGAAATAAATGAAATGGTGAGAAAAATTGAAAGATGTGAATAAAGGAAGTAATAGAACATAATAGCTACTGTACACTCTACTGTTGCCTTTAGTTAGTTTGCCACTCTACTCAGCGTTTTGCTGACGTGTTACACTCGTTACCTTTTTCAAGACCAGGTGTTGAGCAGCCAGGGTCGGCGGCTGCAGAGGACGCTGGGCCGAGTAGGGTCCAGTAGAGTTACCACAGCCTTTTGTACCTCTTTTGTTTCTGTTCTAGTGAGCAGTTTTTGTTTCCGCTGTACCTTCTTTACCTGCAGTTCTTGTTATATGATAAATGTTGTTTTACTGTTGTGGTGGAACCTACTGTAGTAGTTTCTTTCCTTACTGCTGTACTTTCTTAGTGTTAGTTATATTCATGCTGAATGTGGTTTATTTTACTGTCTTTTGGTTACTTCCTCGTTGGACGACTAGGTCTTGGGATTAGTCGAGTCGGTCCGGTTCTCGTGTCTCGTAGGGACTCGGGAACCGGGTCGTTACAAGATGGTATCAGAGCAAGGTCGTCCCGAGAAGTGAATCAACTGACTGGAAAATAACCAATTCACATGTTTATAGCTAGAGTAGCCACCACAACATATCTCTTGACATGAGCTCTTAGAAGTTTTGTTAGGTACCGTCTGTTTTGACGTTTCCGTTTTGTTTCGCGTCTCCTTGTAGGAGATGCGTCGTCGCGGGACTGGCGAGACTGGCCGCGGGCGCGGCCGAGGGCGAGGTCGGCGAGGTGGACGTGCTGTCGTTGACGTCTCGGTGGACCAGCCACCACTCCCTGGCATCCAGGCCCAGGACCTCGCCAGACTGATACGGGATATTGTACGAGAGGAGCTCCACCCACTGCCCCGAGCACCTCCTCCTGGGGTTGCAGAGGGGAGTCCTCTGTGGGACCACGCGACGGACGCGGTGCTGGACACGAGGGAGGGGATGGGCCCCTGCCACCCCCACCTTCCTCCGACACTTCTGTACACGAGGCACCTTCGCCTGGAGGTGCACCAGCACCTCCCCTACAGCGCCACTTCGAGCTTTTCGGACAGTTCCGGAAGCTGAAGCCCCCCTCCTTCAAGGGGGATGAGGACCCGACCGAGGCAGAGGACTGGCTTGAGCAGCTGGAGAAGATCTTCGACACCCTTCGCCCCTCGGTGGAGTGCCGCGTGGCCTTTGCCACGTACCAGCTGGAGAGTGCGGCACACCGGTGGTGGAGGGCGGTCCGGGGACAGGAGAGGGATGAGCCGACGTGGGACCAGTTCGTCACCCTCTTCTGTGAGCAGTACTTTCCCCAGACGTGGCAGGACCAGAGGAGGCGGGAGTTCCACACTCTCCGCCAAGGGACGATGACCGTGAGCGCGTACCGCACGCGTTTCTTGGAGCTGTCCCGCTTTGCAGCGACAGCGGTAGCCACTGAGGAGGAGCGCCTTTGGAGTTTCACCGAGGGGCTCCGGCCTGCGATCCGGGGGTATGTCAAACCCCTGAAGCTGCCGACGTTTTCGAGGGTGGTAGAGGCAGCTATGACTTACGAGGAGACCAACCCGTCCGCGCGAGAGACCGACGGCGGGCGGAAGAGGCCCTTTCAGCCAGACTTCTCACAGGGCCGGCGAGAACGGAGACACGTGACATCCGCAGGAGAGCCGTCATGCTGTGCAGGGCCATCAGTGGCCTTTGGGGCCCTCGACAGGGGCCGGTCGCCAGCACCGGACCCCCGCCTAGCCGACAGCAGGGACTCACTGAGGGCGGGAGTCGGGTTCCCCTCTGCTACCAGTGTGGCCAGCCGGGCCACGTCAGGAGGGACTGCCCATCTAGGGCAGGAGGTCAGCAGATACTTCCCACGCTGAGCACGGGAGGGCGTGCAGGAGGCCGCGGTTCCCAGGCGCGAGGAGGAGGACCGCAGTCGCGAGGAGGGTACCGGCCAGCACCTACCCGTCCGACGTAGAGTGTGGCCGCTTCGTCCGCACCTAGAGCTGAGGGGCGTATCAACGCCCTAACACACAGGGACGCCAGAGCTTTGGGATCCGTGGTCGCAGGTATGGTTTCAGTTTCTGGCAGACTCGTTTACACACTTTTCGATTCCGACGCTACGCACTCGTTTGTCGCAGCCAGTTTCGCAGTTAGTTTGGACCAGGATTATACACTATTAGAGAATTCGTTCGTAATCAGAGGTCCAAGTGGTCAGCTGTTTGTAGCTGAGGAGGTGTACACGGGTTGCGAGGTCAGCATCGGGGGACATAACCTGCCCGTTGACCTGATTATGATACAGATGGAGGACTTTGGAGTGATTCTGGGGATGGATTGGCTGTCCGCTTACCACGCCTTGGTAGACTGTTTTGAGAGGAAGATTGTCTTCTCCATTCCGGAGTTGCCTTCTTTCGAGTTTCACGGGCAGCCAGTGGACGGAGGTTTCAGGTGCATTTCGGCACTTCGGGCGGCGAGACTTTTGAGCCAGGGGTGTGAGGGCTTCCTAGCTTGTGTGGTGGCAGAGCACAGCCCCGTGGCAGACTTCCAGAGCATCCCGGTGGTCAGAGAGTACCCCGACGTGTTTCCAGACGAGTTACCAGGACTACCGCCCGAGCGTGAGATCGAGTTTGAGATCTCACTAGTACCAGGGACCAGCCCCATTTTCACCGCGCCATACAGAATGGCACCGCTTGAGCTACGAGAGCTCAAGTCCCAGTTGCAGGACCTTTTGGAGAAAGGTTTCGTGAGGCCCAGTGCGTCTCCCTGGGGAGCCCCGGTACTGTTTGTGAAGAAGAAGGATGGGACCCTACGCCTTTGTGTGGACTACCGACAGCTGAATAGGGTCACCATCAAGAATAGATATCCGCTGCCGAGGATTGACGATTTGTTTGACCAGTTGCGGGGTGCCACGGTGTTTTCCAAGATCGACTTGAGGTCTGGATACCACCAGTTGAGGATCAGGGAGACCGACGTCTCCAAGACAGCTTTCCGCACCCGGTACGGACACTACGAGTTTTTGGTCATGCCGTTTGGGCTGACCAATGCCCCCGCTGCTTTCATGGACCTGATGAACCGGGTGTTTAGACCGTACTTGGACCAGTTTGTGGTGGTTTTCATAGATGATGTACTCATCTATTCTAGAGATCGGACGCAGCACGGATAGCACTTGCGGATGGTTCTGGACACTCTGAGACGACGCAGGCTGTACGCCAAATACAGCAAGTGCGAGTTCTGGTTGAGGGAGGTGACCTTTTTGGGTCATGTGATCTCTGGAGACGGCCTGGCGGTGGACCCCGCCAAGGTCGAGGCAGTGCTCAGGTGGGAGAGACCACGTTCAGTCACTGAGATTCGCAGTTTCCTGGGACTGGCAGGTTACTACAGACGGTTCATCAGAGGATTTTCACAGATTGCGCGTCCTATGACACAGTTGACCCGGAAGGATGTGCCTTTCGCTTGGACAGACGCCTGTGAGGCGTGTTTTCTGGAGCTGAAGGAGAGGTTGACCTCGGCTCCCGTGCTCACCATCCCTGACAGTAGTGGCGGGTTCGTTGTGTACACGGACGCTTTCTTGCAGGGGTTAGGAGGTGTGCTCATGCAGAGGGGTCACGTGGTCGCTCACGCTTCGCGGCAACTGAAGCCCCATGAGCATACCTACCCTACCCACGATCTAGAGTTGGCAGCTGTTGTCTTCGCGCTGAAGACAAGGAGGCACTACTTGTACGGTGAGACCTTCGAGATTTTTACAGATCACAAGAGCCTCAGATATCTTTTTGACCAGAAGGAGCTCAACATGAGACAGAGACGTTGGTTGGAGCTCCTGAAGGACTACGACTGCAGCATCTCCTACCACCCGGGAAAGGCCAATGTGGTGGCTGACGCCTTGAGCCGTAAGGCGCCCGCACGCTTGGCCAGTCTGCAGTTACAAAGTTGGAGCCTTTTGGAGGAGGTGGGCAGTTGGCGACCTCTAGAGTTACGAGGGTACTGTGGGGCAGTGACGGTGACACGGCAGACCAGGCCGAAGTTGATAGACCGCATCATCACAGGACAGATGGCCGATCCGTACTTGCAGTCTTTGCGCGACAGAGTACTATTAGGGGACCCAGGGGACTTCTCTTTCACAGACCAGGTGTTACGCTTGAGGGGACGGTTGTGCGTCCCCAGAGACGAGGAGCTGCTGAGAGAGCTCCTGACTGAGGCACACGGTTCCAGATTCACCATACATCCCGGAAACACGAAAATGTACCATGACTTGAGACGCGAGTTCTGGTGGAGAGGGATGAAGCGGGATGTGGGTGAGTTCGTGCAGCAGTGCTAAGTGTGCCAACAGGTGAAAGCCGAGCATCAGAGGCCTGTAGGGCCGCTTCCAGTGCCAGAGTGGAAGTGGGAGAGCATAACCATGGACTTGGTGGTGGGCTTACCTGTTACCCAGCGGGGACACGACGCAGTCTAGGTAATAGTGGATAGATTGACGAAGACGACACGATTCTTGCCGATCCGAGTCACTTTGGGACCAGCACAGTTGGCAGAGAGGTATATCCGTGATGTGGTGCGACTACACGGAGTTCCGCGGGAGATCGTATCCGACCGGGATACCCGCTTTACGTCCCAGTTTTGGGCTGAGTTTCAGCAGGCTTTGGGGACGAGGTTGAGGTTTAGCACGGCTTACCACCCCCAGACGGATGGACAGTCGGAACGCACGATACAGACACTTGAGGACCTTTTGCGTGCCTGTGTACTAGACTGGAGGGGCTCTTGGGAGGAGCACCTGCCCCTGGCGGAGTTTGCATACAACAACAGTTATCACTCGAGCATCGGCATGGCTCCCTACGAGGCTCTGTACGGACGGAAATGCACGGCACCCTTGAGTTGGGTTGAGGTGGGGACCAAGTGGGAGGTTGGCCCCAGGTTGATCCGGTAGAGTCAGGAGGTAGTTGAGCAGATCCACAGACGACTCCGCACTGTCAGGAGCAGACAGAAGAGCTACGCAGATCGCAGACGCAGAGAGGTGCAGTTCGAGGTTGGGGACCCCGTCTTCCTTCGTGTTTCGCCCATGAAGGGCTTACAGCGGTTTGGGGTGAGAGGGAAGCTCGCGCCGAGGTTCGTGGGGCCCTTTGAGGTCCTGGAGCGGGTTGGACCCGTTGCTTACAGACTTGCCCTTCCCCCGCAGCTTTCTGGTGTGCACGACGTGTTCCACGTGTCCAACCTCAGGAAGTACGTAGCCGATCCCAGCCACGTACTGAGTCACGAGAGCGTTGAGGTGAGCGACGACCTGACCTACCCCGAGCGGCCAGTGCAGATCCTAGACCGAGCCGTCCGCAGGTTGAGACAAAAGCAAGTACCCCTGGTAAAGGTTTTGTGGAGGAGCCAGCGGTACGAGGAGGCTACCTGGGAGCCTGAGGCGGCAATGCGGGAGCGGTACCCGGAGCTTTTCGCGGGTACGTCTTTTCGGACCAGCTTCGGTCCTCTTTTAGTTTGTTATGGTTATTTGGACATCTTTTTCCCGCACCCTAGTTGGCGCAAGTTTCGGGGACGAAACTTCCTTTGAGTTTGTTATATTGTAACGAATGTGTGCCCCAGACGTCTTTTAAGACGTCTGAGAGGTGGCTCAGACGTCGGACAAGACGTCTGGGATTACAACCAGACGTCTGGGATCGTTTCCAGACGTCTGGAAATCCTTTATTTTCGGCACACGCGAGTCGCCTGCGCGCCTGAGCGCGCAGACCGCATATTCCCTCTTTTTCTCTCTGCGGCTGCAGGCGACCTGCCACCTTCTCTCTCCTCCTCGCGCGGCCTTAAAAGGGCCACGCCTCCCCTCCCGCCTCCACCATCTCCTCCTTCTTCTCCTTCCTATGCGCGAGAGCGAGCGGACGCGAGGGCGGCAGTTGGGGCCGCAGTGAGCACGGAGGTGCGGCGTGCGAGGGCGGAGCTCTGCCGTGAGGGCGAGCTCCCCGGAGCGGCCTGGCCGGCTGGCGGAGGGCGCAGGGGGCGCGGAGCGACGCGGAGAGGGACCTGCTGCGGTCTGAGCAGCAGGAGCGCGAGGTGCGACGCGGGCGGCGTCGCGAGCGGAGGCCAAGCAGGGTTCTGATTCTGGAAAAATTTCCAGAATCAGACGTCTGGGTTGATAGCCAGACGGCAAGGTGGATGTCTGTAAGATCATGCAGACGTCTGAAAGGTGAGTTTCCGCTTTCTTCTTCCTTCTTGTCGACTGACCGTACTGAGGGAGGGGGGTTGGCTGTGCGCAGGTTCGCTATTCGCCATCCTTTGCGAATCAGACGTCTGGAAGTTGTACCAGACGGCGGGAGTGACCTACAGACGTCCGTATGGACCATCGGACGTCTGGGGTATAGGACAGACGTCCCCGCAGACTTCTGGACGTCTGGGAAACCATGCTAAACAGGTAATTCTCTGATCCACTGTTTAAGACGTCTGGAAGGAGTTCCAGACGTCTGATTTTGCACAGTATCGTCTTTTTCGACCCGTTTAGGTCCTGTTCGGGCTCCGTTTTCCGTGATTCGAGTTGCGTTCTTTTCAGAAGTAATTCCTCTACCCGTCTACAGTAGCTATACACTGTTTTGAGACACTCCTTGTGTTTGATCCTTGTGATAGGACCTCGTTCGGTTGCAGTCTTGAGAGTCGCGGAGGCACGCGGGATTCCCGATCACGCCCCCATTACTCCCGTTGTACCTGTAGAGTGGCTTTAAGTATTAATAAAATTTGTTAAAGTATGGAACCATAACTAGAACCTAGGACATTGCATGAATCCTAGGAATGAGAAATATATGGAATGATAGTTCCTAGGTGTTGCATGAATCCTAGGGCCGGAAAACTAGATTGTATGATAGACCCTAGGATATGGCATGAATCCTAGGATGGAAAAACTAGTGGAATATATAATAATGCAGTCTTGGAAAAATGGAAAGGAATATATGAAGCTGCCTGTAAATTGAGTTCACAGCTGCCTGTTATGAATAAAGAAACATGATTGGGATCATGGTTTGTAAGAACGTGAAACTGGAAAGTAAGACATAAGATGTTCTGGAACCCTACGGGGAAGTAGGAGTAGAACTCCTGGAAAGCGAATGGAATAGAATTGGGGAAGTGAGCTGGCCCTTGAGTACGGAGTACCAAGGAGAGCGACTGTCCCCCTGTTTAGTGCAGAGCTGAGCTAGCCACCCCAGGGACCCGGGGGTTAGGACTGGCCACTCTGTACCGACTTGTTGGCCCTCGTGTACGTAGTACCGAGGAGAGCTAGTAGTGTTAGGAGAGTACTAGCTACCCCCCGGGCCCCGGGGTTCTACTAGCCTCCTTCACCGACTTGTTAGGCCCACTAGGGCAAACCAGGGTAGTCAGGCGAGGGTGCGCGGACTGTGGAGGGGCAAGGCCCCGGTTTGGTTACTGTGGAGGGGTTAGACCCCTGTTACTGAGAGGGCTCTGCCCTGGTTCCATGCTGTGCTTTGGGCGCACCCGTTAACGGAAACGATTGACCGCGTGCCAGTGCGGGCTAGCTACCTGTGCGTTTATCGCGCGTGCCGTAGTCACCGTTACGTCTGTCAGTGACCTTGGGGTGGTTGACTGAGGGTAGGATCACCACGGGGGACTCTCCCGGCCAGGAGAGCACCACGTGCTACTTCTACTTTTGGAAAAGACTGCAATCAAGATCGTTCCCACGAGGACATTCGAGATCAAGTAAAGGATCTGAGAAATAAATGAAATGGTGAGAAAAATTGAAAGATGTGAATAAAGGAAGTAATAGAACATAATAGCTATTGTACACTCTACTGTTGCCTTTAGTTAGTTTGCCACTCTACTCAGCGTTTTGCTGACGTGTTACACTCGTTACCTTTTTCAAGACCAGGTGTTGAGCAGCCAGGGTCGGCGGCTGCAGAGGACGCTGGGCCGAGTAGGGTCCAGTAGAGTTACCACAGCCTTTTGTACCTCTTTTGTTTCTGTTCTAGTGAGTAGTTTTTGTTTCCGCTGTACCTTCTTTACCTGCAGTTCTTGTTATATGATAAATGTTGTTTTACTGTTGTGGTGGAACCTACTGTAGTAGTTTCTTTCCTTACTGCTGTACTTTCTTAGTGTTAGTTATATTCATGCTGAATGTGGTTTATTTTACTGTCTTTTGGTTACTTCCTCGTTGGACGACTAGGTCTTGGGATTAGTCGAGTCGGTCCGGTTCTCGTGTCTCGTAGGGACTCGGGAACCGGGTCGTTAGATATAGATATATGTATAGATATATATATATAGATATATGTATACATATATATATATATAGATATATGTATATAGATATATGTATACATATATATATATATAGATATATGTATACATATAGATAGATAGATATATGTATACATAGATATATATAGATATGTACATATATATCTATATCTATATATATCTATGTATACATATATCTATCTATCTATATGTATACATATATCTATATATATATATATGTATACATATATCTATATATATATATGTATATATATAGATATATATACATATATATATATCTATATACATAGATAGATATATATATATATATATATATATATGTATAGACATATATATAAATATACATATGTATACATATATATATATAGATATGTATACATATGTATATTTATATATACATATGTATACATGTATATATATACATATGTATACATATATTTATACATATATCTATATATATCTATACATATATATATCTATATAGATATATATACATATATATATATAGATATATATGTATATATACATATATATCTATGTGTATATATATATATATATTGTTATAACCCTGGCATCAAATGTCGTTTAAGACATCTGGGAATTGGTCCAGATGTCTGGAAGCCTTCTCAGACGTCTGGAATTAAAATTTTTCGGCGTACGGGTTCGCGTCTGCGGGCATGCGCGCGCAGACTGAACCGCCGCCCTCCTTCTCTTTTGTTCCTTCCTGCAGGTGTAGATAGCTTTTTCTCTCTCTCTCCCCTCGGCAGCCTTCATATACCCCTCTCCTCTCCCTCACCCTCACTCCACCGCCTTCTTCTTCTTCTTCTTCTTCCTGTCAGCGAGAGAGTGAGCGGGCGAGGGCAGCCGCAGTGGCTGCTATGAGTGCGTGGGGAGGAGGGGCTATTGCGAGAGGAAGAGAGAGCTCGATCGCGAGGTTGCGAGCTCGCTGGAGCAGCCAGGGCCGACCGGCGGGTGCGCAACAGGCGCGTGGTGCTGGTGAGGAGCTGCTGCAGCTCATGCAGCAGGCATGTGCAGCGCGGCACGGCCGTGCGCTGCGGGCGGAGGGCGAGGAGGTCCTGATTCTGGGAAAATTTCCCAGAATCAGACGTCTGGACATATGTCCAGACGACGTAGGAGACGTCTGGAGGGAGGTCCAGACGTCTGAAAGGTACGATATTTTTACCTTCGTTCTTCTTTCGCGTGTACGGCCATGCAGCCGTTCTGCCGAAGGCTTTTGCATCATTCGTGTTGAGGACGGCCGCGTATGTGTGCAGGACTCGTTCGGGAAGGCGCAAGGGCACGCCCTCCCACACAGATCGGACATCTGGGCACAACACCAGATGACGGAGAGGGTCTCCAGACGTCTGGAGTGACAGTCGGACGTCTGGAAACTAAGTCCAGACGGTTCAGCGGGCTTCTGGATGTCTGAAGGACTGCGCAGGATCAAGGTATGACCTGAGCCACCGTTTAAGACGTCTGGAAGATGTTCCAGATGTCTGATTTTGGGCAGACTTGTCATTTTTGACCCGTTTAGGGTCCGTTCGAAGTCCATTTTCCGCATTTCAAGTTTCGTTCTTCTTAGATTTAGATCCTCTACCTATTTGCAGTAATTGTATCCTGTTCTGAGTAGCTCCTTGTAATTTATCCTTGTGTTAGGGCCCCCTTCCGTTGTAGCTCTAGGGGTTGCGGAGGCGCGCAGGCTTGCCGATCACGCCTCCATTACTCCCGATTTTACGGGTAGAGTGGCCCCTTTAATTATTTATCAAAAATTATGCACTGGTGAAATAATTAATAGATTCTAAGGTATTGCATGAATCCTAGGACTGAAAAACTAGATTGAATGATAGATCTGAGGGTATTGAATGAATCCTAGGACTGAAAAACTAGATTGAATGATAGATCCTAGGATATGGCATGAATCCAAGGACTGGAAAACTAGATTGAATATATATATATATATATATATTGCAGTCTTGGAAAAGTAGAAAGGAAACGATAACCGCCTATAATTAGTTAACAGCTGCCTGTTTATGAATGGATAATTACTGTTGAGAACATGGGCTATATGAATATAAAGCTAAAATGATGAAACCTAAATTGGTTGAGTTAAAAGAGCATGAACCCTACAGGGAATTAGGAGTAGAGCTTCTGAGAAGTGAATGGAATAGAATTGGGGAAGTGAGCTGGCCCTTGAGTACGGAGTACCAAGGAGAGCGACTGTCCCCCTGTTTAGTGCAGAGTGGAGCTAGCCGCCCCAGGGACCCGGGGTTAGGTATGGCCACTTTGTACCGACTTTTGGCCCTCGTGTACATAGTATTGAGGAGAGCTACTAGTGTAGGGAGAGCACTAGCTACCCCACGGGTCCCGGGGTTTTGCTAGCCATCCTACACCGACTAGTTAGGCCCACTGGGCAAACTAGGGTAGTCAGGCGAGGGTGCGCGGACTGTGGAGGGGCGAGACCTCTGTTTGGTTACTGTGGAGGGGTTAGACCCCTGTTACTGAGAGGGCTTTGTCCTATACTGGTTCCGTGCTATGCTTTGGGGTGCACCCGTTAACGGAAACGACTGACCGCATGCCAGTGCGGGGTAGCTACCCATGCGTTTATCGCGTGTGCCGTAGTCACCATTACGTCTGTTAGTGACCTTGGGGTGGTTGACTGAGGGTAGGACCAGCACGGGGAACTCTCCCAACTAGGAGAGCACCACGTGTTACTTCTACTTTTCGGAAGAGACTGCAATCAAGATCGTTCCCACGAGGAACATTCAAGATCAAGAGAAAGATCTGAGGAATAATTCAATAATTGAGTAAATGGAAAATTAAAGAAAGAGATTAAAAATATAACGACTACTGTCCACCTTACTATTTTTCTTAGCTTTTGGTTGCCACTCTACTCAACGTTTTGCTGACGTGTCACCTTTGTTACCTTTTCAGGACCAGCTGTTGAGCAGCCAGAGCCGGCGGCTGCAAAGGGTGCTGGGCCTAGTAGAGCCCAATAGTTTTTACTTGTGTAGTACCCACAGTAACTTTCCTTTTGTTGTAGTGAGTAGTTTCTGTTACCACTGTACTCTTTTATTGTAAGCATCATGTTTATGTACCTATTTATTTCTTTACTATTGTTGTTACGAACGCGTGCCCCAGACGTCTTTTAAGACGTCTGGGAGGTGGCCCAGATGTCGGACCAGACGTCTGGGATCGTTTCTAGACGTCTGGAAATCAGTTATTTTTCGACACGCGCGGGTCGTCTGCGCGCCTGAGCGCATAGACCCGCATATTCGTTATTCCCTCTATGGCTGCAGACGCCCTGCCGCGATTCACTCTCCTCCTCGCGTGGCCTTAAAAGGCCACGCGCTCCCTCCCGTCGCCTCCACCCCTTTCCTCTTCTCCTTCCAGTGCGCGAGAGCGAGCGTGAGAGCGGGCGCGGGGTTGCTGCGGCAGTGACGGCCGCAGTGAGCGCGGAGGGGGTGCTGCGTGCGAGAGCGGCGCTCAGCCGTGAGGGCGAGCTCGCCGGGGCTGCCAGGGCCGGCCGATGGGAAGCGCAGCGGGCGCAGAACGACGCGGGAGGCCTGCTGCGGCTCGGGCAGCAGGCGCACGAGGTGCGATGCCACGAGCAGAGGGCGAGTTGCGCCCTGGTTCTGGAAAAATTTCCAGAATCAGACGTCTGTGCTGATAGCCAAACGGCGGGGTCGACGTCTGAAAGGTGAGTTTTCCATCTTCTTCTTCCTTCCTGTCGACTGACCATACTGAGGGAGAGAGATGGGTGTGCGCAGGCTCGGTGATTTTCCATCCAACGTGGATCAGACGTCTGGCTGTAGTACCAGACGGCGGGAGCGACCTCCAGACGTCCAGGGTGACCATCGGACGTCTGGGAGCTAGGCCAGACGTCCCCGCAGACTTCTGGACGTCTGGGAAACCACGCTGAATAAGGTAATTTTCTGATCCACTTTTTAAGACGTCTGGAAGAAGTTCCAGATGTCTGATTTTACACAGTTTCGTCGTTTTCGACCCGTTTAGGGTCCGTTCGGGTTCCGTTTCCACGATTCGAGTTGCGTTCTTTTCGGAATTAATTCCTCTACCCGTCTACACTAGCTATACACTGTTATGAGATACTCCTTGTGTTTGATCCTTGTGATAGGACCCCGCTTCGTTGCAGTCTCGGGGGTCGCGGAGGCACGTGGGATTCCCGACCACACCCCCATTACTCCCGTTGTACCTAGTAGAGTGGCTTTAAGTTATTAATAAAATCTGTTAAATTATGGAACCATAAATAGAACCTAGGACATTGCATGAATCCTAGGACTGAGAAATAGATGGAATGATAGCTCCTAGGTGTTGCATGAATCCTAGGGCTGGAAAACTAGATTGTATGATAGATCCTAGGATATGGCATGAATCCTAGGATGGGAAAACTAGTGGAATGTATAATACTGCAGTCTTGAAAAATGGAAAGAGATATAAAGCTGCCTGTAATTTGAATTAACAGTTGCCTGTTGTGAATAAATAATGCGGTTGAGAACATGGATTGTAAGAATGTGAAACTGGAAAGTGAAACCTGGGTGTTTGAGTAAAAAGGATGGAACCCTACGGGGGAAATTAGGAGTGGAACTCCTAAAAAGAGAAAGGAATGGAACTGAGATGTAGTTGTGTACTGTCTCTTGGGTACGTAGTACCAAGGGAAGTACCTGTACCTGTTTAGTGCAGAGTGGGGCCAGCCACCCCAGGGACCCGGGGTTAGGACCGGCTGCTCTGTACCGACTTGCTGGCCCTCGTGTACATAATACCGAGGAGAGCTACTAGTGTTAGGAGGGCACTAGCTACCTCACGGGCCCCGGGGTTCTGCTAGCCTCCTGCACTGACTTGTTTAGGCCCACTGGGGCAAACCAGGGTAGTCATGCGAGGGTGCGCGGACTGTGGAGGGGCAAGGCCCCGGTTTGGTTACTGTGGAGGGGTTGGACCCCTGTTACTGAGAGGGCTCTGCCCTGGACTAGTTCCGTACTGTGCTTTGGGCGCGCCCGTTAACGGAAACGACTGACCGTGTGCCAGTACGGGTTAGCTACCTGTGTGTTTATCGCGCGTGCCGTAGTCACCGTTACGTCTGTCAGTGACCTTGGGGTGGTTGACTGAGGGTAGGATCACCACAGGGGACTCTCCCGGCCAGGAGAGCACCACGTGCTACTTCTACTTTGTGGAAAAGACTGCAATCAAGATCGTTCCCACGAGGAACATTCGAGATCAAGAAAAAGATCTGAGGAATAAATGAAATAGTGAGACAATTGAAAGATGTGAATAAAGAAAGTAATCGAACATAACAGCTACTGTACACTCTACTGTTGTCTTTAGTTTGGTTGCCACTCTACTCAGCGTTTTGCTGACGTGTTACACTCGTTACCTTTTTCAGGACCAGGTGTTGAGTAGCCAGGGTCAGCGGCTGCAGAGGACGCTGGGCCGAGTAGGGTCCAGTAGAGTTACCACACATCTCTTGTACCTCTTTTTGTTACGTTGTAGTGAGTAGTTCTTGTTTCCGCTGTACTTTCTTTACCTGCAGTTCAAATTATATTATGAATGTTGTTCTACTGTTGTGGTGGTACATACTGTGGTAGTTTCTTTCCTTACTGCTGTACTTTCTTTCTGTTAGTTATATTCATGCTGAATGTGGTTTATTTTACTGCTCTTTTGGTTACTTCCTCGTTGGACGACCAGGTCTTGGGATTAGTTGAGTCAGTCCGGTTCTCGTGTCTCGTAGGGACTCGGGAACCAGGTCGTTACAAGATGTTATCAGAGCAAGGTCATCCCGAGAAGTGAATCAACTGACTGTAGAATAACCAATTCACATGTTTATAACTAGAGTAGCCACCACAACATCTCTCTTGACATGAGCTCTTAGAAGTTTCGTTAGGTACCGTTTGTTTTGACGTTTTTCCATTTTGTTTCGCGTCTCCTTATAGGAGATGCCTCGTCGCGGGAATGGCGAGACTGGCCGCGGGCGCGGCCGAGGACGAGGTAGGCGAGGTGGACGTGTTGTTGTTGACGTCTTGGTGGACCAGCCACCACTCTCGGGCATCCAGGCCCAGGACCTCGCCAGACTGATACGAGACATTGTACGAGAGGAGCTCCACCCACCGCCCCGAGCACCTCCTCCTGGGGCTGCAGAGGGGGAGACCTCTGTGGGGCCATGCGACGGACACGGCATTGGACACGTGGGAGGGGATGGGCCGCTGCCGCCCCCACCTTCCTCCGACACTTCTGTACACGAGGCACCTTCGCCTGGAGGTGCACCAGCACCTCCCCTACAGTGCCACTTCGAGCTTTTCGGACAGTTCCGGAAGCTGAAGGCCCCCTCCTTCAAGGGGGATGAGGACCCGACCGAGGCAGAGGACTGGCTTGAGCAGCTGGAGAAGATCTTCGACACCCTTCGCCCCTCGGTGGAGTGCCGCGTGGCCTTTGCCACGTACCAGCTGGAGAGTGCGGCACACTGGTGGTGGAGGGCGGTCCGGGGACAGGAGAGGGACGAGCCGACGTGGGACCAGTTTGTCACCCTCTTCTGCGAGTAGTACTTTCCCCAGACATGGCAGGACCAGAGGAGGCTGGAGTTCCACACTCTCCGCCAAGGGACGATGACTGTGAGCGCGTACCGCACGCGTTTCTTGGAGCTGTCCCTCTTTGCAGCGACAGCGGTAGCCACTGAGGAGGAGCGCCTTTGGAGGTTCACCGAGGGGCTCTAGCCTGCGATCCAGGGGTATGTCAAACCCCTGAAGTTGCCTACGTTTTCGTGGGTGGTAGAGGTAGCTATGACTTACGAGGAGACCAACCCGTCCGCGCGAGACACCGACGGCGGGCGGAAGAGGCCCTTCCAGCCAGACTTTTCACAGGGCCGGCGAGAACGGAGACACGTGGCGTCCGCAGGAGAGCCGTCACGTTGTGCAGGGCCATCAGTGGCCTTTGGGGGCCCTCGACAGGGGCCAGTCGCCAGCACCGGACCCCCACCGAGCCGACAGCAGGGACCCACTGAGGGCGGAAGTCGGGTTCCCCTCTGCTACCAGTGTGGCCAGCCGGGCCACATCAGGAGGGACTGCCCATCTAGGGCAGGAGGTCAGCAGATACTCCCTGCGCAGAGCACTGGAGGGCATGCAGGAGGTCGCGGTTCCCAGGCGCGACGAGGAGGACAGCAGTGGCGAGGAGGGTACCGACCAGCACCTACCTGTCCGACGCAGAGTGTGGCTGCTTCGTCCGCACCTAGAGCTGAGGGGCGTATCAACTCCCTAACACACAGGGATGCCAGAGCTTCGGGATCGGTGGTAGCAGGTATGGTTTTAGTTTCTGGCAGACTCGTTTACACGCTTTTCGATTCCGATGCTACGCACTCGTTTGTCGCAGCCAGTTTCGCAGTTAGTTTGGACCAAGATTATACACTATTAGAGAATCCGTTCGTAATCAGAGGTTCGAGTGGTCAGCTGTTTGTAGCTGAGGAGGTGTACATGGATTGCGAGGTCAGCGTCGGGGGACATAGCCTGCCAGCTGACCTGATTATGATACAGATGGAGGACTTTGGAGTGATTCTGGGGATGGATTGGCTGTCCGCTTACCACGCCTTGGTGGACTGTTCTGAGAGGAAGATCGTCTTCTCCATTCCGGAGTTGCCTTCTTTCGAGTTTCACGGACAGCCAGTGGACGGAGGTTTCAGGTGCATTTCGGCACTTCAGGCGGCGAGACTTTTGAGCCTGGGGTGTGAGGGCTTCCTAGCTTGTGTGGTGGCAGAGCCCAGCCCTGTGGCAGACTTCCAGAGCATCCCGGTGGTCAGAGAGTACCCTGACGTGTTTCCAGACGAGTTACCAGGACTACCGCCCGAGCGTGAGATCGAGTTTGAGATCTCACTAGTACCAGGGACCAGCCCCATCTCCACCGCGCCATACAGGATGGCACCGCTTGAGCTGCGAGAGCTCAAGTCTCAGTTGCAGGACCTTCTGGAGAAGGGTTTCGTGAGGCCCAGTGCGTCTCCCTGGGGAGCCCCGGTACTGTTTGTGAAGAAGAAGGATGGGACCTTACGTCTTTGTGTGGACTACCGACAGCTGAATAGGGTCACCATCAAGAACAGGTATCCGCTGCCGAGGATCGACGATTTGTTTGACCAGTTGCGGGGTGCCACGGTGTTTTCCAAGATAGACTTGAGGTCTGGATACCACCAGTTGAGGATCAGGGAGACCGACGTCTCCAAGACAACTTTCCGCATCGGGTACGGACACTACGAGTTTTTGGTCATGTCGTTTGGGCTGACCAATGCCCCCACTGCTTTCATGGACCTGATGAACCGGGTGTTTAGACCGTACTTGGACCAGTTCGTGGTGGTTTTCATAGATGATGTACTCATCTATTCTAGAGATCGGACGCAGCACGGACAGCACTTGCGGATGGTTCTGGACACTCTGAGACGACGCCGGCTGTACGTCAAATACAGCAAGTGCGAGTTCTGGTTGAGGGAGGTGACCTTCCTAGGTCATGTGATCTCTGGAGACGGCTTGGCGGTGGATCCAGCAAAGGTCGAGGTAGTGCTCAGGTGGGAGAGACCGCGTTCAGTTACTGAGATTCGCAGTTTCCTGGGACTGGCAGGCTACTACAGACGATTCATCGGAGGATTTTCACAAATTGCGCGTCCTATGACACAGTTGACCCGGAAGGACGTGCCTTTCTCTTGGACAGACGCCTGTGAGGCGTGTTTTCTGGAGCTGAAGGAGAGGTTGACCTCGGCTCCCGTGCTCACCATCCCTGACAGTAGTGGCGGGTTCGTTGTGTACACGGATGCCTCCTTGCAGGGGTTAGGAGGTGTGCTCATGCAGAGGGGTCACGTTGTCGCTTACGCTTCGCGGCAACTGAAGCCCCATGAGCATACCTACCCTACCCACAACCTAGAGTTGGCAGCTGTTGTCTTCGCGCTGAAGACCTGGAGGCACTACTTGTACGGTGAGACCTTCGAGATTTTTACTGATCACAAGAGCCTCAGATATCTTTTTGACCAGAAGGAGCTCAACATGAGACAGAGACGTTGGTTGGAGCTCCTGAAAGACTACGACTACAGCATCTCCTACCACCCAGGAAAGGCCAATGTGGTGGCTGATGCCTTGAGCCGTAAGGCGCCTGCACGCTTGGCCAGTCCACAGTTACAGAGTTGGAGCCTTTTGGAGGAGGTGGCCAGTTGGCGACCTCTAGAGTTACGAGGGTACTGTGGGGTAGTGACGGTGACACGGAAGACCAGGCCAGAGCTGATAGACCGCATCATCACAGGACAGATGGCCGATCCGTACTTGCAGTCTTTGCGCAACAGAGTACTGTCAGGAGACCGAGGGGATTTCTCTTTCACAGACCAGGTGCTACGCTTGAGGGGACGGTTGTGCGTTCCTAGAGACGAGGAACTGTTGAGAGAGCTCCTGACTGAGGCACACGGTTCCAGATTCACCATACATCCCGGAAACACGAAAATGTACCACGACTTGAGACGTGAGTTTTGGTGGAGAGGGATGAAGCAGGATGTGGGTGAGTTCGTGCAGCAGTGCATAGTGTGCCAGCAGGTGAAAGCCGAGCATCAGAGGCCTGCAGGGTCGCTCCAGCCACTTCCAGTGCCAGAGTGGAAGTGGGAGAGCATCACCATGGACTTGGTGGTGGGCTTACCTGTTACCCAGCGGGGACACGACGTAGTCTGGGTAATAGTGGATAGACTGACGAAGACGGCGCGATTCTTGCCGATCCGAGTCACTTTGGGACCAGCATAGTTGGTAGAGAGGTATATCCATGATGTGGAATGACTACACGGAGTTCCGCGAGAGATCGTATCCGACAGGGATACCCGCTTTATGTCCCAGTTTTGGGCTGAGTTTCAGCAGGCCTTGGGGACGAGGTTGAGGTTTAGCACGGCTTACCACCCCCAGACGGACGGACAGTCTGAGCGCACGATACAGACACTTGAGGACCTTTTGCGTGCCTGTGTACTGGACTGGAGGGGCTCTTGGGAGGAGCGCCTGCCCCTGGCAGAATTTGCATACAACAACAGTTATCACTCGAGCATTGGCATGGCTCCCTACGAGGCTCTGTACGGACGGAAGTGTACGGCACCCTTGAGTTGGGTTGAGGTGGGGACCAAGTGGGAGGTTGGCCCCAGGTTGATCCGGCAGAGTCAGGAGGTAGTCGAGCAGATCCACAGACGACTCCGCACTGTCAGGAGCAGACAGAAGAGCTACGCGGATCGGAGACGCAGAGAGGTGCAGTTTGAGGTTGGGGACCACATCTTCCTTCGTGTTTCTCCCATGAAGGGCCTACAGCGGTTTGGGGTGAGAGGGAAGCTCGCGCCGAGGTTCGTGGGGCCCTTTGAGGTCCTGGAGTGGGTTGGACACATTGCTTACAGACTTGCCCTTCCCCCGCAGCTTTCTGGTGTGCACGACGTGTTCCACGTGTCCAACCTCAGGAAGTACGTAGCCGATTCCAGTCACGTACTAAGTCACGAGAGCGTCGAAGTGGGCGATGACCTGACCTACCCCGAGCGACCAGTGCAGATCCTAGACCGAGCCGTCCGCAGTTTGAGACGAAAGCAAGTACCCCTGGTAAAGGTTTTGTGGAGGAGCCAGCGATACGAGGAGGCTACCTGGGAGCCTGAGGCGGCAATGCGGGAGCGGTACCCGGAGCTTCTCGCTAGTACGTCTTTTCGGACCGGCTTCGGTCCTCTTTGAGTTTGTTATGGTTAATTGGACATCTTTTCCCGCAGCCTAGTTGGCGCAAGTTTCGGGGACGAAACTTCCTTTGAGTTTGTTATATTGTTACGAACGCGTGCCCCAAACGTCTTTTAAGACGTCTGGAAGGTGGCCCAGACGTCGGACCATACATCTGGGATCACATCCAGACGTCTGACCAGACGTCTGGGATCGTTTCCAGACGTCTGGAAATCAGTTATTTTTCGACACGAGACGGTCGTCTGCGCGCCTGAGCGCGCAGACCCGCATATTCGTTATTCCCTCTGTGGCTGCAAACACCCTACCGCGATTCTCTCTCCTCCTCGCGTGGCCTTAAAAGGCCACGCGCTCCCTCCCGTCGCCTCCACCCCTTTCCTCTTCTCCTTCCAATGCGCGAGAGCGAGCGCGAGAGCGGGTGCGGGGTTGCTGTGGCGGCGACGGCCGCAGTGAGCGCGGAGGGGGTGCTGCGTGCGAGAGCGACGCTCAGCCGTGAGGGCGAGCTCGCCGGGGCTGCCAGGGCCGGCCGATGGGAAGCGCAGCGGGCGCGGAATGACGCGGGAGGCCTGCTGCGGCTCGAGCAGCAGGCGCACGAGGTGCGACGTCACGAGCGGAGGGCGAGTTGCGCCCTGGTTCTGGAAAAATTTCCAGAATCAGACGTCTGTGCCGATAGCCAAACGGCGGGGTCGACGTTTGGAAGACTGTCTAGACGTCTGAAAGGTGAGTTTTCCGTCTTCTTCCTTCCTGTCGACTGACCATACTGAGGGAGAGAGATGGGTGTGCGCAGGCTCGGTGATTCGCCATCCAACGCAGATCAGACGTCTGGCTGTAGTTCCAGACGGCGGGAGCGACCTCCAGACGTCCGGGGTGACCATCGGACGTCTGGGAGCTAGGCCAGACGTCGCCGCAGACTTCTGGACGTCTGGGAAACCACGCTGAACAAGGTAATTCTCTAATCCACTTTTTAAGACGTCTGGAAGAAGTTCCAGACGTCTGATTTTACACAGTTTCGTCATGTTCGACCCGTTTAGGGCTCGTTCGGGTTCCGTTTTCCGCGATTCGAGTTGCATTCTTTTCGGAATTAATTCCTATACCCGTCTACAGTAGCTATACACTATTTTTAGATACTCCTTGTGTTTGATCCTTGTGATAGGACCCCGCTCCGTTGCAGTCTCGGGGGTCGCGGAGGCACGCGGTATTCCCGACCACGCCCCCATTACTCCCGTTGTACCTGGTAGAGTGGCTTTAAGTTATTAATAAAATCTGTTAAATTATGGAACCATAAATAGAACCTAGGACATTGCATGAATCCTAGGACTGAGAAATAGATGGAATGATAGCTCCTAGGTGTTGCATGAATCCTAGGGCTGGAAAACTAGATTGTATGATAGATCCTAGGATATGGCATGAATCCTAGGATGGGAAAACTAGTGGAATGTATAATACTATAGTCTTGGAAAATGGAAAGAGATATAAAGCTGCCTGTAATTTGAATTAACAGCTGCCTGTTGTGAATAAATAACGTGGTTGAGAACATGGATTGTAAGAATGTGAAACTGGAAAGTGAAACCTGGATGTTTGAGTAAAAAGGATGGAACCCTACCGGGGAAATTAGGAGTGGAACTCCTGGAAAGAGAAAGGAATGGAACTGAGATGTAGTTGTGTACTGTCTCTTGGGTACGTAGTACCAAGGGAAGTACCTGTACCTGTTTAGTGCAGAGTGGTGCCAGCCCCCTAGGGACCCGGGTTTAGGACCGGCCGCTCTGTACCGACTTGCTGGCCCTCATGTATGTAGTTCCGAGGAGAGCTACTAGTGTTAGGAGGGCACTAGCTACCCCACGGGCCCCGAGGTTCTGCTAGCCTCCTGCACCGACTTGTTTAGGCCCACTAGGAAAAACCAGGGTAGTCAGGCGAGGGTGCGCGGACTGTGGAGGGGCAAGGCCCCGGTTTGGCTACTGTGGAGGGGTTGGACCCCTGTTACTGAGAGGGCTCTGCCCTGGACTGGTTCTGTGCTGTGCTTTGGGCGCACCCATTAACGGAAACGAATGACCGCATGCCAGTACGGGTTAGCTACCTGTGCGTTTATCGCGCGTGCCGTAGTCACTGTTACGTCTGTCAGTGACCTTGGGGTGGTTGATTGAGGGTAGGATCACCACGGGGGACTCTCCCGGCCAGGAGAGCACCACGTGCTACTTCTACTTTTTGGAATAGACTGCAATCAAGATCGTTCCCATGACGAACATTCGAGATCAAGAAAAAGATCTGAGGAATAAATGAAATAGTGAGACAATTGAAAGATGTGAATAAAGAAAGTAATCGAACATAACTGCTACTATACACTCTACTGTTGTCTTTAGTTTAGTTGCCACTCTACTCAGCGTTTTGCTGACGTGTTACACTCGTTACCTTTTTCAGGACCAGGTGTTGAGCAGCCAGGGTCAGTGGCTGCAGAGGACGCTGAGCCGAGTAGGGTTCAGTAGAGTTACCACTGTCTCTTGTACCTCTTTTTGTTACATTGTAGTGAGTAGTTCTTGTTTCCGCTGTACTTTCTTTACCTGCAGTTCAAATTATATTATGAATGTTGTTCTACTGTTGTGGTGGTACATACTGTGGTAGTTTCTTTTCTTACTACTGTACTTTCTTACTGTTAGTTATATTCATGCTGAATGTGGTTTATTTTACTGCTCTTTTGGTTACTTCCTCGTTGGATGACCAGGTCTTGGGATTAGTTGAGTCGGTCCGGTTCTCGTGTCTCATAGGGACTCGGGAACCGGGTCGTTACAATTGTGGTGGTGTATACTGTAGTAGTTCTTTTCTTTACTGCTGTATTTTGTTACTGCTAGTTGTACACATGGTGAATATAGTTTATTTTACTGCTCTTTTGGTTACTTTTTTGTTGGACGACTGGGTCTTGGGATCAGTTGAGTCGGTCTGATTCTTGTGTCTCGTACGGATTCGGGAATCGAGTCATAACATATATATACATATATATATCTATATATACACATATATATATCTATATATATATATATACATATACATATGTATGTATGTATATACATATATATATATATATACCTACATATATATATATAGATATATATATATATACATATGTATGTATGTATATATATATATATATACATACATATCTATATATATATATATATATATACATACATACGTATGTATGTATATATATATATATATATATATATATATATATATACATACATACGTATGTATGTATATATATATATATATATATATATATATATATATATATATATATATATACATACATACGTATGTATGTATATATATATATATATATATATATATATATATATATATATATATATATATATATATATAGATAGATACATATGTATATTCGGTGCGACGTGGCGTCGCGAGCGGAGGGCGAGTCGCGGCCTGATTCTGGAAACATTTCCAGAATCAGACGTCTAGGCTGATAGCCAGACGGCGGGGGCGACGTCTGAAAGGTGAGTTCTTCCGTCTTCTTCCTTCCTGTCAACTGACCGTACTGAGAGAGAGAGTTGCGTGCGCGCAGGCTCGGTGATTCGCTATCCAACGCGAATTAGACGTCTGGCTGTAGTACCAGACGGCGGGAGCGACCTGCAGACGTCCGGGGTGACCATCGGACGTCTGGGAACTAGGCCAGACGTCCCCGCAGGCTTCTGGACGTCTGAAAAACAACGCAGAACAAGGTTATTCTCTGATCCACTTTTTAAGACGTCTGGAAGAAGTTACAGACGTCTGATTTTGCATAGTGTCGTCGTTTTCGACCCGTTGAGGGCCCGTTCGGGTTCCGTTTTCCGCGTTTCGAGTTGCGTTCTTTCCGGAATTAAATCCTCTACCCGTCTACAGTAGCTATACACTGTTTTTAGACACTCCTTGTGTTTGATCCTTTTGATAGGACCTCGTTCCGTTGCAGTCTTGGGGGTCATGGAGGCACGCGGGATTCCCGATCATGCCCCCATTACTCCCGTCGTACCTGGTAGAGTGGCTTTTAAGTATAACCTGTTAAATTGTGGAATCATAAATAGACCTAGGACATTGCATGAATCCTAGGAATGAAAAACCGATTGAATGATAGATCCTAGGTGTTGCATGAATCCTAGGGTTGGAAAACTAGATTGTATGATAGATCCTAGGATACGGCATGAATCCTAGGATGGGAAAACTAGTGGAACAGATGAATACTGCAGTCTTGGAAAAATGGAAAGGAACAAATAGTTGCCTGTAATTGAATTAACAGCTGCCTGTTGAATAAATAAACGTGTTTGAGAACATGGATTGTGATAACGTGAAACTGGAAGGTGAAACTTAGACGTTCTGAGCTGGAACCCTACGGGGAAGTAGGAGTAGAACTCCTGGAAAGTGAATGGAATAGAATTGGGGAAGTGAGCTGGCCCTTGAGTATGGAGTACCAAGGAGAGCGACTGTCCCCATGTTTAGTGCAGAGCAGAGCTAGCCGCCCCAGGGACCCGGGGTTAGGACTGGCCACTCTGTACCGACTTGCTGGCCCTCTTGTACGTAGTACTAAGGAGAGCTACTAGTGTAGGGAGGTACTAGCTACCCCACAGGCCCTGAGGTTCTGCTAGCCTCCCACACCGACTTGTTAGGCCCACTGGGGCAAACCAGGGTAGTCAGGCGAGGGTGCGCGGACTGTGGAGGGGCAAGGCCCCTGTTTGGTTACTGTGGAGGGGTTGGACCCCTGTTACTGAGAGGGCTCTGCCCTGTACTGGTTCCGTGCTGTGCTTTGGGCACACTCGTTAACGGAAACGACTGACCGCGTGCCAGTGCGGGTTAGCTACCCGTGCGTTTACCGCGCATGCCGTAGTCACCGTTACGTCTGTCAGTGACCTTGGGGTGGTTGACTGAGAGTAGGATCACCACAGGGGACTCTCCCGGCCAGGTGAGCACCACGTGCTACTTCTACTGTTCGGAAAAGACTGCAATCAAGATCGTTCCCACGAGGAACATTCAAGATCAAGTGAAAGATCTGCGAAATAGATAAATCGTGAGATAATTGAAAGACTTAAATAAAGAAAGTAACAGAACTTAACGGCTACTATACACTCTACTGTTTCTTTAGTTTTAGTTGCCACTCTACTCAACATTTTGCTGACGTGTTACACTCGTTACCTTTAAGGACTAGGTGTCGAGCAGCTAGGGTCAGCGGCTGCAGAGGACGCTGGGCCGAGTAGGGTCCAGTAGAGTTACCACTGTTTCTTGTACCTCTTTTTGTTCCGTTATAGTGAGTAGTTCTTGTTTCCACTGTACTTTCTTTTACCTGCAGTTCATATTTAGTTATGAATGTTGTTCTACTGTTGTGGTGGTATATACTGTAGTAGTTTCTTTCCTTGCTGCTGTATTTTCTTACTGTTAGTTATATTCATGTTGAATGTGGTTTATTTTACTGCTCTTTTGGTTACTTCCTCGTTGGATGACTAGGTCTTAGGATTAGTTGAGTCGGTCCGGTTCTCGTGTCTCGTAGGGGCTCGGGAACCGGGTCGTTACAGGGGGCGTAATCGGCAAGCCCGCGCACCTCCGCAACCCCTAGAGCCGCAACGGAATAGGGTCCTAACACAAGGATCAAAGACAAGGAGCTACTCAGAACAGTATACAATTACTGTAAACAGGTAGAGGAACTAAATCTGAGAAGAACGAAACTTGAAACGTGGAAAACGGACTCCGAACGGACCCTAAACGGGTCAAAAACGACGAGTCTGCCCAAAATCAGACGTCTGGAACTTCTTCCAGACGTCTTAAATGACAGCTCAGGTCATACCTTGATCTGCGCAGTACTTCAGATGTCCAGAAGCCTGCTGGAACGTCTGAACTTAGTTTCCAGCCATTCGACCGTCACTTCGGACGTCTGGAGACCCTCTCCATCGTCTGGTGCTATGCCCAAACATCCGATCTGGGTGGGATGGCATGCCCTTGTGCCTTCCCGAACAAATCCTGCACACACAAGCACCCGTTCTCAACACGAAAGGATGCAGAAGACTTCGGCGAAACGGCTGCATGGCCGTACACGCGAAAGAAGATAAAGATAACATACCTTTCAGACGTCTAGACCTTCCTCCAGACGTCTCCTGCGTCGTCTGGACGTAAGTCTAGACGTTTGATTCTGGGAAATTTTCCCAAAATTAGAACCTTCTCACTCTCTGCCTGTTCATACGCTTTTGCGGGTTTTAAAAGATAGCACGTTGTAATATAGCCAACAAAACGTTCAAACAAATATAGAGAATTTTATTACTCGAAAAACTAGAGTATCCGAGGTCGAACACAGGGAGCAATCTCAGTACTTTCAAAACCAAAGAATACAACTTTTAAATGAACATAATTGATTCAAAGAGAGAGAGTTATAAAAAGAATTGCTAAAAGAAAACAGAATTGGACGTCTGATTTCTTATCAGACATCTTAAAAGTGAGTCTTCTCTCTCTTCTGCCTTCTTCTTCTTCGTTGGCTCTTCTTCTTCTCTTCTGATCCCTAGGTCTTTTTCTTCCTTGAACTTCTTTCTCTTCTCTTCTCTTTCCTGCGAAGGCTTCTTCTTCCTGCCTTTGTTTCTCTTCTGTCTTCTTCTTTCTTTTTGTCTTTTCTGCAGTCCTTACTTCTCTCAGATCTCTGCCTTGCTCAGCTTCCTTTCTCAGAGTTCCTTCTTCTTCTGCTCCTGCTCTTCTATTTCTTCAGTTCTTTTTGCTTTCCTTCGCCTCTTCCTTCTCTTCTTTTCCCTTGTTGCAGCGGCTAAGTGTTTGCTTCTTCCTCTCTTCCTTCTTCCCTACGCACACCACAGCCAATGCAAAACCTACCCCTTTCCCTCTACCCAAACGTCTCTCCCTTTCTCTGTAATTCGCTCAAGGATGCTCCCCCAGAGCCACACGGGTAATCGGGTCCAATTTCGCACCCGGGACCAGGCGTACCGGCAGGTGGGTGATGCGCGAGGAGTGCTCAGGTTAGGGTTGGGTCGGATCCTGCCAGATCCGCGAGGTGAAGCCACGGACGAGGCGAGTAGGTCAGGTGAGGGACCTCACCCCTGTGCTTTCGGAGGCGGTAAGACAATATCACAAAAATAATTTATGGCGCACCTGTGTTTCGCGTTTCCACGATGTGGGACTATCAAGCCTCTGCCCCGCTCTCGCGCGCGCCCGCAGACCTTCGTGTAATCGCCACAACTGGGAGCTTCGCAGTGCTGCTTGCTGGACCCAAGGGCTTCGCAACGCTCTCGCGAATCTGCTGCGCCTGGAGCTGCTTTGGAGCTTCTTCAACTGTTGTCAATGGCGGCAGGAGCGTCGATACTGTCAAACAGTAATACGGCCTATTGGCCTAATCAAACTAGCTGGGCACCTTCACCGTGGCACGGCGAAGATGGTGCACGGTGCTGCAGGCCGTGGAATGGCCTAGGCGTGCGGGCCTAGGTCAACCTGTGGCCAGAAGTGTGGGGTTGTTCGGGGGACTGTGGTGGAGGTGTAGAAGGATGATGGATGGGCGGAAGTTGTTCCTGGTGGTGAGGCGGAACTTATGAGATGGTTGGAGAGCCGTGTGGAGGGGCGGAATGGTGGGGGTGGCTTGCCGGAGGTTGGTCGGAGCCAGAGGAAGATGGAGGTGGTCAGGCACTGTCGGGTGGCAATTAAATAAAATAACAGGGGGAAAAGAGAGAGGGGAAGATGGAGAAGGTATCTGGAGTGATCTGGAAGGAAGGGAGGTAGCAGAGTGGACGCCGCGTAACTGCCGTCGTCGGAGAAGAAGAACCCTGAGGGAGGGAGTAGCGACGAGGACGAGGTCAGGGGCACGCGTGCTTGGTATGGAGCAACGCGGGAGGAAGAGGCGGAGTTGACTCTGCTGCTGGTATGGCAGAAGAGCGACAAGGAGGAGGGCAGGAGGTCGCCGGAGCTTGCGGTCTCTTAGCTGGAGATGAGAGAGAGGAAAACTTGGGGGAATCTCCGTCAAAATAAGGCTCCGGATCTGCGGCCGGGTCTGGGGATCCTTTTATAGGTGTTGGCCGAACCTTCTAGCGCGTGGAGATCGCGCAATCACCTCCGCCGGCTCACCGGAGATGGAAAGAGGGTGGATACCCAAATCTCTTGTGCGTTCGCATGAGAGATTGGGTTCACACCAGAGATTGTGACTGGCTTTAGAAGGAAGGGAATTCCTCAGAGAATCTCCCTTCTATTTCTGGGAGGGAATCTCTGAGGAATCAGAGTGTAATCCCTCTAAACCTCATCGGAGATCGGTTCTGCCCTAACAATGGCGGCAGGACTTGATTGCAAAGGTGGCGAGGAACTTAGGGGGCTCTCTACAAAGATATTCAAAAGATAGGAACCAAATTGTGATTTGGGTGTACTAAATTGCAAAGTAGGTCAAGATGACCTCCCCTTAGGTCTAAATTTTGGTATAAACCTAATTTGGACCTGAGGAATCCAATGGTGAAGTTGGATTTTAGGTTTGACCTCGTTTGACTAGATATTTTGCGTAAAAACCCAAATTAGGTTAATTGAAGAGCTAGGACCCTAATCTAGGTCAAATTGGGTTCCAAAGATCACATTAAGTGTTATAAACCCTAAGGAGTATTTTTACATGATTTTTAGAGGGTTCACTTGATTTTTATCCCGACCGAAACCCTGTTAATTTAGGCGAGTCTGTTTTAGGGTTACCAAATGTCATTTAATTCCTATATTGCACATAAACCCATTTCTGATTGACTCAACCCACTTTTTATCTCATTTAGACCATTTGACCTATGTTTTGCCTCTGAGAAATCCCGTTTATGTACTGCAATGGTAAAATTGAAGTTTTAACCTTTATTTCATGTTTTCTTCTCAGAGCAGTTATTCCTTCATTTAGGCCTTCTTTTAGGTTATGTAGGAGCTTGTATCTTCTTTATTGGGTCAAAATGAGCTAGTTATGGCTCATGATGAGGCTCTCATCATACCCCCATGCCTAGCTTTTGCTAGTCCCATAGCAAAATTTCAAGGTTTTAACTTCCATTCTAGACCCTGAGTGTCAACAATAAGTGCTCCTTTTCTTTCGTGATTAGGTAGGAATGCCGTTAATAGGCCTAGAGGTACTCAAGTACCAACCAAATCCGGACCTGTTCCGCTTTAGCCTCAGTCCTCCACAAAGGTTTCTACGGCCCACAGAAGCTAACCTAGGGTTTGTTGGACTCCGTGGTTAAAGCACCCGTGCTTGAGACATTTTTAGCCTAAGTTAAGTTTGCAGTGCATTTTTTTTTTGTAAGAGAGAGATAGAAGATTTATTTGTTTGGAGAGCTTTTTCTCTCTCTCTTTTCTTTTTATTTCTAGCTTCGGATTAGCTTCTCAACACGATCTGTATCAGATTCCTCGTCCCCATCATCAATCCTCAGGGGTCCCTGGCTTTCGAGATTTCGAGATAATCCTACCCATGGCAATCCCCAGAACCCTAGCTTTTGAGATTTCGAGATAATCCTGCCCATGGTGTTCCGTGGCCGAATTCAGACCCTGGCGATCGACATTTCGGGATAATGCCGCCCATGGTATCTGAACCAGCAGAGTGCTTACATGCCCTCAGTAGGATTTTTAAATATCCTAAGAGACAAGCACCGAGGAGACGATATGTTGTTACGCATCTTCGAGGGGAATTTCCCGCCTCTCCGTGTTGGGAACTCGTCCAAATCAACTTGTGTTGATTGGCTGCTCCTAATCTAGGTGACTTTTTCAGAACATTAAACGCTTTTCGCGTGATTTGGATGTTTATGCACACTGAACCAGACTGTGTGTGAATGTGGGGTGCTTAGGTTACCGAATCCCGCAAACCAGAAGTCAGTTAACGAGGCCGAATACTTCCTAAGCCTTAGACCTAATACTCAAGCTTTGCATTTTCCTCAACCTCTTGAGGATTATCCAGATTTTAACGGATACGTAAATTTTTAAGCTAAAGATTCTAGCCCAAGAGGCCTAAGACCAGCATTCCCGCTAATCTCTTATTGTTTCTTCGTAGCACTTTTCTTTCCTTTTTCTTGATTTGGTCTAGAACTTCAGTTAACCCCTTAATCTTTTACTAATGACTATTTCTTTTCATTTTCATTTTGTGCTCCTTTTTGTCATTTTACTCTTTTCCTTCTCTCATTTGTATGACCATGAATTGTTCCTCCCCTCTATCAAGTCTTTTTTTTTTTTAAAAAAATGAAACCCTTTCTTGATATGAATTTCCCTGATATTTTGCACTTTCATACCCCCCCATGCCTACGATTTGCAATGTCCCCATTGTAAATTAGGTGGGTTCGATTTCAGCTTAGTTCATGCATTAAGACAGGTGTGTGGTGAGTGAATGGGTCGAAGTGACTTGTTGCGAACGATTTCTAATCTCGGGTAGGGATACCTGAGGTGAAGTTGGCTGTTCTAATGGATGAACCCTAAAGTGCAATATGAATTCCGCATAGAGATGTCAGGAAAGGTTTCGAGTTTTTCAAAGAATGACGGGTTGCCTCCCTCTAAGCGTTGAGTTTTACGCCATCGGCTAGGTGCAATGAGCTCAAGAGGAATGGAGGGTAAAGGATGACTCAGCCAAATCTATATTGGTCATGTCAATGAACGGCTTGAGTCTCTGACCGTTCACGACAAAGGGTTCAGAATCGTGGCTGAGTTGGCTGATTTCAATGGCTCCATTTCTGAAGATTTGTCGGACTAGGTAGGGTCCGACCCACTTGGATCTTAGCTTCCCTGGGAATAATTTTAGTCGAGCATCAAAGAGTAAAACTTTTTGACCAGGATGAAAGACCTTTCTAGAAATGTGTTTGTCGTGAAAAGCTTTAACTCGTTCTTTGTAAATTTGTGAGTTCTCATACGCGTCGTGGCGTAATTCATCGATCTCGCTCATTTGAAGTCTTCTGTGGGTTCTAGCCTTAGAAAGATCTAGATTACAAGTCCGTATTGCCCAATAGGCTTTATGCTCCAACTCGACGGGGAGGTGACATGCCTTCCCGTACACTAGTCTGAAGGGAGACATTCCTAATTGGGTCTTGTGGGTGGTCCTATAGGCCCACAATGCTTCCGGAAGTCGAGAAGACCAATCTTTTCTATCAGGTCGAACAGTAACCTGAAGGATCTTCTTGATCTCTCGGTTAGATAGCTCAGCTAGACCATTAGTTTGGGGGTGGTAAGGAGTAGAGATTCGGTGTGGCACCCCGTATTTGGTCATCAGTGACCTGAACTGAGCGTTTGTAAAATGGGTCCCTCCATCGGAAATTATAGCACGTGGAATTCCGAACCTTGAGAAAATGTTGTGATGAAGGAATTTTATAAACGACTTTATGATTGTTGGTTCGGGTTGGAATGGCTTCTATCCACTTGGAAACATAGTCAACTGCGAGTAAGATGTATTCGAAGCCATCCAAGATCGGGAAGGGTCCCATGAAATCAATCCCCCAAATATCAAAAATTTCGCATACCAAGATCGGCTATAGAGGCATCATGTCTCGATGGCTCATGTTGCCCAGAGTCTGGCAACGGGAACATGCCTTACAGTGATCGTATGCATCCTTGAAAATTGTGGGCCAGTAAAAGCCGCACTGGAGGACTTTCGATGCAGTTTTATGTCCTGAAAAATGTCCACCGCATGCCTGGTCATGGCAGAATGAGAGTATGTCTTTGATTTCCACTTCCACGACGCACCGTCGAATTATCTGATCAGCACCAATGCAGAATAGATACAGGTCTTCCCATAGGTAATACTTGGCATCGGAACGCAATTTGTCCTTTTTGGCCTTCGACCAATCGGGCGGAATCTGATGTGATGCCAGGTAATTAACTATTTCAGCGAACCATGGAAGACTTGTACTGATAGTCAGGAGGTGCTCATCAGGGAAATGTTCTGTAATAGGTCCGGAAGGGTCGATTATTTCAGAAGGAAGGCGGGACAAGTGATCAGCTACCACATTCTGCTTTCCCGCCTTGTCGTGAATCTCGAGGTCAAATTCTTGCAACAGCAAGATCCGTCGGATTAATCGAGGTTTCGCATCCTTCTTTGCAAGGAGATGCCTCACGGCTGTGTGATCCGAGTATATGATAACACGGAAACCCAGAAGGTATGATCTGAATTTTTCCAGGGCAAATACTATGGCCAGCAGCTCTTTCTCAGTAACCGTATAGTTATGCTGAGCCTCATCCAGTGTTTTGCTGGCGTAGTAAATGACCACAGGTTTCTCGTCAATTTTCTGCCCCAAAACCGCTCCTACAATGAAGTCAGATGCATCGCACATGATCTCAAAGGGTTGAGACCAATCAGGGGACTGTAGGATCGGGGCTTGGGTGACTCAGTCACGTAGGATCTCAAATGCTTAAGTGCATTCCTTGGAAATTTCAAAAGGCACATCCTTGGAGAGAAGATTGGTCAGGGGGCGTGCGATTTTGGAGAAATCAGGGATAAATCGACGGTAGAAACCGACGTGCCCCAAAAAAGATCGGATGTCCTTGATTGAGCTAGGCATAGGGAGCTTGGAAATCAGGTTAACCTTAGCTCGATCCACTTGGATGCCTTTCTCAGAGATTAAATGTCCCAGGACAATTTCCTCAGGCACCATGAAATGGCTCTTTTCCCAGGAAAGAACCAAATTCACCTCGATGCATCGCCTGAGTATTTGGACCAAGTGTTTGAGGCAATCGTCAAATGATTGTCCAAAAACTGAAAAGTCATCCATGAAGACTTCCAGATAATCACCTACCATATCTGAGAATATGGCAAGCATGCACCGCTGAAAAGTTGCAGGTGCATTGCAGAGACCGAATGGCATCCTTCGAAACACGTACGTCCCGAAGGGGCAGGTGAATGTGGTCTTTTCTTGGTCCTCTGGATGGATTGCCACCTGATTGTAACCGGAGTACCCGTCAAGAAAGCAGAAGAACCTATTTCCCGCTAGTTTTTCGAGGATCTGATCAATAAACGGTAGTAGGAAATGATCCTTCTTCGTGGAGGAATTGAGTCTTCTGTAATCAATGCAGACTCTCCACGAGTTAGCTATTCGGGTTGGAATGACTTCTCCAGTTTCAGTCGTGATAATGGTAAGTCCTGCCTTTTTAGGCACCACTTGTATTGGACTCACCCAACGACTGTCGGAGATCGGGTAGATGATCCCTGCATCTAACCACTTTATGATCTCCTTTTTCACGACCTCTTGTAGGTTAGGGTTTAGGCATCTTTGCATTTCTCTTGAAGGTCGTGCGCCTTCTTCTGTGTAGATTCGATGTGTGCAGTATGAAGGGCTTATACCGGTCAAATCATCGAGAGTCCATCCAATGGCTCTTCGATGTTCCTGGAGAACAGAAATCAAACGGAGTTCCTGGTCAGGTATGAGTCGAGAGTTGATAATCACAGGAAACGTCCGATTTGAATCCAAAAAGACGTACTTCAGATGTTCGGGAAGGGGCTTGAGTTCCATGACAGGATTTTCAGCAGCAGCGGGTGGTTCGGGGTTTGTATCAGGAGTAATGGTAGGAGTCATAGGTGTGTGTAGATTATGTTCGCACTCCTCTATTAGCGGGTTTTGATTCTCTAGTGGTTGGTCAGGGATAATCAGGTTGTCTTCTATATGCAATTCATCAACCACGGCTCTGACATCACATATTTCCTCTATAACCCCACAATTAATCCCTTATTGGGCCTTAAAAATGTCAATCTTCAGGTTTTGGTTCCCAAATTTTAATTCTATTTGGCCCTCCTCACAGTTTATGTTGGCCCTAGCAGTGGCCAAAAAGGGTCTCCCTAATATGATTGGTGTGTCCCTTGGGTTCTTAGGTGCGTCCATGTCTAGTACTATGAAGTCCACCGGGAAATAGAAATCTCGTACCCTAACAATGACATCCTCGAGTATTCCTCTAGGTGACTTGATGGATCGATCGGCTAACTGCAATGTCACCTCATGGGTTTAAGTTCAGATTCTTCAAGGTGGTCAAGGAGGGATGTAGGTATTAAATTTATAGAGGCACCTAGGTCTAGTAAGGCTCTATCAAATTAGGTTTCACCAATTTTACAGGAAATCAAGGGAGTTCCTGGGTCTTTAGCATTGGGTGGGAGTTTGCTCAAGATGACAGAGCTGGCTTGCTCTGATAGTACGATTGGATTCCCATCCTTGGTTCGCGGCTTACGTTTAGGGGTACATATGTCTTTCAAGAATCTTGCGTAAGCCGGTATGTGGTGAATTGCATCCATCAATGGGATGTTTATCTGGACCTGTTCAAAGAGCTTGATCAGATCCTCCTTGGGAGCCACGGGTTTAGTTATCCTTTTTCCTTTAGTCAAGGCCTCAGGAAATAGGATCCTAGTTGGTTCCTCTAGGATAGGTCCAAGTTCTTGATCTGGGACAGTGGTATCTTGGATAACTATCCTAGGGTCTTGGCTATTATCAGGCTTGGAGTGGTTCGGATAATGTGGGTCTTGGGTTGTTCTACCACTACGTGTTGTTACAGAGTTTAATCCGGCCTGATTTTTGTTTGGGTTTGGTAGGAGGGGTGGCTGTTGCTGAAATCTCGCATAAGATGTTGAAGCTTCCATCCCGTCTGGCGATGGAGTAGGAGGGGCCTGATAAATCACATGTGTTTAGCCTGAATTTGGATTCATAACGTGCTTCTGGGTTAGCACGTTATTTGGGTTGGGCAGAGGTTGCGAAGGAAGGGTGCCAGGTTGGCAGGAATTTGCCATCTGGGCCAGTTGGTTGTGAACCTCTGTGATCTCATCCTTGTGCTGTTTTTGCATTGCCGCATTCGTCTTTTGAATGTCAGCCAGTGCTTGAAGGATAAGAGTCATTTGATCCTGGTTTTGCCCGGATTGGTAGGTGGGATTGGGCCGAGGCTGAGGCGGCTGATATGGATGAGGGGCTTGTGGATGGGGTTGATATGGTGGTCTTTGAGAATTTTCCGCCCACTGAAAGTTAGGATGATTTCTCCATCCAGGGTTGTAGGTATTGGAGAATGGGTCATTCTGGATGGCGTTGAGGTCCTCGCAGTTCTGAGGAACCTCAGGAAAGTCAGAATACGAGGGTTCAGAGTTCCCCCAACTTGAGTAGAATGGATCGAAGGTCACTCCGGTCCGAGAGGCAGACGGGGGTGGATATGGGTCCATCCCCTTAGCAGATTGGTGATAGATGTTTTGCACAGTTTCCCTTGCCAGAGGTGGTCATGCAAAAGAGTTTTACGCAGAGGTGGCTTGCTGCAAATGTCGAGTTAGCTCGTCCACCTTCTTTTCTATGATAGAAACCTTGTCCAACCGACTGGCCATCAGTTCCAAGTCGACAGAGTTGGACAGGTCCTGCATCTCATGTGTCCCTCTTAGATTCGTCAATGCACGAGCATTCGTCCTGTCGAATAAGCCCATGGAGTCATTGTTTATGGAGTTCTCGCACATGTTTTCGAGAATCTCCCACACCATGTCCTCGTGTTGACCCATGATGTTTCCTCCACATGTTGCATTGACGAATAAATGAATATCTTCACGGAGTCCCTGGTAAAAAGACTGGACTTGTTCCCACTTAGGAACTCCGTGATGGGGACACTTTCGCATGAGATCTAAGAATCGATCCCATGCTTCGTGAAGAGGTTCTCCCGGTTGTTGAGTGAAATGAGTGATCTGGTGGCGCAAGGCATTCGTCCGACCAACGAGGAAGAATTTTTTCAAAAATTCAGACTGCAGTTCCTCCCATGTGTTGATCGGACGGGTCTGAGTTTGATACCAGTGTGCGGCCTTGTCCATGAGGGAGAACGAAAACATTTTCATGAGTAGGATATCCCGATTTTGAACATCTGACCCGAAGGTCTGGGCCAGATGCTTGAGTTGTTTAATGTGTTGGAATGGATCCTCAGAGTTAAGCCCATGGAACTTTTGTATGGCATGAATCATATTGGGCTTCAGTTCAGAATCAGGTCCTCCAATTGGGATTTGTACTCGAGGTTCGATCGCCACCGCAGTGGGATTATAGTGATCTCGCATCATAGGTCGTTGCGGTGGGTTTACAAAGTTCTGAAAGAGATCGTTAAGGTGTTGAAGTTGGTGTTCAAGGTTATTCTCCTCTTCAATGGGTTGTGCCATGATGGAAGAAGGAGAACCAGGGTCTGAATCAGATGAAAGATTTATGTAGTGGGGTTGCTGCACAAACAAGGGCGTCGAGGCTTGGCCTCGACGAGAATGAATTTCTAAAGGAGGTCTTAAGGGTGGCCTTAAGGACCTCCTACCGAACATGCACCGAAGGATGTGATGAGATTTAGAAGGTGCTGGACCCAATCAAGACACCCAAAAAATTGTTGGGTGACTATAAAGGTTCGGGGCGGATGGACCCCTTAGTCAGAATGGTCGTCCACTTGAGAAATACCTAGGCAGCCAGAGAGGGAGAGTCCCGCAAAGACCCCTACACGGTAGAGCGTCCCCACGAGTTACAGGGTTTCCCCCACCCGACTTCTCTTGTCACTGCGGTTCCAGGTAGACCAGAATGGGGACCTTGACCTCTTAAGTCTACCTTTTTTACTTTAAGATCAAGGTGCTTAATGTTCCACTTGAACTTTTAGGTATTTTCAGTGAAAAAGTGACCTAATTTTAAGGTTGGTTGACCCAAGGGATCAACTTCACCTTTTGTTCCTTTAAGAGCTTTTAGGTCCTTTTCTTTTAAGGTTCAAATGGATTAAAAGCTTGATTTGCTTAGGGTTCTTCTTGTGTAGATCTTTTCAATCAAGGTTTAGGCACACCTCTTTTTGAAAAAATTTATTTCTTTGTTTAAGATAAGGTGTGTCTCTAAAAACCCTAGCCTTTTAATCCTTAAATTGGCTCTAGTGGGTCCAATTTAGTTGCCTCAGAATTTAGTACCTAGGGCTCAATCAAGAAAGTTTTAGCTCTAGTTGCCTTAGTTGGATGAACAGACAAACAATGTGTTGAAATGAAAATCAGGCAACTTGATGAGTTACTAAATATGAAACAGGTAGCCCTAAGTTGATTTTTCTTTTTTTCCTTTTTGGATTTTGAGAGGGCTTATGGAAATTACCTGTTCCTTGGAGTATCTGTTGTGCAACAGCTCTTCTTTCCTTTTTGCTTTCCCTATTTTGAACACAACAAAAGAGAGGAGTTAGGTCAAATATTGGATCAAAAAGTTGTAATCAAAAGCTTTAAAAGTGCCCGTTGCTCCCCGGCAACGGTGCCAAAATGTTTGTACGCTTTTGCGAGTTTTAAAAGATAACACGTTGTAATATAGCCGACAAAACGTTCAAACAAATATAGAGAATTTTATTACTCGAAAAACTAGAGTATCCGAGGTCGAACACAGGGAGCAATCTCAGTACTTTCAAAACCAAAGAATACAACTTTTAAATGAACATAATTGATTCAAAGAGAGAGAGAGTTATAAAAAGAATTGCTAAAAGAAAATAGAATTGGACGTCTGATTTCTTTATCAGACGTCTTAAAAGTGAGTCTTCTCTCTCTTCTGCCTTCTTCTTCGTTGGCTCTTCTTCTTCTCTTATGATCCACAGGTCTTTTTCTTCCTTGAACTTCTTTCTCTTCTCTTCTCTTTCCTGCGAAGGCTTCTTCTTCCTGCCTTTGTTTCTCTTCTGTCTTCTTCTTTCTTTTTGTCTTTTCTGTAGTCCTTCCTTCTCTCAGATCTCTGCCTTGCTCAACTTCCTTTCTTCAGAGTTCCTTCTTCTTTTGCTCCTGCTCTTCTATTTCTTCAGTTCTTTTTTCTTTCCTTCGCCTCTTCCTTCTCTTCTTTTCCCTTGCTGCAGCGGCTAAGTGTTTGCTTCTTCCTCTCTTCCTTCTTCCCTGCGCACACCACAGCCAATGCAAAACCTACCCCTTTCCCTCTACCCAAACGTCTCTCTCTTTCTCTGTAATTTGCTCAAGGACACTCTCCCAGAGCCACACGGGTAATCGGGTCAGATTTCGCACCCGAGACCAGGTGCACCGACAGGTGGGTGATGCTCGAGGAGTGCTCAGGTTAGGGTCGGGTCGAATCCCGCCAGATCCGTGAGGTGAAGCCGCAGACGAGGCGAGTGGGTTAGGTGAGGGACCTCACCCCTGTGCTTTTGGAGGCGGTAAAACAATATAACGAAAATAATTTATGGCGCACCTGTGTTTTGCGTTTCCACGATGTGGGACTATCAAGCCTCTGCCCCACTCTCGCGCGCACTCGCAGACCTTCGTGCAATCGCCACAGCTGGGAGCTTCGCAGTGCTGCTTGCTGGACCTGAGGGCTTCGCAACGCTCTCGCGAATCTGCTGCGCCTGGAGCCTGGGAGACCTGACGCCTGGAGCTGCTTTGGAGCTTCTTCAACTGTCGTCAATGGCGACAGGAGCGTCGATACTGTCAAACAGCAATACGGCCTATTGGCCTAATCAAACTAGCTGGGCACCTTCACCGTGGCACGGCGAAGATGGTGCACGGTGCTGCAGGCCGTGGAATGGCCTAGGCGTGCGGGCCTAGGTCAACCTGTGGCCGGAAGTGTGGGGTTGTTCGGGGGACTGTGGTGGAGGTGTAGAAGGATGATGGATGGGCGGAAGTTGTTCCTGGTGATGAGGCGGAACTTATGAGATGGTTGGCGAGCCGTGTGGAGGGGCGGAATGGTGGGGGCAGCTTGCCGGAGGTTGGTCGAAGGCGAGGAAGATGGAGGTGGTCAGGCACTGTCGGGGGGCAAGTAAATAAAATAATAGGGGGAAAAGAGAGAGGGGAAGATGGAGAAGGTATCTGGAGTGATCTGGAAGGAAGGGAGGCAGCGGAGTGGACGGCGTGTAACTGCTGTCGTCGGAGAAGAAGAACCCTGAGGGAGGCAGCGGCGACGAGGACGAGGTCAGGGGCACGCGTGCTTGGTATGGCGCAACGCGGGAGGAAGAGGCAGAGTTGACTCTGCTACTGGTATGGCAGCAGAGCGACGAGGAGGGGAGGAGGTCGCCGGAGCTTGCGAGTCTCTTGGCCGGAGATGAGAGAGAGGAAAACTTGGGGGAATCTCCGTCAAAACAAGGCTCCGGATCTGCGGCCGGGTCTGGGGATCCTTTTATAGGTGTTGGCCGAACCTTCTAGTGCGTGGAAATCGCGCAATCACCTCCGTCGGCTCGCCGGAGATGGAAAGAGGGTGGATACCCAAATCTCTCGTGCGTTTGCATGAGAGATTGGGTTCACACCAGAGATTGTGATTGGCTTTAGAAGGAAGGGAATTCCTCAGAGAATCTCCCTTCCATTTCTGGGAGGGAATCTCTGAGGAATCAGAGAGTAATCCCTCTCTAAACCTCGCCGGAGATCGGTTCTGCCCTAACAATGGCGGCAGGACCTGATTGCAAAGGTGGCGAGGAACTTAGGGGGCTCTTTGCAAAGATATTCAAAGGATAGGGACCAAATTGTGATTTGGGTGTACTAAATTGCAAAGTAGGTCAAGATGACCTCCCCTTAGGTCCAAATTTAGATATAAACCTAATTTGGACCTGAGGAATCCAATGGTGAAGTTGGATTTTAGGTTTGACCTCGTTTGACTGGATATTTTTGCGTAAAAACCCAAATTAGGTTAATTGAAGAGCTAAGACCCTAATCTAGGTCAAATTGGGTTCCAAAGGTCACATTAAGTGTTTTAAACCCTAAGGAGTATTTTTCCATGGTTTTTAGAGGGTTCACTTGATTTTTATCCTGACCGGAACCCTGTTAATTTAAGCAGATCTGTTTTAGGGTTACCAAATGTCATTTAATTCCTAGATTGCACATAAACCCATTTCTGATTGACTCAACCCACTTTTTATCTCATTTAGACCATTTGACCTATGTTTTGCCTCTGAGAAATCCCGTTTATGTACTGCAATGGTAAAATTACAGTTTTAACCTTTATTTCATGTTTTCTTCTCAGAGCACTTATTCCTTCATTTAGGCCTTCTTCTAGGTTATGTAGGAGATTTTATCTTCTTTATTGGGTCAAAATGAGCTAGTTATGGCTCATGATGAGGCACTCATCACTGCTCGCAGCGCACGACCGTGCCGTGCCACGTCCGCCTGCTGCCTGAGCTGCAGCAGCTCTTCCCTAGCACCACATGCTTGCTGCGCACCCGCCGGTCGGCTCTGGCTGCTCCGGTGAGCTCGCACCCTTGCGGTCAAGCTCCCTCTTCCACTTGCAACTGCCCCTCCTCCCCACACACTCGCAGCCGCTGCTACCGCTCTCACCTACTCGCTCTCTCGCTGATAGTGGGAAGAAGAAGAAGGCGGTGGAGTGAGAGTGAGGGTGAGGGAGAGGATTGTATGCTGTTAGAGGATCCGTTCGTGATCAGAGGTCCGAGTGGTTAGCTGTTTGTAGTTGAGGAGGTATACACGGGTTGCGAGGTCAGTGTTGGGGGACACAGCCTTCCCGCTGACCTGATTATGATAGAGATGGAGGACTTCGGCGTAATTCTGGGGATGGACTGGTTGTTCGCTTACCACTCCTTGGTGGACTATTTTAAGAGAAAGATTGTTTTCTCCATACCGGAGTTGAGGGGAGCAGTACCCGGAGCTTTTCGTGGGTATGTCTTTTCAAACTGGCTTCGGTCCTCTTTGAGTTTGATATGCATATATCGTTCTTTCTCGCACCCTAGTTAGCGCAAGTTTCGAGGATGAAACTTCCATTGTGAGTTTGTTATATTATTATAACCAGGACATCAAACGTCGTTTAAGACATCTGGGAAGTGGTCCAGACGTCTGGAAGCCTTCCCACACACTCGCATCCGTACGCAGACTGAACCCGCCGCCCTCCTTCTCTTTCCTTCCACCCTGCAGATGCAGCTTTTTCTCTCTCTCCCCTTGACAGCCTTCAAATACCCCTCTCCTCTCACTCACCCTCACTCCATCACCTTCTTCTTCTTCTTCCTGTCAGCGAGAGCGTGAGCGGGAGAGGGTAGCTGTAGCGGCTGCTGTGAGTGTGTGGGAGGAGGGGCTACTGTGGGAGGGAGAGAGAGCTCGATCGCGAGGTTGCGAGCTTGCCGGAGCAGCCAGGGCTGGCCGGCGGTTGCACAGCAGGCGCGTGGTGCTGAGGAGGAGCTGCTGCAGCTCAGGCAGCAGGCAGGCGCAGTGCGGCACGGTCGTGTGCTGCGGGCGGAGGGCGAGGAGGTCCTAATTCTGGGAAAATTTCCCAGAATCAGACGTCTGGACTCACGTCCAGATGACGCAGGAGACGTCTGGAGAAAGGTCCAGACGTCTAAAAGGTACGTTATTTTTACCTTCTTCCTTCATGTGTACGGCCATGCAGTTGTTCCACCGAAGGCTTCTGCATCGTTTCGTGTTGAGGATGGTCGTTTAGAGGGGTTGGACCCTTGTTACTGAGAGGGCACTACCCTATACTGGTTTCGTGTTGTGCTTTTGGCGCACCCGTTAACGGAAACGACTAACCGCGTGCCAGTGCGGGGTAGCTACCCGTGCGTTTATCGCGCTTGCCGTAGTCATCGTTATGTCTGTCAGCGACCTTGGTGTGGTTGATTGAGGGTATGACTACCACGGGGGACTCTCTCGACTAGGAGAGCACCACGTGTTACTTCTACTTTTTGGGAGAGACTGCAATCAAGATCGTTCCCACGAGGAACATTCAAGATCAAGAGAAAGGTCTGAGAAATAATTCAATAGTGAATAAATGGAAAAATTAAAGAAAGAAATTAAAAATATAATAGCTACTTTCCACCTTACTATTTTTCCTAGCTTTTGGTTGCCACTCTACTCAGCATTTCCCTAACGTGTCACCTTTGTTACCTTTCAGGACCAGGTGTTAAACAGCCAGAGTTGGCGGCTGTTATAACCGGGCATCAAGCGTCGTTCAAGACATCTGGGAGGCAGCCCAGACGTCTGGTTAGACGTCTGGAGGCCTTCCTAGACGTCTGGAATTAAATTTTTTCAGCGTGCGGGTTCGCGTTTGCACGCATGAGTGCGCAGACTGAACCTGCCGCCCTCCTTCTCTTTCCTCTCCCTCCCTACAAGCGTAGCTTTTCTCTTTCTCTCTCCCTGCGGCTGCCTTCAAATACGCCTCTCCCTCTCCCTCACCCTCACTCCACCGCCTTCTTCTTCTTCTTCTCCCTGTCAGCGAGAGAGCGAGCGGCAGCAGCGACTGCTGCGAGTGTGTGGGGAGGAGGAGCTGTTGCTGGAGGAAGAGGGAGCTTGACTGCGAGGTTGCGAGCTCACCGGAGCAGTCAGAGTCGACCGGCGGGTGCGCAGTAGCGTGGGGTGCCACGGAGAAGCTACTGTAGCTTAGGTAGCAGGCAGGCGCGGCACGGCATGGCCGTGCGCTGTGGGCGGAGGGCGAGGAGGTCCTGATTCTGGGAAAATTTCCCAGAATCAGACGTTTGGACTTACGTCAAGACGACGAAGGGGACATCTGGAGGAAGGTCCAGACGTCTGAAAGGTACGTTATTTTTATCTCCTTCTTCTTTCGCATGTACGGCCATGCAGCTGTTTCCACCGAAGTCTTCTGCTTCCTTTGGTGTTGAGAGCGGGCGCGTGTGTGTGCATGATTTATTCAGGAAGGCGCAAGGGCAAGCCATCCCACACAGATCAGATGTCTGGGCACGGCACCAGACGACGGAGAGGGTCTCCAGACATTCGGAGTGACAGTCGGACGTCTGGAAACTAAGTCCAGATGGTTTAGTAGGCTTATGGACATTTGAAGGATCACGCAGATCAAGGTATGACCTGAGCGATCATTTAAGACGTCTGGAAGAAGTTCCAGACATCTGATTTTGGGCAGACTCATCGTTGTTGACCTGTTTAGGGTCCGTTCGGAGTCTGTTTTCCGCATTTCAAGTTTCGTTCTTCTTAGATTTAGTTCCTCTACCTGTTTACAGCAATCGTATGCTGTTCTGAGTAGCTCTTTGTCTTTGATCCTTGTGTTAGGACCCCCTTCCGTTGCACTCTGGGGGTTGCGGAGGCACGCGAGCTTGCCGATTATGGCCCCAGTACTCCCGATTTTGCGGGTAGAGTGGCCCTTTCAATTATTTATAAAAAATTATGCAACTGTGAAATAATTAATAGAGTTTAGGGTATTGCATGAACCCTAGGATTGAAAAACTAGATTGCATGATAGATCCTAGGGTATTGCATGAATCCTAGGATTGAAAAACTAGATTGAATGATAGATCCTATGGTATGGCATGAATCCTATGACTGGAAAACAGGATTAAATATCTATACATTGCAGTCTTGAAAAAATAGAAAGGAAAAGATAACTGCCTGTAAAATTGGTTAACAGCTGCCCGTTTATGAATGAATAACTATTGTTGAGAACAAGGGTTATATGGATATAAAGCTGGAATGGTGAAACCTAAATTGGCTGAGTTAAAAGAGCACGAACCCTATGGGGAATTAGGAGTAGAACTCCTGGAAAATAAATGGAATAGAATTGGGGAAGTGAGCTAGCCCTTGAGTAAGGAGTACCAAGGAGAGCGACTGTCCCCCTTGTTTAGTGTAGAGCGGAGCTAGCCGCCCCAGGGACCCGGGGTTAGTTCTGGCCACTTTGTATCGAATTTTGGCCATCGTGTACACAGTACCGAGGAGAGCTACTAGTGTAAGGAGAGCACTAGCTACCCCACAGGCCCCGGGGTTCTGCTAGCCCTCCTACACCGACTTGTTAGGCCCACTGGGCAAACCAGGGTAGTCAGTTGAGGGTGCGTGGACTGTGGAGGGGCAAGACCCCTGTTTGGTTACTGTGGAGGTGCTGGACCCCTGTTACTGAGAGGGCTATGCCCTATACTGGTTCCATGCTGTGCTTTTAGCGCACACATTAACGGAAACAACTGACAGTGCGCCAATGCGGGGTAGGTACCCGTGCGTTTATCGCGAGTGCCGTAGTCACCGTTACGTCTGTCAGCGACCTTGGGGTGGTTGACTGAGGGTAGGACCACCACGGGGGACTCTCCCGGCCAGGAGAGCACCACGTGCTACTTCTACTTTTCGGAAAAGACTGCAATCAAGATCGTTTCCACGAGGAACATTCAAGATCAAGAGAAGGATCTAAGAAATAATTCAAGAGTGAATAAATGGAAAAATATAAAGAAGGAAAATTAAAAATATAGCAGCTACTGTCCACCTTACTATTTCTTAGCTTTTAGTTGCCACTCTACTCAGCGTTTCGCTAACGTGTCACCTTTATTAGCTTTTCAGGATCAGGTGTTGAGCAGCCAGAGTCGGCGGCTGCAGAGGGCGCTGGGTCTAGTAGAGCCCAGTAGTGTTACTTGTGTAGTACCCACTGTCATTTTCTTTCTGTTGTAGTGAGTAGTTCTGTTACCCCTGTACTCTTTTTATTGTAAGCTTCATGTTTATGTACATGTTTATTTTCTTTACTGTTGTGGCGGTGTATACTATGGTATTTCTTTCTTTACTGCTGTATTTTGTTACTGCCAGTTATATACATGGTGAATGTGGTTTACTTTACTGCTCTTTTGGTTACTTTCTCGTTGGACGACTGGGTCTTGGGATCAGTCGAGTCGGTCCTATTCTCGTGTCTCGTAGGGATTCGGGAATCGGGTCGTAACAAGATGGTATCAGAGCAAGGTCGTCCCGAGAAGTGGTCCAACTGACTGGAAAATAACCAATTCACGTGTCTGTAACTAGAGTAGCCACCACAACATTTCTCTTGACATCAGCTCTTAGACTTCTTTGTTAGATATCGTTTATATTGACGTGATTCCGTTTTGTTTTCGCTTCTCCTTGCAGGAGATGCCTCGAAAGGGGACTAGTGAGGCCGACCGTGGGCGCGGCTGAGGATGAGGTTGGTGGGGTGGGCGTGTTGCGGGTGACGTCTCAGTGGACCAGCCACTGCTCCTGGGCATTCAGGCCCAGGACCTCGCCCAGCTGATACGGGACATAGTGCGAGAGGAGCTCCACCTGCCGCCCCAAGCGCCTCTCCCTGGGGCTGTGGAGGGGGAGTCCTCTGTGGGACCACGCGACGGATGTGGCGCTGGACGTGGGGGAGGGGATGGGCCACCACCGCCCCCACCTTCCTCCGACACTTCTGTGCACGAGGCTTCCTTACCTGGAGGTGCACCTGCATCTCCACTGCAGTGCCACTTCGAGCTTTTCGGGCAGTTCCGAAAGCTGAAGCCCCCCTCCTTCACAGGGGATGAGGACCTGATCGAGGCGGAGGACTGGCTCGAGCAGATCGAGAAGGTTTTTGACACCCTTTGCCCCTGGTGGAGTGCCACGTGGCCTTTGCCACGTACCAGCTGGAGAGTGCGGCACACAGGTGGTGGAGGGCAGTTAGGGGATAGGAGAGGGACAAGCCGACCTGGGATCGATTTGTCACCCTCTTCTGCGAGCAGTACTTTCCCCAGACGTGGTAGGACCAGAGGAGGCAGGAGTTCCACACTCTCTGCCAGGGGATGATGACCGTGAGCACGTACTGCATGCGCTTTCTGGAGCTGTCCCGCTTCGCAGCGACAGTCGTAGCCACTGAGGAGGAGCACCTTTGGAGGTTCACCGAGGGGCTCTGGCCTGCGATTCGGGGGTATGTCAAACCCCTGAAGCTGCCTACGTTCTCAAGGGTGGTGGAGGCAGCTATGACCTACGAGGAGACCAACCCGTCCGTGCGAGATACTGATAGCGGGCGAAAGAGGCCCTTTCAGCCAGACTTTTCACAGGGCCGGCAAGAGAGGAGACACGTGGCACCCGCAGGAGAGCCGTCACATTTTGCAGGTCCATTAGTGGCCTTTAGGGGCCCTCGATAGGGGCCAGTTGCTAGCACCGAACCCCCGCCTAGCCGACAGCAGGGACCCACTGAGGGTGGGAGTCGGGTTCCCCTCTGCTACCAGTGTGGCCAGCCAGGCCACATCAGGAGGGATTGCCCGTCTAGGGCAGGAGGTCAGCAGATGCTTCCCACGCCGAGCACTGGAGGACGAGCAGGAGGTCGTGGTTTCCAGGCGCGAGGAGGAGGAAAGCAGTCACGAGGAGGGTACCAGCCAGCAGCTACCCGTCCGATGCAGAGTATGGCTGCTTCATCTGCACCCAGGGCTGAGGGGCGTATCAACGCCCTGACACACAAGGATGCCAGAGCTTCAAGATCAGTGGTGGTAGGTATGGTTTCAGTTTCCGGCAGACTCGTTTACACGCTTTTCGATTCCGACGCTACGCACTCGTTTGTCGTCGCCAATTTCGCGGTTAGTCTGGGGCAGGATTGTGTGCTGTTAGAGGATCCGTTCATGATTAGAGGTTTGAGTGGTCAGCTGTTTGTAGCTGAGGAGGTATACACGGGTTGCGGGGTCAGTGTTGGGGGACACAACCTTCCCGTTGACCTGATTATGATACAGATGGAGGACTTTGGCGTAATCCTGGGGATGGACTGGCTCTCCGCTTACCAAGCCTTGGTGGACTATTTTGAGAGAAAGATCGTCTTCTCCATACCGGAGTTGCCTTCTTTCGAGTTCCACGGCCAGCCAGTGGACAGAGGCTTCAGGTGCATTTCTGCACTTCGGGCGGCGAGACTTTTGAGCCAGGGGTGTGAGGGCTTCCTAGCTTGTGTGGTGGCAGAGCCCAGCCCTGTGGCAGACTTCCAGAGTATCCCGGTGGTCAGAGAGTACCCCGACGTGTTCCCAGACGAGTTGCCAGGACTACCGCCCGAGCGTGAGATTGAGTTTGAGATCTCGTTAGTACCAGGGACCAGCCCCATCTCCACAGCACCATACAGGATGGCACCACTTGAGCTGCGAGAGCTCAAGTCTCAGTTGTAGGATCTTTTGGAGAAGGGCTTTGTGAGGCCCAGTGCGTCTCCCTGCGGAACCCCGGTACTGTTTGTAAAGAAGAAGGATGGTACCCTACGCCTTTGTGTGGACTACCGACAGCTGAATAGGGTCACCATCAAGAACAGATATCCGCTGCCGAGGATCGATGACTTGTTTGAACAGCTACGAGGTGCCACGGTATTCTCCAAGATCGACTTGAGGTCTGGATACCACCAGTTGAGAATCAAGGAGGCAGACGTCTCCAAGACAGCTTTCCGCACCCAGTACGGACACTACGATTTTCTGGTCATGCCGTTTGGGCTGACCAATGCCCCCACTGCCTTCATGGACTTGATGAACTGGGTGTTTAGACCGTACTTGGATCAGTTTGTGGTGGTATTCATTGATGATGTGCTCATCTATTCTCGAGATCAGACGCAGCACGGACAACACTTGTGGATGGTTCAGAACACACTGAGACGATGTAGGTTGTACACCAAATACAGCAAGTGCAAGTTCTGGTTGAGGGAGGTGACCTTCTTAGGTCATGTGATCTCTAGGGATGGCTTGGCTGTGGACCCAGCCAAGGTCGAGGCAGTGCTCAAGTGGGAGAGACCGCGTACGGTTACTGAGATTCGCAGTTTCTTGGGACTGGCAGGCTACTACAGGCAATTTATGAGGGGCTTTTCATAGATTGCACGTCCTATGACACAGTTGACCCGGAAGGACGTGCCCTTCACTTGGACAGACGCCTGTGAGGCATGTTTTTAGGAGCTGAAGGAGAGGCTGACTTCAGCTCCCGTGCTCACCATCCCAGACAGTAGTGGTAGGTTCGTTGTATACACGGACGCCTCTTTGCAGGGGTTAGGGGGTGTGCTCATGCAGAGGGGTCACGTTGTCGCTTACGCTTCATGGCAACTAAAGCCCCATGAGCATAGCTACCCTACCCACGACCTGGAGTTGGCAGCTGTCGTCTTCGCGCTAAAGACCTGGAGGCACTACTTGAATGGTGAGACCTTCGAGATTTTCACAAATCACAAGAGCCTCAGATACTTGTTTGATCAGAAGGAGCTCAACATGAGACAGTGATGTTGGCTGGAGCTCCTAAAGGACTATGACTGCAGCATTTCCTACCACTCGGGAAAGGCCAACGTGGTGGCTGACACCTTGAGCCGGAAGGCGCCCGCACACTTGGCCAGTTTACAGGTGCAGAGTTGGAGCCTTTTGGAGGAGATGGGCAGTTGGCTACCCCTAGAGTTACGGGGGCACTGTGGGGCAGTGACTGTGACTCGACAGACGAGGCCAGAGCTGATAGATCGCATCATCACAGGACAAATGGCCGACTCGTACTTGCAGTCCTTACGTGACAGAGTATTGTTAGGAGACCCTGGAGACTTCTCTTTTACAAACCAGGTGCTACGCATGAGGGGACGTTTGTGCGTTCCCAGAGACGAGGAGTTGTTGAGAGAGCTCCTGCCTAAGGCACACGGTTCCAGATTCACCATACATCCCAGAAACACGAAGATGTACCATGACTTGAGACGTGAGTTTTGGTGGAGGGGGATGAAGCGGGATGTGGGTGAATTCGTGCAGTAGTGCTTAGTGTGCCAGCAGGTGAAAGCCGAGCATCAGAGGCCTGCAAGGCCGCTACAGCCACTTCCAGTGCCAGAGTGGAAGTGGGAGGGCATCACCATGGACTTGGTGGTGGGCTTACCTGTTACCTAGCGAGGACACGACGCAGTCTGGGTAATCGTTGACAGATTAACAAAGACGGCGTGTTTCTTGCCGATCCGAGTCACCTTGGGACCAGCACAGTTGGCAGAGAGGTATATCCGCGATGTGGTAAGTCTACACGGGGTTCCATGGGAGATCGTATCTGACCGGGATACCCGCTTTACGTCCCAATTTTGGGTTGAGTTTCAACAGGCCCAGGGGACGCGGTTGAGGTTCAGTATAGCTTACCACCCCCAGACGGACGGACAGTCTGAGCGCACGATACAGACACTTGAGCACCTTTTGCGTGTCTATGTACTGGACTGGATGGGCTCTTGGGAGGAGCACTTTCCCCTAGAGGAGTTTGCATACAATAACAGTTATCACTCGAGCATCGGCATGCCACCCTATGAGGCTCTGTACGGACGGAGGTGTACGGCACCCTTGAGTTGGGTTGAGGTGGGGACCAAGTGGGAGGTTGGCCCCAGGCTGATCCGGTAGAGTCAGGAAGTAGTTGAGTAGATTCACAAGTGACTCCGCACTGTCAGGAGCAGGCAGAAGAGCTCTGCAGATCGGAAACGCAGAGAGGTGCAGTTTGAGGTTGGGGACCACGTCTTCCTTCGTGTTTCTCCCATGAAGGGCCTGCAGTGGTTTGGGGTGAGAGGAAAGCTCGCGCCGAGGTTCGTGGGGCCCTTTGAGGTTCTGGAGCGGGTTGGACCCGTTGCTTACAGGCTTGCCCTCCCTCCTTAGCTTTCTGGTGTGCACGACGTGTTCCACGTGTCCAACCTCAGGAAGTACGTCGCTGATTCCAGTCACGTCTTGAGTCACGAGAGCGTCGAGGTGGGCGAAAACCTGACCTACCCCGAGCGGCCAGTGTAGATTCTCGACAGAGCCGTTCGCAGTCTGAGACGGAAGCAAGTACCCCTGGTGAAGGTTTTGTGGAGGAGCCAGCGGTACGAGGAGGCTACCTGGGAGCCTGAGGCGGCGATGCAAGAGCGGTACCCGGAGCTTGTCGTGGGTACATCCTTTCGGACCGGCTTCAGTCCTCTTTGAGTTTGTTATGCATATATCTTTCTTTCCCGCACCCTAGTTAGAGCAAGTTTTAGGGATGAAACTTCCTTTGAGTTTGTTATATTGTTATAACCGGGCATCAAGCGTCGTTTAAGACGTCTGGGAAGCGGTCCAGACGTCTAGTCAGACGTCTGGAGGCCTTCCCAGAAGTCTGGAATTAAATTTTTTCGGCATACGGGTTCGCATCTGCATGCATGCACGCGCTGACTGAACCCGCCACCCTCCTTCTTCTCTTTCCTCTCCCTCCCTGCAGATGCAGCTTTTCTCTTTCTCTCTCCCCACGGCTGCCTTCAAATACGCCTCTCCCTCTCCCTCACCCTCACTCCACCGCCTTCTTCTTCTCCCTGTCAGCGAGAGAGTGAGTGGGCGAGAGCGGCAGCAGTGACTGCTGCGAGTGTGTGGGGAGGAGGAGCTGTTGCAGGAGGAAGAGGGAGCTTGACCGTGAGGTTGCGAGCTCACCGGAGCAGCCAGAGCCGACGGGCGGGTGCACAGCAGCGTGGGGTGCCGCAAAGAAGCTGCTGCAGCTTAGGAAGCAGGCGGGCGTGGCGCGGCACGGTCATGCACGGCTAGCGGAGAGCGAGGAGGTCCTGATTCTGGGAAAATTTCCCAGAATCAGACGTCTGGACTTACGTCTAGACGACGAAGGAGATGTCTGAAGGAAGGTCCAGACGTCTGAAAGGTACATTATTTTTATCTCCTTTCGCGTGTACAGCCATGCAGCAGTTTTCGCCGAAGTCTTCTGCTTCCTTTGGTGTTGAGAGCGGGCACATGTGTGTGCAGGATTTGTTCGGGAAGGTGCAAGGGCAAGCCATCCCACACAGATCAGACATCTGGGCACGGCACCAGACGACGGAGAGGGTCTCCAGACGTTCGGAGTGACAGTTGGAGTCTGGAAACTAAGTCTAGACAGTTTAGCAGGCTTCTGGATGTCGAAAGATCACACAGATCGAGGTATGACCTGAGCGATCATTTAAGACGTCTGGAAGAAGTTCCAGACATCTGATTTTGGGCAGACTCATCGTTGTTGACCTGTTTAGGGTCCGTTCGGAGTCTGTTTTCCGCATTTCAAGTTTCGTTCTTCTTAGATTTAGTTCCTCTACCTGTTTACAGCAATCGTATGCTGTTCTGAGTAGCTCTTTGTCTTTGATCCTTGTGTTAGGACCCCCTTCCGTTGCGCTCTGGGGGTTGCGGAGGCACGCGAGCTTGCCGATTATGGCCCCAGTACTCCCGATTTTGCGGGTAGAGTGGCCCTTTCAATTATTTATAAAAAATTATGCAATTGTGAAATAATTAATAGAGTTTAGGGTATTGCATGAACCCTAGGATTGAAAAACTAGATTGCATGATAGATCCTAGGGTATTGCATGAATCCTAGGATTGAAAAACTAGATTGAATGATAGATCCTATGGTATGGCATGAATCCTAGAACTGGAAAACAAGATTGAATATCTATACATTGCAGTCTTGGAAAAGTAGAAAGGAAAAGATAACTGCCTGTAAAATTGGTTAACAGCTGCCTGTTTATGAATGAATAACTACTGTTGAGAACAAGGGTTATATGGATATAAAGCTGGAATGGTGAAACCTAAATTGGCTGAGTTAAAAGAGCACGAACCCTATGGGGAATTAGGAGTAGAACTTCTGGAAAGTAAATGGAATAGAATTGGGGAAGTGAGCTAGCCCTTGAGTAAGGAGTACCAAGGAGAGCGATTGTCCCCCTGTTTAGTGCAGAGCGGAGCGAGCCGCCCCAGTGACCCGGGGTTAGGTCTGGCCACTTTGTACCAACTTTTGGCCCTCGTGTACACAGTATCGAGGAGATCCACAAGTGTAGGGAGAGCACTAGCTACCCCACAGGCCCCAGGGTTCTGCTAGCCCTCCTACACCAACTTGTTAGGCCCATTGGGCAAACCAGGGTAGTTAGGCGAGGGTGCGCGGATTGTGGAGGGTTGGACCCCTGTTACTGAGAGGGCTCTGCCCTATACTGGTTCCGTGCTGTGCTTTTAGCGCACCCGTTAACGGAAACAACTGACCGCGTGCCAGTGCGGGCAACTACCCGTGCATTTATCACACGTGCCGTAGTCACCGTTACGTTTGTCAGCGACCTTGGGGTGGTTGATTGAGGGTAGGACCACCACGGGGGACTCTCCCGGCCAGGAGAGCACCACGTGCTACTTCTACTTTTTGAAAAAGATTGCAATCAAGATCGTTCCCACGAGGAACATTCAAGATCAAGAGAAGGATCTGAGAAATAATTCAAGAGTGAATAAATGGAAAAATATAAAGAAGGATAATTAAAAATATAACAGCTACTGTCCACCTTACTGTTTCTTAGCTTTTAGTTGCCACTCTACTCAGCGTTTCGCTGACATGTCACCTTTGTTGCCTTTTCAGGACCAGGTGTTGAGCAGCCAAAGTCGGCGGCTGCAGAGGGCGCTGGACCTAGTAAAGCCCAGTAGTGTTACTTGTGTAGTACCCACTGTACTTTTCTTTTCATTGTAGTGAGTAGTTCTGTTACCCCTGTACTCTTTTTATTGTAAGCTTCATGTTTGTGTACATGTTTGTTTTCTTTACTATTGTGGTGGTGTATACTGTGGTATTTCTTTCTTTACTGCTGTATTTTGTTACTGCAAGTTATATACATAGTGAATGTGGTTTACTTTACTGCTCTTTTGGTTACTTTCTCTTTGGATGACCGTGTCTTGGGATCAGTCGAGCCGGTCCGATTCTCGTGTCTCGTAGGGATTCGGGAATTGGGTCGTAACAGTATATATATATACATGCATATATATATCTATATGTATATCTATATATATACGGATATATATGTTTATATATATGTATATATATATCTATATATATATATATGTATGTATATATCTATATATGTATATACATATCTATATGTATATCCATATAAATATGTATGTATGTATGTATATATATATATCTATATATGTATATATATATACATGTATATATATATCTATATGTATATCTATATATATACGTATATATACGTTTATATATATATATGTATATATATATATATTTATGTATATGTATATATATATACATATATATATATATACATATATATTTATATATGTTACGACCCGATTCCCGAATCCATACGAGACACGAGAATCGGACCGACTCAACTGATCCCAAGACCTAGTCGTCTAACGAGAAAATAACCAAAAGAGCAGTAAAATAAACCACATTCACCATGTATATAACTTGCAGTTACAAAATACAGTAGTAAAGAAGAGAAATACTACAGTATACACCGCTACAACTGTAAAGAAATAAACATGTACATAAACATGATGCTTACAAGAAAAGAGTACAGTGGTGACAGAAAATACTCACTACAACAGAAAGAAAAGTACAGTGGGTACTACACAAGTAAAACTACTGGACTCTGCTAGGCCCAGCACCCTCTGCAGCCGCCAACTCTGGCTGCTCAACACCTGATCGTGAAAAGGTGACAATGGTGACACGTCAGCGAAATGCTGAGTAGAGTGGCAACCAAAAGCTAAGAAAACAATAAGGTGGACAGTAGCTGTTATATTCTTAATCTCTTCCTTTATTTTTTCATTTATTTATTATTGAATTATTTCTCAGATCTTTCTCTTGATCTTGAATGTTCCTCGTGGGACGATCTTGATTGCAATCTTTTCCGAAAAGTAGAAGTAACACGTGGTGCTCTCTGGGTCGGGAGAGTCCCCCATGGTGGTCCTACCCTCAGTCAACCACCCCAAGGTCGCTGATAGACGTAACGGTGACTACGGCACGCGTGATAAATGCACGGGTAGCTACTCCGCACTGGCACGTGGTCAGTTGTTTCCGTTAACGGGTGTGCCCAAAGCATAGCACAGAACTAGTATAGGGCAGAGCCCTCTTAGTAACAGGGGTCTAGCCCCTCCACAGTAACCAAATAGGGGCCTTGCCCCTCCACAGTCTGCGCACCCTCGCCTGACTACCCTGGTTTGCCTAGTGGGCCTAACAAGTCGGTGTAGGACGGCTAACAAAACCCCGGGGCCTGTGGGGTAGCTAGTGCTCTCCCTACACTAGTAGCTCTCCTCGGTACTGTGTACACGAGGGCCAAAAGTCGATACAAAGTGGCTAGACCTAACGTCGGGTCCCTGGGGCGGCTAGCTCCGCTCTGCACTAAATAGGGGAATAGTTGCTCTCCTTGGTACTCCGTACTCAAGGGCTAGCTCACTTCCCCAATTCTATTCCATTCACTTCCCAGGAGTTCTACTCCTAATTCCCCGTAAGGTTCATGCTCTTTTAACTCAACCAATTTAGGTTTCATCATTTCAGCTTTATATTCATATAACCCATGTTCTCAATAATAATTATCCATTTATAAACAGGCAGCTGTTAACCAATTACAGGCAGTTATCATTTTCTTTCTACTTTTTCGAGACTGCAATGTAAATACATTCAAACTAGTTTTCCAGTCCTAGGATTCATGCCATACCCTAGGATCTATCATTCAATCTAGTTTTCCAGTCCTAGGATTCATGCAATACCCTAGGATCTATCATTCAATCTAGTTTTTCAGTCCTAGGGTTCATGCAACACCCTAGACTCTATTAATTATTTCACAAGTGCATAATTTTTGATAAATAATTAAAAGGACCACTCTACCCGCAAAATCGGGAGTACTGGGGTCGTGATCGGCAAGCCTGTGCGCCTCCGCAGCCCCTAGAGTCGCAACGGAACGGGGTCCTAACACAAAGATCAATTATAAGGAGCTACTCAGAACATTATACAATTACTGTAAACAGGTAGAGGAACTAAATCTGAGAAGAACGAAACTTGAAACGCGGAAAATGGACTCCAAACGGATCCTAAACATGTCAAAAATAACAAGTCTGTCCAAAATCTGACGTCTGGAACATCTTCCAGACGTCTTAAATGATAGCTCAGGTCATACCTTGATCTTGCGCAGTCCTTCAGACATCTAGAAACCTGCCAAACCATCTAGACTTAGTTTCCAGACGTCCGAATGTCACTCAGGACGTCTGGAGACCCTCTTCGTCGTCTGGTGCTATGCCCAGACGTCCAATCTATGTGGGATGGCATGCCCTTGCGCCTTCCCGAATGAGTCCTGCACACATACGTGGCCGTCGTCAACACAAAGCGATGCAGAAACCTTCGGCAGAACGGCTACATGGCCGTACACGTGAAGGGAGAAGGAAGATAAAAAAATATTGTACCTTTCAGACGTCTGGACCTTCCTCCAGATGTCTCCTCCGTCGTCTGGACGTATGTCCAGATGTCTAATTCTGGGAAATTTTCCCAGAATAAGGACCTCCTCGCCCTCAGCCCGCAGTGCTCGGCCGTGTCGTGCCGCACTCGCTTGCTACCTGAGCTGCAGCAGCTCCTCCCCAGCACCACACGCTTGCTGCGCACCCGCCGGTCGGCTCTGGCTGCTCCGGCGAGCTCGCAACCTCGCGATCGAGCTCTCTCTTCCTCTCGCAGTAGCCCCTCCTCCCCACACACTCGCAGCAGCCGCTGCTGCCACCCTCGCCCGCTCACTCTCTCGCTGGCAGGAAGAAGAAGAAGAAGAAGAAGGCGGTGGAGTAAGGGTGAGGGAGAGAGAGGGGTGTATTTGAAGGCAGCCGCGGGGAGAGAGAGAAAGAAAAAGGATTGCGTCTGCAGGGAGGGAGGAAAGAGAAGAAAGAGGGCGGCGGTTCAGTCTACGCGTGCATGCGTGCAAACGCGAACCCGTACGCCGAAAAAATTAAATTCCAGACGTCTGGGAAGGCTTCCAGATTTCTGGACCACTTCCCAGACGTCTTAAACGAAGTTTGATGCCTCGGGTTATTACAATATATATATATACATGTATATATATATCTATATGTATATCTATATATTTATGTATGTATGTATGTATATATATATACATGTATATATATATATCTATATGTATATATATGTTTATATATATCTATATATGTATATATATATATATCTATATACATACATACATACATACATACATATATATATATATATACATACATATATATATATACATATATATATGTATATGTGTATATATATATATATATATACACATATATATATCAATATATACATATACATATATATATGTATATATAGATATATAGATATATGTATATATATATATCTATATTTATGTACATATATATATACATACATATATACATATATATATATACATACATATATATATATATATATATATATATATATACATACATATATATATATATATATATATATATATATATATATAGATAGATAGATACATATATATACATTTTTATATATGTATATGTATGTATACATATATATACATATATATATGTATCTACATATATATATAAATATGTATACATACATATACATATATAAATATGTATATATATGTATATATACATATACATACATACATATATATATATATGTATGTATGTATGTATGTATGTATAAGTGGTGTATAATTAGAAAATACATAGTGTTCTTCTCAGATGGCCTGGAGTTGTAATTAGCCACTCCATCCTCTTTCGATTTTCCCTATGCGTAGATGATCAAACAAAGTAAATCAAGTTAGTAACTAGATCATGCACACCAAATATGAAAAGTGAGAAAATATGCATCGTGCCTCCCGGCAACAGTGCCAAAAGTTTTTTGCACTCAAGATCGATTATGAAAATATATGTTGTAAGTGACACTTTCAAAGATTTTTTATTCTAACTCGAAAGATGCATATTTTTATGTTAGATTCCAAGTCTTTTCAGGGTGGTAACTTAGATCGACTCGCTTTCCTAAGTCTAATTTTTTTTCATTTTTTCTTTTATGATTTTTTTAGTCTTTTCAATAATAATGATGGCAAGAAACTAATCTAGACTAGGAACTAGCAAGGCATATAAAAGTTGACACATAAGATAGATGGAAGCCTCTTTTTATTGAAATCTAAGGAGTTGTTTTACAAGTAATATGAAAGGTAATAGAAGAATATAAATTGCAAGAAAGTAAAGTGAAGCCTCAAGAAGAAGACCTATTGGAGAAGAATAAGATCGAAAGTGAGAATGGATCTGGCATGTCACCAGAGACTGCCGACTGCAATCTTAGGCAAGGGAGACCCACGCCCAAGGTGGAGAGGTTAAGAAGGTGGATGGCTAGGTAGACTAAGGTGGTGCACTAAGGTAGAGAAAGACTAATTAAATTTTGGAATGGTGGGGGCTTAGGTGTTTTTATAGAAGTGTACGAAAAATATGGGCCATAGGATCTAGATCTAGGGCTAAGGGTTTGCCACCACATCAAGTAGGGAATGGGCCCTTGGATGTGTATTGCTTGCTCTAAATCAATGTTTTAGGAAGTATTGAGTCGTAATATACCCGATAAAGCGCGAAAAACAAATAGAATTTATACTCGAATGAAATCCAAACATAGGGAGCAATTAGCAATTGAACACTCAAAATTGCAATTCCAAATATAATATAGCAATATAATGGAAATTTCAAGCACAAATAATATAAATATAGAAGCAAGAGTCAATGTAGCCAAAAAGATTATGGTAAAATGATGATTTGAATCACCAAATTACCCTATTACATTTATACAAAATAATGCAATAGTGCTAGTCAACCAAATTCCACGTAAATTGAGTGCACAGTGCACTCCCTGTCAGAGATCAGACGGCGTAACCATCTAGATGCTACAGTGCCAAGAGGGCACTCTTATTCTTCTTCCTTTCCTTTCTCTTCGCGCACAAGGGAGGAAACTCATAAATTTTGGCTAAGTGTTGGGGGCTTTCAAGAGCAAAACCCCCTTTCCTCGCTCTCTCTTTCTCTCCTTTCTTGCACTTCTCTTTCTCTCAATTAGGCAGGTATTCGAGCAATCAGGTACGTGGATACCTGGGACCAGGGCTATGTGGCGTGTGCGCAGCCAAGGAGTGAAGGCAGTGATGGAGGGACCTGACCCCTCGTGTACTGGGCAAGGGGTCCAGGTGACTTTTTCCTTTTATGCCCCTACGAGAGCTCGTCAATTAATGATGTGGGACTAAAATCCCACACCGTTCTTCAGGAAATTGCGAAGCTGCTCCTTTGTTCAATTTAGGCACAAGAGCAGTCAACACCCTTAATCTTCGGTCCACACAAGCTGCTGGAGTGATTTCGCATCTCCTGATGTCGAGACCTGGAGCTGTCGACGAAGAACGAGATTTGAAGCTCGCTTCGAAGGAGGTTCTTTAATGGAGATGGGGGCTGTTATAACCCTGGCATCAAACGTCATTTAAGACGTCTGGGAAGTGGTCCAAACGTCTGGTCAGACGTCTGGAAGCCTTCCCAGACGTCTGGAATTTAATTTTTTCGGCATACGATTTGCTTCTGCGTGCATGTGCACGCAGACTGAACCGTCGCCCTCCTTCTTCTCTTTCCTTCCTCCCTGCAGACGCAGCCCTTTTTCTCTTTCTCTCTCCTCGCGGCTGCCTTCAAATACCCCCCTCTCCTCTCCCTCACCCTCACTCCACCGCCTCCTTATTCTCCTTCTTCCTGTCAGCGAGAGAGTGAGCGGGCGAGGGCAGCAGCAGCTGCTGCTGTGCGTGCAAAGGAAGGAGGGGCTGCTGCGTAAGGGAGAGAGCTAGACGACAAGGGTGTGAGCTCGCCGGAGCAGCCAGGGCCGATCGGCGGGTGCACAGCAGAAGCGTGGTGTTGGGGAGGAGCTACTGTAGCTCAGGCAGCAGGCGAGCGCGGCGCGGCACGGTCGTGCGCTGCGGGCGGAGGGAGAGGAGGTCCTGATTTTGTGAAAATTTCCCAGAATCAGATGTCTGGACATACGTCCAGACGACACAGGAGACGTCTGGAGGAAGGTCCAGATGTCTAAAAGGTACGATATTTTTACCTTCTTCTTTCGCGAGTACGACCATGCAGCCGCTCCGCCGAAGGCTTTTGCGTCGTTTCGTGTTGAGGACTGTGCAGGATCAAGGTATGACCTGAGCCACCGTTTAATACGTCTGGAAGATGTTCCAGACGTCTTATTTTGGGCAGACTTGTATTTTTGACTCGTTTAGGGTTTGTTCGAAGTCCGTTTTACGCATTTCAATTTTCGTTCTTCTTAGATTTAGATCCTCTACCTATTTACAGTAATTGTATCCTGTTTTGAGTAGCTCCTTATAATTTATCCTTGTGTTAGGACCCCATTCCGTTGCGGCTCTGGCGGTTGCGGAGGCGCGCGGGCTTGCCGATTACGCCCCCAGTACTCCCGGTTTTGCGGGTAGAGTGGCCCCTTTAATTACTTATCAAAAATTATACCCTTGTGAAATGATTAATAGATTCTAGGGCATTGCATGAATCCTAGGATTGAAAAACTACATTGAATGATACATCCTAGGGTATTGCATGAATCCTAGGACTAGAAAACTAGATTGAATGATAGATCCTAGGATATGGCATGAATCCTAGGACTGGAAAACTAGATTGAATATATATATATTGCAGTCTTGGAAAAGTAGAAAGGAAATGATAACTGCCTGTAATTGGTTAACAGCTACCTATTTATGAATGGATAATTACTGTTGAGAACATGGGCTATATGAATATAAAGCTGAAATGAGGAAACCTAAATTGGCTGAGTTAAAAGAGCATGACCCTACGGGGAATTAGGAGTAGAGCTCCTGAGAAGTGAATGGAATAGAATTGGGGAAGTGAGCTGGCCCTTGAGTACGGAGTACCAAGGAGAGCGACTGTCCCCCCGTTTAGTGCAGAGCGGAGCTAGCCGCCCTAGGGACCCGGGGTTAGGTCTGGTCACTTTGTACCGACTTTTGGCCCTCGTGTACACAGTACTGAGGAGAGCTACTAGTGTAGGGAGAGCACTAGCCACCCTACGGGCCCTGGGGTTCTGCTAGCCTCCTACAGCGACTTGTTAGGCCCACTGGGCAAACCAGGATAGTCAGGCGAGGGTGCGTAGACTGTGGAGGGGCAAGACCCCTGTTTAGTTATTGTGGAGGGGTTGGACCCCTGTTACTGAGAGGGCTCTACCCTATACTGGTTCCGTGCTGTGCTTTGGGGCGCACCCGTTAACGGAAATGACTGACCGCGTGCCAGTGTGGGGTAGCTACCCGTGCATTTATCACGCGTGCCGTAGTCACCGTTACGTCTGTCAGTGACCTCGGGGTGGTTGACTGAGGGTATGACCACCATGGGGGACTCTCCCGGCCAGGAGAGCACCACGTGTTACTTCTACTTTTCGGAAAAGACTGCAATCAAGATCGTTCCCACGAGGAACATTCAAGATCAAGAGAAAGATCTGAGGAATAATTCAATAAGGAATAAATGGAAAAATAAAGGAAGAGATTAAAAATATAACAACTACTGTCCACCTTACTGTTTTCTTAGCTTTTGGTTGCCATTCTACTCAACGTTTCACTGATGTGTCACTTTGTCACCTTTTTAGGACCAGGTGTTGAGCAGCCAAAGTCGGCGGCTGCAGAGGGTGCTGGGGCTAGTAGAGCCCAGTAGTTTTACTTGTGTAGTACCCACTGTACTTTTCCTTTTGTTGTAGTGAGTATTTTCTGTTACCACTGTACTCTTTCATTGCAAGCATCATGTTTATGTACCTGTTTATTTCTTTGCTGTTGTGGTGGTGTATACTGTAGTATTTCTTTTCTTTACTGCTGTATTTTATTACTGCTAGTTATATACATGGTGAATATGGTTTATTTTACTACTCTTTTGGTTGCTTTCTCGTTGGACGACTGGGTATTGGGATCAGTCGAGTCGGTCTAATTCTTGTGTCTCGTAGGGATTCGAAAATCGGGTCGTAATAGGGGCTGGCACCTGAAAATCACAAAAAGGGCCTCACAGGTGATGACGAGTGCAGTGCAGGTGTTTAGGTGCGGTGGCGTGATCGGGAACCTTCGGGGAAAGGCCATGAGTACGGGTGAAGGCGTGTGTGTTCAGTGGCACTATAGGGGGATTAATAGCCCTCGGTGAGTGAGGGCTTTTGATCATTGTGATGAGGCGGAGGTGTGGAGCATGGGAGCGGTGTGTTTGAGTGCATGTGGAAGCCGCTAGGGCTTGCCGAAGGTATGTCAGCGAGGTGGAAGATGAAGTCGCGGAAGGTGATGTGGTGGTCTAGTCTGAGTGGCAAAGACGAAGTTGTGAAGTAGCGGAGCTAGGGAGTTAATCTAAGTAGGTAGCGGATGACGAGGAGGAGGAGTGACGCCGGGTCTAGTATGGTAGGCATCGGAGACGAAGGGTGCTTCGGTGGGAGAGAACGGTGACGACGAAGGAGGAGGAAGCGCGTTGGGGGTATGTCGAGGTGCGGAAGAAGCTGGGGAGTCGAGATCGACCGGCTATAGTACATGACCACCGGTGAAGAAGCTCGAAGGAAGGGGCCACCGAAGCAAGGTGGAGCAAGCCAAGGAGCAAAGGAAATAGGGCAAGATTTAGCTCAATTTCTCGCTAAGGAGGTGAGGAATGCCATGGGGGGTCTTTTGTGGGCTTAGGGAAGCTTGAAGAGTAGGAAACAAGCTTCAAAGCTTGCTTAGGATTCAAGAAGAATCCCATTGATTTCGTGGGTTCACACGCACGAATCAGTGGGTTTTAGGAATTAGAATTGATCCTAATAGGTTTCCCTATGTGTGAACATCAATTCCACCAAATTTGGTGGGATTTGATTGCCATTTATGTGAGATTTGAGTCGGTCAAAGCCTACCTAGAGATTGGTTGACCTCCAATGCCGGCAAGGACTGATTTGATAAGAAGATGAAGAAGTCAGGAGGCTTTTTGCAAGGATTTCAAAAGTTGAGGGGTTATTTGAGAGAATAAGAGTCAGACTTGGACCAAAATGCAAACTACATCGAAATAATCTAAGATTGGGCCTAAATTTTGGTACAAATCTAATTTGGACCCAAACAATTTAATGGTGAAGTCGGATTTAGGTTTTGACTAAGTTTGAATGGGTAAATTACATAGAAGCCCAAATTAGGGTAACTTTTTGTCTATGACTCTGTTTTAGGTCAAAATGGGCTCTGATGGTTAAATCAAAGGTACCAAACCTTATAGAATATTTTTTCATGAATTTTAGAGGGTTTAGGTGAATTTCATCTTGACCAAAACCTCAATTAATTAAGCAGGTCTAATTTTAGGATTTTAGATGTCCATTAATTCTTGAAATGCGTGAAAACTCATTTCTGTCTGCATGGACCCACTTATTAGACATTAACGACCATATGACCTTTAATAAACCCCTAAAACACCCCGTGGTTATTCTGTATTTGTGAAATGCGGTTAAAATTGCATAAATAACCTTAGTTTCTTATCTTCTTCTCAAAATAGAACATTATGCTTATATGAACCTCCGATGGTTATGTAGGAGCTTTTATTGAATTTATCAGACTAAATTAAGCTAGTTATGGCTCATGATGGTGTTCCCATCATACCCCATGCCTAGCTTTCGGTAGTTCCTTAGCAAAACTTTATGGACTAAACCAGTTATCTAGGTCAGATGTAATCGTCAGGATGCCCTACTAAGCTGTATCTGTAGGAATCAGATCCTAATACCAACAATAGGCCTAGAGGTACTCAAGTACCAGCCCAGATCCAGACCTGACTAGCTTTTGCTTCAGTCTGCCACGAAGGTTTCTAAGGCCCGCAGGAACTAACTTAAGGTTCGTTGGACCCAGCGGTTAAAGCACCCATACTTGTAACATGGTTAGTCCAAGTTCAGTTTGCAAGTGCATTTTTGTGCGAGAGATGGAAGAATTTTCAATTATGGAGAGCTTTTCTCTCTCTTTTTCTTTTCATTATATTTCTCCTTAGATCCATCCTTGGATTAGCCCTAAACACGGTCTGTATCGGATTCCTTGTCCCCAACATCAATCCTCATAGGGTCCCTAATAATCAATGCTTCGGGATAGCGTTGCCCATGGCAACTCCCAAAACCATGGCTTTCGACACTTCGGGATAGTGCTGCTCATGACGTTCTATAGCTAAATCTAGACCATGGTAATCAAGATTTCAAGATAATCCTGCCCATGGCATCTAAACCAGCACAAGGTGCTTACGTGCCCCCGGTAGGATATTTAGATATCCTAGAAGACAAGCATTGAGGAGACGATATGTTATCGTGCATCTTCGAGGGAAATTTCCAGCCTCTCCGCGTCGGGAACTCATCCAAATCAACTTGTGTTTTCGAGCCGCTCCTAATCTAGATCTTAGGACCATTTTCAGAATAGATTAAATGCCCTTTGGCATTCTATTATTTAAAGCGCATTGAACCAGGCTGTGTGTGATCTAGGGTGCTTAATTTACCAAGTCCCGCAAACCAGAGGTTAGGTAAAAGGGTTGAATACTCCCTAAGTGTTATAACTAGGGCATCAAACGGCGTTTAAGACATTTGGGAAGTGGTCCAGACGTCTGCTCAGATGTCTGGAAGCCTTCCCAAACATTTGGAATTAAATTTTTTTGGCGTACGGGTTCGCGTCTGCATGCATGCACGCGTAGACTGAACCCGCCGCCCTCCTTCTCTTTCCTTCCTCCCTGTAGACACAGCTTTTTCTCTCTCTTCCCTCGATAGCTTTCAAATACCCCTCTCCTCTCCCTCACCCTCACTCCACTGCCTTCTTCTTCCTGTCAGTGAGAGCGTGAGCGGGCGAGGGCAGCCACAGTGGCTGCTGTGAGTGCATGGGAGGAGGGGCTACTGCGGGAGGGAGAGAGAGCTCGATCGCGAGGTTGCGAGCTCGCCGGAGCAGCCAGGGTCGGCTGGCGGTTGCGCAGCAGGCGCGTGGTGCTGAGGAGGAGCCGCTGCAGCTCAGGCAGTAGGCGGGCGCGGCGTGGCAAGGCCATGCGCTGTAGGAGGAGGGCGAGGAGGTCCGCTGCAGGAGACGTCTAGACGAAGGTCCAGACGTCTGAAAGGTACGTTATTTTTACCTTCTTCTTTCACGTGTACGGCCATGCAGCCGTTCTGCCGAAGGCTTCTGCATCGTTTCGTATTGAGGATGGCCGTGTGTGTGTGCAGGACCTATTCGGGAAGGAGCAAGGGCACGCCATCCCACATAGATCGGACTTCTGGGCACAACACCAGACGACAGGGAGGGTCTCCAGACGTCTGGAGTGACAGTCGGACGTCTGGAAACTAAGTCCAGATGGTTCAGCGGGCTTCTGGATGTCTGAAGGACCACGTAGATCGAGGTATAACCTGAGCTATCATTTAAGACATCTAGAAGAAGTTCGAGACGTCTGATTTTGGACAGACTTGTTGTTTTTGACCCGTTTAGGGTCCGTTCGGAGTCCGTTTTCCACGTTTCAAGTCTCGTTCTTCTCAGATTTAGTTCCTCTACCTGTTTACAGTAATTGTATACTGTTCTGAGTAGCTCATTGTATTTGATCCTTGTGTTAGGACCCCATTCCCTTGCGACTCTAGGGGTTGCGGAGGCACGCGGGCTTGCCGATTACGCCCCCAGTACTCCTGGTTTTGCAGGTAGAGTGGCACTTTCAATTATTTATCAAAAATTATGCACTTGTGAAATAATTAATAGAGTTTAGGGTATTGCATGAACCCTAGGATTGAAAAACTAGAATGAATGATAGATCCTAGGGTATTGCATGAATCCTAGGACTGGAAAACTAGATTGAATGATAGATCCTAGGGTATGGCATGAATCCTAGGACTGGAAAACTAGCTTGAATACATATACATTGTAGTCTTGGAGAAGTAGAAAGGAAACGATAACTACCTGTAATTGGTTAATAGCTGCCTGATTATGAATGAATAATCATGGTTGGGAACATGGGCTATATAAATATAAAGCTGAAATGATGAAACCTAAATTGGCTAAGTTGAAAGAGCATGAACCCTACAGGGAATTAGGAGTAGAACTCCTGGAAAGTGAATGGAATAGAATTGGGGAAGTGAGCTGGCCCTTGCGTACGGAGTACCAAGGAGAGCGACTGTCCCCCCTGTTTATTGCAGAGCGGAGCTAGCTGCCCCAGGGACCCGGGGTTAGGTCTGGCCACTTTGTATAAACTTTTGGCTCTCGTGTACATAGTACCGAGGAGAGCTACTAGTGTAGGGAGAGCACTAGCTACCCCACGGGCCCTGGGGTTCAGCTAGCCCTCCTACACCGACTTTTTAGGCCCACTGGGCAAACCAGGGTAGTCAAGTGAGGGTGCGCGGACTGTGGAGGGGCAAGACCCCTATTTGGTTACTGTGGAGGGGCTGGACCCCTGTTACTGAGAGGGCTCTGCCCTATACTGGTTCCGTATTGTGCTTTGGGTGCACTCGTTAACAGAAACGACTGACCGCGTGCCAGTGCGGGGTAGCTACCCGTGCGTTTATCGCGTGTGCCGTAGTCACCGTTATGTCTGTCAGCGACCTTGTGGTGGTTGACTGAGGGTAGGACCACCACGGGGGACTCTCCCGGCCAAGAGAGCACCACGTGTTACTTCTATGTTTCAGAAAAGACTGCAATCAAGATCGTTCCCACGAGGAACATTCAAGATCAAAAGAAAGATCTGAGAAATAATTCAATAGTGAATAAATGGAAATATTAAAGAAAGAAATTAAAAATATAACAGCTACTATCCACCTTACTATTTTTCTTAGCTTTTGGTTGCCACTCTACTCAGCGTTTCGCTGGCGTGTCACCTTTGTTACCTTTCAGGACCAGGTGTTGAGCAGCCAGAGTCGATGGCTGCAGAGGGTGCTGGGCCTAGTAGAGCCCAGTAGTGTTACTTGTGTAGTACCCACTATACTTTTCCTTCTGTTGTAGTGAGTAGTCTCTGTTATCCTGTATTCTATTTTTTGTAAGCATCATGTTTATGTACATGTTTATTTCTTTACTGTTGTGGTGGTGTATACTGTAGTAGTTCTTTCCTTTACTGCTGTATTTTGTTACTGCTAGTTATATGCATGGTGAATGTGGTTTATTTTATTGCTCTTTTGGTTACTTTCTCGTTGGACAAATGGGTCTTTGGTTCAGTCGAGTCGGTTCGATTCTCGTGTCTCGTAGGGATTCGGGAATCGGGTCTTAACAAGATGGTATCAGAGAAAGGTCATCCCAAGAAGTGAACCAAGTGACTGGAAAATAACCAATTCACGTGTCTGTAACTAGAGTAGCCACCACAACGTTTCTTTTGACATAAGCTCCTAGACTTCTTCGTTAGATATCGTTCCATATTGACGTGTTTCCATTCTATTTTCGCGTCTCCTTGTAGGAGATGCATCGACGCGGGACTAGCGAGGCGGGGTGGGCGTGTTGAGGTCGACATTTCAGTGGACCAGCCACTGCTCCCGGGCATTCAGGCCCAGGACCTCGCCCAGCAGATACGGGACAGTGCGAGAGGAGCTCCACCCGCCGCCACGAGCGCCTCTCCCTGGGGCGGTGGAGGGGGAGTCCTCTGTGGGACCATGTGACGGATGTGGCGATGGACGCAGGGGAGGGGATGGGCCGCCACCACCCCCAGCTTCCTCCGACACTTTTGTGCACGAGGCTTCCTTACTTGGAGGTGCACCAGCATCTCCACTGCAGCGCCACTTCGAGCTTTTCGGACAGTTCCGGAGGTTGAAGCCCCCTCCTTCAAGGGGGATGAGGACCCGACTGTGGCGGAGGACTGGCTCGAGAAGGTTTTTGACACCCTTCGCCCCCCGGTGGAGTGCCGCGTGGCCTTTGCTACGTACCAGCTGGAGAGTGCGGCACACAGGTGGTGGAGGGCAGTTAGGGACAGGAGAGGGACGAGCCGACCTGGGACCGGTTCGTTACCCTCTTCTGCGAGCAGTGCTTTCCCCAGATGTGGCAGGACCAAAGGAGGCAGGAGTTCCATACTCTCGACCAGGGGACGATGATAGTGAGCATGTACCGCAAGCGTTTTCTTGAGCTGTCTCGCTTTGCAGTGACAGCAGTGGCCACTGAGGAGGAGCGCCTTTGGAGGTTCACCGAGGGGCTCCGACCTACCATTCGGGGGTATGTCAAACCCCTGAAGCTGCCTACGTTCTCGAGGGTGGTGGAGGCAGCTATGACATACGAAGAGACCAACCCGTCCACGCGAGATACTGACAGCGGGCGGAAGAGGCCCTATCAGCCAGACTTCTCACAGGGCCGGCGAGAGAGGAGACATGTGGCACCCGCAGGAGAGCCGTCACGTTTTGCAGGGCCATCAGTGGCCTTTGGGGGCCCTCGACAGGGGCCAATTGCTAGCACCGAACCCCCGCCCAGCCGAGAGCAGGGACCCACTGAGGGCGGGAGTCGGGTTCCCCTTTGCTACCAATGTGGCCAGCCAGGCCACATCAGGAGGGACTGCTCGTCTAGGGCAGGAGGTCAGCAGATGATTCCCGCGCCGAGCACTGGAGGGCGAGCAGGAGGCCGCGGTTTCCAGGTGCAAGGAGGAGGACAGAAGTCACGGGAGGGTACCGGCCAGCAGCTACCCGTCCGACGCAGAGTGTGCTGCTTTGTCCGCACTTAGGGCTGAGGGGCGTATCAACGCCCTGACACACAGGGATGCCCAGACTACCGCCCGAGCGTGGGATCAAGTTTGAGATCTCACTAGTACCAGGGACCAGCCCCATCTCCACAGCACCGTACAGGATGGCACCACTTGAGCTGCGAGAGCTTAAGTCTCAGTTGCAGGATCTTTTGGAGAAGGGCTTTGTGAGGCCCAGCGTGTCTCCCTGGGGAGCCCCGGTACTATTTGTAAAGAAGAAGGATGGTAGCCTACGCCTTTGTGTGGACTACCGACAGCTGAATAGGGTCACCATCAAGAACAAATATTCGGTGCCGAGGATCGATGACTTGTTTGACCAGCTGCGAGGTGCCACGGTATTCTCCAAGATCGACTTGTGGTCTGGATATCACCAGTTGAGGATCAAGGTGGCAGACATCTCCAAGACAGCTTTCCGCACCTGGTACGGACACTACGAGTTTCTGGTCATGCTGTTTGGGCTGACTAATGCCCCCGCTGCCTTCATGGACTTGATGAACCGGGCATTTAGACCGTACTTGGACCAGTTTGTGATGGTATTCATTGATGATGTGCTCATCTATTCTCGAGATCAGACGCAGCACAGATAACACTTACGGATGTTCTAGACACATTGAGACGACGTAGGCTGTACGCCAAATACAGCAAGTGCGAGTTCTAGTTGAGGGAGGTGACCTTCTTAGGTTCATGTGATCTTTGGGGATGGCTTGGCTGTGGACCTAGCAAAGGTCGAGGCAGTGCTCAGGTGGGAGAGACTGCGTACGGTTACTGAGATTTGCAGTTTCTTGGGACTGGCAGGCTACTACAGGCAGTTTATCAGGGGCTTTTCACAGATTGCATGTCCTATGACACAGTTGACCCGGAAGGACGTGCCCTTCACTTGGACAGACTCTTGTGAGGCGTGTTTTCAGGAGCTGAAGGTGAGGCTGACTTAGGCTCCCGTGCTCACCATCCCAGACAGTAGTGGCGGGTTCGTTGTGTACACGGATGCCTCTTTGCAGGGGTTAGGGGGTGTGCTCATCTAGAGGGGTCACGTTGTCGCTTACGCTTTGCGGCAACTGAAGCCCCATGAGCATAGTTACCCTACCCACGACGTGGAGCTGGCAGCTGTCGTCTTCGCGCTGAAGACCTGGAGGCACTACTCGTACGGTGAGACCTTCGAGATTTTCACAGATCACAAGATCCTCAGATACCTATTTGATCAGAAGGAGCTCAACATGAGACAGAGACATTGGTTGCAGCTCCTGAAGGACTATGACTACAGCATTTCCTACCACCCAGGGAAGGCCAACGTGGTGGCTGATGCCTTGAGCCGGAGGGTGCCCGCACACTTGGCCAGTTTACAGGTGTAGAGTTGGAGCCTCTTGGAGGAGATGGGCAGTTGGTGACCCCTAGAGTTACGGGGGCACTGTGGGGCAGTGACTGTGACTCGACAGACGAGGCCAGAGCTGATAGATTGCATCAACACAGGATAGATGGCCGACCTATACTTACAGTCCTTGCATGACAGAGTACTATCAGGATACCTTGGAAACTTCTCTTTTACAGACCAGGTGCTGCGCATGAGGGGACGGTTGTGCGTTCCCAGAGACGAGGAGCTGTTGAGAGAGCTCCTGACTGAGGCACACGGTTCCAGATTTACCATACATCTCAGAAACACGAAGATGTACCATGACTTGAGACGCGAGTTTTGGTGGAGGGGGATGAAGCAGGATGTGGGTGAATTCGTGCAGCAGGGTTTAGTGTGCCAGCAGGTGAAAGCCGAGCATCAGAGACCTGCAGGGCCGCTACAGCCACTTCCACTGACAAAGTGGAAGTGGGAGAGCATCACCATGGACTTGGTGGTGGGCTTACCTGTTACCCAGTGAGGACACAACATAGTCTAGGTGTTCGTTGACAGATTGACGAAGATGGTGTGTTTCTTGCCGATCCGAGTCACCTTGGGACCAGCACAGTTGGCAGAGAGGTATATCTGCGACGTGGTACGTCTACACGGAGTTCCATGGGAGATCGTATCTGACTGAGATACCTGCTTTACGTCCTAGTTTTGGGTTGAGTTTCAGTAGGCCCTGGGGACGCAATTGAGGTTTAGTACAGCTTACCACCCCCAGACGGACGGACAGTTTGAGTGCACGATATAGACACTTGAGGACCTTTTGCATGCTTGTGTACTGGACTGGAGGGGCTCTTGGGAGGAGCACTTGCCCCTGGCGGAGTTTCCATATAATAACAGTTATCACTCGAGCATCGGCAAGGCACATTATGAGGCTCTGTACGGACGGAGGTGTATGGCACCCTTGAGTTGGGTTGAGGTGGGGACCAAGTGGGAGGTTGGCCCCAGGCTGATCTGGCAGAGTCAGGAGGTAGTCGAGCAGATTCACATGTGACTCTGCACTGTCAGGAGAATACAGAAGAGCTATGCAGATCGGAAACGCAGAGAGGTGTAGTTTGAGGTTGGGGACCACGTCTTCCTTCACGTTTTGCCCATGAAGGTCCTACAGCAGTTTGGGGTGAGAGGGAAGCTCGTGCCGAGGTTCGTGGGCCCTTTGAGGTCCCGGAGCGAGTTGGACCCGTTGCTTATAGGCTTGCCCTTCCTCCCCAGCTTTCTGGTTTGCACGACGTGTTCCACTCATCCAACCTCAGGAAGTACGTCGCCGATCCTAGTCACGTCCTGAGTCACGAGAGCCTCGAGGTGGGCGACGACCTGACCTACCCCGAGCGGCCAATGCAGATTCTTAATAGAGCCGTCCGCAGTCTGAGATGGAAGCAAGTACCCCTGGTGAAGGTTTTGTGGAGGAGCCAGCGGTACGAGGAGGCTACCTAGGAGCCTGAGGTAGCGATGCGGGAGCGGTACCTGGAGCTTTTCGTGGGTACGTCTTTTCGGACCGGCTTCGGTCCTCTTTGAGTTTGTTATGCATATATCGTTCTTTCCCGCACCCTAGTTAGCTCAAGTTTCGGGGATGAAACTTCCCTTGAGTTTGTTATATTATTATAACCAGGGCATCAAACGTCGTTTAAGACGTCTGGGAAGTGGTTTAGATGTCTGGTCAGACGTCTGGAAGCCTTCCTAGACGTTTGGAATGAAATTTTTTCGGCGTACGGGTTCACGTCTGCTAGCATGCACGCGCAGACTGAACCCGCCGCCCTCCTTCTTCTCTTTCATTCCTCCCTGCAGATGCATCTTTTTATCTCTCTTCCCTCGGCAACCTTCAAATACCCCTCTCCCTCACCCTCACTCCACCACCTTCTTCTTCTTCTTCCTGTCAGCGAGAGCGTGAGCGGGCGAGGGCAGCCGCAGCGGCTGTTGTGAGTTCGTGGGAGGAGGGGCTACTGCGGGAGGGAGAGAGAGCTCGATCGCAAGGTTGCGAGCTCGCCGGAGCAGCCAGGGCCGGTCAGCAGTTGCGCAGCAGGCGCATGGTGTTGAGGAGGAGCTGTTGCAGCTCAGGCAGCAGGCGGGCGCGGCATGGCACGACCGTGCAATGCGGGCGGAGGGCGAGGAGGTCCTGATTCTGTGAAAATTTCCCAGAATCAGACATCTGGACTTACGTCCAGACGACATAGGAGACGTCTGGTGGAAGGTCCAGACGTCTGAAAGGTACGTTATTTTTACCTTCTTCTTCTTTTGCGTGTACGGCCATGCAGCCGTTCCGCCAAAGGCTTCTGCATCATTTTGTGTTGAGGACGGTCGTGTGTGTGTGCAGGACCCATTCGAGAAGGCGCAAGGGCACGCCATCCCACACAGATCGGACATCTGGGCACAGCACCAGACGAAGGGGAGGGTCTCCAAACATCCTGAGTGACAGCCGGATGTCTGGAAACTAAGTCCAGATGGTTCAGCGGGCTTCTGGATGTCTGAAGGACCGCGCAGATCGAGGTATGACCTGAGCTATCATTTAAGACGTCTGGAAAATGTTCCAGATGTCTGATTTTGGGCAGACTTGTCATTTTTGACCCTTTTAGGGTCCGTTCGGAGTCCGTTTTCCACATTTCAAGTCTCGTTCTTCTCAGATTTAGTTCCTCTACCTATTTACAGTAATTGTATACTGTTCTGAGTAGCTCATTGTATTTGATCCTTGTGTTAAGACCCCATTCCGTTGCAACTCTGGGGGTTGCAGAGGCACGCAGGCTTGCCGATTATGCCTCCAGTACTCCCGATTTTGCAAGTAGAGTGGCCCTTTCAATTATTTATCAAAAATTATGCACTTGTGAAATAATTAATAGAGTTTAGGGTATTGCATGAACCCTAGGATTGAAAAACTAGAATGAATGATAGATCCTAGGGTATTGCATGAATCCTAGGACTAGAAAACTAGATTTAATGATAGATCCTAGGGTATGGCATGAATCCTAGGACTGGAAAACTAGCTTGAATACATATACATTACAGTCTTGGAAAAGTAGAAAGGAAACGATAAGTGCCTGTAATTGGTTAACAGCTGCCTGATTATGAATGAATAATCACGGTTAGGAACATGGGCTATATAAATATAAAGCTAAAATTATGAAACCTAAATTGGCTGGGTTGAAAGAGCATGAACCCTACGGGGAATTAGGAGTAGAACTCCTAGAAAGTGAATGGAATAGAATTGGGGAAGTGAGCTGGCCCTTGAGTACGGAGTACCAAGCAGAGCGATTGTCCCCCCTGTTTAGTGCAGAGCGGAGCTAGCCGCCCCAGGGACCCAAGGTTAGGTCTGGCCACTTTGTACCGACTTTGGCCCTTGTGTACATAGTACCGAGGAGAGCTACTAGTGTAGGGAGAGCACTAGCTACCCCATGGGCCCCGGGGTTCTGCTAGCCCTCCTACACCGACTTGTTAGGCCCACTAGGCAAACCAGGGTAGTCAGGCGAGGGTGCGCAGACTGTGGAGGGGCAAGACCCCTGTTTGGTTACTGTGGAGGGGTTGGACCCCTATTACTGAGAGGGCTCTGCCCTATACTGGTTCCGTGCTGTGCTTTGGGTGCACCCGTTAACGGAAATGATTGACCGCGTACTAGTGTGGGGTAGCTACCCATGCGTTTATCACGCGTGCCATAGTCACCGTTACATTTGTCAGCGACCTTGGGGTGGTTGACTGAGGGTAGGACCACCACGGGGGACTCTCCCAGTCAGGAGAGAACCACGTGTTACTTCTACTTTTCAGAAAAGACTGCAATCAAGATCGTTCTCATGAGGAACATTCAAGATCAAGAGAAAGATCTGAGAAATAATTCAATAGTGAATAAATGGAAAAATTAAAGAAAGAAATTAAAAATATAACAGCTACTATCCACCTTACTATTTTTCTTAGCTTTTGGTTGCCACTCTACTCAGCGTTTCACTGTCGTGTCACCTTTGTTACCTTTCAGGACCAGGTGTTGAGCAGCCAGAGTCGGTGGCTGCAGAGGGTGCTGGGCCTAGTAGAGCCCAGTAGTGTTACTTGTGTAGTACCTACTGTACTTTTCCTTCTGTTGTAGTGAGTAGTTTCTGTTATACTATATTCTATTTTTTGTAAGCATCATGTTTATGTACATGTTTATTTCTTTACTGTTGCGGTGGTGTATACTGTAGTAGTTCTTTCCTTTACTGCTGTATTTTGTTACTGCTAGTTATATGCATGGTGAATGTGGTTTATTTTACTACTCTTTTGGTTACTTTCTCGTTGGATGACTGGGTCTTGGGATCAGTCGAGTCGGTCTGATTCTCGTGTCTCGTAGGGATTCGGGAATCGGGTCTTAACACTAAGCCTTAGACTTAATACACAAGCATTGCATTTTCCTCAACCTCTTGAGGATTAATCCAGATCGTGACAAGTACGTGAATGTTCAAATCGAAATTAATCCAAGAGGCCTAAGGTCGGTATTCGCCACTAATCCCTTAAGTTTTAACCTTTCAGGTCTTAATTCATCATTCGATCCAACCTAGAACATAGGTAGGTTCCATATTACTTTGAAGGGACTCAGTTTTTTTTTTATCTTTTAGCTCCTTTCCTTTTCTTTTTAATTTTCCTCCCTCTTTTTCTCATTTTCTCTCAAATGGCTCTTCTTTTTCCTCAACCTCCTTTTCTCATTTTTTTTCTATTTTTCATTTTTTTTTCATTTTTCTGGTTTTTGGAATATGTATTTGTTTTTTATGAAACCCTTTTTGTGAATTGATTCTCACTACATTTTGCAGTTTAATACCCCCCCATGCCTATGATTTACAATGTCCTCATTGTAAATTAGGTGAGTTCAAGTTCAGCTTAGATCGTACATTAGAACAGGGTAAAAGGGTGGGTGAATGGGTTGGGATGACTGTTGCAGATGATTTCAAGCTCTGGTACGAGTACCAGAGGTGGAGTTGGCTATTCTAATGGACGAACCCTAAAGTTCTAAATGAGTTCAGCAAAGAGATGTGTCAAAAGGGTTTCAGATTTTTCAAAAGATGATAGGTTGCCTCCTGTTAAGCACTAAGTTTAACACCATTAGTTGGGCGCAATAAGCTCAAGGAGATGTGATTGGCTACATGAGTGATCTGATGGTTGAGAATCTGATGGCTATAGATAAGTATTAAAGCATGATGAAGAGTCATTCTGGGATGTCTCTGATATGGGTCAAGTTGATTTGTTTCTAGATGATCTTCCTTGAAATCTTGTGGAGGAATCATTCAGAGGGTGTAGTGGTCATGGGATTTTGAAATAGACTTGTCATGAGTCCAAGACTCAACAGAGAAGGATCTAGTATCCTAGATGTGTGCTTCCTCTCATGCATTATGGTCTATTAAATCGATACTCCATGAGTCATTTTGATTCTTTTTATTTGAACGTGAGATCATCTTTTCAAGAAATGACTTGAAAATTGGTTCCTCTAATGATTCCTCTCCATAATTCTCATCCCAATCGAAAATGAATGCTTGGAGAGTGCCTTTCAGATTGTTTAACTCCGATTTTGTAAAGGATTCATACTCTGGGTGTAGGTCACTCTCAGTGTCTACCAATCTTGACTCCTGGAGGTCCTCAAAATGAAATGTCTCTATGTCCATAGGATTTGAATCTAGTGTGTCACCATGTTTCCTGAACTCCTAGGGTATGTCTTCAAGGTCAAAGGTGAAAACCTCCACTGCTCTTCTGTTATTGTGCTCGATCAAGTTAGGATCATCTAAGATGTAAAAAGTTTCTAATTCTGGTTCTAGGTTTTCTACCAAGGATATGGTCATGAGGTCTTGGATAAAACCTAGTTGTTCTACCGAGTGTTTCCCTTTTGTTGCCTTGAAAATATTAATTTCAGTTCGTTGACCTCCTGAGGCAATTATCATGTGCCCTGATTCACAATTGATTATGGCTCTTGCAGTAGCCAAGAATGGTCTTCCCAAAATCACGGGCACATCCTGTATCTGTTGCGATGTATCCATGTCAAGAATCAAGAAATCAGCTAGGTAGTTGAAATCCTTAACTCCAATTACCACATCCTCCACCATCCTAATCGGTGTGATCAAAGTTCGGTCAGCTAGTTGCAAAGTAACATGAGCGGGTTTTAGCTATCTGATCTGTAATTTTTTAAACAGGGTGGTAGGGATGAGGTTGATTGAAGCGCCAAGGTACAGTATAGCCCGCTTGAAATTTTTATCACCAATATTGCAGGGGATTAGCAGGGTGCCTGGATCATATTTCTTAGGAGGTAGACTATTTTGGATTTATGGCACTTACATTTTCAAATAGTACTACCTTCCCTTGTGTTAGTTCTTCTATCTCTTTTTTGGATAAGTCAGCTAAGGTGGGAATGAGAGTGAGGATATCAAGTAGTGGAATAGTGACTTGTGCGTTCCTCAAAGGTCCCATTATATCAATTTCTGACAATCCTCTAGTGTGGAGGTGGGATACAACTTGGGATAGGGGAATGGATTGGCTATCTTTGGGGATGGGTTTCTATTCTTCTCTCATAACATTGATCATAGCACAATCATGGTGGGGAGGTGGAGGGGAGAAAGTTAGACCTTGCTATTGATGTGGGAGTGGGGTCAAGTAAGTCATGGTGTGTTTTGGCTTAGTTGAGGTGGATGGAGAAAATACGTAGGTATGAGTTGATGGGCCAGGTTGGGTATAGAATGCTTGACCCTAGATTTGGTTTACGATGTGTTTTTGGGTTGACACACTGTTAGGGTTAGGCAAAGGTTGAGAGGGAAGTGTGCCAGGATGGCGGGAACTCACCATCTATGCAAGCTGATTACGAACCTCTGTGATCTCGTCTTTGTGCTATTTTTGAATGTCAGCCAGGGTTTAAAGGATTAGGACCATCTGATCATCCTTAGGTGGGCCAGGTTGTAAATTTTGATTGGGCTTAGGCTGATTAAGCTGATATGGGTGCAAGTTTTGTGGTTGGGGTTGGAATTGAGGTCTTGGATTTGGGTTATTTCCCGACCATGCAAAGTTTGGTTGATTATGCCATCCTGGGTTGTAAGTATTGGAGAAAGGATTGTTTTGGATAGCATGGAGATCCTCGCAGGTCTGAGGATCCCTAGAATAATCAGGGTACGAGGGTTTAGAGTTCCCCCAACTATGGTAGGTTGGCCGGGAGTTTCCTCCGAAGCCATAATCAGACGGGGGTGGATACGCATCCATCCTCGGAGAGTGATAGATATTGTGCACCGCCTCCCTACCTGAGGGTGGGTGCGCATATGTGCTTTGTGGTGTAGAGGTGGTCATGTGTAGATGTTGACTGATTTATTCCACCTTCTTCTCAATGATGGTGATCTTATCCAATTGACTGGCTACCAACTCCAAGTTAACGGATACGGAAAGGCCTCGAGATTCGTGTACCCCCCGATTGTTTACCAATGCACGGGTGGACGTCTGGTCGTACACACCCAGTGACTCATTGTTCAAGGAGTTCTCGCACATGTTCTCGAGAATCCCCCAAATCGCATCTTCATGCTGACCCATGATGCTGCCACCACAGGTTGCATTAACAAAAAGCTTGATGTCATCACGGAGCTCATGGTAAAAGGATTGGATTTGTTCCCACTTCGGGACTCTGTGATTGGGGCATTTGCGCATGAGATCCAAAAAATGATCCCATGCCTCGTGTAGAGATTATCTTGCTCCTTGGGAGAAGTGCATGATTTGGTGTTGCATAGTGTTTGTACAACCAATGGGATAGAATTTTTGCAAGAATGCGGTTTGAAGTTCTTCCCATGTGTTGATTGCATGTGGATAAGTTTGAAACCAATAGGCAGCTTTGTCAGCAAGAGAGGAGAAGATTTTAAGAGTAAGCCGTCTCGATTCTGCATGTCTGCCTCAAAGGTGTGGGTCAAATGCTTTAGGTTCTTGATGTGCTGGAAAGGATCCTCGGAGTTCAAGCCATTGAATTTTGGAGTCATGTGAAGCATACTAGTCTTGAGCTCCACCTCGAGTCCTTCAGTAGGGATATTGATTCATGGTTCGATCTCCATTGCTATGGGATTGTAGTGATCTTGCATTTGAGGATGCGGCAGTGAGTTGATGAGGGCATTGATCTGATCTCTGAAATCAAAGAATTGTTGTGGTTTAAAGTTAGGTCGTTCTGGCTAATCCATGGTTGTGATTGGAGTTTCGGGCTTAGAATCAGAGGAAATGTCAAGATGATTAGGTTGTTGCACAAACACGAAGGTTGAGGCTTGGCCTCAATGAGAGTGAATAACTAATGGAGGCCTCAAGGGTGGTCTTAAGGACCTCCTCCCAAACATGCACCGATGGAGAAGATGAGGGATAGAATATCAAACAGATGCAATCGAGGCACCCAAAGATTTTTGGATGACTATAGAGGTTCAGGGCAGATGATACCCCTGGATCAGAAAGTCGTCCGCCTGAGAATTACTTGGGTAGCCAGGAAGGGAGAGTCTCGCAAAGACCCCTACACGGTAGAGCATCCCAACGGGTTACAGGGTTTCCCCCACCCAACCTTCCTTATCACTAAGGGTCCAGGTAGACCAAAATGGTGACTTGACCTCCTAAGTCTACCAATTTTAAGTTAAGAGCAAGGGTACTTATGATTTCACTTGAACTTTTAAGATATTTTTGTGCAAGGTGACCTAATTTGAAGATTGGTTGACCCCGCAAGGTGGGTCAACTTCACCTGTTTGTCCTTTGAGATTATTAGGTCCTGCTTTTAGGATTCAAGTGAGATTTAGAGCCTGATTTTAGGGTTTGCTTGATTAGGTAGATTCAATCAAGGCTTAGGCACACACTATTTGGGAAGATTGATTCTTCTTTTTTTTCTTAAGCAAGTGTCTCTAAAATCCTAGAAAAAAAACCATAATTAGCTCTGATTGATCTAATTAATTGAATCCTAATTTGGAACCTAAGGCTCAATCGAGAAGGTGGTAGCCCTAGGTGTCTTAAATCCCTAAGTAGGTCCAAGAATCAAGTTTGGGATGTTTTCTGAAAAGAATGTATCAAATCAGGCATCTTGTGATGATTAATCTAAGAATAGAATGCAAGTTAGCCCTAATTGATTTTTTCTTCTTTTAGCTTTTTCAGAATGAGGGGCTTAGGAGAAAGTGGATGGAGTTTATCTACCCCTGGAGTGTTTGGTGCATGTCTGACTCTCCATTGCATTCCCCTGCACAAATCACAACAAAAAAAAAATAGAGCAAGTTAGTATCAAATTAGATATTGCAATGAAGAGATCAAATTGTGCGTTGCTCCCCGGCAATAGCACCAAAATGTTGCTCTCTCTAAATCAGTGTTTTAGGAAGTAATGCGTCGTAGTATAGCCGATAAAGCATGAAAAACAAATAGAATTTATACTCGAATGAAATCCGAGGTCGAACACAGGGAGCAATTAGCAATTGAACACTCAAAATTGCAATTCCAAGTACAATATAGTAATGTAATGGAAATTTCAAGCACAAATAATATAAACATAAAAGCAAGAGTCAATGTAGCCAAAAAGATTAGGGTAAAATGGTGAATTGAATCACCAAATTACCCTATTACAATTATACTAAATAATGCAATAGTACTAGTCAACCAAATGCCATGTAAATTGAGTTCACAGTGCACTCCTTATCAGAGATCAGACGACTTAACCGTCCAGATGCTACAGTGCCAAAAGGGAACTCTTCTTGGCTTCTTCTTCTTCCTTTCCTTTCTCTTCGCTCACATGGGGGAAACTCATGAATTTTGGCTAAGTGTTGGGGGCTTTCAAGAGAAAAACCCCCCTTTCCCCACTCTCTCTTTCTCTCCTTTCCTCCTCTTTTCTTTCTCTCAATCAGGCAGGTACTCGGGCAATCGGGTACGCGGATTCCCGGGACCATGGTTGTGTGGCATGTGTGCAGCCGAGGAGTGAAGGCAGTGATGGAGGGACCTGACCCCCCGTGTACTGGGCAAGGGGTCCGTGTGACTTTTCCTTTTATGCTGCTGCGAGAGCTCGTCAACTAACAATGTGGGACTAAATCCCACACAGTTCTTCAGGAAATCGTGAAGCTGCTCCTTTGTTCAATTTGGGCACAAGGGCGGTTAACACCGTCAATCTTCGATCCACACGAGCTACTGGGTGATTCTGTGTCTCCTGATGTCGAGACCTGGAGCTACAGACGAAGAACAAGCTTTGAAGTTCGCTTCGAAGGAGGTTCTTTAATGGCGATGGGGGCCGACACTTGAAAATCACAAAAAGGGCCTCACAGCCGCGTCAGAGGATTTCAAAAGCTTCGCTAGGAGATGACGAGTGCAGTGTAGGTGTTTAGGTGCAGTGGCATGGTTGGGAACCTTCGGGCGAAGGTCGTGAACACAGGTGAAGGCATGTGTGTTTGGTGGTGCTATAGGGGGATCAATAGCCCTCAGTGAGTGAGGGCTTTTGATTGTTGTGATGAGGCGAAGGTGTGGAGCGTGGAAGCAGCATTTTTGAGTGTGTGTAGAAGCTACTAGGGCTCGCCAGAGGTATGTCGGTGAGGTGGAAGATGAAGTTGCAGGAGGTGATGTAGTGGTCGAGTTGGAGTGGCGAAGACGAAGTTGTGAAGTAGTGGAGCTAGGGGGTTGATCTAAGTAGGTAGAGAACGACGAGGAGGAGCAATGTCGGGTCTGATATGGTTGGCGCTGGAGATGAAGGGGGCTCCAGTGGGAAAGAATGGCAACGACAAAGGGGGAGGAAGTGCCTCGGGGGTATGTCGAGGTGCGAAAGAAGCTGTGTAACGACCCGATTCCCGAGTCCCTACGAGACACGAGAACCGGACCGACTCGACTAATCCCAAGACTTAGTCATCCAACGAGGAAGTAACCAAAAGAGCAGTAAAATAAACCACATTCAGCATGAATATAACTAACAGTAAGAAAATATAGCAGTAAGGAAAGAAACCACTACAGTATATACCACCACAGCAGTAGAACAACATTCATAACATAATATGAACTGCAGGTAAAGAAAAGTACAGCGGTAACAAGAAATACTCACTACAGTAGAACAAAAAGAGGTACAAGAGAACAGTGGTAACTCTACTGGACCCTACTCAGCCCAGCATCCTCTGCAGCCGTTGACCCTGGCTGCTCAACACCTGGTCCTGAAAGGTAATGAGTGTAACACGTCAGCAAAATGCTGAGTAGAGTGGCAACTAAAACAAAAGAAACAGTAGAGTGTACAGTAGCTGTTATGTTCTGTTACTTTCTTTATTTACGTCTTTCAATTGTCTCACTATTTCATTTATTTCTCAGATCCTTCACTTGATCTCGAATGTTCCTCGTGGGAACGATCTTGATTGCAGTCTTTTCCAAAAAGTAGAAGTAGCACGTGGTGCTCTCCTGGTCGGGAGAGTCCCCCGTGGTGATCCTACTCTCAGTCAACCACCCCAAGGTCACAGATAGGAGTAACGGTGACTACGGCACGCGCGATAAATGCACAGGTAGCAAACCCGCACTGGCACGCGGTCAGTCGTTTCCGTTAACGGGTGCGCCCAAAGCACAGCACGGAACAGTATAGGGCAGAGCCCTCTCAGTAACAGGGGGTCCAACCCCTCCACAGTAACCAAACAGGGCCTTGCCCCTCCACAGTCCGCGCACCCTCGCCTGACTACCTTGGTTTGCCCCAGTGGGCCTAACAAGTCGGTGTAGGAGGCTAGCAGAACCCCGGGGCCCGTGGGGTAGCTAGTACATCCCTACACTAGTAGCTCTCCTCGGTACTACGTACACGAGGGCCAGCAAGTCAGTACAAAGTGGCCAGTCCTAACCCCGGGTCCCTGGGGCGGCTGGCTCCGCTCTGCACTAAACAGGTACAGGTACTTCCCTTGGTACTACGTACCCAAGAGACAGCACACTACCACGTCTTTCTTTCTCAGTTCCATTCCTTTCTCTTTCCAGGAGTTCCACTCCTAATTCCCCGTAGGGTTCCAGCTCTTTTAACTCAGAACATCTAGGTTTCACTTTCCAGTTTCACGTTCTTACAATCCATGTTCTCAGTCGCGTTTATTTATTCATAACAGGCAGCTGTTAATTCAATTTACAGGCAGCTATTTGTTCCTTTCCATTTTTCCAAGACTGCAGTATTCATATATTCCACTAGTTTTCCCCGTCCTAGGATTCATGCCATATCCTGGGATCTATCATACAATCTAGTTTTCCAGCCCTAGGATTCATGCAACACCTAGGATCTATCATTCAATCTATTTCTCATTCCTAGGATTCATGCAATGTCCTAGGTTCTATTTATGGTCCCATAATTTAACAGATTATACTAATAAACTTAAAAGCCACTCTACCGGTTACAACAGGCGTACTGGGGGCGTGGTCGGGAATCCCGCGTACCTCCGCAACCCCTGAGACTGCAACGGAACGGGGTCCTATCACAAGGATCAACACAAGGAGTTTCTCAAAATAGTATACAACTACTGTAGACGGGTAGAGGATTTAATTTCAAAAAACATGCAACTCGAAACGTGGAAAACAGACTCCGAACAGGCCCTAAACGGGTCGAAAACGACTAAATAGTGCAAAATCAGACATCTGGAACTTCTTCTAGACGTCTTAAAAATGGGGATCAGATGGTACCTTGTCCTGCGTGGTCTCTCAGACGTCCAGAAGCCTGCGGGGGTGTCTGGCCTAGTTCCAAGACGTCCGATGGTCACCCCAGACGTCTGGAAGTCGTTCCCGTCGTCTGGCACTACAGCCAGACGTCTGATTCGCGTTGGATGGCGAATCCAGAACCTGCGCGTACCCATTTCTCTCTCTCAGTACGGACGGCCGAAGAAAAGGAAGAAGGACGAAAATAACTCACCTTTTAGATGTCTGGACAGTCCTCCAGACGTCCTCCCAGTCGTCTGGTTGGAAGCCCAGACGTCTGATTCTGGAAATATTTCCAAAATCAGGGCGCCACTCGCCCTCCGCTCGCGATGCACGGCCGCGCCGTGTCTCGTCCGCCTGCTGCTCGAGCTGCAGCAAGCCTCCCGCGTCACCCCGCGTTTGCTGCTCCCCCCACCGGCCAGCCCTAGCAGCCCCGGCAAGCTCGCCCTCATGGTCGAGTGCCTCCTCCTCCGCGCAGCACCTCCTCCCGCACTCACCGCGGCTGTCGCTGCCGCCGCTCGCTCGCGCTCGCACTCGCTGGAAGAGGAAGAAGGAGGAGTGGAGGTGATGAGAGTGAGGGAGAGGGCGAGGCTTTTTAAAGCCTCGCGGGGAGGAGAGAGAGCGGAACAGAGGGTGCAGCCTGCGGCGGCAGGAGAGAGGGGAAAAAGGCACCCGCAAGTCTGCGCGCGCAGGCGCGCAGACGCAACCGCGCGTGCCGTCGAAACCGAATCCCAGACATCTGGAAGGGGTTCCATACGTCTGGTCCGACGTCTGGGCCACCTCCCAGACGTCTTAAAAGATGTCTGAAGCCGCACGTTCGTAACAAGCTGGGGAGTCATGACCGACCGGCTATAGTCCATGATGGCCGGTAAAGAAGCTCAGAGGGAGGAGTCTCCAGAGCGAGTCTAAGCGAGCCGAGGAGGAGAGGAAATAGGGCTAGATTTGGCTCAATTTCTTGCTAAGGAGGTGAGGAATGCCATGGGGGGTCTTTTATAGGCTTAGGGAAACTTGAAGAGTAGGAAACAAGCTTCAATGCTTGCTTAGGATTCAAGAGGAATCCCACTGATTTCGTGGGTTCGCACGCACGAATCAGTGGGTTTTAGGAATTAGAATCGATCCTAATAGATTTTACTATTTGTGAACATCAATCCCACCAAATTTGGTGGGATTTGATTGCCATTTGTGTAAGATTTGAGTCGGTCAAAGCCTACCTAGAGGTTGGTTGATGTTACGACCCGGTTCCCGAATCCCTACAGGATTTGAGATCGGCTCGACTCGACTAATCCCAAGACCTAGTCGTCCAACAAGAAATAACCAAAAAGCAGGAAAATAAACCACATTCACTATGCAATGTAACTAACAGTAAAAGCGTACAAGCAGTAAAGGAAGTAAAAGTTGCTAGTCAGTACATACCACCACAACAACAGGAAAGTAGAACAAAAGTACAGTAACAGGAACAGTAAACAAAGACTAAAACTCACTAGCAGAAAGAAAGTACAACAACAGTAAGAAAACTACTACTGGGCTCGACTAGGCTTAGCACCCTCTGTAGCCGGTAACTCTAGCTGCTCAACTCCTAGACCTGTAAAGGGTTATGAGAAAACAGAGTCAACGAACGTTGAGTAGAGTGGTAACCAGACTATCTAAAGCAATAAAAGCTAGCAGGTAAATTTATCTTTTCTAGTTATTTATTTTTCAAGTAATTTCTTTTCACCCCATTGGTTTACTTTTAGATTTCTTTCTTGATCTCGCGTGTTCCTCGTGGGAACGATCTTGATTGCAGTCTTTTTCGAAGAGTATAAGGCACACGTGGTGCTATTCTGGCTGAGAGAGTCCCCTGTGGTAATCCTACACCCAGTCAACCACCCCAAGGTTACAAACAGATGTAGCGGTGACTACGGCATGCACGATAAGTGCACAGGTAGCTATCCCTCACTGGCATGCGGTCAGTCATTTCCGTTAGCGGGTATGCCCAAAGTACAGCACGGAATAGTATAGGGCCTAGCCCTCTCAGAAATAGGGGTCTCGCCCCTCAGAACCAAATAGGGGTCTCGCCCCCTCCACAGTCTGCGCACCCTCGTCTGACTACCCCAGTTTGCCCAGAGGGCCTACCAAGTCGGTGTAGGGTGGCTAGCTAAACCCCGGGCCCTGTGGGGTGGCTAGCACCCTCCCTACACTAGTAGCTCTCCTCGGTACCTTGTACGCGAGGGCCAACAGAAATCGGTGTAGAGTGTCCAATCCTAACCCCGGGTCCCAACCCAAGGGCGGCTAGCTCCACTCTACACTAAAAAGGGGATAGTTGCTCTCCTTGGTACCATGTACTCAAGGGCCAGCACACTTCCCATCCACATTTCCAGGTCTTTGCATTCATCCGTAGGAGCTCTACTCCTAACTCCCCGTAGGGTTCATGCTCATATTCACCATATTATTCCATACCAGGTTTCATCATTCACAATTCCATTCGTATTATACACATGCAGCTCGTATTTCCACAATTTAACACATGCACAAGTGATATCACAGGTAACTATTTAGTTATCTCAGGCATTTCATATTCTAACAGGCAGCTCGTATTTATTAATAGGCAGTTGCTAACAATTCAGCTCATTCATTTATGAATACAATCTCAATCACGCACACAAACAATGTAACTATTTCTCGTCCTAGGATTCATGCCACACCCTAGGTTTCTAGCTATCTAATTTTCATGGCTGCATTCATGTTTTAGAAACAGAACAGGGGGAAACCACTCTACCAGACAATCCGGGAGTACTGGGGGCTCGAGCTGTAAGCCCACGTGCCTCTATAAGCCCCAGACTCACAACAGATCGAAGTCCTATACCAAGGAGAACATCACAACGGAACATTTAGAACAGTATATAAAGGTTTCTAACATGTAGAGGAACTCACAAGGAACCCACAGATATTTCGTTTACGTAAAATGGATCCTGATCGGACCCTAAACGGGTCAAAAACGTGTCTATAGACCCAAATTAGACGTCTAGAACCAAGTCCAGACATCTTAAAAGTCATCAGAGACTCACCTCAGGTTCCTGTGATGACCTCAAATTCCAGGACTCCTCCACGATCGTTTGGACTCAGTTCCAGACGTTTAACCAGTCCTCTGGTCATCTGGGAATGCCTCCGGTCGTATGGTAAGTTGCCTAGACGTCTGAAAAGCATGGAAGGGCATGCCACGTGCCTTCCCAAAGCTGCTCCTGCGCATGACAAAGTAGCACACCTCTTTTAGCTATGCAGATCACCTCTGTGGTGCGGCCTGTATGGCTGTAACCGCGAGGAAGACGTACCTTCGCGATACACTTGCTTTCAGACGTATGGTGCAGTCGCCAGACGTCCAGTCAGTCGTCCGGAAGGTACTCCGGACATCTGATACTAGAAAAACTCCAGTATCAGACTGCACTCCCGCTCCTGTCGCCGTGGTTCCTCTTGCTTCGCTGCAGCTCCGACTACTGCAGAAGGTCAGGGATGATGCCCCAACACTCTCCTCCTCCCGCACGTGTTGCGGTGGCCGTGCAAACCTTCGGCGTGCCTCCATGAGCTCATGACCTCGGCCCTCTCCTCCTCCTCACGCCCGCTTCTCCTCCTCGCTCATGCTCCCTCTCTCTCGCGCACCTCACTCACGGCAGTGGAGTGGGGAGTAAGGTTGTGGTAGTGGAATAGAGAGGAGAGGAAGGGGGTGATCTTATAGGCAAGGGGTTTAGGGTTTGGCAGGGGAGAAAAAGAAGAAGATAGGAGAGAGAGACGGACTGCATGCTGCCTGCATGCAGAAAGCAAATGCGCGTACAGGTTTTTCAATTTCCAGACGTCTGGGAATAGGTCTAGACGTCTGACTGACAATCCAAACATCTTAAAAGGCTCAAATCAGAATGGGTCTTTACAGTTAACCTCCAATACTGGCAAGGACCGATTTGAGAAGAAGATGAAGAAGTCTACGGGCTTTTTGCAAGGGTTTCAAAAGCTGAGGGGTTATTTGAGAGAATGAGAGTCAGACTTGGATCAAAATGCAAACTAGGTCGAAATAATCTCAGATTGGGCCTAAATTTTGGTAAAAATATAATTTGGACCCAAAGAATTTAATGGTGAAGTCAGATTTAGGTTTTGACAAAGTTTGACTTGGTAAATTATGTAGAAGCCCAAATCGAGGCAACTTTCTGTCTGTGACAATTTTAGGTCAAAATGGGCTCTGATGGTCAAATCAAAGGTACAAAACCCTATAGAATATTTTTCCATCAAGTTTAGAGGGTTTAGGTGAATTTTATCCTAACTAGAACCTCAATTAATTATGCAGGTCTATTTTTAGGGTTTCAGATGTCCATTAATTCTTGAAATACGTGAAAACCCGTTTCTATCTGCATGGACCCTCTTATTATCCATTAATGACCATATGACCTTTAATAAACCCCTAAAATACCCCATGGTCATTCTATATTTGTGAAATGTGGTTAAAATTGCATAAATAACCCTGGTTTCTTATCTTCTCAAAATAGAACATTATGTTTATATGTCCCTCTGATGGTTATGTAGGAGCTTTTATTGACTTTATTAGACCAAATTAAGCTAGTTATGGTTCATGATGGTGTTCCCATCAATGTGCATCCAATGGTTGAGTGGGGGTCGATTATCTTGGAGAAGAGATGGTGGCCCTTAGATTGGAAATCTATTGTTAGGATTGCAAATAATGATGTGGCCATTCAAACTAAATGGTTGAGTGGCAGTTTTGGAGAGAAGAATCAAGACCATCCAAAAGATAATTAAGGAAGGAGGATGGTTCTAAGTGGCCGGCCACTTGGTCTTTATGGGCTAAAAATAGTAAAAGGTGGATGGGCCTTGGATGGAAGATGTATGGTCTAGATTGGATGTTGCTAAAAATGGGTTGGTTTAGGACATAGGTTTAGAGAAATTGGGTTGTCTTGAGGTGGGTTTTAGGAATGGTTTTGGGTGTGCCATGTATCATCCCTTGCCTTTATTTCTTCTCATCTTTATTTCCTTGAGCTTTTCCTTTATTTCTTCTAAGCTTTTCATTATTCAACTTCTAAAAGAATTCTTCTCCAATAAATGGTTCTTCATCTTCTCAGCTTGCTCAATATCTACATTATTCATAAGAAATCATAATTAGATGCAAGTTAAACATAAAACATATGCATGACCTAATTATGCACCTATGATTATAATGCAACATATATACAACCTATATGCACTAAACTAGCAAAAAATAGGCAAGTTATCATCAATAATTATGTACTTATCACCTAGCTCCCATCTAATTGTAATAAATCTTTCTTTTGCTAATGGTTTTGTAAAGATATCAGCTAATTATTTTACTATTTCAACAAACTTCAATGAAATTTCCTTTTTAAGGGAATAGTCCCTTAGGAAGTGATGTCTGATATCTATATGTTTGGGCCTATGGTGTTGTATAGGATTCTTTGAGAGGCTAATTGCACTAGTGTTGTCACAAAGAATTCTAGTATTTTTAAAGCTGAGTCCAAAGTTTGCAAGTGTTTGCTTCATTCGCAAGATCTGCAAACATGCTAAGGTTGCGGTAATGTATTCTGCTTCAGTTATGGATAGAGTGTGTTTCTAAGAAATTGAGACATACCACTAGTGCTCTTGCTATCTGTCCAACTTCCCGCATAGTCAGCATCATAATAGGAATATAAGTCAAGTGTGGCTAACTTGGGATAGAACAGACCAACTAAGATCTACAATGTTTTGTAAATACCTAAGTATTCTTTTTACAACATTTAGGTGTGATTCCTTAGAGTTCACTTGAAACCTAGCACACAGACAAGTACTAAACAAAATGTCTGGTCTACTAGTTGTTAAGTATAGTAAAGATATCATGCTTTTGTATAGCTTTTGATCAATATAGTTACCTATTTCATCTTCTTTTAATTGACTTATTGTTGCCATCGATGTTTCCTTTCATTCTGTATTTTCCATGCTGATCTTCTTCAATATCTTTTTCGTGTACTTTGCTTCCAAGATGAAGTCATCATTTGTTAGATGATTGATTTGTAGCCCTAAGAAGAACTTCAATTCTCCCATTAGGCTCATCTTGAACTGATCCTACATTACTTTCACAAACTCTTGGCATAGAAGATTGGTAGTAGCATTGAATACTATATCGCCAACACAAATTTGAATTAAAGTAAGTTTATTTCTTTCGTTTTAGGGAATAAGGTTGGATTAGTGTTACGACTCGATCCCAACTCCCTACAAAACCCGAGATCGGCTCGGCTCAACTAATCCCAAGACCCAGTCGTCCAACGAGAAATAACCAAAAGCAAAAAATATATTACAACCACATATGCAATGTAACTAAATAGAAGTAAATAAGAGACAGTAAGGGAAAATAGGATGAGAAATCTAAAACATATTACATGCCACAAGCGGAAAAGAACTATAACATACATACCTATCACAACTACAATAGAGGGGAATATAACATGAACAGAAATATAACAGAAATAGCCAATACATACTAAAAGTACTCACTACTACAAAAGAGCCCTGGAATAAAAAAAGGAACAACACTACGGCTTAGGTCGGCTAAGCCCAGCACCCTTGGCACCGACGGCGTTGGTTGCTCAACTCCTTGACCTGAACATGGTTATACAATCCGTAATCAGCTAACGCTGAGTACAGTGGTGGTTAATCCATTTACATGCAATTTAACTTAAAGAAACAAGCAAGTAACTAATCATTCATTTCCATTTATCTCAACTAGGTGTTTTTGTTTCGGTTATTCTAATAAGGATCCACAACATTTCTTAATCCTCTTGTTCCCTAAGGGAACGATCTTGATTGTAGTTTATTCCGCTATGTAGGATGTACATGTGGTACTCTCCTTATCGGGAGAGCCCACATGGTAGTCCTACACCCGGTCTACCACCCCAAGGTCATGGTCGCAACGTAGCGGTGACTACGGCATGTGCGATAAGCGCATGGGTAGCTACCCCTCACTGACACGCGGTCAGTCATTTTCGCTAGCCGGTATACCCAAACATATAGCATAGAACAGAACAAGGGTCTCGCCCCTCAGAACAGGGGTCTCGCCCCTCAATAGTCTGCGCACCCTCGCCTGACTATCTCGGTTTGCAAAATGGGCCTAACAAGAGTTGGTGTAGGGTGACTAGTTCTAACCCCGAGCCCCATGGGGCGACTGGCTCCCCCCCTACACTAAAGTAACCAGAGTTGGTGTAGGGGGCCATTCCTAACCCCGGGTCTCAACCTAAGGGCGGTTAGCTCCCCCTTACACTAAAGTGGCGGTAGCTTTCTTCGGTACCACGTACACGAAGGCCAGCTCACTTTCTATGCAAAAGGGACGATCTCTCTTCTCGGTACTATGTACTTGAGGGCTAGCTCACTTCCCTCCCACATACGATATTCTCATTTCCACATCCGAATCATTAAATGCATAATAGGAAGCTCAAGATTTCACAATCGATTATTCAGTACTGTAGATATTTTCATTCATGTCATGTTCATTAAATGTGGTACAGACAGTTCATGGTTTACTACTTCCAATAAGCATCATAGCAACTAATCATTCAATACATGTGCATTCATCTCTTTCCATCCCCAGTGTTCATTTCACAAACTAGGGTTCAATCGAATATTTCTAAATCATGTAATTTAATTATTAATTCTAGGATTAGAGAGAGAACCACTCTACCTGGATACACGGGTGGAATGGGGGCTTGAATCGTAGATCTTGTCGTCTCCGCAGGCGCAGTATACTCTATTGGCTGGAGACCTATACAATTGACCAAAACATATCAAACAAGTTCAAAACAGTATATGAGTGATACTAACACATAGAGAAACTTGAACGGAAACCAATGATACTTCGTTTGCGCAAATCCGACTTCGTTTGGGCCCTAAATGGGCCAAAAATGTGCATATTGACTAAAATCAGATGTCTGGGACTAAATCTAGACGTCTTAAACGACCTCAGAATCTCATATTGCTTTCTTATAGCTTCCTCAGATGTTCGAACCCCTCCGCAACCATCTGAGGGAGATCCCAGACGTCTGACACTCCCTCTGGTCATCTGGGAGTGTAGTCAAACGTCTGGCACTATCTCCGGACATCGTAAAGCACCTCGAAGGGCTCACCATGCACCTTTCCAACGCCTGCACCTACGTACACATGCACCATTTCAAAAACACGACACATATAAGGTTACATACATGCAAAGCAGGCTCATGCATGGTATGCACCTCATCCCCTTCGTGCTGTCAGATGTCCAGTGCCAACCTCGGATGTCCTGAGGCTCCTCCAGATGTCTGGATAGAGTCCCAGACGTCTGATACTGTGGCAAAATGATTCTGCAGAATGCCTTGTGAGCTTATCTTCTTTCAATCCTTCGCCTGCAAGAGCGCAGCTGCTCCTATAGCGGCAACAGGAGGTCGCAGAGCTCCTCTCCATGAGCTCCCTCAGTCATACCTTCGGCCGCACCTCCTCTCCAGAGTTCCTCCAAGCTCCCCGCTCTCCCTCTCCCTCGCCCATGCTCTCCCTCTCTTTCATGCTCTTACTCTCCTTCTCTCCCGTGCTCCTCCATCTCGAGTCCCCTCCTTCCCCTACTCGTGGCTGCATGGGGATGGGGAAGAGGAAGTGGTAGCCGACGGCAAGGTGGTGAAGTGGAGGCGGAGGTGGTGGAGATGTGGAGGTGTGGGGAAGATGGTGAGGGTGGTGGGGGTGTTAAATAGGGAGAGGTGAGGGTTTATGAGGAGTGTGTGTGCGTGGGTGTGTGCGTAGGGGTGTGTTGTGTGGGAAGAGAGAGTGTGTGAAAATTGCAGAATCTCCCTTGCAGAACCATTTTCTTCCTGCAAGGCCCACACACCTAAACCCAGGGGTTTAAAATTGCACTCACGCCCCTATCTTTCCGGAAAACTACGAACAATCCTTGGGAAGTGTCATTTCAACATAACAAACTTAAAGGAAGTTTCGTCCCTGAAACTTGAGCTAACTAGGGTGCAGAAAGGATCGTAAAAGCGCATAACAAACTTAAAGAGGATTAAAGTAGGTCAGAAGCGACGTACCCTCAAAAAGCTCCAGGTACTATTCTTGCATTGCCGCCTCGGGCTCCCAAGTCGCCTCCTCGTACCGCTGGCTTCTCCATAGGACCTTCACCAGTGGCACCTCTTTTCATTTCATATTTCGGATGGCTCTGTCTAGCATCTGCACTGGTCTCTCAGGATAGGTCAAGTCATCTCCCACCTCGATGCTCCTGTGGCTCAGAACGTGGCTAGGATCGGCGATGTACTTCCTGAGGTTAAACACATGGAACACGTCGTGCACTCCAGAGAGCTGGGGAGGAAGGGCAAGTCGGTAACCAACGGGTCCAACCTACTCCAAGACCTTAAAGGGCCCCACAAACCTTGGCGCAAGCTTCCCTTTCACCCTAAAATGCTGCAAGCCCTTCATGGGCGAAACACGGAGGAAGACGTGATCCCCAACCTCAAACTGCACCTCTCTATGCTTCCTATCAGCATAGCTCTTCTACCTACTCCTGACAGTATGGAGTCCTCTGTGAATCTGCTCTATCACCTCCTGACTTTGACGGATCAACCTGGGACCAACCTCCCACTTGGTCGCCACCTCGACACAACTCAAGGGTGCAGTACACCTCCTCTCATAAAGAGCCTCATAAGGTGCCATGCCAATGCTCAAATGGTAGTTGTTATTGTATGCAAACTCTGCCAGGGGAACATGCACCTCCCAGGAGCCTCTCCAGTCTAGTACACAAGTGCGTAGGAGGTCCTCTAGTGTCTGTATGGTGCGCTCCGATTGCTCGTCGGTCTAGGGGTGGTAGGTGGCGCTGAACCTCAAACAAGTCCCCAAGGCCTGCAAAACTCTGCCTAGAACTAGGAAGTGAAGCGAGTATCCCTGTCGGATACTATCTCGTAAGGGACTCTGTGAAGGCACACCACATCTCTAATGTATCACTCTGCTAGCTGTGTTGGGCCAAAGGTGACTCAAATCAGCAGGAATCACACCGTCTTCGTCAACCTGTCTACTATCACCCAAACTGCATCGTGTCCTTGCTGTGTAATCGGTAGCCCCACTACCAGGTCCATGGTGATACTCTTCCACTTCCACTCTGGCATAGGAAGTGGCTATAGTGGCCCTACAGGCCTCTGGTGCTTGGCCTTCATGTGCTGGCATACCAAGCACTGCTGGATGAACTTACCAACATCCCACTTGATTCCCCTTCACCAAAAGTTGTGTCACAGATTGTGGTACATCTTTGTGTTCCCGGGATGTATGGTGAACCTAGACCCATGTGCCTCAGTCATGAGCTCTCTCAACAGCTCCTCGTCTCTAGGAACGCATAGACGTCCCCTCATATGCAGTATCTCATTAGAGAAAGTAAAATCTCCTGGGTCCCCTGCCAACCCCCTGTCCCCTCAATGTTTGCAAATATGGATCGACCATCTGCCTGTAATGATATGGTCTATCATTTGTGGTCATGCCTGCCGCGTCACTATCACTGTCATTGCCCCGTAGTACCCTCGTGACACCTTAGGTCGCCAACTGCCCACCTCCTCCATAAGTCTCCAACTTTATGCCTGTAAGCTAGTCAAGTGGGCAGGTACCTTCTGGCTCAAGCCGTTGGTCACCACATTGGCCTTCCCTGGGTGGTAGGAGACGCTGCTGTCGTAGTTCTTCAGGAGCTCTAACCAACGTCTCTGTCTCATGTTGAGCTCCTTCTGATCGAATAAGTACCTGAGGCTCTTATGATCCGTGAAGATCTCGAACGTCTCACCATATAGGTAGTGCCTCCATGTCTTTAGCGTGAAGACAACTGCTGCTAGCTCTAATTCATGGGTAAGGTAGTTATGCTCATGGGGCTTTAGTTGCCTCAAAGCGTAAGCAACAACATGGCCCCACTGCATTAGCACACCACCCAACCACGGCAATGAGGCGTCAGTGTAAACCACAAACCCACCACTGTTGTCTGGGATGGTGAGTACAGGAGCTGAAGTCAGTTTCTCCTTCAATTCTTGAAAGCATGACTCACACTCGTCTGTCTAGGTGAGTGGCACGTCCTTCCGGGTCAACTGGGTCATTGGATGCATGATCTAAGAGAATCCCTGATAAATAGTCGGTAGTAGCCTGCCAGTCCCAGAAAGCTGCGTATCTCTGTCACTGTGCATGACCTCTCCCACCAAAGCACGGCCTCGACCTTGGCTGGATCCATAGCCAATCCATGTCCTAAAATCACGTGGCCCAAGAAGGTCACCTGTCTCAACCAGAACTCACACTTGCTGTACTTGGCATTAAACCTACGTTGTCTCAATGTATCTAGGACCATACGTAGATGTTGTCCATGCTGTGCTTGATCCTGAGAGTAGACCAGTACATCGTCGATGAATACCACCACAAACTGATCTAGGTATGGCCTAAAAACACGGTTCATTAGATCCATGAAAGTAGTGGGGGCGTTGGTCAGCCCAAACAGCATGACCAAGAACTCATAGTTTTCGTACCGAGTACGGAAGGCTATCTTGGAGACGTTGGTCTCCTTGATCCTCAGCTGATGGTAAGCTGACCTCAAGTCTATCTTGGAAAACACCAAGGTGTCTCTCAATTGGTCGAAGAGGTCATCGATATAAGGCAACGGATACTTATTCTTGACAGTGATCCAATTCAGCTGCCTGTAGTCGACACAAAGCCGAAGGGTACCATCCTTTTTCTTCACGAACAACACAGGGGCTCCCCACGAGGATGCACTGGGCCTTACAAAGTTCTCTAACAGATCCTGTAACTGAGACTTGAGCTCTTGCAGCTCAAGTGGGGCCATCTTGTACGGTGCAGTAGAGATGGGGCTAGTCCCCGATACTAGTGAGATCTCAAACTCGTTCTTACGCTCAAGTGGCAGTCCTGGCAGCCCCTCTAGGAAGACGTCGGGGTACTCACAGGCCACTAAAATACTCTTTAAGTCAGCCACAGGGCTAGGCTCTGTCATGACACAAGCTAAGAAGCCCTCACACCCTGGCTTAGAAGCTTCGCTGCCTGAAGTGTGGAGATGCACCTGAAACCTCCGTCTACCGGTTGACCGTGAAACTTAAAGGGAGGCAACTCCGGTATGGAGAAAATGATCTTCCTCCCAAAATAGTCCACCAGGGCGTAATAGGCAGACAACCAGTTCATCCCTAGGACCACGCCAAATTCCTCCAACGGGATTATGATCAGGTCAGTGGGAAGATTGTGTCTCATTATAGCGACCTCGCAGTCTGTGAAGACCTCCTCTACGACAAATAGCTGTCCACCTGGGCCTCTAATTAGGAACGGAACCTCTAACAGTTCACTGCTCAAGCCCAAACTGATGGCAAAACATGTGGTGACAAAAGAATGTGTGGCACCAAAATGAAAAAGTATGTAAACAAGTCTACCGGAAATTGAAACCATACCTGCCACCATGGAGCCTGGAGCTCTAGCGTCTCTGTGAGTCAGGGAATTGACATGCCCCTCAACCCTGGGTGCAATAGAAGCGACTACGCTCTGGGTCAGATGAGCAACAGCTGGCCGGCACCCTCCTTGTGACAGTTGTCTGCCTCCTCGTGTCTAGTAACCATGGCCGCCAGATCGGCCTCCAATGCTCGGTGCTGGGAGCATCTGCTATACTCCGACCCTAAATGGGTACATCTTATGTGGCCCAGTGATGAGAGACTCATCATGATCTCTAATTACTCCTAATTAACTAGTCTTTCTAGTTAATTAGCTAAGGATATGAGTATATAAGGGTTAATTTTAAAATAAGGGATATATAGTCAAGGACCTTAAAATAAGTTTGAAATGATATTATATCATTCGATTAACATTATTAATAATCTAATTAATAATTGGACTCGAGATCTTATTAATCATTTCCTTAATTAATAAGTTAAGTAACTTAAACATAATGTATAATAAGTATAAAGCAACTTAAGTAACTTTACTTAATTTAATAAATTAACCTAAAAAGGTCAAAAATGTAAATTCAAGGCTTAAACATAATAGTTACCATATTTACTAACATATATAAAAAGTTGAAAAAAAATCTAAGTTAAAATAAACCTTTAAAACCTAGGTTTACATTTAGGCCCTTACTATTCATTGCAATCAGGTCATTAATTTTCATATAGGTCCTTAAGTTTCACTGCACTTAGGTCCCTTTCGTCTTCTTCTTCAGCCGATTGAATGGCTGACAGCCGAGAATGACTCCACCGTGTGATCACCGCCCTGCTGACATCATTCTTCCTTTTCCAAGCTCTTGGAGCATGTGCTCACCATCCCATCTTCATCCATCGGTCTGGATTACTCTAAAATCCTAATTTTTGGTGGAAGTTAACCTCACCGTCGTCGGAGACGATGCCGGAGGTTAAGCTCCCTAAGCTTCTTCTTCGTCCAGACTCCACCGTCCTCTTCGTCGCCATCCACTATAAATACCCCCTCACCCCCTTGATTTGTCTCAAGTTGGCTCCCTTCCCTCTTCTTCACTGCAGCCAACTTCGATAGGCTATTCTCTCCACAACTCTGGCAACTCCCCATTTCATCTTTCGACTTCCTCCATCCATCCTGATTAGCTGAGGAATTCCGCCGAGGTTAGCCGCGTCTCTGGACAAAAGTGACGACCAAGGAGCTCCTCTGCTTCACCTCACATCTGCCGCCGGAGATTCTTCTTATGCCTTCTGATTTCATCTTCCACTATGAGCCATCGGCGGAATCTTGTTGACCCCTTCATACAGATAACAGTAGCTAGGGGTAGATTAGGAGTAGTAGTTTAGGTAGTTAAGTAGTTAGTTAGCTTATTTTAATTGCAGATTACAGACCTCATCTTCTTCGACTCCGGCAAGTTCCTTGAGCTCGCCAGAGTCCTGATTTTGTCTTTTAAAGTCGCTGATCACCTTCCTTTAACCCTCACAACCACTTCTAATTCATTAAAACACAAATTTAATCACTGTTTTGCCTAATTCATCTTCACCTTCACAGACACTATCGCAGTCCATGGCGACAGTATCTAAGCTTAGATCGACCTCCATAGGGTCCTCCATCATCTATTCACAACCTAAGGGCCCTGTTCTACACTTTAATTTGTATAATTACCACCTATAATCTAAATGCCCAATTTTAATTAAGCTCTTGAGCTCGCTGTCAATGGTGGCTCAGAAGCAGTTAAAACTTTAAATTATCTATATATTTATCATCGCAATTCTCTTTAGACTTGTTTTGACTGCTCAATTGAGTGGGAAAATAAGTCCCAAGCTTCAACTAACTCAAAATCCGTTCACACTGATTTCACTATTAAATCTTTCATTTAAAACATTAAATTATCTATATATTTATCATCGCAATTCTCTTTAGACTTGTTTTGATCGCTCAATTGAGTGGAAAAACAAGTCCCAAGCTTCAACTAACTCAAAATCCATTCACACTGATTTCACTATTAAATCTTTCATTTAATGATCAATTAAGGAATCTAATACAATTCTGAGGTTCCTTACAACTTCAGAATCCTTTTTAGATCAAAAATGGCACAGATTCATTCTTTTTATACACAATTTGTATATTACTGGACTCACCGAAGCTCCAGTGAGCTCCGACGAGTCATTTTTGATCTTCAGCCTTTAGAATTCGTTAAGAAGCTCCAGATTGACATGATATTGATCACTGATTATGCTGAGATACTTAAATTGGGATTTTAACATATGGAGCTACACATTAGTCTTCAACTTCCCCAACTCCAACAGAGTTGGAGAAATCTGTACAGAAGCTTAAGAGTCATATTTAACATATCTAGAAGCTTCATTGCAGTACACTGAAGCTATTCATATCCTTAGATTAGTGTAACCAACTCTCAATTTCTCTGACGAACAAAGCACCTTTTGATCTCAGGCGAAGAGCCTGAAACCCTAGAATTCAAGGTCCAAACATCTGTTTAGAAGTTTGAGCATGTTCCAGGGATTGAGGAGAAGACATTTGAGGTTTTAATTCCTTGTAAAAAGGCTTTAATCAGAAAGTCAAAACTTGAGGCCTTATAGTCAAACCCAAGTTTGATACTGTGATTCTGAGCTCAATTTGAGGAATTGAGGAGTTAGAATCATTTCTGAAAATCTGGTGAATGGTTTTAGAATGATTTAATTGATCTCAGACCTGTAGTTTTGTTGGAATTCAATTACTGTCAGTTTGTGTTATTCTTAAACCCAAACTGACCACAGTAGATTTTGGATGAATTTTGAAGTTGAATCCTGCCCAAACAAGCTTATAACAATCCTTAGAAGCTATACCAATCAATCAGAAAAGTCCTTAGCTGTCTGTTGTGCATTTCAAAGTTAGAAAATCCATTCTCTGAGTTCTCAGAGAAGTGTCGATGCTTCATGTGCTTCCTGAAGCTCTTGAGAGCTTTAAACCTACACAAACAACTGCGGAATCACCTGTATAACCTGTTTAGACCCTTAGATAGGCTGGAAAGCCATCCAATAGACACAGTAACTCTCATTCTTTTTCCAGGCATTATTTAACCTGTAGAAACCCCCAAACTTCGCTTTTCAAATAGAAGAAGAAATCATCCTCTAAACCTTAAATTGACCCTAGAATCCTGTAAAGCTACCTTAGAGCTCTCCATCAAGCTTTATTTCGCTTGATTTAGATATGTAAGTAGGGAGAAATCTTCAATTAAAGTTGGGTCTGGAGGGGGGAACATTAGTCCCACATTGGAAATTCTCGAGCGCCTGCCTTAGTATAAAAGTGTTTTGTGATATAGCTGATTCAGTGATCAGCGCTCGGCACGAAAGGAAACCCTGACCATCTGAGCATTGCGTGTGTGTGTGTGGACGAGTGTGCTTGCAGGTGTGCACCCGAGTGGGCGTGTGTGTGTAGTTGGCCCTGGGAGGGTGAGGCCTGGGAGGCATTGAGCCGGTTCAGCTCGAGAGAGGGTCGGTTTGGCTCAAGAGAAAATAAATTGAATTTGAACCCTAATGAAATTAGACGAGGATCGAGTAGGGTCTAGTCCCACCCTGATCTCAGGGTGCTGTGTATCCTCGAAAGGACCTTGCCGCAAATCAGAAACAATTTTTAGTTGAAAAGCAAATTAACCTAGTTTAGCAGAAGGCTAGAAAAGAAAGAAGAGAGAATGAAGGAGCTGAGAAGGCTAAGGATGCAAGTACTAAAGGAAGCTAAAGAAGCTAAGGGAGAAGAAGAAAGCCAAGAACAGAAGCATAAGAGAAGAAAGAAAGAGATCAAGAGAAAAAGAGAATAAGAGGAAAATAGAGATAGAAAGAAAGAAAGAACAAAGGATTAAGAAATAAAAAAAAAAGGAAGATAAAGAGAAGAAGAGAAAGAAGAAAGGCTGAAGTATAAGGAAAAGAAGTTAATTTTCTTGTTATATTTTAATTTCTTTTTGCTCTTAAATGTTGTATTAAGGCATATGTTGACTAAAGAAACTCTTCTTTGCCTTAAATAATTTGAAATAAATAGAGAATTTACAAGTTTTAAATGTTGAAAATGAGAGATTATATGGGATTTTGCTTGTTATTCCATTTTAACCAATTTTTAGCAAAATTCATGCTTCCATAATTAACTTAAATAGACGTCCTATACTTATAAAGAAAAATAAAGATAACTAGTGAATTTAGAATGAATTATACCTCCCAGCGAACGATCTGAACTCAACCAGTAAAAATTTTCTAAAATGTTAGGTTAATTCGACCCTATACTACTAATCGACACAACTTCGAGTTAACCTAAGTGACTTTCTTCTACTCTTAATTAAGTAAAATTAACTTAATTAACTGAGTTGAGGTAAGAAATGACCATTTTAATGGCGCCGTTGCCGGGGAGGCAATCCTTTAATTCACTAGAATTTAGTTGGTTTAATTGTATAATTAGGAGGTAGTTGTAATTATATTTTTGTTTTTAATAACTTTTGTTCTAATTAGTTGTGTTTTATTTTGTTTTGTTTTCTATCTTCTGTTCAGGTTTACCTTTGCGGGTAATCTCAGGAGAAGGTAGGAATCTGTTGGCATTTCTTCTTTTGTGAGTATTTCTAGACTTTTGTTTTGTTGCATTAAAAATACAAAAATACAAAAATACATTCTATCTGACTAGCAGCAGCATACAATAGGCATTTACTCTTAGGAGTACATTTCCTGCTAGTATATTTTTACAAAATCTGACTCGGGAAAATTTTTACTACTTTTCTCGCATCAATAGGAAAATACGAGAAAATCCATGTAGATCCCTATCCTTTGAGATTTAAAAAGACCATATACTTTTGTTTGAAAAGAATTAAAAAGCGACCATTAAATTTTAGTTGATATATTTTTGTAAAAGATTAACTAAAAAGAGGAAGTTAAAAATTGTGACTAAATCTGATTGCAGAATGCATGCGGGTTTTATCGCTATTGTCTATTGCATGCTATCGCGCACACAGCGTGATCACTAGGGTCACACGAGTCTATTTTTCTATCTCTCCTCTTTGCACCTCTTAGGGCTTTGGCCGAAGATCAACAAGTCTGTCTCACTACTAGAGCCCCAGGGAGCTAGTAGTGAGCGGTCTCGATCCTAGACCTTAGACCTTTGAGCCTTAAGGTTATGCACCTGCATAGACACAGTTTAGGATACATATTTTGATACTGTTACTCTATTTGTTGGCATCAAATTACTTTTGCGTATCCTAGGAATCTCTTCTTTCCTTTGAAAGAAGAGCAAAACCCGCGTCTTTGCACTATTTTGTGGGTTTTTGTGCTGCTGTTTTTATTGGTGGTGTGTGTGTGCCTTTGCACATTATTTTCCGTTTTATGGATGGGAGGCGATCTTTGCATCCACCACTTGCGCCATCGTTGACAGGTGATCCCAGGCTGGTTGCAGATAAGCAACCAATGGTTTTCCCGTCTGATCCATCTACTTCTATCGATCAGATGCAGAATCAGAATCCCGAGATCCCTTCCTCTTCTGGTCAGGGGGAGATGCCACCTTTTGATGTTCATGAGGCGCTCCTGAACCAGAATCTTAGGATACTTGAACAAACTAGATAGATCAATCTTTTAATGGCAACCCTAAATAATTTGCAGACTCTTTAAACTTGTCCTCCACCTCAACCTGAGGTAGGTTTTGACATTTCTGATTTACCGATCCCTCATCTAAGGCCTCTACTTAGAGATTACTACAACCCATCTAATGCACAAGTAGAGACTAATGTTAGGATACCTATTGGGGAAAATGATCTTGAATTGAAGCCAAACATCATTGGTCTAATTCCTCACTTTCACGGATTTGCATCTGAGGATCCATTTCAACATATAGAGGATCTAAAGAACCTATCTCAACCTCTTGGACCTCGAAATCAAAATAGGGAAATCCTACTTATGAAAATGTTCTCTTTTAGCCTTAAAGACAAAGCTACTTATTAGTATAGAACTATTGCAAGACCAATCTCAACTTGGGCTAAACTTGAATATGCTTTTCTAAAGAAATTCTTTCCAATTGGTTGAACTAATGCTTTAAGGCAAGCTATTACTACTTTCAATCAAAACCAAGGAGAACCAATTCATGAAGCGTGGGAACGTTTTCATGAATTGCAAAGGAAATGCCCACGTCATGACATCCCTCGTTGGCAACTCATGCACATCTTCTACTATGGTTTACAAGAGGGCATTCGCAATCTAGTCGATGCCTCTTGTGGAGGGAATTTCTTAAATCGCGACGCAGAATCCGCCTTAGAATTATTTGAAGGGGTGGAAAACTCGATCAATAATGCATCTATGTCGCAATTTATGCGGGGCACAAACATGAATCATTAGAATCCACACAAGGGCATTCACGAGATCAGTAACCCGTCCAGTTCAAAGGATTTAGAGATAATTGCAGAAAAACTGGACAAAGTCAATATCGTAGCAAAGCATCTTGATGAGGTCAGAAATACAATGAAGACTCTTACGCCTCTACTTGCTACGAATTCCGTGCATCTACCTGTTTCGCAAATTCTCGAGGGGAGGGAATTTGTGAATAATCTGGATTCTAGAGATCCATCTTCCTTGGGTTTTCTATCTATTCCTTCACCAACCCAAGGAGGGACCTTTGTCCCACAATCTTACCCACCCTTTTTTCCACCCTTTCCTGTTGCAGAAAACACGACTTATCCTCTTGATTTGAACGTCATTCAGGGATACACACCAAGATCAAACCCATATTCAAATTCCTATAATCCTGGATGGCGTAATCACCCTAATTTCTCTTGGTCTGACCATACACAAAGACCATCATATCTGAATTAGACCAAACAAAACCCGCCTACATTATCGTTTTAACAACACAATGCGATGCCATTTTACGTGGGTTCACAAAACCCTGTAGGGCCAAATAGAGATTCACAGCTAGACCAGATATTGAGAGCTGTGACTGAGATCCAGAGACAAAATGTTGAGGCTCTTGCTGAAGTCCAACAACAATGTTCGACAGAATTGGTTGATCTTAGGGGTCAAATCATGCAGTTAGCTGAATCTCATCAGCTAGGGACCCTTCCATCCTAGCCAATTCCAAACCCTAGGAATAACCAGCAAAGACAACACCTGGGAGTTCAAAATCCAAATCAGGGACATGTACATCTTCGTAATCAATTACCCCTGAATCCAAATCTGAATCCACCTATTTCTAATCTTGATTTTGAATATCCAAATCAACAACAATCAATTGTGAATCAACCATTAATCAATAATCCATCTTTCCAAAGTACACAAGCATCTTCTTCATCAGCTGCTTCTTTTTCTCATGCGGGTATTAACTCTGTTACAACCCACCATGGAACTTCCATTAGGGATCCAATTTTTCCAAGGAACCTCTCCCAAGACCCTAGTACATCTAGATCAACCCCTGTTTCTACACCTGGAAGAGGTGCAGAACCCGATCCCACATCCCTCTAATTCGTAAGATCAGGGTAATACCTCAGTAGAATAGGAAATCCACGTCCCATTCCCAGAAGCTTTGAAGAAGACTAGGAAACAGAAACAACTTGTTACATTAGATGAAGATTTGATTAAGATTTGTGAACAGGTACACATTAATATCCCACTCCTAGATGCTATCAAACACATTCCGACTTATGCAATATTTCTTAAGAAATTGTGTACTCCTAAGCATAAGTCGAAGAAAGGAAGCACTGCTGTACTTTTGGAGCATGTGAGCTCCATTATTTCAAGTATGCTTCCTTTGAAAAAGAAAGATCCAGGATCTCCATTTATTTCCTGTATAATTGGGGGTCAGTGTTTTAATAGAGTCCTAGATTTAGGAGCTTCTATTAACCTCATTCCTTTCTCTTTGGTAAAGCACTTTAAAATAGAAAACCTTAAATCTACCAATGTGACTTTACAATTAGCTGATAGATCTATTAAGTCACCTAAAGGAATGTTGGAGGATGTTATTGTGAGAGTTCGGGATTTTTACTTCCCTGTAGATTTTATTGTTCTTGATATGGAAGTACCCGAACACATTAAAGACACCCCAATTATCTTAGGGAGGCCCTTTTTGGCTACTGCAAAAGCCAACATTGATTGTGAATTAGGAAAGATTGAACTGAAATTTGAGGAGAAGACAATTAAGTTAGATATATTTAGAGCTTCTAGTGAATTTGAATGTGAATGGATTGAGGAAATAAAATCTATAGCAGATTTTGAGGATGACATTAGTTCTTTAGAACTAGAAGGCACATCTTTTGATATTCCATACGCTCAAAGCAACGAAATGTTACTGGAATCTCTACTCAATCCCGAATCTGACTCTGAATCTAAATCATCTAATTCACTTTTCACAATTGAAAATCCCGCCCCAAATCCTGCTGTTGATTCTACTCCTATGCTTGAATTGAAACCATTGCCTGATAATCTTAAATATGTATATCTCGAATCTGATCAAACATATCCTGTAATAATCAATTCTCATTTATCTGAATCACAAGAATTTAAATTGATCAAAGTTCTTCGAGATCACAAGAAGGCAATTGGGTGGACTTTACATGATCTCACTGGGATTAGCCCCAATTTCTGTACTCATCGCATCTATATTGAAGATGGGGCACGACCTTCAAGAGAAGCTCAAAGATGCCTAAACTCAAATTTAAAGGAGGTCGTTAAGAATGAAATAATCAAGTGGCTTGATGTTGATATTATCTATCCCATATCTGATAGCCCTTGGGTAAGTCCAATTCAAGTGGTACCTAAAAAGGCAGGACTCACCATAATCAAAACTGAATCTGCAGAAACCATTCCCACACGAATTGCGAATTCGTGGCGGGTTTGTATTGATTATCGTAAGCTGAATACTATTACAAAGAAGGACCATTTTCCTTTACCATTCATTGATCAGATCCTTGAGAGATTAGCTGGTAATAGGTTCTTCTTTTTAGATGGTTATTCTGGATATAATCAAGTTGCAATTTATCCTGAAGATCAAGAGAAAATGACTTTCACCTGCCCCTTCAGAACCTTTGCTTTCCGAAGAATGCCATTTGGGCTTTGCAACGCACCCGCGACTTTTCAGCATTGCATGTTAGCCATTTTTACCAAAATGGTGGGTGAATATATGGAGGTCTTTATGGATGATTTTTCAATCTTTGGGGAGACATTTGATATTTTCTTGGATAATTTGTCGAAGGTTCTAAAAAGATGCATTGAGGTAAACCTTGTCCTTAGTTGGGAGAAGAGCCATTTTATGATTCCAGAGGGCATAGTACTTAGCCATCTCGTATCTGAGCAGGGTATCCAAGTAGATCGAGCCAAGATCAATCAAATTATAAATCTTCCAATCCCTGACTCGATCAAAGGCATTAGATCATTTCTTGGGCATATGGGATTTTATAGAAGATTCATCTTTGATTTTTCAAAAATTGCTCAACCACTTACAAACCTCCTCACAAAGGATGCGATTTTTGAAATGAATGAGGAATGTATTTTAGCATTTGAAACTTTGAGAGATAGAGTTACACAGGCTCCAATTTTGCAACCACCTAATTGGGATTTACCATTTGAAATCATGTGTGATGCATCAAATTATGAAATAGGAGCTATTTTGGGACAGAAAATTGAGAAGAATCCGATGGTAATTTACTATGCTAGTAAAACATTGAATGAGACATAGAGGAATTACACAGTTACATAGAAAGAGTTACTTGTAATAGTATTTGGATTAGAAAAGTTTAGATCTTACATACTTGGATCTCAAATCATAGTGTACTCTGATCACTCAACTATCCGACACCTTCTATCCAAGAAGGACACGAAACCTAGGTTAATTAGATGGATCTTGCTTTTGCAAGAATTGGACCTAGAAATTCGTGATAAGGTGGGTAGGCAAAATATTGTTGCAGATCTTCCCTAATGAACATCTTTTGACTATATCCACAGATCTTCCTTGGTATGTAGATATTATTAATTATTTGGTTACACATCAATTCCCGCCAGACTAGGACGAGAATCGTAAATCACAACTCAAAGCAGAAGCCAAATATTAGTTTTTAGAAGATCGATATCTTTTTAGACTATGTAATGATCAAATCATCAGGCGTTGTGTTTCCTCTTCTGAGATTGATTCTATCCTATCTTTTTGTCATGACCAGGCCTGTGGTGGTCACTTTTTTGGTAGAAGGACCACTGCAAAAGTTTTGCAATGCGGGTTTTATTGGCCTACGTTATTTGCTGATTCTCAGACTTATTGTAAGGCATGTAGTCGCTGCCAAACACTTGGTGGCATGTCACGAAAAGACATGATGCCTTTAAACCTGATTATAGTCTGTGAAATCTTTGATATTTGGGGCATAGATTTTATTGGTCTATTTCCATCCTCTTTTGGCTTCCATTATATTTTAATTGTTGTAGATTATGTTTCTTATTGGATTGAAGCCACACCCACACGCACAAACGATCATCGAGTTGCCATTCCTTTTATACAGAGTCACATTATCGCTCATTTTAGGGTACCTCGTGCCATTATTTCTTACGGCAGTTCCCATTTTATTAATGCCCAGTTTAGAACTTTACTTAGAAAATATAGGGCTACACATCGTATTTCTATACCTTATCATCCCCAGACTAATGGGCAAACCGAGGTCTCTAATCGGGAGATCAAAAAGATCCTTTAAATGACAATCAGACCAGATAGGAAGGATTGGTCTTCCCATTTAGATGAGGCTTTGTGGGCTTATAGGACTGCCCACAAAACACCAATAGGCATGTCACCATACAGACTTGTTTACAGGAAACCCTGTCATCTTCCCGTAGAAATTGAACACAAGGCCTATTGGGCAATTAAATCCTGTAATTTAGACCTCGCAAAGGCTGGTGAAAATCGTAGGTTGCAGCTAAGCGAACTTGAGGAATTACGTCATGATTCCTATGAGAGTTCAAAGCTGTATAAGGAGAAACTTAAAGCCTTCCATGACAAATTCATTTCCCGTAAATCCTTTGCACCTGGTCAGAAGGTGTTGTTATTTAATGCCCGTTTGAAGCTCTTCCCTTGTAAACTTAGGTCTAAATGGCAAGGGCCATTTGTTGTAATTAGAGTCTTCGACAACGGAGCTGTCGAAATCACTGAACCCAACAAGGATCAACCCTTCAAAGTCAAAGGCCAACGTCTAAAACCTTTCTTGGAATCACATCCTTTGGGTCTTGTTGGAGAATGTTACATGCTCCACTAGGGTTTCTTCAATCCATCCACCGCATCTGTATATAGTTGTTTCCTGTTTTTACCTTTTGATTTTCTTCTACACTTACTCTGATCTTTCACTTCATATTTTACTGATTACCTTCATTTAGTCCAACTGACCATTCTGACCTTTGGTCAGACTTGAAATCATCCGCATAGAGATCTTGGATCTCCTCTATTCGACTCCTTCCATCATCCTATACAAAATGAAGTGTAACATCTTTTCACCCTTCTTACAATGAGGATATTGTACAATTTTGGCTTGGGGGGGTGTTAAAGTGAAATTTTCACTTTAAGTGTGGGTTAAAAGAAAAATAAAAACACATAAAAATTAAATATCCATGAAATTTTAAAAAATATAGAAATTCCAAAAATGATAAAAATATTGAAAATAAAAAATTTCATAAAAATTTGAAAAATTTTGAAAAAAATTCATAAAAATTAGAAAATCTTATAAACATAAAAATAAAAATATATAAATACAAAAATTTAAAAAAGAAAATTCATAAAAATAATAAGAGGGGTATATTCATTTTTAATAAAGAAGAAAAGAAGAAAAAAAATATTTATTATAATTAAGAGCTTAATTTTCTTTTAGGTCAGAAATTAAAATGTATATAAAATATATATGGAATATTTAAGAGCATTCAATTCTTAATTAGATTTTTACTTAAAACATTTTGTAAAAACACACTTTTGTTTTTTAAAAAAAATAGGATTTTATTTTAATTAGGAATCTTTAAATCTTTTAAAGATTTGTTTTTCTATTCTTATCTTGAATTAAGAAACTAAGTGTATTAAGATTTAAACTTAAGTTTTAGGGTTAAATTATAACTTTCTAATCAATTAGATTAAGTAATCCTTTTGCTTCTTGAAAATTTGATTTTATCATAAAGTTAAGTAAAAAGGCCAGATATTCAGAGTTAATTAAATAGTGAGTTAGTAGAATTTTAGTTTACAAGACTTACAGGCTAAAGATAAATAACTAGACTTGGAAATTTTGTCTTGACGGATACTATTGGTGGAAACTAAGAATTTGAAGAACCTGAGAGTGAAGGGCTTTGTTGTCCAAGCTCTGGTTTGAGAGCTAAGTAACCTAAACATCTAAATTCACACACAGAATTGTCTTGTTGGCATTTGAGACCGCGAAAACACAGAGGTTAGGAGATCAGTTCTGAATCCTCTTTAGTCTAAGGATTTCTGTGGGGTGGTTCTTGAAAGGGTGAAGGATGTGCCCCTCACATAGAAAAAGGATTTAGAGAATAATGATAGTAAGAAAAATGAGAAGGGGGGAAAAGAAAAAGAAAATAAATAAATAAAACACCCTACAATTAAGTGTCTCGTTACAAATGGGTGCTTATGTAGTTGTTCCACATAATAAATAAATGCATCTCATTACAAATGGATGCTTCCCTTCCTTCCATCAAATAAAAAGAACACCTCGCTACAAATGGATGTTCTAACCTATAGAAAAAGTGAAAAAAATATGGAGATAAAAATATTAGGAATAAGAGACCCAGTGATCCACTGGGGAGACATACACAAAAAGTGTTGACCTCGGGATAGAAAAATGGTGAGGAGAAAGCAACCAAACCTGAGTAAGGCTAAGCCAAAGGCTTGAATTGGAATAATTGGGATTGGAAATTGATGTCTTAAGATCTAGATTTTTGCAACTTTGGATGCCTTTAGGACAAATCTCTTCACTAAGCACAGATGTTTTAAAATCATAGTTATTGAACCTTGGTATTGGGTAGTGAAGCCTAATAAATCAGGTTTTGAAGATTTTAAGTTGAGACCTAAAGGAGAAGAATTGACAGAATCCCAGGTCTAGAAGTTGTTTTAGTATTGTAGGCTAGTAAATTAGAGTTTTACTACTCTAAGTTTGATTAATAATGAGTATTTGGTTAATTTGCTTAAACTTACATTGATAAAAGTCAAATATCATAAACAAAGGATCAACTTAATTCTATTGAGTTTTTGAGTTAAAATTTAATTCTCAATTCTTTAGTTTTGTTTCCTTAAAACACTCTGTATTCTAATTTGAGTTAAGAATAGTTACAAGGATTAAGAGATTTTTGAAGAATTCTAATTCTGAATAAAATTCTTGTTAACCAATTATTTTAAGTGTGTTTTGAAAATGTTATAAGTATAAATCTAAGTAAGAAAATTTTCACAAGTGCTTTGTACATTAATCATTTATACTAAACTTAAAAATTTCTGACCTAAGCTTTCCGCTACATAGTTATAATTTATATTAATTTAAACCCAAGTGTTTTAAATCATCATAGTCTTAGTTAATTTTGCTAGGGTCTAGCAAAGCTTTGACTTGGGGGTATGATGAGAGACTCATCATGATCTCTAATTACCCCTAATTAACTAGTCTTCCTAGTTAATTAGCTAAGGATATGAGTATATAAGGGTTAATTATAACATAAGGGATATATAGTGAAGGACCCTAAAATCAGTTAAAAATGATATTTTATCATTCGATTAACATTATTAATAATCTAATTAATAATTAGACTCGAGATTTTATTAATCATTTCTTTAATTAATAAGTTAAGTAACTTAAAACATAATGTATACATAAGTATATAATAACTTAAGTAACTTTACTTAATTTAATAAATTAACCTAAAAAGGTCAAAAATGTAAATTCAAGGTTTAAACATAATAGCTACCTTATTTACTAACATATATAAAAAGTTGAAAAAAAATCTAAGTTAAAATAAACCTTTAAAACCTGGGTTAACATTTAGGTCCTTACTATTCATTGCAATCGGGTCCTTAATTTTCATATAGGTCCTTAAGTTTCACTTCACTTAGGTCCCTTTCGTCTTCTTCTTCTACTTCTTCAACCGATTGAACGGCTAACGACGGAGAGTGACTCCACTGCACGATCACTGCCCTGCCGACATCATTCTTCCTTTTCTAAGCTCTTGGAGCTTGCGCTCACCATCCCATCTTCATCCATCGGTCTGGATTACTATGAAATCCTAATTTTTGGTGGAAGTTAGCCTCACCGTTGTCGGAGACGATGTCGGAGGTTAAGCTCTCCAAGCTTCTTCTTCGTCCAGACTCCACCGTCCTCTTCGTCGTCATCCACTATAAATACCCCCTCACCCCCTTGATTTCTCTCAAGTTGGCTCCCTTCCCTCTTCTTCACTGCAGCCAACTTCGATAGGCTATTCTCTCCACAACTCTGGCAACTCCCCATTTCATCTTCCGACTTCCTCCATCCATCCTGATTAGCTGAGGAATTCCGCCGAGGTCAGCTACGTCTCTGGACAAAAGCGACGACCAAGGAGCTCCTCTGCTTCACCTCACATCCGCCGTCGGAGATTCTTCTTATACCTTCTGATTTCGTCTTCTGTTATGAGCCATCGGTGGAATCTTGTTGACCCCTTCGTCCAGATAATAGTAGCTAGGGGTAGATTAGGAGTAGGAGTAGTTTAGGTAGTTAAGTAGTTAGCTTAGTTTAATTGCAGATTATAGACCTCATCTTCTTCGACTCCGATGAGTTCCTTGAGCTCGCCAGAGTCCTGATTTTGTCTTTTAAAGTTGCTGATCACCTTCCTTTAACCCTCACAACCACTTCTAATTCATTAAAACACAAATTTAATCACAGTTTCGCCTAATTCATCTTCACCTTCACAGACACTGTCGCTGTCCATGGCGACAGTATCTGAACTTAGATCGACCTCTATAGGGTTCTCCATCATCTATTCACAACCTAAGGACCCTATTCTACACTTTAATTTGTATAATTACCACCTATAATCTAAATGCCCAATTTTAATTAAGCTCCAGAGCTCACTGTCAATGGCAGCTCAGGAGCAGTTAAAACTTTAAATTATCTATATATTTATCATCGCAATTCTCTTTAGACTTGTTTTGACCACTCAATTGAGTGGGAAAACAAGTCCCAAGCTTCAACTAACTCAAAATTCATTGACACTGATTTTACTGTTAAATCTTTCATTTAATGATCAATTAAGGAATCTAATACAATTCTGAGGTTTCTTACAACCTTAGAATCCTTTTTAGATAAAAAAATGGCACAGATTCATTCTTTCTGTACATAATTTGCATATTTCTCATTTTTGATCTTCAGCCTTTAGAATTTGTTAAGAAGCTCCAGATTGACATGATATTGATCACTGATTATGCTGAGATACTTAAGTTGGGATATTAACATATGGAGATACACATTAGTCTTCAACTTCCCCAACTCCAACAGAGTTGGAGAAACCTGTACAGAAGCTTCAGTGCAGTACACTGAAGCTATTCATATCCTTAGATTAGTGTAACAAACTCTCAATTTCTTTGACGAATAAAGCACCTTTTGATCTCAGGCGAAGAGCCTGAAACCCTAGAATTCAAGGTCCAAACATCTATTTAGAAGTCTGAGCATGTTCCAGGGATTGAGGAGAAGACATTTAAGGTTTTAATTCCTTGTAAAAAGGCTTTAATCAGAAAGTCAAAACTTGAGGCCTTATAGTCAAACCCAAGTTTGATACTTTGATTCTGAGCTTGATTTGAGGAATTGAGGAGTTAGAATAATTTTTGAGAATCTGTTGAATGGTTTTAGAATGATTTAATTGATCTCAGACCTGTAGTTTTGTTGGAATTCAATTACTGTCAGTTTGGGTTATTCTTGAACCTAAACTGACCACAGTAGATTTTGGATGAATTTTGAAGTTGAATCCTGCCCAGACAAGCTCATAATGATCCTTAGAAGCTATCCCAATCAATCAGAAAAGTCCTTAGCTGTCTGTTGTGCATTTCAAAGTTAGAAAATCCATTCTCTGAGTTCTTAGAGAAGTGTCAAAGCTTCATGTGCTTCCTGAAGTAATTTAGAGCTTTAAACCTACACAAATAATTGCGGAATCACCTGTATAACCTGTTTAGACCCTTAGATAAGCTGGAAAGCCATCCTATAGACACAGTAACTCTCATTCTATTTCCAGGCATTATTTAACCCATAGAAACCTGCAAACTTCGCTTTTCAAATCGAAGAAGAAATCATCCTCTAAACCTTAAATTGACCCTGGAATCCTGTAAAGCTACCTTAGAGCTCTCCATCAAGCTTTATTTCGCTTGATTTGGAGATGTAAGTAGGGAGAAATCTTCGATTGAAGTTGGGTCTGGAGGGGGGAACATTAGTCCCACATCGAAAATTCTTGAGTGCCCGCCTTAGTATAAAAGTGTTTTGTGATATAGCCGATTCAGTGATCAGCGCTCGGCACGAAAGGAAACCCTGACCATCTGAGCATTGCGTGTGTGTGTGTGGACGAGTGTGCTTGCAGGTGTGCACCTGAGTGGGCGTGTGTGTGTAGTTGGCCCTGGGAGGGTGAGGCCTAGGAGGCATTGAGCTGGTTCGGCTCGAGAGAGGGTCGGTTTGGCTCAAGAGAAAATAAATTGAATTTGAACCCTAATGAAATTAGACGAGGACCAAGTAGGGTCTAGTCGCACCCTGATCTCAGGGTGTTATGTATCCTCGGAAGGACCTCGCCGCAAATTAAAAATAATTTTTAGTTGAAAAGCAAATTAACCTAGTTCAGAAGAAGGCTATAAAAGAAAGAAGATAGAATGAAGGAGCTGAGAAGGCTAAGGATGCAAGTACTAAAGGAAGCTAAAGAAGCTAAGGGAGAAGAAGAAAGCCAAGAACAGAAGCATAAGAGAAGAAAGAAAGAGATCAAGAGAAAAAGCGAATAAGAGGAAAATAGAAACAGAAAGAAAGAAAGAACAAAGGATTAAGAAATAAAAGAAAAAGAAGATAAAGAGAAGAGAAAGAAGAAAGGCTGAAGTATAAGGAAAAGAAGTTAATTTTCTTGTTATATTTTAATTTCTTTTTGCTCTTAAATGTTGTATTAAGGCATATGTTGACTAAAGAAACTCTTCTTTGCCTTAAATCATTTGAAATAAATAGAGAATTTACAAGTTTTAAATGTTGAAAATGAGAGATTATATGGGATTTTGCTTGTTATTCCATTTTAACCAATTTTTAGCAAAATTCATGCTTCCATAATTAACTTAAATAGATGTCCTATACTTATAAAGAAAAATAAAGATAACTAGTGAATTTAGAATGAATTATACCTCCCAGCAAATGACCTGGACTCAATCAGTAAAAATTTTCTAAAATGTTAGGTTAATTCGACCCTATACTACTAATCGACACAACTTCGAGTTAACCTAAGTGAGTTTCTTCTACTCTTAATTAAGTAAAATTAACTTAATTAACTGAGTTGAGGTAAGAAACGATCACCTAGTTGGCCACACTGGTAACAGAGGGGCACGACCTTTTCCCTTAGTCAATCCTTGCTGGTGGCTAGGCGGGGGTTCGATTTTGTCAGCTAGCCCCTGTTTGGGGCCCCTAAAGGCCACTGGTGGCCCCACAGAGTGAGACGACTCCCCTTTGGTCGCCGTGTGCCTGCTCTGCCAACAGCCTGTGAGTACTTTGGCTGGTAGGGCCTCTTATGTCCTCCTCCATCAGCGTTTCACACGGCTGGGTTGGTCTCCTCATAGGTGATGGCCACGTCGACCATGCGAGAGAGAGTGGGTAGCTTCAGGGGCTTCCCATACCCCCGAATATCAGGTCGGAGGCCCTCAGTAAACCTCCACAAGTGCTCCTCCTTTGTAGATGCAGCCATCAGGGCGAAGCGTGACAGCTCCAGGAAATGCGTATGGTACACGCTAACTATCATTGCCCCCTTGCGGAGAGTATGGAACTCTCGTCTCCTCTGGTATTGCCAAGTCTTTGGGAAGTACTGCTTGCAGAAGAGTGCCACGAACCGATCTCATGATGTCTCTCTCTCCTGTCCCCTAACTGCCCTCCACCACCAATGGGCTACACTCTCCAACTGGTATGCGGTAAAGGCCACGTAGCACTCTGCAGGAGGGCGGAGCATGTTGAAAACCTTCTCTATCTGCTCCAACTAGTCCTCTACCTCAGATAGGCTCTCATCTCTTTTGAAGGAGGGGGGTTCAGCTTCCGGAACTGGCTAAATAGCTCATGGTGGAGCTGCAACGGAGGAACAGACATGCCTCTAGGCAAGGAGGGCTCGTGCTCAGAAGTGTCTAAGGGTGGTGGAGGATCACCCCTCCCCCTCCAGCTCATCTAACACTGTGGCGGCTCCCTTATCTCACAGAGGACTCTCCCTCCACATTCTTAGGGAGGGGTGGCTGAGGAGGCTGCTGGAGTTCCTCCCGCACTATGTCTCGAATCAGCTGGGAGAGGTCTTGGGCCTAGATGCCCGGAAGGAGGGGTGGGTCAACTGGTGCCTCAGGTCTGGCACGTCCACCCCTACAACCACTCCCACGACCACGTCTACGACCTGCCTTGAGAACTCCTCGACGAGGCATCTCCAACAAGGAGACACAAAAGAAAGAACAGGGACTGTCAACTATACGAAGTTACATAAACAAATGAGACTCAGAATCAACGATTAAGGCAATACGTTGTAATGGCTATCCTAGCTACATGTCCATGAGTGGTTACTTTCAAACCATTTGGTTCATTTCTCGGGACGACCATACTCTGATACCATCTTTATTATGACCCGATCCCAGCTCCCTACAGGACCCAAGATCAGCTCGCCTCAACTAATCCCAACACCCAGTTGTCTAACGAGAAATAACCAAAAGCAAAAAATTTATTACAACCACACATGCAATGTAATTAAGCAGAAGAAAATAAGAGACAGTAAGGGAAAATAGGACGAGAAATCTAAAACATCTTACATGCCACAAGCGGAAAAGAACTATAACATACATTGCCATCACAACTACAACAGAGTGGAATATAACATGAACAGAAATATAGTTGAAACAACCAATACATACTAAAAGTACTCACTACTACAAAAGAGCTCTGGAACAGAAAAAGGAACAACACTACGACTAGGCTTGGCTAGGCCCATGACCCTCGGCAGCCAGTGGCATTGGCTACACAACTCCCTAACCTGAACATGGTTATACAATCCATAGTCATCTAACACTGAGTAGAGTGGTGGTTAAGCCATTTACATGCAATTTAACTTAAAGAAACAAGCAAGTAACTAATCATTCATTTCCATTTATCTCAACTAGGTGTTTCTGTTTCGATTATTCTAATAAGGATCCACAACATTTCTTAATCCTCTTGTTCCCTAAGGAAATGATCTTGATTGTAGTTTATTCCGTGATGTAAGATGTACACGTGGTACTCTCCTAGCCAGGAGAGCCCTCGTGGTAGTCCTACACCCGATCTACCACCCCAAGGTCATGGTCACGATGTAGCGGTGACTACGGCACACGTGGTAACTGCACGAGTAGCTACCCTACACTGACACACGGTTAGTTGTTTCCACTAGCAGGTATGCCCAAACATATAGCACAGAATAGAACAGGGGTCTCGCCCCTCAACAGCCTACACACCCTCACCTGATTATTCAAGTTTACCCAGCGGGCATAACAAGAGTCGGTGTAGGGTAGCCAATCCTAACCTTGAGCCCCATGGGGCGGTTGGCGCCCCCCTACACTAAAGTAACCAGAGTCGATGTAGGGGGCCATTCCTAACCTCGGGTCTCAACCCAAGGGCGGCTAGCTCCCCCCTACACTAAAGTAACAGTAGCTCTCCTTGGTACTGTGTACACGAGGGCCAGCTCACTTTCCATGCAAAAGGGACAGTTGCTCTCCTCGATACCATGTACTTGAGGGCCAACTCACTTCCCTCCTACATACGATATTCTCATTTCCACATCCAATTCCTTAAATGCATAACAGGAAGCTCAAGATTTCACAATCGATTATTCAGTACTCCGTAGATATTTTCATTCATGTCATGGTTCATTAAATATGGTACAGGTAGCTCATGGTTTGCTACTTTCAGTAAACATCACAGCAACTTAATCATTCAATACATGCGCATTCATCTCTTTTCATCCCTAGTGTTCATTTCACAACCTAGGGTTCAATCGAATATTTCTAACGTAGCATGCATTCATCTCTTTCATCCCTAGCGTTCATTTCACAAGCTAGAGTTCAATCAAATATTTCTAAAGCTTGTAATTTAATTATTAATTCTGAGATTAGAGAGAGAACCACTCTACTAGGATACATGGGTGGAATGTGGGCTCAAATCGTAGATCCTGTCGTCTCTGCAGTCCCCGTATACTCTATTGACTGGAGACCTATACAATTGACCAAAACACATCAAATGAGTTCAAAACAGTATACGAGTGATACTAACACATAAAGAAACTCGAACGGAAACCAACGATACTTCATTTACGCAAAATTGACTTTGTTTGGGCCCTAAACAGGCCAAATATGTGCATACTGACTAAAATCAGACGTTTGGGACTAAACCTAGACGTCTTAAATGACCTCAGAATCTCACCTTGCTTTCTTACAACTTCCTCAGATGTTCGAACCCCTCCGCAACCATCTAAGGGAGATTGTTGAACATCAGAAGACTACGCTATTGAAGTTGGTTTTGAAAACCTGTTGTTGTAGTTCGAGTAGCGAAGAAATCCGTTCAACAAATAAAATTTATATCGAAAATTCTGTAAAGAAATCTCGGGTTGAACTCAGGGAGGCTATGTTGATCAAAATTCGCAATTATATATATTTTTTGTGTTTTTGTTTAAAGGGCGGAATAATCACAATGAAATGGAATCAATATAAACACAAGAGAGAGAGAGCGGGAAAACATTCACTTGATATTGCAAAATGTTTTTACAACTAAGAAAGTGAGAAATTATTACAACTAGAAAACAAGAAAATTCTACTCTAGAAAGTAGGAAAAAGGAATGGGAGAGAGAAGTTATCCTCCTCGATGAGCGCTTGGAGGACGAGCCAGACGAGACAACGCCTGGAAGACGAGGAGCAGAGTGGGAAGAAGGAGGTCGAAGCAAGAGGAACAGGAACGAGGCAGCATGTCGTCATCGCGGGATCCGCTTCCGGAATGGGGGTGAAAAATTGATTTTAGCTCTTGAGGAGCATCCCAGGTGTGGGACAAGCTTCTCTTGAGCTTTGGAGAGGGAGAGAAGAGAAGTAAGGGATGAGAAATCCGTATGGAGGTGGTCTCCTTTTATAGTTGCAAGGAGTGGGGGCATTTTGGACATTAGAACTTGAAAAACATTAATTCAGGACCTTTAGTGACGGATTTATCCATTACTGAATGTGGCCGACGTGCGCGCCACTCGCGCACCTTCACGCCCTTCAACGCATGCGCACGTTCATGTGCTCTCAGTCATTCGATCAAGAGATCAGATGGCTTAAAGTGGCTACGCCCACGTCGTACGCCCACGTGCGATCACGCGTAAGTGCCACGCGTCTGATCGCGTGTGGGCACTATCACTGGCTTTCCGCAGCTGGATCTGCATCATGCAGCTTTGATCACGCGCCCACGAACTGCGGATGTGGCCTCGATCATGCGTCGCACGCTCGATCGCTGTGCTACTACAGTGAGTTTGTCGCGTGGATGTTTTAAGGTGCGAGCGTCTGTGGCCATTAGATGGTGATCCAACGGTCTGGATCAATCGCGCGAATGAGGAGAGAGAGAGGGCGCGACGGTCTTGCAGATTTAGCTGGGTGCCATCTCGGCCATTGGATGGGCATCCAACGACTGAGATTTTTCAAGCAAGTGAAGAAGGAGAGCTGCGGTCGGTGTTGGGTAGCTATGATGGCGCCACGTGGAGCCATCTAGGCTATCCATCTTCTATGTGATGTAGATGGTGCCACAGGTATCGGATTGGATCGATTTTTGTGCTGTTAGGTTGCAATCGTCGATCCAAACCCATCCGTGTGATCGGATTTGTCGGCTGAGGTGCAGATTAACACCATCTTGGACTTTGCTCTTTAAGGTTCCTCGGTCTCTATCTGGTGCTAAGGATGTCCGATTAGGGCGATCTTGGAGTCGTTGAACTATAATTGTCACCCTGATAAGATCCGTATGGTTGGATGTTTGATCCGAGGTCTCGATAAAAAGTCACCCTATCCCTGACCATAAAAAGGAGACAATTTCTATACAATTTATACAACTTGATCTAAATGCATGATTATGCATGTTATGCACTATTTACAATGTATGATGTTATGTGACATTAAGAACATGCATTAATAGACATTTTAGGTTAATAAGATGTATGCACATCAGAGATCCCAGATGTCTGACACTCCCTCTGGTCGTCTGGGAGTGCAGTCAGACGTCTGGCACTATCTCCAGATGTCCTAAAGCACCTCGAAGGGCATGCCATGCACCTTTCCAATGCCTGCACCTACGTACTCATGTGCCATTTCAAAAACACGACACATATAAGGTTACGTACATGCAAAGCAGGCTCATGCATGGTACGTACCTCGACCCTTTCGTGCTGTCAGACGTTCGACGCTAGCCCTGGACGTCCTAAGGCTCCTCCAGATGTCTGGATAGAGTCCCAGACATCTGATACTGTGGAAAAATGATTCCAAAGAACACCTCGTGAGCTTCTCTTTGCGCAATCCTTTGCCTGCAGGACCGCAGCAGCTCCTCCAGCGACTGCAGGAAGTTGCAGAGCTCCTCTCCATGAGCTCCCTCGGTTGCACCTCCTCTCTCGAGCTCCTCTGAGCTCCTCGCTCTCCCTCTCCCTCACCCATGCTCTCCCTCTCTTTCACACTCTCGCTCTCCTCTCCCATGCTCCTCCATCTAGAGCTCCCCTCCTTCCCCTACTCGTTGCTACAAGAGGACAGGGAAGAGGAAGTGGTCACGGTGGCAAGGTGGTGGAGAAGTGGAGCTAGAGGTGGTGGAGATGTGGTGGTGTGGGGGGGATGGTGAGGGTGGTGGGGGTGTTAAATAGGGAGATGTGAGGGTTTGTGAGGGGGTGTGTGCATGGGTGTGTGTGTAGGGGTGTGTTGTGTGGGAAGAGAGAGAGTGAAAATTGCAGAATCTTCCCTGCAAAACCTTTTTCTTCCCGTAAGGCCCACACACCTAAACCCAAGGGGTTTAAAATTGCACTCACACCCCTATCTTTCTGGAAAACTATGAACGACCCTTGGGAAGGGTCATTTCAATCAACCTGTCCAATTTTAAAATCATTATCCAAGAAACTTTCTTAATCTTTCATACCAAGCTCTAAGAGCTTGCATTAGTCCATAAAGTGCTTTGCTTAGTTTAAATACACAGTCATATTTTTCTAAGTCTTCAAATCCAGGTGGTTATTTCACATACACCTTTTCTTTAATAAATCCATTAAGAAATGCACTTTTGGCATCCATCTCGAATAATTTGAATCCCATATGGGTAGCACAAGCTAGCATCATCTGAATGGATTCTAAGTGAGCTATAGGTGCATATGTGTCATCAAAATCAATCCCTTCTTCCAGATTATAGCCTTGAGCCACATGTCTAGCCTTATTTCTTATAACTTTTCCTGATTCATCAAGCTTATTCTTAAAAACCCATTTGGTTCCAATTATTGATTGAGATTCAAGTCTAGGGACTAATTCCCAAATATTATTTCTTTCAAATAGATTCAATTCTTCCTACATAGCTGCTATCTAGCAGTCATCACTAAAAGCTTCTTTGACAGATTTTGGTTCTAATTGGGATACAAATACACTTAGAGTAATATCATTTACTAAAGATATGGTTTGAACACCTTTAGTAACTTCACAAATTACAAGATCCTTAGGATGATCCTTTGAATATGTTAGATCTTGGGGTAAGTCACTAACTATGTTATCCTTGGGAACATTTGTTGGATCTTATAATGTTAGGTCATTATCTCCACTTGAAGGACTTTCCTTGTGATTTGATTCAACGAAAGAAAGATGTATGGTTTCCTCAATAGTAGAGTTTCTCTTATTGTAGACCCTATAGGCTTTATTTCTAGATGAATATCCTAAAATAATTCCTTCATAACTTTTGGCATCAAATTTGTCTAGATTCTTATTTATATTCAAGATAAAACATTTGCAGTCAAACACTTTAAAATATGAAATCTTTGGAGATCTATCATAGTATAATTCAAATGGTGTTTTATTTAAGATGGGTCTAATGAAAGCGCCCCATTTTGTAGATAGCAAGTAGTGTTTACTACCTCATCCTAGAAATATTAAGGTAGCTTTGACTTGCATAGCATTGTGTAGGCACACTCTTGCAGGGTTCTAATTTTTCTTTCCATTACACCATTCTGAGGAGCTACTCTATGAAAATAAAATTCTTGTTTAATTCCATAATTTGAATGAAAATATTAAAAGTTTTGATTCTCAAATTCTCCTCCATGATCACTCCTAATCCTAGAGATAGAATATCCTTTCTCAGTTTGAATTATTTTTGCAATCTTACTAAATTCCTTAAAAGCAAAATCTTTGGTTCTTAGAAATAATGCCCAGGTAAATTGGGAGAAGTCATCAATAATGACTAAATAGTATCTACACCCACTGAAGCTCTCAGATTTGATTGGTCCAAAGAGATCTAGATGAAGAAACTCAAGTGGTTTTGTAGTGCTGACCATGTTTTTAGGTTTAAACAATGTTTCGTGAAGTTTACCGAGTTCACATAATTCACAAATATTTTTCTTTTTAAAAGATATTTTGGGTAAACCTCGTACTAAGTCATGTTTCACAAGCTTATTTATATTACACATGTGAACATGTCCTAGTCGATGTTGCAACAATATTAACTCATCATCCGATGCAACTAAGTAGTTTAGGGTGCCGCAATTGTCGAAGTCAACAGTGTAAATATCTTTAAATCTATTTCCAATTAGAAGAATTTCTTTAGCTTTTTTATCTTTAATTTTGAATCCTTTTGAAGAAGTTTACTTTATATTGTTTATCACAAATTTGAGTTACACTAAGTAAATTATGTTTTAGGCCTTTAACTAACGACACATTATCAAAAGAGGTTTGAGAATTACCAATTTGGCCAGTACCGATAATAGGACCCTTATGGTTGTTACCAAAGGTGAATGTGCCACCTTCCTTGTAGTTGAGCTCGAGAAATAATTTCTCTTCTCCAGTCATATGCTTGGAGCAGCCTCTATCCAAAATCCATCTTCTGTTTGGACCTATTAATGGTTTAGTCTTGTGAGGTCAAGATATCCTTTAAATGGCTTGAAGATTTCCATCTCTTGCCTTGTATAGCCAGTCTTTGTACTCTATGTGTCCTTTGCTATAGTGACCTACAAAACAACATTTTAAAATTTTCTTTGGTACCCATTGATACGAAATTTACACAATTTTGTAAAATGGATTTTTAATGTCATTGTACGTGTAAAATCCAATCAACTTTTAAATTTATAAAACCTAGATAGAATGAGTATCTAGGGTTGTTCAAGGAAGCCAATTTGTTAGTTATAAAGATGTTCTCTCTGTCGCTCTCTCAAATCTTCTTTTTGTATTTTTAAGTTTTGATATTTTTTTACATTTTTGAAATATGGGCAACAAAAGAATAGAAGTACGCCTAAACGAATACGATAAAAGTAAGCGACAAAACCCACTTTCCTAAGCTCACCTTAAGCAAGTGTTTCCTAAGGTAATTAGGAAAAATGTGTGTGCACTAAATTAAAGAAGCATACAATTGAAAGGAAAAAACTTTAATCTTTTTATAAAATGGCAAGTAGTGTCTACAAAAAGCTACTTGAAGAACTCACTTATATAGAGGAATTCTACATAAGTAATTGTTGCAGTTGAAAATCATCATAGTTAGGAAAAAAATGCGTCATAGTATAATGACGAAAATCGATACGACATTTAAATTTATAAAGCTCAAAAATTCATGAGTTCTGAGGTCGTTTGTAGAGAACAAGTATAACAATTCAATTCGCCAATCAGAAATAATATTGCAATGAATATCAACTCACAAATTGAATAATCAATTGATGCTCAAAAATATATTTCAGAGTAAAAATAAAAAGAGAAAAATGGTGGTTGAAACCACCAAATATCCCAAACAATTAAGCCTAATATCCCAATCAAATCTCAATGTTTCAACAGTATTCAAGCTAATATCTCAACCAAAGTCAGAACCATCAGACGTCAAATATAAGGCTTAGACGCCTTAAGTAGTAAGCCCAGATCACCTCTCAAATTGTGCCTACATGCTAGCATGAAACCCAAGGTGCTACAGTGCAAAACCCCCCCTCCCCCTCAAAATTCCCTTTCTATTTCTCTCTCTTTAGAACTGGGTTAGGAGTTAATCAGGTAATCGGATCAAAAGCCCAGACCTACAGGCAGGTAAACATAGGCGAGGGCATGCGTATGGCATGTGCAAGGAGACCTCACCCCGTGCTTTCGGAGGCGAACAACTTACTAACGAAATGTGTTATACGCGTTTAAAGATTAACATTCTACGATGTGGGACTAAAAAGGCTGTGGTTGCTGCATGGTTCTCCTGGTGCACTTGAGCTACAGCTGGTGGTGGACTGCTCAATTGAGGATCCAGAAGCCTTCGTTGTGATGATGCGTTGCTACTGGACGTGAAATTGAGGTCGACGGTGGCTGGATGGCGGAGCACGGTGGTGACGAAAGGAGATCCAGCGAGGAACACTTGAAACACAAGATGCAGCCTCGTGGCCCAATTAAAAGATAGAAGGATTGCTGAAGCACGACAAACATGATGATGGCGATTGTGATTTGACGAGTGGAGGTCGGACGTGGCTGGACGGTGGCGTGGTGGTCGACGGAACGATGGGTTGTCCAGCCGAGCGTCTCGTAGACCAAAACTCTCAATAAGTTAAGGGCTTTTGGTTTATGAGGTGTAGGGGAGGTTTTGGTGGAGGTGGAGTTGTGGTTGATGGTGTGTGGTTGCCGGATGAGCTCACCGAAGCTTCGTCGGCCGTGGAGAAGATGAAAGGAGAATGGTGTGATAAGGGCGTGAAACCTAAAATTAAAGACCTAAAACTAAACTAAGGGGGAAGAGTAAGAGAGTGAGGGACATATTGGGGTGAGAGGAAGCGAAACCACATCCGGCATTGGTCTGCTACATGTAGGGAAGATGAGTTGACGGTGAGGGTAATAGCGACGAAGACGAGGTCAGTGGCACCCTTGCTTTGGCCGGCAAGGTGCATGAAGAAGAGAGAAAGGTAACAACGGTGTTGTTGGTGGAGAACACATGCGGAGGAAGAGGTCAAAGAGAGGTCGCTAGAGTGCGTGATGGGTTGGCTGGAGATGAGGGAGAAGGTGATTCTAGGCCAATTCATGACTGGAAACACCTTGGGAGTTAGGAGAACTTAAATAGAAGAGGAATTGACCCTCAATTGTAAGGAATTCATGAGACTTCCTCACAATTGAAGCAACTCAAATCTGTGAATTTTAAAGAGCTCACTGGCAGTGTAGGAATCAAGTCAGGCCATGTGGCCTTGTGCATTTGATAGAGGATCACTTCAAGATCAATCCCTTAAAATTTGGAGGGATTTGATCTTGAAACAAGCGAGAAATCAATGCATGAAGTTCGTATGTTTGGGTTAGGGATTCCGTTTAGACTGTTCATGGTAGCAGGGACTATTTTGTGAAGGAGATGACAAAGTTAGGTCCCTTTTGGTAATAAACTTGAAACCTAAGGGTCTAAATGTAAGAAATAAACTTTTTAGGGGCTAAAATGCAAACTAGGTCAAGATGGACCCATATTTTGGTGTTAACCTAATTTAGACCCAAGGAATATAATGGTGAAGTTAGATTTTAGTTTTGACCATGTTTGACTAGGTAAATTACATAGGAGCCTAAATTAGGGTAAATTCTTATTTGAATCTCTATTATTGGTCAAAGTGGGTTCAGTTGGTCAAAGTAAAGGTACCAAATCTCTTAGAATAATTTTCAATGATTTTTAGGAGGTTTAGATTGATTTTATCCTGACTAAAACCTTTTCAATATAAGTAGGGTTGATAATTAGTATTTTTAGTCTTATTTTCACCCTTGAAATGCGTGAAGCCCTGATTCAGTTAATGTAAACCCACTTTTTAATCTTTTATGTTCATTTAACCTTCAATTAACCCCTGATTAATCCTGTGGTTAATTTGCATTTGTGATGTGTTGTTAAAACAACAAAATTAACCCTATTTTCTTGTCTTCCTCTCAAATCAGATCAGTGCGAAATTGTAATCCTCAGATGATCAATTAATAAAATTTATCATTTAAATTCGATTAATTGTGGCTAGTTAGGACCCATGATGGTATTACCATCAGTGATCCTCAAGTAGAGGATTGATTGCTAGTACAATATAAAGATAATAAAATGAAGATAAAAAGCTCTTGAAATAAAGAAGAAATTAGTTCTCGCTCTAAGCCCTGAAGTGTTCCTGACTTGAAGAGAACCTCCTCCTTGCTTCTTTGATAATGCTCCTTCTCCTAGCTCTTCAAGGGTGGACGTCCAACCTCTTCTTCTTTCATAGCCATCCTCCACAAGAAGGACCTCCTTGGCGTGGCTTCAAGAAAGAGAAGAAACACTTGGATACTAGAAGGCGATGGTAATGATCCCTCCAATCCCAAATGCTCTTCTTCTCTTGATTATGGGTGGAATAGGTAGAACTAAAGTGAAGCCAAGGATGAGTTTTCGGTGGTGGTTAATAATGGTATATATAGAATAAGAAGGGGCTAGTTGGCACCGCCTTAGGTTAATATAGGCTTAGTTGGCATAGAGTATGTGGAGGATTAGGATGTTGTGTTGTGGAGGTGGTTAAGGGTTGAATGGTGGATGTATTTTGATGCCACTTGAAGGGGTGTAGAGGGCTAGGGCTTCTGTTGGGTTGTCACCAACCTAGGGTTCTAGAAGGGTAGCTATTTTTGGTGCCTAAAATGGATGCCTAGGATGGGGTTTGGGGGTAGATGTAGGTACAGATTATGCCCTAGTTGGCACCAAAAATAGGTGGTGGTTGTAGAGCCTTTTGGTGCCAACTATGGGGTAGTTATGGTGGTGGTTAAGGGTTGAAAGGATCCTAGATTTGGTGCCATTATTGAAGGGATGTGAGTGGTGGTGGTGGTTATCTAGGTTAGCACTGAAGGGGAGGTGTTGGTGGTTGTTAGCTAGGGTTTAGGTGGCCTGCCATGAGGAGTGGAGGGGAGGTAGAGTAGGAGCTAGCTAAGCTAGCTTAGATAGTAAAGGGTAGGAGCTAGAAGTAGGAAGCTTGAGCTGAATCTACTTTCATGGATGTAGCTGAAGAAGAATTGTCTGTAAACTCCGCAACTAGCTTAGCTAGCTAGTTCTTTGCTAGCTACTAAGATGAGTAGTGTTGAGCTAACTTCAGCTAGCTTCATCTTGTCCAGAGCTGAGATGAGCAAGATCTGATCTTTCTGAAAACTTAGTAGCTAGCTTGGCTAGCTACCTTGGGACTAGTAGCTAAGCTAAAATAGGTTGAGCTGAGTTGAATATTCATGAGATGGAGATGACTTGGCTTGAGCTGGTTGATGACCCTTCAGCTGGCTTAGCTTAGCTAGTTTAGGACCTGACAGGAGGTGATTCTCGCGTGTGTTTTGAAAATAGAGATATCGTCGTAGTATAGTGAGTGAAAATGCTCGTAAAAAATAATTTATGAAATAACGAGACTTGAGTCCCGGTCGTTCATCTCTAGGAGGAGTTTAGAAAATGCAAATTTGAATTCCATCTAGCTCGCTCTACTTATTAAAAAATGCATGCCCATTTACAATCATTCGTATTGATGCACGACATGTTTAGTTGCAAGAGAATACAAATTTCGCACATGCAACTTTAATCACAAGGAAATATGACAATCAGCTCATGGTGATTTTCACACATAGACATAAAGATATATAAAAGTTGATTTCATTGATTGCATCATGGTGGCTACAGAGTGAAGCTCACGGAAAGCTTGTACAGGAAAGATTGAAAGCAATAAACTAGCTAACAGAAAACAACTGCATACATGAATCTATGGGGTGATTATGCATGCATCATTGGGGGAGAATATGGAGCTACACTACTAAGCAGTAATAAAGCATTAATCTACGAAGAACTATGCTACTTATCTAGCTAACAGAATGAAGGGCATTTGGAGGTAGCTCCAATGGCCTTTGACTTGGTTGAGAGGAGGAGGGGCGACCAATGGTGCTTAGGTCAGCCCTTGGAGAGAGGTTGGAGGTGATCTAGGCCTTGCATGGAGGTGATGGGGATGCCATGGTGTGCTCATGGAGATGGAGGTGGAGTAATGGAGGTGGAATGAAGCTAAAACTAGATGGGTGCAAATGGCCACCCAAAGGTCCTTTAAGTAGACCCAAGGGAGCCTCTCTAGAGAAGTGTGGAACTCTCTAGAGAGGCCTATGGTGAAAGCTTGTGGGAGAGTGAGAGAGAGGATGGATGGGTGGTTTTTAGATCCACATTTGGTGTATCTAAAAATTGAATGCATCTTGGTTGCTATTTTTAGCAACCAAAGCAACAACACATGGTAGAGAGTTCTAGAGAACTCTAGGCTAGGTATTTTCATGTAGATGGTGTGTGTGGGTCGAAACCTAGGTGGCTAGGTTGATTAGATTAGGGTACCTTAATTTGGGTTTTTATGGGGTTGGAATTGGGTTTAGGGACCTAGGAATTTAGGATCCAAGCTTGAATTCAAAAATAGGAACTAGAGAGTAGTTCCAGACATCTGACAATAGTGTCAGACATCTTAAAATGAAAAGTTAGACGTCTAGACTTGTTGTCTGGATGTCCAAACAGAGGCAGGGAAGAATTAAGGTTTTGTCTGCAGAAATTGGACATCCAGACCAAGTGTCTGGATGTCTTAAAATGATGCTGCAGAAGTGGGTTTTAGGTGCGTAGGTTGTGGCTAAAGGTTCTGGAAGTCTTGTAACTCATCTGGATGTCCAGATAGAGGTTGGAGATAGGGTTTTAGGGCTTCCTAGGGTACAGTGACCTAATCTAAGGGTGGCTAAGGCTAGGGGAAGCTTCTAGACTGTCCTAGGGCTAGGATGAACCTAAGTTTTTTGTAGTTTACTGCTTTATTCCTACTTAATAGAATAGCATACCTCAACCCCTTATATTATTGTCTACTACATCTTATTCTTGATCTTCTGCTCCAGCTCTGCTGCAACTCTAGCTTCAGGTCCAACTTCAGATCCAGTCTCAGATCCAGCTCCTGAGCTTCTTCTTTCCTATAATTTATATAATGTGCCTAATTAGTATATTATAGCATTATTCTATGCATAGCTATAGGAGGAATAGTAAAGATGCAAATAATGCTTATGCATGCATGAACTACCCTAACTTATGCTAAGTCCTAGCCTAATTTTGGACAGTTAAGACCTATGATTGCTGCGCAATCAGGACCAGTAGCTAAGCTAAGTAGAATTGAGCTGCCATGAGCTAGGAGGAGTTGAGAATGAGTTGGATCCAATTGAGATGAGGTGGGTTGAGCTAGGATCCAGATGAGGTGAGAAGTATTGAGCTGAGATCTAGCTAGGATGAGCTTCTATCTTCTTCTTTCTGATGTTCTGCCTTTCACATTGTCAGGGTTTGCTTGGTTTCTATTATGTATTCATCCTTGACAATGAAATGAAGTATATCAACACATGAAATGATAAGAAAATATAACAATGCATGCCTAAACCCTAAATTCATGTGAATGACTAAATGCAAACCAATACCATATTGTAATGCAGAAACCCTAGGAACTAGTTGTGATTTTTAGCTTAAGAATGATGATAAACTAGTGTTTATCACCCAAATTTTCTTGTTGGGTCCACTCTTGTTAGTAGGTGCATGTTTAGGTGTGAACCTTTTCTTTACCTTTTGACTAGAAATCGTATGTGTGTGGGTTTGTGAGCTAGAAGCTTCATGATTTTTAGGGATATATGCTAACCCAAATTTGGTTGTGGTTTGGGTGTATGTCCTTAACAGTTTTTCTAGATTATCTTTACCCTTAGTAAACTTGGTTAAATCATTTACAAGGGTAGGTTGTTGCTTGAGCTTCATTATATCAACTTGAAAATAATCTATGTGCTTTTTCAGAGAAGTGATTTCTTGTGAGAGCTGAAGATTTTGACAAGCAAATCTATGTTTAAGTTTAGTTTCTATATCTAGGACTTTTGATAATTTTTTATTCTCACTCTTTAGTGCTTTAGCTAAATTGTGCAACTCAAAAAAATCTTCTAGAAGTTCATTAAAAGTAAATGATGACACCTTATCTTCGAGTGCCATGAGCCTACAGAGGGATTCCTCGCTTAAAGTCTCTTCTTCTTCATCTAAGGAGCTTAACTTGGAGTCATCCCATGTTACTTGCAATGCCTTCTTTCCTTCTATTCTAGGTTGCCTTTTGGTCTTCTTTTTGTCTGAGTCTTTCTTTAGAAAGGGGCATTCCTTTCTCATAAGTCCCTTCTTTTTATAATTATAGCACCTAATCTTCTTTTGATTCATCTCTCTTCTTCCTCCAACTATTCTTGTTCTTTAGAAATTTTTTGAACTTTCTTAAGGGTAGAGTAATGTCATCTTCATCTTCTTCTTCCTCTAATTCTTCTATATCAATATGAGCTTTTAGCATAATGTCCTTCTTCTTTCCTTCACCTTCATGTTCCTTCATATATTCTAGCTAGACTTCATATGCCATCAGGCTTCCTATGAGATCATTCAGCTAAAGTTGAGAAAGATCTTTTGATTCTTTAATCGCTATTTCTTTGTTTCCTAATTACTTATGAGTGATCGAAGAATCTTCCTTATAAGAGCTTTGTTCTTCATCTCTTGATCGAGATTTCTCAGGCAGTTTACAAGATCTGTGAATCTTCAGTATATCTCCTTAATTGTCTCTCTTTTCTTAATCCTAAAGAGCTCGAACTTCTAAGTTAAGAGGTTGATTGAGTCTTGATGTTCCTTCATGCGTGACTTTTAACAAATTCCATATTTCATTTGTTGCCTTACATGCTAAAACTCTATTAAACTCTTAATAACACCATCAGTCACCATAACTAGCTTGAATTAGTCAGAATCGAGTGACAAATGCTCCTAAATAATTACCTAAGGATCATAATTCCAGTCAGATCCATTTTGAGGAGAGAACATTAAAATATGGTTAAATTTGTAGTTTTAACGTCACATCATGAATGCAAAGTAACCACGGGGTCACCCAGGGGTTAATTAGAGGTCAATTGAGCATAAAAGTCTAAAAAGTGGGTCAACACTGTTAGAAACGGGGTTTCATGCATTCCGAGAACGAAAACGGCACACTAAACCCTAATTTGAAGAGGTTCTAGTCAGGACAAAATTCATCTAGACCTTTTAAAATTCATAGAAAAATATTCTAAGAGGTTTGGTACCCTTGGTTTAACCATCTGAACCTATTTAGACCTAGAATAGAGTTTCAGATGGGATTTTGCCATAATTTGGGCTTCTGTTTAAATTTCCTAGGCAAACGTGGTCAAACTCAAATCCAACTTCACCATCAGATTCCTTGAGTCCAAATTAGGTTCCTACCAAAACTTGGGTCCAATCAGAGTCCATCTTGACCTAGTTTGCATTCAGTTCCTAAGATCTCTATTTCTCTTACTTCAACCCCTAACTTTCAAGTTTCTTGTAAACAGGCCCCTATGTTTCTCGTCTTCTTCACATTTATACCCCTGCCGTCATTGATCAATCAACCTAAGCATTACTAACCTTTGACCGACCCAAAACCACATCAAACCAACACCAAATCCCACCAAATTTGGTGGGATTGATGTTCACACTCTGAGGAATCGTTTGAACACAATTTAAGATGCAAATCTTGAGCAAGGAACCCCTAGCTAATCTGAGAAATTGTGGGAATCCTTTGTTCCCAAATCTGACTCCAAGTGCAGCTAACTTCCCAATTAAAGCTCATTCTTGAGCTCTATAAAAGCTCTTGAAGGTTTCACCATTCTCTTTAGTCTAGTTCGACCCAAAATCTTCGACTTTCTCTCCCTTCGACCATCTCTGCCGCGACTCCGGTGAGCCTCTCCAAATCTCCATCATCGCCCTCTACCACGTACAATAGGTAGAGGGATCTTCTTCCTCAGCTTCTTCTGCGTCTCGTCGGCCAAAGCGGAGGCTCCCAGACCCCTTCCTCCTCGCCGTCTCTCCCACTAGAGACTTCACCTTCTTCGACGTCAGCCAATCACAACCAGCACCAACTTCCCTCCCCTTCTTCCGTAGCTAATCTCTCTCTCTTCCTCTCTCTCTACTTCACTTCCACCTATTTAGATTTTAGGTTCGACCGATACATACCTCCTTTCCTCTTCATCTTCCTCGACGCCGGCTGCGCCTCTAGCGAGGCCGTGCAACCACATCAGACCACCAATTCGCTCGCTGCCACCTCCATGAGCACCACCTCATCTCACTCACCAAAATCCCTCACTCTATTTCACCTTACCACCACTCAAGCACCCCACCGAACACCACCTCCTTCTCACTCCTTCTCCAACTTCACTGCTTACCCATACTCACCCTCACACCAATCCATTGCCACCCCCACATTCTCTATGCTCCAGCGATCATGTTGAACATTTTAACTGGGGTGTTTAGCCCATATTTCTCTTCGCAGGCCTTCGTCAGAGCTCCGGCATCGCCGGCGTCATATCCACCTCCATCCGCCTTGCTCCAGTCGTTCTGCTAATCAATTCCGTCTCCTGAAGATGCAGAACTACTTCGTGAAGGTAGCTGCAGCAGTAATAAGAGAATGAAGCATTGTAGCTTATCTAATTGAAGATGCCTTCCTTCATCCACAGCACACGAAGATGATGAAGAAAGTAGGCATTGATAGTGCCACATCATACGTGAAGACGTTGCCAACAACATATAAGTGGAAATTGTGTCTATGGCTTATCGCCTCATGACAAAGGGGTGAGGTCCCTCTCACCTTAAAACCATCTCACTCCTCACCTGCTACACCTTGCCGGTGGGTCTGGTCCCCTATGCTCATGATTCGATTACCCGTTAGCCTGTATCCTAGTTCTGAGAGAAGAGGAGAAATTCTGAAAGGGGTAGGGGTAGGTTTTGCACTGTTGCCTCAGAATCCATGCTCGTATATGCTGAACAGTTAGCAAGATTTCGAGAGGCTTAATCCCTGAGGTTGCTGAGGCCTCATGCCTTGGCTATGCTCTGAGTAATTTAAGTTTTCTATAGCTCCTTGACGATGTCTGACTTGGCCTTGGCTCTGATACTATGGACATATTTGGCATCTAAATCTGACATGGATATTGCTTAAGTGGTTCAAGGATCACTGTTGGAAAATTTGATAGGTTGATATGCTTGCGATATATACTTAATTTAAGAAATAATTGGTGATTTAAATCACCATTCTTTTAAGAGTTTCTATTCTTTTTATCCCAATAACTTCTAAGATACAATTTGGTTCATCATTCAACATATTCTTGAGAATATTATTCATTGCATATCTTTACTGAAATTAATTATTGTGCTCATTGATTTATATTATGATTAGTGCGTGAATTCTATATTTGCTCCCTATGAACGACCTCGAACTCAATTTCTTATTTTTGAGCACTCTACAAATTTAAATGTTGTATCATTTTTGTTGACTGTACTATAATGCACATTACCTAAAACTCAACGAAAGCGATGCAATGACTCTTCTTTAGATAGGCCACAGAAAATAGCATTCATGCCTTTGGCATTGTGAATAGCCCTTTTCTTCTCATCTGATGTGACTACTACTCCTTCCTTTTTCTCTAGACGAGTGTATGATTTTGATGAGATAACATCCCAAACCTCCTAGTCCATAGACTCTAAGAAAAGTTGCATACATGTTTTCCCATAGCCATAGTTGGTGCCATCAAATATAGGTGGTCTTACTACAAACTGCCCTTCAACATAGACATAGTTGACAGAAGACTTTGACATCACTCTGTGCTAGAGAACTCAAGCTCTGATACCAGATGTGGGTACTAAGGGTACTTGTTGGATCTTATATTTCTACACTAGATGAGGGTGAATAGTGTATATGGACAAAAAATATGAAATTTAAAAAATTCAAACCACAAAAGTAAGACAAATTGCACCTTGATTTATAGTGGAAACCCTTTCGGGTAAACATTACTACCTAAGCCTCTTAGCTTAAGATTTTCTTGACTAGTCAATGCTAGTCAATCCACTAATGCATCACTTAACAATGAGGGTGGTGCAATCTTTTTACAATGCATTCTTCTCTTTTACACCTAACAACAGAAGAACAACAGAACTCCCAACAACTTGGGTCCCAAATGAAAATTAGAATAAAAAGAAATATACCATATATCCTATGAAACCTCATAAATATCCAAACTATTATTTTTGGAGCCTCAAAAAGCTGTACTTTAGAAAGCATTGAGCGTAGGCACAAGGGTGTGAAAGCACAAGAGAGTAATAGCACTTTTTGCTTTGAGATTGCTTTAAGAGATGTATTTTGAAATGAGGGTCAAGGGGTCCTATTTATAAGTGTTTTTAGACTATTTTGGAAATTTTATAAAAATGGCATTGGTCAATCAAAAATATTGTTTGGTCGATCAAAATGCACTTAATTAAATATATATTTTGATCAATTACTTATTGATCAATTAAAAGATATTTTTGATCGACTTCTAGTATAAAATTAGGATATGATTGTTAGGTGATTTGATCAGTTAAAATAATACGTTTGGTTGAAAGGAAATAAGGCCAATCAAAGTTAAAGAATTGGTTAATCAACAGTACTGAAAACTTAATTTTTAGCCTAAGTTTGTTATCTAAGGAGTGACAAAGCAAACTGTTAGTATTTTGAGGTTTCTTACATATAATTCTAAACTCAAGAAAAAGTAAAATAGTACAACTCTAAAGAATTATACATCTTCTTGAATCCCATTCTTCAATTTGTAATTATTTTGCCATAGTATAACCTGAAATTATTAGTCTACGATAAAACATAATTTTGTTATATCAAAACAAGGGTATCAACACTAGTAACTCAATTTTTCACCTTAATTGGCTAGCCAATTTAAGCCTAAAACCTAATCTATCACCCACCAAAAACTATTGCCCAACCTACTCATAAATCCTCTCCAACAAGCCTCTTATTAGTTGGATGTTCACTTTGCTTCTAGAACCTCATTTGGATGGTCAACTAGTGCACCCAATCTCATCCCTCTATATTATATCCTAAGGCCCTAGGTTAACCACCTAAATTGCCTACCTAAAACCTACTCCTAAATCCATACAATAAACCTAGAGTCAATGCCACCTATTCCCTTTTATGCAACCCTTGGACAGCCACTTAAGTGCTCCAAATCTTCATCATCAAGATTTGATTTAACTATCTAGATTAGCCTCCTAAAAACCCTATCCTAATCCTTACCTAACCCTACATTAGTTGGCCACATCATAGGAATTAATCGAAGCAATCAATCAAACATCCAGTGGCCTAGATCCCTCCTCCTAATGGCTGACCAAACACCTTAAGAACAACCTATATGGCCAGCCACTTGGTGATTAAATCATGGCCCTCCATCCACTTCTTGATCACATCTTGACCCTTGAATGATTCCAACAAAACCTAACTATATCTATCCACCTATCTTTGCATCCTAACCCTCCATTCCAAGACCAAAAACCTCCATAAATAGGAACATGGTTGGCCTCCCTCCTCTTCATTCCTCTCCTTCCTAGTCCATGTGTTGGACACATCCTCCACCTCTTCCTTTGTAGTCTCCACTTCTCATCGATTCTCCACATTCCGTCTCTATTGTGACTTGGGCAAGAATGCTAGAAGGGCTTATCCATAACCTTCTTAGAGCTTATGTACCCACATTTTTACTGCTTTCTAGTTGCTTTCATAATTGTAGTTTTAGCTTAGAATAATTGTTCTAGTTTTGTTCTCTTTCTTATTCTAGTTCTAGATACTTTTCCAAGCATTTATCTAGCTGTAATCAACTCTTGAGTAGCAATAAAGTCTTTATTTTCTAGTTCATTATCTTGTGTCTCTCTCTTATTTCTAGTTGCTGTATTTTATTTGCATTAATTGCTTTAGTATTTGCTTTCATAGTTAGGTTTCATATTCGCATTCAAAGTCATAGCTTCATAATCATTTATCTTGTACTTGCTTCCTTATATCAAAAGTACCACAAATATTTCCTCGAGCATTTTGATCATGAAAGTACCTCTAGTTTTGCCTCCATGCGAATGACTTGGACTCTTGTCTTTTGTTTTAAAATCATTCAAGTTCGTAGTTATAAATTTAAAATGATCTTGATTTCGCGTTGTAACGACGTTTCTATCAGTTGCAATTTCAAAGCATAAGTAGGTAGTATGGTATCTACATACTACAAGATATATGCGTAAATGCGACCTATGATGGCTCATAGATAGCTGATCGCATGGGTTTTGCGTGTTTGAAATAGAGGTTAAGAATAACCCATCGTTGTAGTCCCAAAACTCGCAATCAAATATAATTTATACTGAAACTCCAAGGGAGTCCCAGGTCGAACACAGGGAGGCAACATTTACTTTGTATGGAAATAGCGCTTCGATTTCTTTCTTTTTGGTGTTTTGTGGTTTTGTTAGTTTTTTTTGTTTTTGAAATAAAAAGACAAGCAATCACAAGAGAGAGATGGAATCAAATATGATATATTTCATGAATGTCAATTACAATAAACTATGAAAGCATAAAAGAGAAATGGGGTGAGAAGAAATCTCCCGAAGTGGCTGTTCGGTGAGATGACGGCGCCTAGCAGAAGCTCGGATGGAGGTGAGGAGCGGGACGACAAAGATGAGATGCAGGAGGACGTCGGGTAGAGGAAAGCTTTAGCGTGGCTCCGGAATGGAGGTGAGGAGGCAGAGATGATCTGCTACTGGAATAGAGGTGAGAGGACAGCTCCAAGGCAACCTATGAATGGGGATGGGAAGATGGAGAAATATTTGGTGAGGCAGAGGTTCATTACACTAATAGGAGCCTTGGCAGCTTGAGAGTAAGCTCTAATAGAGCATTAGTAGGCTTGCTAGAGCTTAGGAGTGGATGGGAGTAGAGTAAGTAGAGATGGTTTGGTAAGGGGGGTGTGTAGGCCTCTATATTGTGGATGGGAAGAAGAGCACCCCAGGCATAGGCATTCAGCGACAGCTACAAGCATCACTAAAGGCCGCTCAAGTTGTCACCAAAAGATCTGTGCCTCTTCAATGCCTTGGCTGGCGCACTCACTGTGTAGGCCATTTAGTGACAGCTGCAAGTGTCACTAAAGGCCTGCTCTTCTGTCGCTGCAAATCCTGTGCCTACCGCTCACACTCGCAGCTATCCGCTTGAAGAGATCTCCACCACTGGATCCGTCATCGTGGGACTAGGATGCGCCCTCAGTTCTCACCCTTGCAGATTCAAACGCGTGCGTATCGCACCTTCAAGAAGATTGGACGGCCGAGAGTGCATCCATCATCTTAAACGAGTGCCCCTGATTGTGCATGTGAGATGGCACGTTCTCGAGGAGTGTCGATGGCCGCATGCAGCATCTGCACTCATCGAACGACGCCACATTGTGACGCCTCTGCCGCTCGATTGCGCCCGTGCTCATTCAACATGCGCAATTCAATTGTGCCTGCTCTTCGTGAAATAGCCTTCCCCCACCATGGCTCGAACTCATGCTCGTGGTTTGCGAGCGCATGTGTTCACCAATGTGACAAGGCCGTGGTTTGTCGAGTCGAGGGAGCGGTGCGGTCGTGCATCTCAACCGATGGATGAAGATTCCAATGGTCGAGATGAGGCCATCCTTAAGCTGCCTGAGGCCAGGTGAGGAGTTCAGCCGTGGAGCGCACATCACAACCATTGGACTGAGATCCAACGACTGGGATCTCACCTCAGATATGCTTTGGCTCAGGTGGGGTGGCTTGGATGGTGGTTAAGGCAAGGTAAGAGCAACCTTGTCCAAGACGGGTTCAGGGAGCATCTGGTCAACAAAGGGTTTGAGACGTTTTCTGTTGACCTTGAAGATATTACCCATCTTTGGGTCAGAGATTTCAACAACTGTATTAGGGAAAATCTGCTCGATAATGAATGGGTTGTCCCACTTAGACCTGAGCTTGCCAGGGAAAAGCTTCAATCGAGAATCGAAAAGCCAGACCTTCTAGTTCAGCTCAAAGCTCTTACGTGAAATCATCTGGTCATGGAGAGCTTTGGTCCTTGCCTTATAGATTCTGGCATTTTCATAGGCATCAATTTGAAGCTCCTCCAACTTAGATAGTTGGAGTTTCTTGATTTTTGTAACGAACGCATGTCCCAGACGTCTTTTAAGACGTCTGGGAGGTGGCCCAGACGTCGGACCAGACGTCTGGGATCACATCCAGACGTCCAGACGTCGGACCAGACGTCTGGGATCGTTTCCAGACGTCTGGAAATCCGTTATCTTCCACACGCGCGGGTCGTCTGCGCGCCCGAGCGCGCAGACCCGCATATTCGTTTATTCCCTGCGGCTGCAGACGCCCTGCCGCGTCCTCTCTCCTTGCACGGCCTTAAAGGGCCACGCCTCCCCTCACTTCCGTCACCACCGTCTCCTCCCTCTTCTCCTTCAGCCAGTGAGCGTGAGCGCGAGCGCGAGGGCAGCAGCGGCGGCCGCAGTGAGCGCGGAGGAGGTGCTGCGTGCGAGAGCGGAGCTCTGCCGTGAGGGCGAGCTCGCCGTGGCTGCTAGGGTCGGCCGGCGGAGGGCGTAGGGGGCGCGGAGCGACGCGGTGGGGGGACTGCTGCGGTCTGAGCAGCAGGCGCGCGAGGTGCGACGCGAGCGGCGTCGCGAGCGGAGGCTGAGTGGCGCCCTGATTCTGAAAAAATTTCCAGAATCAGACGTCTGGGTTGATAGCCAGACGGAGAGGGCGACGTCTGGAAGACCATCCAGACATCTGAGAGGTGAGTTTTCCGTCTCCTTCTTCCTTCCTGTCGATTGACCGTACTGAGGGAGGGAGATGGGTGTGCGCAAGCTCGATGATTCGCCATCCATCGCGAATCAGACATCTGGAAGTAGTACCAGACGGCGGAAGCGACCAACAGATGTCCGGGGTGACCATCGGACGTCTGGGAGCTAGGCAAGATGTCCTCGCAGACTTCTGGACGTCTGGGAAACCACGCTGAACAAGGTAATTCTCTGATCCACTTTTTAAGACGTCTGGAAGAAGTTCCAGACGTCTGATTTTACACAGTTTCGTCGTTTTCGACCCGTTTAGGGCCCGTTCGGGTTCCATTTTCCACGATTCGAGTTGCGTTCTTTTCGGAATTAATTCCTCTACCCGTCTACAGTAGCTATACACTATTTTGAGATACTCCTTGTGTTTGATCCATGTGATAGGACCCCATTCTGTTGCAGTCTCGGGGGTCACGGAGGCACGCGGGATTCCCGATCACGCCCCCATTACTCCCGTTGTACCTGGTAGAGTGGCTTTAAGTTATTAATAAAATCTGTTAAATTATGGAACCATAAATAGAACCTAGGACAATGCATGAATCCTAGGAATGAGAAATAGATGGAATGATAGCTCCTAGGTGTTGCATGAATCCTAGGGCTGGAAAACTAGATTGTATGATAGATCCTAGGATATGGCATGAATCCTAGGATGGGAAAACTAGTGGAACGTATAATACTGTAGTCTTGGAAAATGGAAAGAGATATAAAGCTACCTGTAATTTGAATTAACAGCTGCCTGTTATGAATAAATAACATGGTTGAGAACATGGATTGTAAGAATGTGAAACTGGAAAGTGAAACCTGGATGTTTGAGTAAAAAGGATGGAACCCTACGGGGAAGTAGGAGTAGAACTCCTAGAAAGTGAATGGAATAGTATTGGGGAGGTGAGCTGCCCTTGAGTACGGAGTACCAAGGAGAGCGACTGTCCCCCTGTTTAGTGCAGAGCGGAGCCAACCGCCCCAGGGACCCGGGGTTAGGACTGGCCACTCTGTACCGACTTGCAGGCCCTCGCGTACGTAGTACCGAGGAGAGCTACTAGTGTAGGGAGCTACTAGCTACCCCACGGGCCCCGGGGTTCTGCTAGCCTCCCACACCGACTTGTTAGGCCTGCTGGGGCAAACCAGGGTAGTCAGGCGAGGGTGCGCGGACTGTGGAGGGGCAAGGCCCGGTTTGGTTACTGTGGAGGGGTTGGACCCCTGTTACTGAGAGGGCTCTGCCCTGGACTGGTTCCGTGCTGTGCTTTGGGCGCACCCGTTAGCGGAAACGACTGGCCGCGTGCCAGTACGGGTTAGCTACCTGTGCGTTTATCGCGCGTGCCGTAGTCACCATTACGTCTGTCAGTGACCTTGGGGTGGTTGACTGAGGGTAGGATCACCACAGGGGACTCTCCCGGCCAGGAGAGCACCACGTGCTACTTCTACTTTTTGGAAAAGACTGCAATCAAGATCGTTCCCACGAGGAACATTCGAGATCAAGAAAAAGATCTGAGGAATAAATGAAATAGTGAGACATTTGAAAGATGTGAATAAAGAAAGTAATCGAACATAATAGCTACTACACTATATTGTTGTCTTTAGCTTAGTTGCCACTCTACTTAGCATTTTGCTGACGTGTTACACTCGTTACCTTTTTCAGGACCAGGTGTTGAGCAGCCAGGGTCAGCGGCTGCAGAGGACACTGGGCCGAGTAGGGTCAGTAGAGTTACCACTGTCTCTTGTACCTCTTTTGTTACGTTATAGTGAGTAGTTCTTGTTTCCGCTGTACTTTTCTTTACCTGCAGTTCAAATTATATGATGAATGTTGTTCTACTGTTGTGGTGGTATATACTGTGGTAGTTTCTTTCCTTACTTCTGTACTTTCTTACCGTTAGTTATATTCATGCTGAATGTGGCTTATTTTACTGCTCTTTTGGTTACTTCCTCGTTGGACGACTAGGTCTTGGGATTAGTTGAGTCGGTCCGGTTCTCGTGTCTCGTAGGGACTCAGGAACCGGGTTGTTACAAGATGGTATCAGAGCAAGGTCGTCCCGAGAAGTGAATCAACTGACTGTAGAATAACCAATTCACATGTCTATAACTAGAGTAGCCACCACAACATATCTCTTGACATGAGTTCTTAGACGTTTCCGTTCGGTATCGTTCCGTTTGTTTTGATGTTTTTCTGTTTTGTTTCACGTCTCCTTACAGGAGATGCCTCGTCGCGGGACTGGCGAGACTGGCCGCGGGCGCGGCCGAGGATGAGATGGACGTGATGTTGTTGACGTCTCGGTGGACCAGCCACCACTCCTGGGCATCCAGGCCCAGGACCTCGCCAGATTGATACAAGACATTATACGAGAGGAGCTCCACCCACAGCCCCGAGCACCTCCTCCTGGGGTTGCAGAGGGGGAGTCCTCTGTGGGACCACGCGACGGACATGGCGCTGGACACGAGGGAGGGGATGGGCCGCTGCCGCCCCCACCTTCCTCCGATACTTCCTTGCACGAGGCACCTTCGCCTGGAGGTGCACCAGCACCTCCCCTACAGCGCCACTTCGAGCTTTTCGGGCATTTCCGGAAGCTGAAGCCCCCCTCCTTCAAGGGGGATGAGGACCCAACCGAGGCAGAGGACTGGCTTGAGCAGCTGGAGAAGATTTTCGACACCCTTCGCCCCCCGGTGGAGTGCCGCGTGGCCTTTGCCATGTACCAGCTGGAGAGTGCGGCACACCGGTGGTGGAGGGCGGTCCGGGGACAGGAGAGGGACGAGCCGACGTGGGACCAGTTCGTCACCCTCTTCTGCGAGCAGTACTTTCCCCAGACGTGGCAGGACCAGAGGAGCCGGGAGTTCCACACACTCCGCCAAGGGACGATGACTATGAGCGCGTACCGCACGCGTTTCTTGGAGCTGTCCCGCTTTGCAGCGACAGCGGTAGCCACTGAGGAGGAGCGCCTTTGGAGGTTCACCGAGGGGCTCCGACCTGCGATCCGGGGGTATGTCAAACCCCTGAAGCTGCCTACGTTTTCGAGGGTGGTAGAGGCAGCTATGACTTATGAGGAGACCAACTCGTCCGCGCAAGACACCGATGGTGGGCGGAAGAGGCCCTTCCAGCCAGACTTTTCATAGGGCCGGCAAGAACGGAGACACGTGGCGTCCGCAGGAGAGCCGTCACGTTTTACAGGGCCATCAGTGGCCTTTGGGGGCCCTCAACAGGGGCCAGTCACCAGCACCGGACCCCCACCCAGCCGACAGCAGGGACCCACTAAGGGCGGGAGCCAGGTTCCCCTCTGTTACCAGTGTGGCCAGCCGGGCCACATCAGGAGGGACTGCTTGTCTAGGGCAGGAGGTCAGCAGATACTTCCCACGCAGAGCATTGGAGGACGCACAGGAGGCCGCAGTTCCTAGGCGCGAGGAGGAGGACAGCAGTCGCGAGGAGGGTACCGGCCAGCACCTACCCGTCCGACACAGAGTGTGGCTGCTTCATCCGCACCTAGAGCTGAACGGCGTATCAACGCCTTGACACACAGGGACGCCAGATCTTCGGGATCGGTGGTAGTAGGTATGGTTTCAGTTTCTGGCAGACTCGTTTACACGCTTTTCGATTCCAGCGCTACGCACTCGTTTGTCGCAGCCAGTTTCGCAGTTAGTTTGGACCAGGATTATACACTGTTAGAAAATCCGTTCGTAATCAAAGGTCCGAGTGGTCAGCTGTTTGTAGCTGAGGAGGTGTACACGGATTGCGAGGCCAGTGTCGGAGGACATAGCCTACCAGCTGACCTGATTATGATCCAGATGGAGGACTTTGGAGTGATTCTGGGGATGGATTGGCTGTCCGCTTACCACGCCTTGGTGGACTGTTTTGAGAGGAAGATCGTCTTCTCCATTCCGGAGTTGCCTTCTTTCGAGTTTCATGGACAGCCAGTGGACGGAGGTTTCAGGTGCATTTCGGCACTTCGGGCGGTGAGACTTTTGAGCCAGGGGTGTGAGGGCTTCCTAGCTTGTGTGGTGGCAGAGCCCAGCCCTGTGGCAGACTTCCAGAGCATCTCGGTGGTCAGAGAGTACCCTGACGTGTTTCCAGACGAGTTACCAGGACCATCGCCCGAGCGTGAGATCGAGTTTCCAGACGTGTTTCCCCCGCAGCTTTCTGGTGTGCACGGCGTGTTCCACGTGTCCAACCTCAGGAATTACGTACCCGATCCCAGTCACGTACTGAGTCACGAGAGCGTCGACGTGGGCGACGAACTGACCTACCCCGAGCGGCCAGTGCAGATCCTAGACCGAGCCGTCCGCAGTTTGAGACAAAAGCAAGTACCCCTGGTAAAGGTTTTGTGGAGGAGCCAGCGGTACGAGGAGGCTACCTGGGAGCCTGAGGCGGCAATGTGGGAGTGGTACTCGAAGCTTTTCGCGGGTACGTCTTTTCGGACCGGCTTCGGTCCTCTTTAAGTTTGTTATGGTTAATCGGACATCTTTTCCCCGCACCCTAGTTGGCGCAAGTTTCGGGGACGAAACTTCCTTTGAGTTTGTTATATTGTAACGAACGCGTGCCCCAGACGTCTTTTAAGACGTCTGGGAGGTGGCCCAGACGTCGGACCAGACGTCTGGGATCACATCGAGACGTCGGACCAGACGTCTGGGATCGTTTCCAAACGTCTGGAAATCCGTTATCTTCCACACGCGCGGGTCGTCTGCGCGCCTGAGCATGCAGACCCACATATTCGTTTATTCCCTGCAGCTGCAGACGCCCTGCCGCGTCCTCTCTCCTCCTCTCACGGCCTTAAAAGTCCATGCCTCCCCTCACTTCCGTCACCACGGTCTCCTCCCTCTTCTCCTTCAGCCAGTGAGCGTGAGCGCGAGCGCGAGGGCGGCAGCGGCGGCCGCAGTGAGCGCGGAGGAGGTGCTACGTGCGATAGCGGAGCTCTGCCGTGAGGGCGAGCTCGCCGGGGCTGCTAGGGCCGGCCGGCGGAGGGCGCAGGGGGTGCGGAGCGACGCGGAGGGGGGACTGCTGCGGTCTGAGCAACAGGCGCGCGAGGTGCGACGTGGGCGGCGTCGCGAGTGGAGGCCGAGTGGCACCCTGATTCTGGAAAAATTTTCATAATCAGATGTCTGGGTTGATAGCCAGACGGCGAGGGCGACGTCTGGAAGACCATCCAGACGTCTGAAAGGTGAGTTTTCCATCTCCTTCTTCCTTCCTGTCGACTGACCGTACTGAGGGAGGGAGATGGGTGTGCGCAGGCTCGGTGATTCGCCATCCATCGCGAATCAGACGTCTGGCAGTAGTACCAGACGGCGGAAGCAACCTACAGACGTCCGGGGTGACCATCGGACGTCTGGGAGCTAGGCCAGACGTCCCCGCAGACTTCTGGACGTCTGGGAAACCACGCTGAACAAGGTAATTCTCTGATCCACTTTTTAAGACATCTGGAAGAAGTTCCAGACGTCTGATTTTACACAGTTTCGTCATTTTCGACCCGTTTAGGGCCCGTTCGGGTTCCGTTTTTCGCGATTCGAGTTGCGTTCTTTTCAGAATTAATTCCTCTACCCGTCTACAGTAGCTATACACTATTTTGAGATACTCCTTGTGTTTGATCCTTGTGATAGGATCCCGTTCTATTGCAGTGTCGGGGTCGCGGAGGCACGTGGGATTCCCGATCACGCCCCCATTACTCCCGTTGTACCTGGTAGAGTGGCTTTAAGTTATTAATAAAATCTGTTAAATTATGGAACCATAAATAGAACCTAGGACATTGCATGAATCCTAGGAATGAGAAATAGATGGAATGATAGCTCCTAGGTGTTGCATGAATCCTAGGGCTGGAAAACTAGATTGTATGATAGATCCTAGGATATGGCATGAATCCTAGGATGGGAAAACTAGTGGAAGGTATAATACTGCAGTCTTGGAAAATGGAAAGAGATATAAAGTTGCCTGTAATTTGAATTAACAGCTGCCTGTTGTGAATAAATAACGTGGTTGAGAACATGGATTGTAAGAATGTGAAACTGGAAAGTGAAACCTGGATGTTTAAGTAAAAAGGATGGAACCCTATGGGGAAGTAGGAGTAGAACTCCTAGAAAGTGAATGGAATAGTATTGGGGAAGTGAGCTAGCCCTTGAGTACGGAGTACCAAGGAGAGCAACTGTCCCCCTATTTAGTGTAGAGCGGAGCCAGCCGCCCCAGGGACCCGGGGTTAGGACTGGCCACTCTGTACCGACTTGCTGGCCCTCACGTACGTAGTACCGAGGAGAGCTACTAGTGTAGGGAGGTACTAGCTACCCCACGGGCCCCGGGGTTCTGCTAGCCTCCCACACCGACTTGTTAGGCCCGCTGGGGCAAACCAGGGTAGTCAGGCGAGGGTGCGCAGACTGTGGAGGGGCAAGGCTCGGTTTGGTTACTGTGGAGGGGTTGGACCCCTGTTACTGAGAGGGATCTACCCTGGACTGGTTCCGTGCTGTGCTTTGGGCGCACCCGTTAGCGGAAACGACTGGCCGCGTGCCAGTACGGGTTAGCTACCTGTGCGTTTATCGCACGTGCCGTAGTCACCGTTACGTCTGTCAGTGACCTTGGGGTGGTTGACTGAGGGTAGGATCACCACGGGGGACTCTCCCGGCCAGGAGAGCACCACGTGCTACTTCTACTTTTTGGAAAAGACTGCAATCAAGATCGTTCCCACGAGGAACATTCGAGATCAAGAAAAAGATCTGAGGAATAAATGAAATAGTGAGACATTTGAAAGATGTGAATAAAGAAAGTAATCGAACATAACAGCTACTACACTCTACTATTGTCTTTAGTTTAGTTGCCACTCTACTCAGCGTTTTGCTGACGTGTTACACTCGTTACCTTTTTCAGGACCAGGTGTTGAGCAGCCAGGGTCAGCGGCTGCAGAGGACGCTGGGCCGAGTAGGGTCCAGTAGAGTTACCACTGTCTCTTGTACCTCTTTTGTTACGTTATTGTGAGTAGTTCTTGTTTCCACTGTACTTTTCTTTACCTGCAGTTCAAATTATATGATGAATGTTGTTCTACTGTCGTGGTGGTATATACTGTGGGAGTTTCTTTCCTTACTGCTGTACTTTCTTACCGTTAGTTATATTCATGCTGAATGTGGTTTATTTTACTGCTCTTTTGGTTACTTCCTCGTTGGACGACTAGGTCTTGGGATTAGTTTAGTCGGTCCGGTTCTCGTGTCTCGTAGGGACTCGGGAACCGGGTCGTTACAATTTTCCTGGCCAACTCTAGGTCAAAATTACATTTACTGATGGCCCAAAATGCCCAGTGTTCAAGTTCTACGGGTAAGTGACACGCCCTCAAACACTAGACGGAATGGAGACATACCGATAGGTGTTTTGTATGCCGTACGGTAGGCCCAAAGAGCATCATCTAGCTTTTGAGTCCAATCCCTCCTATCAAGCCTAACGATTTTCTACAAAATGTTTTTGATCTCCCAATTGGAGACCTCGGCTTGTTCGTTCATTTTAGGGTGGTAAGGTGTGGAAATCCGATGATTCACCCCATATTTCCCCAGTAAATTCTGAAACTGGGCATGGGTGAAATGTGTGCCACCATCACTGATAATTGCCCGAGGAACCCCAAACCGACTGAAAATATTTTTCTTCACAAAATTTATGACCACCTTGTGGTCATTGGTCTGGGTGGGAATTGCCTCAATCCATTTGGACACATAATCAACAGCGATCAAAATATATTGGTGTCCAAATGAAGGAGGGAAGGGTCCCATAAATCGATGCCCCAAATGTCGAAAATTTCGACGAAAAGTATTGGGTTTAGGGGGATCATATCTCTCTTAGCCATGTTCCCGAGTGTCTGGCATAAGCATGACTTTGAGAATTCTTGGGCATCCTTAAATAATGATGGCCAATAGAATCCGGATTGCAAGATTTTTGTTGCTGTCTTTTTCCTGGAAAAGTGTCCACCACACGCAGATGTGTGGCAGAACTCAAGTATGCTATGAAACTCAATTTCTGAGATGCATCGACGAATAATCTGGTTAGCGTCGATGGGGTACAACTCGGGATCATCCCAAAAATAATATTTGTTCTCAGACACAAGTCTACCCCATTGTTGTTTGGTCCAATCTTGGGGGATTTGACCAATGGCCAAATATTAACGATATCCATGAACTAGGGGATTCAGATACCCAAGATTGTAAGAATAGTCTCATCCTGAAAAGCATCAGAGATCGAGATATCCAGATGAGGAGAAGTAATTAGGATTCTCGAGAGGTGATCCGTCGCTACATTTTATGCCCTGACTTTATCCCTAATTTCAAGATCGAATTATTGAAGCAGTAGAAACCAGCGAATAAGCCAAGGTTTGGCATCCTTTTTGGCCAAGAGATGTTTCAAGGCCAAGTGGTCGGTATAGATGACATGAGAACCTAACAGATAAGCCCTAAATTTTTCTAAGGCGAAAACTATAGCTAGCAATTCTTTTTCAGTAACAGTGTAGTTCCTCTGGGCTTCGTTCAGAGTCTTGCTAGCGTAGTAGATCACAGAGGACTTTTTCTCAATCTTCTGACCCAAGACAGCCCCGATGGCATGCGTCAGCCATAATCTCAAATGGGGTTGTCCAGACAGGTGGTTGCAATGTCGGGGCACAGGTGACTGTCGTTTTTAATAAATCAAATGCCTTGCAGCATGATTCATTGAACTCGAATGACGTATCTTTGGCCAGAAGGTTACTCAAGGGCCAAGCAACCTTCGAGAAGTCCTTAATGAATCTTTTGTAAAAACCCACATGCCCAAGGAAAGAGCCGATCTGTTTTACGGATGTGGGTGGGGGAAGTCGTGAGATAGCATCTACCTTTCCTTTATCAACCTCAATACCCCAACTAGAGACCACATGACCTAAGACAATGCCTTCCTGAGTCATAAAGTGGCTCTTTTACCAGCTAAGGACCAGCCATGTCTTGATGCATCTCTGAAGGATCAATTCCAGGTTAGCTAGGCAAGACTTAAAAGAATCTCCGAAAATGGAGAAATCATCCATGAACACCTCAAGACAATCTCCCACCATGTCAGAAAAGATGGCCAACATGCACCTTTGAAAAGTTGCAAGCGCATTGCAAAGCTCGAATGGCATTCTACGGAATGCAAAGGTTCCGTAGGGACATGTGAAAGTTGTCTTTTCCTGGTCTTCGAGATGGATAGGGACTTGGTTATATCCTGAATAACCGTCCAGAAAGAAAAAGTATTTTTGCCCAGCTAACCTTGCAAGGATTTGATCAATAAATGGCAAGGGAAAGTAATCCTTTTTAGTGGTTGTGTTCAGCTTCCTATAGTCAATACAGACTCTCCAAGCAGAAGCTGAACGAGTGGTGAAGGTTTCCCCTTTCTCGTTAGTTGTAACGGTTATTCCCACCTTCTTGGGTACAATCTAAATGGGGCTAACCCATGGACTATCTGAGATTGGGTATATAACCCTAGCATCGAGCCACTTGATTATCTCCTTTTTGACCACTTCTTGCATATTTGGGTTTAGTCTCCTTTGCATCTTGTGAGAAGGGCGGGATCCATCTTCCATGAAAATACGATGATTTCAATAAGATGGCTCGATCCCCCTAAGTTCGTGGATGGTCCAACCAATTGCTTCCTTGTTGTTCTTAAGGACCTTAATTAACCTCGATTCTTGCTCCTTAGTCAAATCAGTACTAATAATCATAGGGAGCGTGTTTTCAGGTCCTAAGAACTCATATTTCAGATTTTTAGGCAATGGCTTCAGTTCAAGCTGAGGTGGGTTCGATATAGAAGGTAGGGAGGATGCTGATGAAGATTCATCAGGACGATCCAATGGAAGAGGCTGGGCATGAACAAAATCAACAGCCTCCTCAGGTTGTGGCAGGTCTACCATGGAGGGTTGTGGGTTGGATTCGCTAAAGCTGGTGCAGTCCTCGAGTGCACTGATTGTCATACAAGTCTCAAGATCCTGATCCTCTAGCTCCTCAATGAACCCACAATCCTCAAATCCTCTTATCGCCTTGAAAATATCCAGAGTTAGCTTCTTATCCCCAAAGGTGATCTCTATACTACCGCTTTCACAGTTTATATTGGCCTTGGTGGTAGCTAGGAACGGACGCCCTAGAATGATGGGTGTGTTCCTCAAATCGTTAGGTACATCCATGTCAAGGATGAGGAAATCTACAAGAAAATAGAAATCCTTGACCTTGATGATTACATCCTCAATAACGCCCCTCGGTGTGGTGATCGAACGGTCCGCTAATTGTAGCATTACTAAGGTTGGCCTAAGTTCACCTAATCCAAACCTCTCGTAAAGAGAAGTCGGAATTAGGTTGATGGATGCACCTAGATCCAACAGTGCCCTATCAAGAGTGTATTTCCTAATAATGCATGAGATCAAGGGGGCACCTGGATCTTTCTTCTTTGGAGGAACGTGATGTAGGATCACAGAACTTGCCTGCTCAGAGAGAATCACCTTCCTCGGAGTAGATTCTCTCAGCTTACGCTTTTGGGTACATAGTTCTTTCAGAAATTTAGCATAAGCTAGGATGTACTTAAAAACATCAAGGAGCAGAATATTGATCTCTACGCCCTTGAATAAATTCAAGAGCTCCTCGTTGCTATCTAGGGTTTTCTTCTTCTTAGTTTTCAGTAGGGCTTTAGGGAATGGGATATGGGTGGTATTTTCAATTTTCGATCCCTGGGCCTTATTGTCTTCTTTAATCTCCTACTTTTCTCTCTCAAGCTCCCTAGGGTTTTGGCATCTAGAAGGTAATTAAGGATTTTGGGTCTGCTTTCCACTTCTCAAAGTGATGGAGTTTGTAGAGGCATATGGATTCAGGTCTTGTGGTGGGTTAGTGAAGATTGGAGGGCCTTGATTGGTCATGTAACCAAAAGAAGAAGAGGAGGAACCCTGCTCAACCACCTGATAAGACGGTTTTCACTTTCGAATAATGTTATTAAGATGATTTGTCATTGTAGGATCGAAGTGGTGGAAAACCGCTTAACAAAATAATTAAAATTAAACCACTCACAGGAGAGCGGGCCATGTCCACAGGGAGGCAATGACTTATTTAAACTTGCAATTAGGTTAAAATCAAGTTCGTTGAACTATTCGTCAGATCAAACAATGCCTATGTAGCTTTGAAAGTAAACTTTAAATTTATGGAGAAGTCAAGGGGTGTTAATGTAATTTTTATGTAAGAAAATTATACATGTGCAAGGGTATGCCATGCACTATTCACTTGCATGCATACTAAAATGTAATTCAAAATTAAATTCAATGCACATAGAGATGAATAATAAGGTTTAACAATTCTCTAGAAGCATGAGCATGAAGGCATAAATTCACCATAATAAAATAATGATAAATCAAAATTCATTTTTGTGGCAATGGCATGAAATGTAAATACTAATTCCACCACAAACAGAGGATTCTACCTTTCTCCTCCTCGCACATGGGAGAGAGGTTCGTTCGAGGAACTCTTCTGGGCGTAGGTTGGCCGAAGTGAGGGCTTCGCAACGGTGGCGGCGGCAGGTTATGAGACTGCCGGAGTCGGTCAGATGGAGGAGAGAAGCGACAGTGGTGGAGGTTGTTGCTGCTGGCCACGCTTGCTGCAGGCAAGAGGAGGGGCGGCGCGCAAGCGCTACAGGCACGAGGAGGTGTGGGCGCGTGGAGGGGTTGGTGCTCTGTAGGTCGCACGGGCGCACATGGGGTCTGATGGCCGCACGGCTGCAGGTGCTGCCGGGAGGCACTGGAGGTGCTGAAGCGGGGGTCTGCAGGGCGCTGGGTCTGAGCGCGTGGAGGTGAAGGAACTGCTAGAGGACGCGCGCTAGGCGAGGGTGCACGGGCATGCTGGCTAGAGGTGAAGGCGCGCGGTGGGGTGGGCTACTGGCTGGGGTGTGGGCAGCGGTTGAGGTAGGCACGCGCACACCTACTGTGGTGGAGGTGCAGCACGTGCGCGTGGTTTGCTGCAGAAGATGAAGTGAGCTGGTGCTTAGGCGTGAGCACGTGGAGGAGAAGTTGCAAGGACTCTTGGAGGTGTGGGCTATCACCCCACATGCCCACGGTGGTGGAGTCGCACTGTCGCGGTGGGAGGCCGGTGATATGGAATGGATGAGAAGCAAAGTTCTCTACGCAGTGAGGAACAAAGGGGTGGTGGCCTCCCCTTGAACGGCATCCCTTCCTCCTCTTTTGTAGCCACAACTACAAAGATTTCAAATTCAAAAGGCCCGTTGAGTCAATGCTGATGCGCAGGAGGAGGCGGAGACGGAGTAGTTACCTGCAAAGGAGAAGAAGAAAAATAATAATAAAATAATTAGGATTATTTATACGTAACTCCTTAACTTATATGTTAATTAAAATAGTGTATGTAATGCACCTAATTAATTAACTAATCAAATGTATGCAATCCTAGTTAATTCTAAATGCATGAATTATGCACTTAAGCTAAAAATATGAATTAATTTATTTACATCCTAATGTATGCTATCTAAATGTTAAAATTAACTTAATGTCTAGACACTTAAATACTTAAGTAGCCCACAAATATGGGCTAATCAAATACCCCCATGCCTAGTTTTTGCTAGTCCCTAGCAAATCCAAGCAAAAACCTAGCACTCCAAGTAGACTAACCAACCTGAACAGTCTTCCTTTAGAAACATGTTAAGTTTAGACTTTAGACCTAAGGTTCCCAGTAGTTGCTAAGTTACAGACTAGGTCGGCTAATGTCGAGTTGCAAGCATAAGTTCCCTTGATTTCTGACTCTACCCTAAGGTTTATTGATCCCTGAGATTAAAGCATCCGTGCAAGTGCATTGGTATGAGTTATTTAAGGTTGGTATGACTGCCAACCTAGAAAGGAAAAAGGTTTTTATATATATATATATATAGATATTTTGCTTGATTCCTCTAAGTCTAGCCTCAGATCAGCTATCAACACGATCTGTGTCGGATTCATTATCCCCATCACCGTACCTTGAAGGGTGCCTGGCTTTCGATGCTTCGAGATAGCACTGCCCATAGCGACCCCAATAACTCTTGGCAATCAACACTTCGAGATAGTATCGCCCATGGATTTCTTAAGCGAATTCAGGCCTGTGGTGATCGACACTTCGAAATAGGGCCGCCCATGGTACCTAAACCGCACAATGTGCTTACATGCCCCCAGTAGGATGGATATCCTAAGCGACAAGCACTGAGGAGGTAATATGTTATCATCACATCCTCAAGGTGAGTATATACTCCACCTCTCCTATGGCAGGAACTCTTCCAGTCAAATTGTGTTTTCAAGCCTCTCCTAGGTCAAAACTAAGAGAACCAAATTTCTTTTAAGGAATTAAGGTGATCACTTACTTACACAAGACCAAGTGTGTGAAATTTGGATGCTTGGGTTACAAGGACCCGTAAACCAAAAGGTAGAACAAGACTCCAGGTACTACCCCACCTTTTAACTCAATCCCTAGCTTTCCTTCCTCAATCTCTTGAGGAATGGTCCACAACTTAACTCTTACTTGAGTTTTTAAGTCCACAAAGGATCCTAAAGGTCTAAAGAAAGTTAAGCTCACTTAGCTTCTAAAGTTCGACCCTAGAATCAACTTAGTCTAACCTAGAATTTCGATTTGCTTAAGAATGTCGGGCCCAGCCAGTTAAGCTCAAATTTTACTATTATTATTACTATTTTTTAATGCAATATGCATGAATGAATGCAAAATGTTGACATGCTATAAACAGATGCCTCAGGTCCTCTCCCCCATGCCTGGTTCAAACAATGTCCTCATTGGAAACAAAAATATTTAAAGGAAGATATTACCTAAGGCAGAGAATGGTAGGAGCTAAGGCTCCTCAAGAGTGACCTCGTCAACTAGATGGCCATCCAAAGTAATGTATGGTTTTAACCATTGACTGTTGACGATAAAGGGAGTTGCTAAAGAGGAAGGGCTTTTAATCTCCACAACTCCATGCGAAAACACTTTAGTGATTATGTAAGGCCCATCCCAACGAGATTTTAACTTCCCTAGAAAAAGCTTAAGTCTGGAATTGAAAAGCCAGACTTGTTAGTTGGGCTCAAAGGTTTTTCGAAGTATATACTTATCATGCAAGACCTTAGTTCTTTCTTTATAAGCTTGAGAGGTGTCATAAGCATCATTCCTCAGCTCCTCAAGCTCACTTAATTCCAAAAGTCGTGCCTTACCCACCTTTTCTAAATCCATATTAACACTTTGAATAGCCCAAAGTGCCCTATGTTCTATCTCAATGGGTAAATGGCATGCTTTCCCATACACAATCCGAAAGGGAGAAGTACCCAAAGGGTCTTATAGGTTATTTGATACACCCACAAAGCATCATCGAGCTTTTGGGACCAGTCTTTCCTATCAGGTCTAACGGTCTTTTCTAAAATATTTTTTTATCTCCCTATTCGACACTTCAACCTGGCCATCGTACAAGGATGGTAAGGGGTAGCAACCTTGTGAGTCACTCCCAGACTCCTGATTAGCCGATTGAAGTGGTGGTTTCGGAAATGAGGTCCCCCATCACTTATAACGATCTTGGGGCAACCAAAACAAGATATGATATTGGCCTTTGCAAATTTCAAAACCACAGAGTGGTCATTTGTTCACGTAAGAATGGCCTCTATCCATTTAGAGACATAATCAACTGCCACAAAGATATATTCATAACCATGGGATGAAGGGAAGGGGCCCATAAAGTCAATTCCCCACACATTAAAAATTTCAACAGATTGGATAGGGTGTTGAGGCATTTCATTCCTCTTCCCAATCGTTCCATTCCATTGACATCTAATAAAGGCCTTAACAAAATTATGAGAATCCTTAAATAATGAAGACCACGAAAAACTGGACTGGAGAACCTTAAAAGCAGTTTTCTTAGCGCCAAAGTGTCCTCCACAATGAAGTTCATGGCGAAAACTCAGCACACTTTGTTGTTCCTCTTCAGGTACACAACATCTCAATACTTGGTCTTGTCCAATTCTAAATAATTCAGGCTCTTCCCAATGAAAGTATCTCGCTTGGGAAATGAATCTCTTTCTTTTCTGCTCATCCCAAGAGCCAGAAGATTTTCCAGTGACCAAGTAATTTACAGTATCAGCATACCAAAGTAAAGTTGGTGTTATCGCTAAAAGTGTTTGATCAGGAAATGTCTCGTGGATGTCTCTGGAAAGAGAGTCATTAAGTGGAAGGCAAGACAGGTGGTCAGCCATAACATTTTCTACTCCTTTCTTTCCACGTATCTCCAAGTCAAATTCTTGAAGGAGTAGGATCCACCTAATCAGACGTGACTTATAATCTTTCTTAGCAATGAGATGTTTCACTGTAGCATGATCAGTAAAAATAAACACCTTAGACCCAAGAAGATAAGACCTAAACTTCTCAAGAGCAAAAACTATAGCAAGTAATTCTTTTTCAGTGATGGTGTAGTTTTGATGTGGTTTGGTGAAAGTCTTGCTGGCATAATGCAGCACATGAGGTCTTCCCTCAACCCTTTATCCAAGTACTGCTCCCACTGCATAATCTGAAGCATCACACATCAGCTCAAATGGGAGTGTCCAATCAGGAGCTCAGAAAATAGGTGCAGAGATCAAGGCCTCCTTCAGATTTTGAAAGGCCTCAGCACACTTTAAATCAAAATTGAAGGAAGATTCCTTCGCCAACAAGTCACAAAGTGGCCTAGAAATTTTACTAAAATTTTTAATAAAGCACCTAAAGCCAGCATGGCCTAGAAAGGATCCAATTTGTTTGACATTCATGGGCAATGGGAGTTTGGAAATAGAATCAATCTTGGCTTTATCTACTTCCAAACCTCACTCAGACACAACATGCCCAAGTATAATTCCTTTCTGTACTATGAAATGACTTTTCTCCCAATTGAGGACTAAACCAGTCTCCTTACATCGCTTCAACACATTCTTTAGGTGCAGGAGACACTGGTCGAAAGACGAGCCATAAATGGAGAAGTCATCCATAAACACTTCAACACACTCATCAATCATGTTCGAAAAAATGGACATCATACACAGCTGGAAGGTTGCAGGGGCATTACATAATCCAAACGACATATGCCTGAATGCAAAAGTACCGTAAGGACTCGTGAATGTCATCTTTTCCTGGTCATCAAGGAAGACTGCAACCTAGTTATACCCAGAATATCCATCAAGAAAGCAATAGTACTTATTCCCTGCCAATTTCTTGAGAATTTGATCAATAAAAGGCAAGGGAAAGTGATCCTTCTGGTAGCGATGTTCAGCTTGTGGTAATCAATACAAACCCTCCATCTAGTTGAAGGTCTAGTGACAACTTGTTCACCTTGGTCATGAAATTCCACAGTAAAGCCTGCCTTCTTTGGCACCACATGAATAGGACTTACCCATTTACTATCTGCAATGGGATATATGATCCCAGCATCCAACCACTTCAGGATTTCCTTTTTAACCACCTCCCTCATATTAGGGTTCAGACGTCTCTGCATGTCCCTAAATGGCTTGATGGAATCATCAATATAAATGTGGTGCATGCAGAGTGTAGAGTCTATACCCTTAATGTCAGTAATGGTCCAAGCAATAGCTTCCTTGTGCCTAGACAGGCATTCAATGAGGGCTCCCTCTTGTGCCTCAGATAGCACAATCGAAATGATAACAGGGAGCATATCATTAGCATCCAAGAAGACGTACTTGAGAGTGTCAGGGAGGGGTTTCAACTCAAGGTTGGGGCCATGTATGGTTGAGGGTTTCATAATAGATGTCCCCATTTCAGGTAGCAGATCTACCTTGGGCAGAGATGATGGGGGAAGAGACTCAGTGGAAACACCCAGCAACTCCTCAAGTTCATGTATATCCCCTTCACATTCCTCCAAGAGATGGGAATGCTCATTTAGCATGACATGCTGAAGGGGGTCATCACATAACATTGCAGGGGTTGCCTCTTCAATCAGGTCATCTATCACCTCAACTTGAGAACAATCCTCAAGTCTGGCTTGTTTGTAAGCATCAAACACATTAAGTTGGATTTTCCTGTCCCCAAAGCCCATTTTCAATGCCCCAGTATTGCAATTGATTGAAGCATGGGAAGTTGCAAGGAAGGGGTGGCCCAAAATGATGGAGGGTTTGGTTGGCTTGTTGGTAGGGTCAGTGTCCAAAACTAAGAAGTCAACGGGAAAGAAGAAATCCTCCACACTTACGAGGACATCTTCCAAAATTCCCTGCGGTGTCTTAAGTGATCGATCAGCAACTTGAAGGATTACAAGGCTAAGCTTCAGATTGCTGATGAGACACTCATCATGATCTCTAATTAACCCTAATTAACTAGTCTTCCTAGTTAATTAGCTAAGGTTATGAACATATAAGGGTTAATTATAGAATAAGGGATATTTAGTAAAGGACCTTAAAATAAGTTAAAAATGACATTTTATTATTCAATTAACATTATTAATAATCTAGATAATAATTGAACTCGAAATTCTATTAATCATTCCCTTAATTAATAAGTTAAGTAACTTAAATATAATGTATACCTAAGTATAAAATAACTTAAGTGATTTTACTTAATCTAATAAATTAATCTAAAAAGGTCAAAAATGTAAATTCAAGGTGTAAACATAATATTTACCTTATTTACTAACATATATAAAAAGTTGAAAAAGATCTAAGTTCAAATAAACCTTAAAAACTTGAGTTTACATTTTGGTCCTTAAAACTTATTACAATCAGGTCCTTATTTTTACCCACAGGTCCTTAAGTTTTATTACATTTAAGTCCCTTTCCTTCTTCTTCTTCGGCCGAATGAACGGCTGGCGATGGAGAGTCATGCCACCGCGCGATTACCACCCTGCCAACATCAACCTTCTTTGTCCAAGCTCTTGCAGCTTGCGCTCACCACCTCCTCTTGATCCACCGGTCTGGATTAACCGGAAATCCTAATTTCCAGTGGGAGATAACCTTACCGTTGTCGGAGATGACGTCAGAGGTTAAACTCGTCAAGCTCCTTCTTCGGCCAGACCCCGCCATTCTCCTAGCCGCCAACTACTATAAATACCCCCTCACCCCTCGGATTTTACTCAAGTTGGCTCCCTTCCCTCTTCTAACACTACAGTCGACCCAATAGGCTATTCGTCCAAAACTCCGGCGACATTCCATTTCATTTTCCGACTTCCTCCATTCATTCTGATTAGTCGAGGAGATCCACCATGGTCTTCCGCGTCTCTGACACAGGCGCCGACCAAAGGAATCCTCTGCTCCACCTCAAATCCGCCTACCAGAGATCTTTCTTCCACCCTCTGATTTCGTTGTCCGCCATGAAACCCTATTGACCCCTTCGTCCAGGTAACAATAGATTAGGAGTAGGAGTAGGTTAGCTTAGTTAGTTAGTTTCGGTAGTTAGATTAGAGTAATTTTAGAATTTCAGTGTCATCTTCTCCGACTCCAGCGAACTCCTTGAGCTCATCTTTTGAAATCGTTGTCCACCTTCCTTTATCTTCCATAATCATTTCTAATTCACTTAAACACTTAATTGATCATCTAATTGCCTAATTCACATTCCACCTCCACCGACTACTGTCACTGTCCATGGCAATAGTAGTCTGCCTAATTCCACCTTCATAGGGTCTTTCATCATCTAATCCACCACTTTAGAACCCTAATCGACACTATAATACATATTATTATCACATATAAATTAAATGCCCAATCTTAATTAAGCTCCTAAGCTCGCTATCAATGGCAGCTCAAGAGCAGTTCAAACTATTAATTAACTATATAATTATGACTGCTATTATCTGTTGACTTGTTTTAACTGCTCAATTAAGTGGTTAAACAAGTCATGAGCTTAATTCAAATTAGATTTTTAAAGAAACAAATTCATTGTCAAATCATAACTCTAATGAAATAATGAGGAATTAAATGTGATTCTGAGGTTCCTTGCAACCTTAGGATCCTTTTCAAATCAAATATGACAAGTTTTAACAATTTGTACACAATTTTACCTTTTTCTAGACTCACCGGAGCTTCGGCGAGCTCTGATGAGCCAAATCTGTACTTCAGCCTCTAGAATTTGTTGAGAAGCTCCAGAATGATATAATGTGGATCATTGATTGTTTTAAGGATGTTTATTTGAGGATTAAATGACTGGAGCTGTAGAATGAAGTTCATCTTCTCCAACTCCAGCAGAGTTGGAGAAGTCTGATAAAGAGATATAAGAAGAATTTAAGGATCCTAGAAGCTTCAGTGCAATGCACTAAAGCTGTTTAAACCCTTAGAATACTGTAACAACCTCTGAATGGCTCTGACGAACAAAGTCATTTTGAACCTCAGGCGGTGAGCCTGAAACCCTAGGAATATGAGTTAGAACACTTATCTGAAGATCTGAATAAGTTCCTAAGGTTGAGAAGATTCTATTTGAGGTTTTAATTGCCTGTGGAGAAGCTTTTAACAGAAAGTCAAATTTTTGTGCCTTCACAGTCAAACTAAGTCTGATTATGGAGTTTTGAGCTCGAATTGAGGTATTGAGGAGCTTAAACAGACTCTGAGATTCTATTGGATGGTTTTAGAGAGATTTAACTGAGCTCAAACATGTATTTTGATAGGATTTTAATTCCTGTCAGTTTGGGTTATTTTTAAACCCAAACTAACAGCAGAAGCATTTTGATGAGATATGAACTTGAATCCTGCCCAGATAAGTCAATTACAACCCTTAGAACTAGTTTAAATCGATCAGTAATGTTCTTTTGTGTCTGTTCATCCATTTCATTATGAAAATTTTGAATTCTGAAGCTTTCAGAGAAGCTTAGATCTTTTATGCTGCTCCTAAAGGTCTTGAGAGCTTAGAGACTACTCTAACAAATGCGGAATAATTTGTATAACCTGTACAGACCTTTAAATGAGAGAGAAAAGTCCATCTGAGGACTCTGTGAAGTTAATTTCATTTCCAGGCAATAATAACCTGTAGGAACCCCTGATTTCACTCTTCAAATTGAAGAGGAAAACATCCTCTAAATCTTAAATTGACCCTGCAATTGTGTAGATCTATCTTAGAGCTTTCTAACAAACTTTAAATCACTTGATTTGGAGCTCTGAGCTGGGAGATATGATTGGTTGAAGTTGGGTCTGGAAGGGGAAATATAGTCCCACATCGTTAGTTTCTAAGCGCATGCCTGGGAACAAAAGCAATTTGTTACATGGGCTTCCCAGTTGTCAGTGCTCGGCGCACCGGTTACCGATCTAAGCATATGTATGTATGTGTGCGGGCATGTGTGCCTACAGGTGTGTGCCCGAGTGGGCATGAGCGAGTGTGTGCCCTGGGAGGGCGAGGCCTGAGAGGCTGGGTTGAGTCGGATTGGCTCGAGACTATGAACTGCAATGAAATAAATCGAAATCGAACCTAATTGAGATTAGGCGAGGACCGAGTAGGGTCTGGTCCCACCCTGGTCTCAGGGTGCTATCTATCCTCGAAAGTACCTTGCTGCAAATAAAATAATTTTTGGTTGAAAAGTAAAAAAACCTGGTTCAACTGATGGTTCAAAAGAAAGTTTAAGGAAAAGAAGGCTGAAGGTTAAGGTTAAGCTAAGTGCTGAAGGCTAAGGAAAGAAAGGAGAACAGGCACTACTACTAAGAAAGGAACTAAGAGAACAGGCACTAAGGGAAGAGAAGACGCAAGAACAATAGAATAGAAGTAAAGAAAGCTCGAGATAGAGAATAAAAGGAAAAGAAAAGAAAGGAAAGAGAGAGAGAAGAGAGAGGCTGAAGAAATAAAGAGAGGAAATTATTTTTCTTGCATCATTTTAATTACTTTTTGTTCTTAATAATTGTAATAAGGCATGTTTTAATAGAATAACTTTTATTGCCTTAATTTCTTTTGAAATAAAATTGGAAAACTAACATGTTTACTTGTTAATAAAGTAGATCATTTTGAGTAAATATGTTTTTCGTATGGAATTTTGTATATTCTTTATAGTTTAAATATTTTGGCAAAATTCATGTTTTAAAATCAACTTAGTTATACCTCCTAAACTTATAAAGAAATAAAAGATAATTGGTGAATTTAGGAAAAAAATTATACCTCCCAGTGAACGACCTGGACTCAACCAGTAAAAATTTCTAAAATGTTAGGTTAATTTGACCCTATACTACACAACCAACACAATTTCGAGTTAACCTAAGTGACTTTTTCTACTCTTAATTAAGTGAAATTAACTTAATTACTGAGTTGAGTAAGCCGCATGATCAATTGCCCCCTCAAGTTGTTCATACACGTAGCTCGGAAGGATGTTCACCCTCGCACCCAGATCAAGTAGAGCCTCATCAATCTATAAGTCACCAATAACCACTGAGATGTACGGGGCTCCTGGGTCCTTAAGTTTCGGGGGTGTGCCATGTTAAACAATTGAGCTAACAGAATCAGGCATGACAACTTTTGATTGGACCTGTTTCTTAGATTGCCACTTTTTTGTGCACAAGTCGTTTAAGAAACGAGCATAAGATAGAATCTGCCTGATAGCTTCAAGCAAAAGTAGATTAATCTGCACTTGCTTGAAAGTTTCCATGATCTCATCCATCTTATCTTTGGCTCCAGATGAGCTAGCAGAAGTCTGCCCAGAGGTGCATAAGCACTCTGGAAAGGGCACTCTCGATCTCTGGGTGGAAGGGTTGTCATGTCGAGTAAGGGGTGGAACGGGGGCAACTTCTTCCGGTGAGGTGATTTCAAGTGAAGATTTGGGCAAGTCTTCTCCGGTGGGGGTGAAAGTCGGAGTGGATGGTTTTTCAGGGGGTGAGACTATAGGAGCATCAGGTTTGGAAATTTCTTTCCCACTCCTCAGAATAGTCACCACCTGAGCATGCTCCCTAAAGACAATCCCTTTTCCTTTAGGATTCTCCTCAGCAGCACTAGGGAGCTTCCCAGTTTCCCTCTGTCTAACAGCCTCAACAAGGTGTCCTATCTGTGATTTCATCTCATGTATAGCCTTGTCATGAGATTGGATGATGGCACTTTGACTTTCTTGCATAGTTCTCAACAATGCCTTCAATTCATCCATCTTAGAGGTCATAGGTTGGGAAAAGGTCTGAGGTTGGTTCATTTGATGGTTTTGAAAGGATTGTGGTTTATAATTCCCTGAATTTGAGACATTTCCTTGTCTCCATGAAAAGTTTGGCTGGTTCCTCCATCCCTCGTTATAAGTGTTGGAAAAAGGGTCGTTACAAGGTCTAGGACAGAACCCTTGAGTGGTATTCAGATCCGCTTGTACAAGCTCAGGGAATTGGGAGGCCAAGTGGTAGTCCACAGTGGCGTGTGTATTTCCTTGGCAAATGGAGCATTAAGAAGCTTGGGATGTGGAGGTGTTAGATACAAATTGACTCGGGCTCAACATAAGCCTTTCCATGTTTTGATTCAATAATTGAATCTGATAGGCTAAATTCTGGGTGTCCCTTGCCTCATTCGCCTCCAACTTTCTTTTCATGAGAGTGGGTTCTCTATCCATGTAGGCATAATTCAAGTGAATAGAATTCTCACTCAAAGTATCAAAAAGGTTCCAAGCTTCATCCTCAGTCTTAGATAGAAAGGTTCCTGCACAGGCACCATCCACAGTTTGCCTATGTGAATCATTAAGTTCGGTGTAGAACCTTTCAACCAGTTGCCACTTAGGCACCTGGTGATGTGGGCAAAGTCTCAGCAAGTCATTAAAGTGCTCCTACACATCATGGAAAGCTTCCCCATCCTTTTGAACAGAACTCATAATTTCCCTCCTAAAGTGATTTGTTTTGCTCATGGGGAAGTACTTCAAAAACTCCTTCAGGGCATCCCAAGTGTTAATATCATAAACGGTGTGATACCAATACTTGGCTTTGTCCTTAAGGGAGAAGGGAAAGAGGGTTCTCATTTAAGCGTCATCAGTAACAGCCTACAGCTTCACCATGGAATAGACCTCGGTGAATTCCTCTATATGCCTGTAAGGGTCTTCCTTAGCAGTACCATAAAAGGAGGGCAGCAAGGATATGGTACTGCTTTTGATCTCATAAGGATTGTCCCCTCCAGGTCTGCGTAGTGCAGGGCCAGCTTGATTGGTTGGAATGAAATATTACTTAAGGCTCCTTTGACCGGCCATTTCTACCCTTGGAAGGTTTCTTAAGATTCTTTTAGGTTCAGGATCAAACACAAGTTGTCTACTAAGAGAATGCCTACCAAGCATGCACTACAAACACAATTCAAAAGGACTTGTTCAGTCTTTACAAATTTAGGCTTTTGACTTTAGTTCAAATTGTAGGTGACAAAGCAAGTTGCCCAGTCAATTACGCTCCTATTGTCAACCTTTGAAATGCCTAAAATGACCTAGTTGGAGCTTAGGTGTTCTTCCCTAAATCTCAAATGGTAAAGAAAATCCAAAGACGAAAGAGCGAGGGATGCAAGTAGGCTAAGCCTTCCTTTGAAGCTGAGCTTTCACGGTGCTTCTCAACTACCCCCAAAAATTCGTGATAGGCTATCCCCCTCTTTGGATTTACAAAACCTTTGATCTCAAGTTACGAACACTTCAGAATCCAACGGTAAGAGGGCTCTTGTCCTAGTAGTTCCAAGACTTAGGAGTGTCTAAATGCGTGCCGTGGTGCAAAGTATATAAGTGTGCATACACCGCAAAAGATTTTGAATTTTGAATCGCACACCACGTTTGAAAATCAAGTCCTTGATTTTTAAATGTCCCTCCTTTAATTAGTCCTTTTTCAAGAATTAAATGTGACCACTTTATTAGATCGCTTCAAGACAGATTATGTGGTCAAAAAATTAATCCAAATGCATTTGCATGACAGGTAGAAATGCGAAGTTAGAAGTGCATATCTGATTCCAGCATTCTTCATGCAATATACAAGATAAGAATTTGATCTAGATGCTACTCATTCAATCCTAAATGATTCGACCTAAGGGCAAGCAGCTTCTAGCAAGTAGCTTGTGTTTTTTTTTCCTTTTAGCTACTTATGCACAAGCAAATTAAGGATAAACAATCCACAAAATAAATTAAAAACCTAAATCTAAAGAAAAGGGAATAGGCTCCCAAAACTCTACCCCAATTACTACAAGGGCGATAAAATAGAAATAAAACTTATGACACAGAGAATCTCCTATGGAGGCGAGATCCAGGTCTCCTGCTTCTTCCCCACGTGTAGGCATCGTTCAAGGTCGACGTCGTCTCCCAGATGTGCCTGTCACCTCTCTCAAATTCCTCTCTCAAATTCCTCGCTCAAATTCCTCGTAGAGAAACGATAATAAATGGTCAGATCACTGTGTAATGAGAAATGATCAGAAATAAAAATCGGGTGAAATTATTGCGTCTGTTGCCTCCCCGGCAACGGCACCATTTGGTAAGATGGTTTTCGCTTTCGAATAATGTTATTAAGATGATTTGTCGCTGTAGGATCAAAGTGGTGGAAAATCGCTTAACAAAATAATTAAGATTAAAATTAAACCACTCACAGGAGAGCGGGCCATGTCCACAGGGAGGCAATGACTTATTTAAACTTGCAATTAGGTTAAAATCAAGCTCGCTGAACTATTCGTCAGATCAAACAATGCCTATGTAGCTTTGAAAGTAAACTTTAAATTTATGGAGAAGTCAAGGGGTGTTAATGTAATTTTTACGTAAGAAAATTATACATGTGCAAGGGTATGCCATGCACTATTCACTTGCATGCATACTAAAATGTAATTCAAAATTAAATTCAATGCACATAGAGATGAATAATAAGGTTTAACAATTCTCTAGAAGCATGAGCATGAAGGCATAAATTCACCATAATAAAATAATGATAAATCAAAATTCATTTTTGTGGCAATGGCATGAAATGTAAATACTAATTCCACCACAAACAGAGGATTCTACCTCTCTCCTCCTTGCGCATGGGAGAGAGGTTCGTTCGAGGAACTCTTCTAGGCGAAGGTTGGCCAGAGCGAGGGCTTCGCAACGGTGGCGGTGACAAGTTGTGAGACGGCTGGAGTTGGCCAACGGAGGAGAGAAGCGGCGGCGATGGAGGTTGCTACTGCTGGCCACACTTGCTGCAGACACGAGGAGGGGCAGCACGCGGGCGCTGCAGGTGCGAGGAGGTGTGGGCGCTTGGAGGGGCGGGTGGTTTGCAGGCCACACGGGCACACGCGGGGACTGATGGCCATACAGCTGCAGGTGCTGCAAGGAGGCGCTGGTGGAGCTGAAGCGAGGGTCTGCAGGCGCGCGCAGGGTCAGAGCGCGTGGAGCTGAAGGGGCTGCTAGAGGACGCGCGCTAGGTGAGGGCGCGCGAGCATGCTGGCTGGAGGTGAAGGCGGGTGGTGGGGTGGGTTATTGGCTAGGGTGCGGGCAGCAGTTGAGGTAGGCACGTGCATGCCTACTGCGGTGGAGATGCAGCACGTGCGCGTGGTTTGCTGCAGAAGATGAAGTGCGCTGCCGCTGAGGTGTGAGCACATGGAGAAGTTGTAGGGACTCTTGGCGGTGTGGGCTGTCACCCAACACTCTCACAGTGGTGGAGTCGCACTACCGCGATGGGAGGCCGATGGTATGGAATGGATGAGAAGCAAAGTTCTCAATGCAGTGAGGAACAAAGGGGTGGTGGCCTCCCCATGAACGGTAGCCCTTCCTCCTCTTTTGCAGCCACAGCTACAAAGATTTCAAAGTCAAAAGGCCCGTTGAGTCAATGCTGATGTGCAGGAGGAGGCGAAGACAGAGCAGTTACCTGCGAAGGAGAAGAAGAAAAAATAATAATAATTAGGATTATTTATACATAACTCCTTAACTTCTATGTTAATTAAAATAGTGTATGTAATGCACCTAATTAATTAACTAATCAAATGTATGCAATCCTAGGTTAATTCTAAATGCATGAATTATGCACTTAAGCTAAAAATATGAATTAATTTATTTACATCATAATGTATGCTATCTAAATGTTAAAATTAACTTAATGTCTACACACTTAAATACTTAAATAGCCCACAAATATGAGCTAATCAAACCACCTGAGCATGTGCGTGTGAGTCCCTTTGATTCTCGTACCCTTGGGCTCTATTGCCTTGAGTTTGCACATTGCGCGAGTTGGGTACGGGTTGGGATGGTAGAGATCCAAGTTGTTAGGTGTTAGCAATTAACCTAGATTGCAAGTTATCCAATGATGTCTTCATTTGTTGCATAAGCTAAAGCATGGACCCTTGCATTTCCACCATCTACCGGTTTAAATCAACCTACCCTGTAGATTGTTGGGCATTCCAAGATGGCTGAGTAACCAATCTCGGAGGCAACTGGGTGTATACTTGACCCTCACCCATAGGTCTTTGAGATGCATAGTTGCTGGATTGTGTTTAGGTCTGTTGCCCCTGACTTTTCCAGGAAAAATTAGGGTGGTTCCTCCAACCCGAGTTATAATTGTTGGAATGCAGGTTGGACCTAACATTTTCCTGCATTGCATACGCATCCTCATAAGGTGACGATGGAGAGAAGGAAGGATCAAAAAAATTGGGATCAAATGCCCCAGTTTGGAACCCATAAGGTTTCGAGAAATCCTGGCTAATAGGTTGAGCCGATTCAAGTTGGTTCACAAACTCCCACCCCGTAGGAGCTCATGAGGAATGGAATCTCGAATTCTGGGATTGAGTAGGTGTAGAAATGTTTCCCTAATTCCCAGACATCCATTCTTCCATTCTCTTAGCAACCAAGTCCATTTTATCTAGTTTATTACAAATCAATTCCATGTCAAATGAATGAGAATCCTAGATCTCATTAGCACTTGACCTGGGTTGTTGGGACCGGTTGAATGCATCCATGGAGGTGTGATTAATTAAGTTCTTGCTTATTTCCTCAAATAGGTCGTATGTGCTATTTGCATCCCTATTGAGAAAATTGCCTCCGCGGGAGGCATCCACATGATTACGGAGTTGCTCAACCAACCATGATAAAAAATCTGCACGAGTTGCCATTTCGGCACCTCGTGGTGTGGACACTTCCTCAAAAGTTCCTGGAATCTCTCCCAGACACCATGAAACGATTCCCCCGGCCACTGGGCGAAAGTGGTAATCACCCGTCACAAGGCATTGGTCCTTTTGATAGGGAAGAATTTCTTCAAGAAAGTCGATTTAAGAGCAGCCCAAGTTTCAATCAGCCTTCCTATGGTTCGGTACCAATGTGCAGCCTTATCCCTGAGAGAGTGGGGGAAAAGCCTCATGATCATTTGCTCTTTGTTCACATTCCTTGCTTTGGTGGTCTGAACCAAAGTGGTCAGATCCTCCAGGTGCTGGAATGGGTCCTCCGAGCCAAGCCCATGGAAATGCTTAATCAAACTTAAGACTTAGGGCATGATTTCTATGTGTCCGGTGGGAATCATGACGCCGGGACATTCCCCATAGTTTGAAGGATCATAAAAATCCTTCAAGGGCTGAGCGCCCTGACCATGCATACGTTGGAACCATTGCTGCATCTGCTACAATTCTTGCAACTGCCTCTGAATTAGCTCCTGCTGGTTCGAGGGCGGGGGAGGTGGTTGTTGATCAGCCATGGGATCTGCTTGGCTATAGCTCAACCTCTGCCTCCTAGAATGGTCTAAAAGTCCTTCCAATCTAGGGTTCAATGACCTCCTTCCAATCATACACTAGAAGGAAGTCGGAAGGACGAGGAAGAGAAGGAGCCCTACAACACAAGAATACAAGCCTGTCCTTAGATGGGGTAGCCTAAAGGTCTACAGACTCTCAGAATTTGTCCTAAGATTATGGACGATTTACTCTACTTATATCCAGTCAATCCAACTAGTTAGGAGGAGGGACTGGGGAGAAGGATCTTCCTTTGGCTTGCGCCTCTGATTCCTAGTGTACCCCCCCAGCCGTGGTCGTTTGATGCTACTCCCCTAGCTAGACATCAGATTGACTAGTATGAGCAGGTTAATCGTGAATAATCTCAATCTGGATCCTGATGAGCGAATGAATCCTTAAGGCCAACGTCTAATTGATTTTAGTTAGGCTTGGGAAATTGGTGCTTCTGGAATGTGATGGGCCCTTAATGGGTTGTGCCCTTAATGATTTGTTTGAGAATGTGTGAATGTGCACAACCAAGAGGTTTTCAAGCAAGATTATTAATGACGAGGTGAGTTTTAGGATTCAAATCTTGCTTAATAGCTTTTAGGATTCAAATATTAGGTGTTTTCAACAAAGTTTTGTGAGGCAAACCAAGTTTTTTTAAAAGCATGTGTTCAAGTATTTTCCTTTAGAAATCAAGAAAAATATGGAGTGCCTCGCTTGACCTAGTTATTGAATCCTATGGGGTAGCTACAAAATGAACCTCTTTTGGATTAGGTGGTGCAGCTTAAACAATTCAATCAATTGGCTCAAATGCACCACCGATTAAGGCACACAAAAAGGTGATTAACCTAATATGATTTCTACTCTTTTATGTGTTGAATTAGTGTACCGGTTCCACAGGTTGGAATCTCGGTTGAGTAGATGAAAATCAAGTCAGGTTATGTGCCTCTAATGTGGGTGTATAAAGTGTGTAAATTGATTCGTCCCACAGAAAGTATTTTTTTTTTATAAAATGTGGGTGAGATGGGAGAAGGTGGCAAACAAGACAAACAAAGTCTATCCTAGGGTTTATGCAAATGCCTAAGTAGATTAGGTCTTGGTTATGAGTGTGGCAAAATGAAACTAGTGGAGGGGGAATGTGGGGGACACATACAAAGTACTCTACCCGCACTTTACTCCGGTCTAACGCACTTGAATCTCCATGCTAGGGTATTTGCAAGACAATAGATTAGAGATAAGTGGGGTTAGTGCTATGTAAATGCAAAGAAGTGCAGAAAATAATAAAGTAAATTCGTTGCTTCCCCGGCAACGGTGCCAAAATGATCGCATGGGTTTCGCTTGTTTGAAATCGGGGTTAAGAATAACCCATCATCATAGTCGCAAAACTCGTAGTCAAATATAATTTATACCGACACTCCAAGGGAGTCCCAGGTCGAACATATGGAGCTGACGTTTACTTTGTATGAAAACCACGCTTCGATTTGTTTCCTTTTGATGTTTTGTGGTTTTGTTATTTTTTTTGTTTTTGAAATAAAAAGACAAGCAATCACATGAGAGAGATGGAACTAAATATGATATATTGCATGAATGTCAATTACAATAAACTATGAAAGCATAAAAGAGAAAAGGGGTGAGAAGAAATCTCCCGAAGCAGCTGTTCGGTGAGACGATGGCACCTGGCGGAAGCTTGGATGAAGGAGGTGAGGAGCGGGACGACAAAGGTGAGATGCAAGAGGACGTCGGGTAGAGGAAAGCTTCAGCATGGCTCCGAAAAGGAGGTGAGGAGGCGGAGATGATCTGCTACCGGAATAGAGGTGAGAGGACAGCTCCAAGGCAACCTATGAATGGGGATGGGAAGATGGAGGAATATTTGGTGAGGCAGACATTTGTTACACTAATAGGAGCCTTGGGAGATTGAGAGTAAGCTCTAACAAAGCATTGGTAGGCTTGCTAGAGCTTAGGAGTGGATGGGAGTAGAGTAGGTAGAGATGGTTTGGTAAGGGGGGTGTGTAGGCCTTTATATTGTGGATGGGAAGAAGAGCATCCCAAGCACAGGCATTCAATGACAGCTACAAGCGTCACTAAAGGCCGCTCAAGCTGTCGCCAAAAGATCTGTGCCTCTTCAATGCCTTAGCTGGCGCACGCACTGTGCAGGCCATTTAGTGATAGCTACAAGTGTCACTAAAGGTCTACTCTTCTATCGTTGCAAATCCCACGCCTACTGCTCATGCCCGCAGTTGTCTGCTTGAAGAGATCTCCACCGCTGGATCCGTCATTATGCAGCTGGGATGCGCCCAGTTCACACCCTTGCGGATTCAAACGCATGCGTATCGCACCTTCAAGAAGATCCGACGACTAAGAGCACATTCGGTCGTCTTAAATGAGCACCCCTGATTTCGCACGTGAGATGGCACATTCTCGAGGAGCGTCGACGGCCACGTGGAGCATCCTCACTCATCCAACGGCGCCACATGGTGATGCCTCCGCCACTCACTTGCACTCGCGCTCATCCAACGGGCGCAATTCGATTGCACCCGCTCTTCACGAAATAGCCTCCTCCCATCGCGGCTCGAACTCGCGCTTGCGGTTTGCAAGCGCGTGTCTTCACCAATGCGCCAAGGCCGCGGTTTGTCGAGTGGAGGGAGCAGTGTAGTCTCACATCTCAACCATTGGATGAAGATTCCAACGGCCAAGATGAGGCCATCCTTGAGCTGCCTGAGGCCAGGTGAGGAGTTCGGCCGTGGAGCGCACATCTCAGTCATTGGATTGAGATCCAACAGCTGGGATCTCATCTTGCAGTGGCCTTGGAGATGCCTTGGCTCAGGTGGGGCAGCCTGGATGGTGCCACGTGGTGCCATCTGGGCCATCCATCTTCTTCTTATTCTTCTTGCGGAGGGTGCTATAGAGCTCTGATCGAGGTGATTCTTGCGTTGACAGACTAAGATCATCGCTTTGAATCCATCCGTATGGTCAGATTCTTCATCCAAAGCCCATAAAGATGTCGCACTCCTCCTGGCCGTGTAAAATGACAGAATTAATGTACATAATATACAACTATCCTAAATGCAATGCAATGGATGTTTGTGCAATATTTATATCATGATATGCAATGCTAGGCCTAGGAACTATCATAAATAAGCATTTTAAGATGAATTTATACATGTTTATCAATAGCCCTCTCCACCACCTGGCTATGTATCCAGCCATAATATCACGCATATATGTGTATATCGTGTATCCTACCTCGTTGCCCAATTGACCAATAGGCCTATCATAGATTCGTAAGAAGGCTAGCCCACTCCTTGATCTACCAACCAAGTTAGCCAATCATCTCATCCAAGTATCCATATTCAATTATCATATTCATCATATCCAAACGTTCATTTAACATATTATTTCTTTAATCCCACAAAAGAAGCAATATATATTATCTCTTCATTGACACATTTATTTCTTTCATAACAATCCCAATTTAATTATCCAAAATTATAATTCAAAATTAACTTCTATATGCAGGGCAAAAATTATCAATTAATCAATCCTCTTCAATGTGCATCGCATTAGTTATTTCAACATCTCATTCTAATATTTATAATACCCATAAGAAAATAATCAATTAACATAATATTTCATGGATTCAGTGACTCAGCAAGAGGGGAGAATGTACATAAAATTAATGGTTATGTCAAAGAGGGACATAATAATAATTTCTATCAAAATGATGGGAGGGTACTCTATCTATGTCACTGGGGGTCACAATGACTTTGAAATGCATGCTCATAGTCCCTTGCTATTGTGCTGAGGACCCACGTATTCCGTACATGCTTCGAAGACTAGAACTATGTCAAGACATAGGAAAGAGATATACCAAATTTATAATAGGACTTTACCAAAAATTTTTTATAAGCTTGCTTAATTATGTCATAATATGCCTAATTATGTTAGTTTTGTGGCTTTAATTTCATTAGAATTAGAACATTTTATATATGTGTATGGATACATGCATCTTAGACTTAAGTGTACATAATTAAGCTTAATTTATGCATAATTATTAACTTGAGGTTTAATTCTTCCTTGCAAGTGTGCCTAAGCTGAATTAGAAAATAAAATGGTCCACTTAACCATGAAATTCTAGCCTTAATCCCATTGGACCACCTAAATTAGGCCACATAATCTAGGCCACTCCACCACTATGGTTGTCCACTACACCTCACCAATCTATTGTTTCACCCTCCATCCAATCTCGTTATGACACCTAGACCTAGCAATGGGTCAGGCTAGGTGGACTATGGGCTAGGTCAATTAGGCCGAACTTTCAAAAGGCTTAATCCAAGCCCTAATTGGGTCAACCCATGGGCCTATAAGCTTGGCCCAAGCCCTATTTCTGAGGGATGGGTCGGGCCTGGGCCAACCAATGGGTTAAATATAAAGTATTTTAAACTTTTAAACACAAACATGGATAATGATACAGTACAAATGACTGAAAACATAAATATAGCCATGCTAAAAAAATATCATAAGTGAAAGGAACAATAAGAACCAAATCTACTTTAGTTAAAATGCCATAAAAGTCACGAAGGTTTATCATTCACATAAAAACTAAATTACTGAAGTTTCTAAAAGTATTAATCCTCCATGGAAACACATCCTAGAAAATTTATAAATCACATTGAATTTAGGAAGAATATAAGTAATCTTATGTTATCATGCTAGCAGTTCAATTCTCAATCTCCATTAACAACTTCCAATTTATTACTTTGTACTATGTTAACTATCAAATATATTGCCCCATGGTCCCCCTAATTGAATGTGTTTATATGGGTATACTAAAGGTCTTTGATTCATAATTTTAAAAAAATAGGATAAAGGAATAGACGGTGGAAGAGTTGGATGGTGGCTGCTAGTCCAATTGATGATTCTCGTACTTCATGTTAAATAGATGGTTCATAGTTTTAGATGGTGGTTATTGGACGTCTCGTATGGTACTTGGAGAGGGGTGGAGATTTTGGAGGAAACGAGACAATGGTTAAATAGATGGAAAATTTAGCATCTAATAAATGGGATTAGAGTTGTTAAAGTTCCAAGTTAAGAATCTTGGAGTTCTTGATTTTAAATATTAATGATTTGTAGGCTAAGCCGGGTCAGCTTGGGTTGGAAATTGGAGACCCAAGCCTACCCATTTAAAATCTGGCTAGTTGGAGGGTCGGGCTGGATTGGGTCATGATAAAAAAATTGAAGCCCAAGCCCACCCATTTTGTGGGTTAGGCGGGCCAAGTCGATGGGGCCCGTAGCCCATGGCCAAGTCTAATGACACCTCGCCTCTCCTTTTTCACCTAAGCCCACAGCCACTTAACCTATCCTAAAATCCTCCACACCAACATTTGGTTTTCCTATCCAAATTCCATGCCAACTTCAAATTAAATCCCAACCCTCCACCCTTCAAAACCTCATCACCACCATCCATCACCTCAATCCAAGGCACCCTCCTTCCACCAATCACAATTGACTTTGCCTTCTATAAAAATCCCTCAAGTGCGCACCCACATCATTCATCATCTCTACCATCTCCTCCATCTCTACACACCAAACCCTCTCCTTTCCTCCATCTCCATGGTCGACCTCCCTTCTCCCTAAACCCTAACCCTTAGTAAACCATAGGATCTCCATCTTTGGGTTATCTCAATCTTCATCTTCTGCAACATCTCCAATTCTTCGCAAGCATCTTCCTCACCATTGGTACTTTTCAACGGGCTTCTTGATCGTGGAAAAGCATGATTTGTTAAAATCAAGTTTTAGGTAGTTGCAACATGCAATTTTGATCGCTTTTAAATTTGTAGAGATCGAGTACTCGGTTAGTATTCAAGTTGTCCCAAAGGAGGCGGAAATGCAATTTGAAAATCTCTTCCTTGAAATCTAAAAATCAACTTTCTTTTTGTGTTTTCAAATATATAATCTTTTGGGGTTTTTGTATATGGGCAAAAACAAATGTGTAGAAGACAGGAAATAAAGCTACTAATAATAAGGTAACAGGTGCCTTGTTTCTCCAACTCACTCCAAGCATGGGAACCTTGGAATAATGGAGGAACAAGACACAAAGAGAAAGTAATACAAGCTAACTAGAAAAATAGTAGAAGAATGCTTCTTAAACAAAAACTATTTTACAAAAATGGTTAGAGAGCTCACAAGCGAGAAGGATTCTCACTTGTAATCTCCAACAAAAAGGCAAACACTACACTACAATGCAAAGTAAAGGAAAGCTTATTGTGAAGAAATTGCTGCTGCTGTAGAACTCCCACTCCAATTTTGGTTGCCCCAGAATTACAGGAAGCTCTCTCCTAGATCTCCTCCTCTTGGAAAGCCCTAGGAGGGGTGTGCCTAGCTCCTCTTAGAGTGGAAAGTTTCCATTCTTGAACTCCTCCTTAGGTTGGAAGGTACCACCCTATGTGCTCCTCCTCCTAGATGTCCTCCTTACTTAGCTGACCTTCTGGCTAGCATGGGCACTAGGTAGAAGGGGAAAGGATGAAGGCACCAAAGGGGCAAGTGTATGCCCCCTTAATCTTCCTCCTCTTCTCTTCTTCTCCTTGGTCGTGGGCTATGGTGGAAAGAAGGTGGATGCATGCTTGCGAATGTGTAGCCAAAGGTGAAAATGGAAGTAGGTAGTTAATGGCATTTTTATAGTGGATTGGGGGGGGGGGGGGGGGTTTAGGTGTGGTTAAGAAGGGACAGCTAGGATGGCTCATGGATGGTGGTTATAGGATCCTAGGGCTATGGTGGATGGTGCCAAAGGGGCACTTAATGGTTGGCGCCAACCCTAGAAGGGGACTAGGGTTAAGGGTTGGTATAGTGTGTTTTAAGGTTAAGATTGGCTTAGATATGGTGGTTAGCTGATCCTATGGTGGAGGGCACTTGGCGCCAAGCCAAGAGATAGGTGGAGGTTGGTTAAGGGTTGGGTGCACCCCTTCATGGCCGTCCATGGTGGTTGCCAACCACCAAAGTTGGCGCCACTTTTGGGTGCTTGATTGTGTAGCAATCATAGGACTTAATTGACCTAAATTGACATAGAACTTAGCATAATTGTAGCATAATTGATGCATTAGTAGCATACCTTTCATCTTTCTCGCTTTATTTAGATATTCATGAAATAATGCCATAATAATATATTGATTAGTGTATTATTTGATTTGTACGTAATAAAAGCTCAGGAGATGGCCTAAAGCTGGAGCAGAAGCCTTGGAATAAAGCTACACAAGCTGAAAACATAATTTAGGGAAGAGATATACTACAGTACTTGTAGGGTTTTATTGTCTGAATTAAATTATGAAGAACATAGGACATCCCTATACCTATTCCTAGCCTTAGGATAGCCCTAGAAACCCTCCCAAACCTTAGCTACTCTTATATTAGGTCACCTTAGCCTAAAACACCTCAAAACCCACATTCTAGCCCACCTTTGGATGTCCAGGTAGGATGCTGGACATCCAAGCTGATTAGATTCCAACCACAGGACTTAGAATCCAATCTACTGGAAAATTAAACGTCCAGACAATGTGTTAGACGTCCAATTTCTGCAGAAACCGAAGATAGAACCTAAACTCCATATTGATTTAATATTAGACATCCAAACTAGGGACTTAGACTTCTGATTTTGAAGTATAAGTTGTCTGATCCTAAGTTCAGATATCTGGAACTCTTCTCCTGTTGCTGTTTTTGGAATCAAGCCTAGATCTTGATTTCTAAGGCCTCTAAACCCAATCCTACACCCTAGGAAACCTAAATTAAGGCATCCTAAGCCTAGTACACTACCCTAAGACTCTCCTAAGAACCTAATTAGGTCCTCACTAAGCTCAATTGACTTAGATCTAAGTCAATTATGCCTTACCTAGTTAATTGGACTCATAAAGTCCAATTAAGCTCAAACCTCAACTAGCACAAGTCTAATTGGACTCAGTGAGAGTCCAATTGACTCAAGCCCAATCTAATTGAGAACTCTCTCTCTCAATTACACACACATTGACCAAATTAAACTTGTCTAAGTTTAATTGGATCAATCACTCTAGCCATAGGTTGTATAAACCTATTTTTAGAAACCTAGCTAAACCAGCTTAGATCTAATAAGAAGTGGACCAAGTGGTCTACTTGACCACCACACACTCACACTTACACACACACACCACCACCATTTGGCCATCCACTCTAGAGTATTCTAGAGTGGTCTCCAAGTGGTGCCACCATGAAAGACTAAAAATAGTTTTTCAAGGAATCCACAACCTCTTCCCATGGAAAGTGGATGTAAAAGACCCACTCTCCATGAGGTGGATGGCCAACCTTGGAGGTCTTCTAGAGAATTCTCTAATTCTTTAGATGACTCTCCTCCATGCCTATTTAACGACCCAAGTGGGAGGCCATGCACCCCCATCTTGGACTCCATACACTTCATCCACGAGCTCCATCACCACCTCCACTCTCCATGTCCAAGAGCAAGTGCAACACCTCCACCACCTTCATCAAGAGGCCGAATACACCACCTTGGCTGTCCCTTTATTCCCTCCTACCTCCTTAAGCCACACGGCCATTGGAGACATCTTTAATGCCCCAATTTCTTGTAGCTTAGATTTAATGTTCTTCATAGTTTAATTTTTTGCATTATTATCCTGCTAAGTAGTAGTAGATTTCTTTTCTCCAAGAATGCATGCATAATCTTCCCAAGATCCATGCATGCATATCTTTTCTGTTAGCATAGAATTAGTTCTTTTCAATTTCCATGTACAAGCATTCCTCTAAAAGTGATTGTAATGACTGCTTCATCTATTACATGAAGCAGGTCTTCATCTGTTTTATAATTGAGGAAATAAAACAACAATTGCCTGCTTCATCTATTACAATAAAAATGTCGTTTCCTGAAGATATTAATGATCTTGTGATTGATGCATTTTCGGTTAATAGCCATCGCGAAGTAAGAATTGTGTGAACTAGTACCCACACTTTCACATTCATTATTTATCTGATGCACGCACATGTAGTGAGAGTTAACAATGCGACTGGCAAATCTTACATTCACAAGCTTGAAACCGACATTCAATTCTAAGCAAGCAAAAGAAGAGAACAAATAAATTAAGAATCAATTTCACTATTCTACACCTCCCTGAGATCGGCAAGGACACTCACTGTCTCGTTATAAAAGTTTTGTTTAAATCGTAATTCACGCTATACTACGATGTTTTCTTAAACAAATTCACATTTTACGGCTTCAACAGTGCTTCTAGAAGGACTGTCTTGGCACCAAAATTGGAGGTCTTAGATGTCATATAGTGGTGATTGGGTGGTGGTGATTGAAGGGTTTTTGGCACCAAGGAGGGGGGTGGTTGTAGGGTAAAAAGGTGCCATAGTTGGCGTCATTTTGAAGGGATGCAAGTGGTGTGTTTTGGCACCAACTATGGTGGGTTAGGGTTAGGTTTAGGTAGGGTTAAGGTGGGGTTAAGTGAGGAGGGTGGACGGCCATGGAAGAGGGGATATCCTTGAGATGATCTAAGATAGCTAAGCTAGCTTAGTTAGTAAGGTAATAGTGGAGGAGCTGAGGTGAGATGGCAGGAGCTGCTTGAAGTAGTTTGGAGCTTAAGAAAATTTCTGAGAGCTGTTCTTAACTGAAGAGGTCTTTCAGGAGCTCAGTTACTCAACTTAGCTAGCTAATCTTCTACTAGCAGCTAAGCTTGAGTAGTAGAGCTAAGTTAAGCTAGTCTAAACTTATTTGGAGCTAAATTGAGCTGGACCTACATCTCTTGAGAACTCCTGAGCTAGCTTAGCTACTAAGTTGACAAGTAGTAGCTAAGCTAGAGGGAGTTTAGCTGCCAAGAGTTGAGTGGAGTTGGGGAGAGTTGAGTAGGAGTTGGAATGAACTCCTGTCAACTAAGTTGAGCTAGCTTAAGTTCCCAGTGAACTAATTGGAGCTAGGATAAGCTAGACTTAACTAAGTTGTGTTGGATCTGAGCTGTGTTGAGTTGAGTCAAGCTACCTTTAGCTATCATTCAACTGAGATGAGCTAAATGGAGCTAGGATAAGCTAAACCCAACCTAGTTGAGGTGATATCCAGCTGTGATGAGCTGGATTTAGCTAGGGTTTAGCTGAATTAATCTTCTTCACCTTATTCCTTCTTGAGTGCTAGGGTTTTAGCAGTCTGGCTATCTACTTATCCCTAACACTCAAGTAAACATGTTAAAAACACAAAAAATATGCAATGCATGCCTAACCTAAGTAATGCCTAAATGCAACCTAAAAACCTGTTTACAGAGTTAAAACCCTAAGAGCTAGATCAATTTTAGGGCATAGGAATGATGATAAACTGGCGTTTATCACACCCCCATGCTTATCTTCTACTAGTCTCTTAGCAAAACTATTTGACAAAATGAATTTTGGGAAGGACTATTTTTTTTACTTTTGAGGAGAAAAAGATTACAGGACCTTGGCTGATTAAAAACATAGAAGGTACGGGATTTGTTAAGGATAAACATTGGGATTCGTTAAGGATAAACATCGAGATTCGTCTTTGGATCAAAAATTAGATGAATCAAGATTAATGTATCCTTTACAAATTCACAAGTTAACTCCTTGACAATTCAAATGACCTAAAATTGTTTTGCAGTTAGGATTTCTTTGGCTCTTGAATCTGATTCACAACTTGCATAATCTTTTAAAACCTTGTGTCAATGCTTGTGATTGCCAACATTTATAAGGTCGTGTTTTTGAAACCCTTTTTTTTGTCTCCCCCATACTTATTCCTAGCTTAATCCTACAACTGAAGTGTTAGGATCATCATTCCCATTACCAATCCTCAAGGGAGTTTTGACGCCAACACTTCAAGATAGTACTGTCCAAGATACCACCTAGGAGCTCACAACCCCAAAACACAATGTGGTGTAAAAGGGTGCTCCAAGCAAACTCAGGCTATTGCTCTAACACTATGGGTAGAACACCATCCAAGACACCTGAGCTGCAAAATTATGCCTTAATACTCCATCTAAAGATATGAAATATAGATATAGAGCAGCGTCGAGGCAGTAACATGTTGACATCGTGTCCTCAAAGGAGGCATTTTCCTCCTTCTTGGCGGTGGGAACTCAAACCAATCATTTACTTCAGATTACACTAAGATTAAATAAGGGGCTTTTCTAGTTTTTATAGTTATTTTTAGGTGTTGGCTTTGTGTGTGAAATTTGACACCAGAATTTTGCAAGAGACGCAAGTTTTTGAGTTGGAAACTAAGATAAATAGTTTCCAGGTTGCAAAAAGAGATCAAGTCACCTGAATCATTACGAGTTCTGGTGGAATTTAGAGAAAGATACTTAATATAGTCTAAAAATAAACCTAGAGATTCTAACAATTAGATCCTCATCTTAGTCCCTAGTTTGTTAAATATAAAATCCCATTGTACCGTAAAATGAATCCTCAACCTTGGTTTCGATTTCAAAATTACCTCAAAAAGTATTCAAAATTTTTATTTTTTGGGTATGCATGTAAAAAGAAAAAATGAGACAAATATTTGAATGTTTTTAGGTTTTGAAAATCCTGAATAGGTCATAAAAACTTAAAAGCAACCCCCCCCTCCCCCGCATGCTTAAGATATGCAATGTCCTCATGCAATGGGAAGGGAGAAATAAGTCACCTTGGTGAAAGTGGTTGGGCTCAGGATAGTCAAAACCTCTTAAAAGAAAGTGAAACGCAAAAAGCAGGAAAAATGATATGTTACCTCCTATCTAGTGTTATCTTTTATGCCATTCAACCGGTCATGAAGTCACTAACTATCGAGTACATCGTGGAGGTCTTGAGTGTCAGATTCCACGTTAATGGAGTTATCAAGATAGTGTTTAAGCCGTTGGCTGTTGACTTTGAAAGTGTTGCTTGTTTTTGGATCCAAAATTTCAATGGCGAATTACAATGTAAGGACTAGTCCATTTAGATTTAAGCTTACCAGAAAATAGTCTTAACCTCGTGTCAAAAAAGCCTTACGCGTTGATCAGGTTCAAAAGATTTCCGAATGATGAATTTGTCATGAAATTTGTTGGTTTAGTATTTGTAAATGCGTGCATTTTCATAAGCCATATTGTGAAGTTCTTTAAGTTTGGTTAATTGCAATTTCCTGTGTTGTCCTACCGCATCCATATTATAATTAAATTCCTTTATCGCCCAATAAGCCATGTGTTCAAGTTCAATTAGGAGGTGACATGACTTGCCAAAAATTAGGTAGAAAGGTGTCATGCCAATCGAAGTTATGAAAGCCGTACGATAAGCCCATAATGCATTGTCTTAGTGCACGTGGGTTGATATGGGAAATACTCATTTTGTTAATTATGCGAAATAGTGTCGTTGCAATGAGTACATCCGAAATCAACTCTTAAAATTTATAATACCTAGATAGTGGAGTATCTAGGGTCATCCAAGGAGGCCAAATTGTTAATCACATGAATCTCTCACCTCTCAAATCCCTACTTTTCTTTTTGTATTTTCAATTTTGTTGTTTTTAGGGTTTTGGAAACAATCGGGTATTTGATGCAAAGATTAACTATGCTAAACCTACGCCTAGGTGACAAGAATGAAACCCTCTCTTCTAAGCTCACTCTAGGCAAGTGTTCCTAGGGTAATTAGAAGAGGAGAGTGTGGTGTGCACTACACTACTAATAGCATGAAAAAAAGAACACACTAAGATAAAAACATGAACTTGGAAGGCAAAGGAAACTTGTATTATTAGCAAAGTTGATTAAAAGTAGCTAAATGCTTCTACAAGAAAAAGAGAAAACACACTAACTAATACAAGGTAAAATAAAGATAGAAGAAGGGGAATCCTCTAAGAACTTCTAGAGAGCCCTTGCTCCAAGTGTGGTTGCCCCACACTCAAAAAGGGTTTCCTTGGCTTCTTCTTGATGTAGTCCTCCTCCAAGCTTTCTCCTCAAGGTGGGCATCAACCACCTTAAAGTTCCTCCTCTACCTGGCCATCCCTTCAAGTTGAAGACCTCCTCCTTGGCATGGCGCAAGGGAGAAGAAGGAGAGGAAGAAACCACCAAGGGGGCGGGTAGGTTGCCCCCTTGATCTTCTTCACTTCTTCTTCCTTGGCGTAGGATGTAGGTGGTATGGGCGGAACCTAATCTAAGGGAGAAGATGATAAGAAGATGGTGGTTATGTGGGATATATATAGAGTAGGATGGGGTTAGTTGGCGTGGGTTTATGTGTAGCACTAGGATTAGGTTTGGTGGGTAGTTAAGGGATCCTAAGGTGGAGGGTATTTGGCGCCAACCTAAGGGTCGCTAGGGCGGTAGTTATGGTGGCTAAGGGGTGCCTAAAAGTGGCACCAACTATGGAAGGTTGCCTCCATTTTGGCTAGGTTCTAAAAGGTGGGTTATGTGGAGGGTTAAGATGGCTTTAGGGGGTATGTGTAGGGTTGGATTTTAGGGGTTTTTGGAGGGAAGAAGTTGGTGCCAAGATCGGGTAGTTATAGGTTTGTTGGCACCAACTTTACAGTGTATTTTGGAGGTAGTGGTGGTGGTGTGAAGGGTTGTCTCTTTTTGGTGCCAAAAATAAGTAGGCATAGGAGTAGCTTAAGTGGAGCTAAGTAGGGTTGTGTGGTGGAGCTTAAGTAGGAGGGTTTTAGGGTTATGTAGGGATGCCAAGGAGGTGGCTAGCTAAGTTGAGCTAGCTTAGCTAGCTTAGCTAGTAGAAAGTAGGGTAGAGTGGTAGAGGGAGCCAGGGTTTTGGGGGTGAGGAGTTGGAGGGAGCTATATTGAGCTGCACTGGAGCTAGTGGTTGATAAAGAGAACTACAGGGAGCTACCTTAGCTAGCTTAGCTTGCTAGTTCTTTGCTAGCTGCTAAGCCAAGCTAACATGAGCTGCTTCTACTGATATAAGCTGAGGTGATCACCTAGCTAGTTGGAGATTACCTAGGTTTGGTCTTCTCGGAGATTACCTAGCTAGCTGGAGTAGCTAGCTTAGGTCAGGTAGCTCAGCTCAACTAAGTTGAGCTGAGTTGAGTCTCTGGGAGCGGGTTTGGAGAAAACCCTCCATGGAATGCTTGCCAGGCTCCTCCCAATCACATAACCATCCTTAAGGTTATGGGATTGGTCTCCTTCCTAGCAAGCTATGCTAGGAAACAAACGTGCGTACTTAATATTTTTTTGCATATGCTAAGGCATGTGGTACTTAACATGTGTAACTCTGGGAAAAATATTAAGTAGTAACTGGAGGTAAGTATCTAATATGTGTATAATGGGCCTGCCTTTACCCATATGAAATATGGGATATTGAATTGGTATTCTTGTGAACACATATTGACCAGAGCTGGTTGAGGTCATCTTTAGCTAACTAGATGTAGCTAGTTGATGGCAGTAGCTAATCCTAGTCAAGTTGAGCTTCCAGTGAACTATTCTGAACTAGACGAGCTGGAATGGAGCTAGGATCAGCTGTCTTGAGCTAGTTTGAGCTACCATCCAGCTAAGGTGAGCTGAATGGAGCTAAGGTGAACCAGTTAGAGCTATCATTCAGCTAAGCTGAGTTGAATGGAGCTAGGGATGAGTTGATCCAGCTAGAAGGATCTAGGATCCAACTGAGGTGAGCTGGATCTAACTGGGATCCAACTGATAGGAGCTTCTTCTTCATCTTCTGCCTTCCTAAGTGCCAAGGTATGCGGGATTTGACTTTCTATCTATCCCTGACACTCAAATTGATGCATTAAAAATACAATAAAATGCAATGAACGCCTAACCTAGGTGAATGCTTAAATGCAACCCAAAAACCCATTTACGGAGTTAAAATCCTATGAGCTAGATCTAATTTAGGGTATAAGAAAGATGATAAACTAGTGCTTATCATGGATACCACTTCAATCCACTTTGAAACATAGTCAACAACAACTAAAATAAATTGGTACCCAAAAGAAGTGACACACGGTCCCATGAAGTCGATGCCCCAAACATCAAATATCTCAACTTCTAAAATTGGGTTGAGGAGCATCATATCCTTAGGGTTCATGCTGTTGATGCTCTAGCAATGCACACAGGACCGTGAGAACTTATGAGCATCCTTGTGTATGCAAGGCCAATAAAATCTGACATTTAAAACCTTGGCTACCATTTTCTTCCCCGAAAAATGTCCACTGCAATCCATTGAATGACAGTGGTTCAGAATATCATGTGTTTCTGAATCAGGAACACACCGTCTAATGACTTGGTCAGCATAGATGTGGAACAGATTTGAGTCCTCCCAAAAGTAATATTTGATCTCGGCAAAGAACTTATCCCTTTTATGTTTAGGGTAGCCAAAAGGGAGTCATCCAGTTGAGAGATAATTTGCATAATTAGCATACCAAGGGAGGGATTTTAGGGTAAGGAGCGTTTCGTCCGGAAAAACGTCTATTTGTGTCAGAACATCACCAGCCTTTAGTTGAGATAGGTGCTCAGCCATGACATTTTGTGAACCCACTTTATCTTTGATCTCTAAATCAAATTCTTGTAATAACAAAATCCACCGAATTAAGCATGGTTTCGTATCTTTCTTATTTAGCAAATATTCCAAGGCCGAGTGATCAATGTAGATAGTGATGTGTGACCCTAACAGATATAAACGAAATTTTTCAAGAGCAAAAATGATCACAAGTTCTTTTTCAGTGACAGTGTAATTTCATTGTGTTTCGTCAAGAGTTTTACTGGCGAAATAAATCACAATGGGTTTCTTATCGATTCTTTGCCCTAAGACAACTCCTACTATGTAATCTGAGGCATCTATCATTAGCTTAAAAGGATGAGCCCAATCGGGTCCTTGCAAAATAGGTGCCTCAGTAATCGCTTGCTTTAAAATCTTGAAACTCTCCAAGCAGTTTTCATCAAAATCAAAGGGTTTTCTTTAGTCAAAAGGTGGCTCAAAGGAAGGGAGATTTTGGAGAAATCCTTTATGATTTCTTGGTAAAATACCACTTGCCCTAGAAAAGATCGTATTTGTTTCATCGAACTACGTGGGGTAAGTTTTGAGATTTCATCAACCTTTGCTTTATCTACTGAGATTCCATTTCTAGAAATAACATAGACCAGGACAATGCCTTCTTGAACCATGAAATGACCCTTTTCCCAACTGAGTACCAGGTTAACCTCAACACATTTTTGGAGTGTTCTTTCTAAATTTTGAAGATAATGATCAAAAGAATCTCCAAAAAAGGAAAAATCATCCATAAAGACCTCCAGGCAATCACCTACCAAGTTAGAAAAGATTGCTAACATACACCATTGAAAAGTCACAGGTGCATTACACAATCCAAAGGGCATTCTTCGGAAAGCAAAGGTTTCGAAGGGGCAGGTGAAAGTGCTCTTTTCCTGGTCTTCAGGGTGGACTGCCACTTGATTGTAGCTGAAATATCCATCTAAAAAGTAGTATTCTTGTCCGGCTAGTTGTTTCAAAATCTTATTAATAAAGGGGAGCGAAAATTATCCTTCGTCGTGATGGTATTTAATTTGCGATAATCAATACAAACACACCACAAAGAGGCAATCCGAGTTAGGATTTCTTCACCATGATCATTTATAATTACAGTGAGGCCAGCTTTCTTAGGTACATCCTATGTAGGACTGATTCGTTGGCTATCGGAGATAGGGTAAATAATTCTCGTGTCAAGCCATTTGATGATCTCCCATTTTACGACCTCCTGCATATTAGGGTTTAAGCGATGTGGCTAGCAGGAGGGTTTAGAGTCATCCTCGAGAAAAATGTGATGTATGCAATAGGACACATCGATGCCTTTCAAATCATTTAAAGTCCAACCGATTGCTTTTTGATATTTGGTTAAAACTTGGAGTAAGTTTTCCTCTTGTATCCTAGAAAGATGTGCATTTATAATAAGGGGCATTGTATGATTGGGGCCCAAAAACATGCATTTTAAAGAATTCGGCAAGGGTTTCAGATCTAGTTGCAGGTCAAGTTCTGGCGTGGGGTTAGTGGTTAGTGTGAAATTAGATGTGGTGGGTGGATTATATGATTGTTGCAGCTCAGGAGACGAGTCGATTGCAAAACACATGTTCATATTAGAGATAGAAAGCATTTCCTCTACAAGATTATAGGTTTCAGAATCTAAGTTGTCAAAGAAATCCGGCTTGTGGAATCTTTTGGAACACTTAAAAATGTCTAAAGTGAGCGTTTCGCCACCATAAGTGATGTCCATTTTATCGGAGTCAATTGATATTTGCTTTGGCAGCGGTGATGAAGGGTCTTCCAAGAATTATAGGTGCATTTTTAATTGCTTTGAGTACATCAATGTCAAGGACCAAAAAGTCCACAAAGAAGAGGCAATTTTGTACTCGAATAATGACATCCTCTACTATCCCTTTTGGGTGAATTACAGATTGGTCAGCAATTGAAGGGTTACCTTCACTGATTTAAGTTCACCGAACTGGAATTCGTCAAAAAGTATGGTAGGGATAAGGTGTTGACAGCGAGTTAGCAAGTAGTTTTTAATTTTTCGTTATTGTAGCAAAATCTCCTAAATAGCTCTCTCAACAAATACAATTTATAACTCGAATATCTAGAAATGAATTCCGAGGTCGAACATAGGGAGCAAGTATTGTAATTCACACACTAATCGAAATGAATGTATAAATGAGCACCATAATTGAAGCACAATAAATATATTTCAATGAATAACAATTACTCAAATATGATATTCAATGTAAGACATGAGTATGTCAAGAGTTTAACAAGACAAAAAGATGTCTAAGATAAAATAATGGTGATTTGAATCACCAATTATTAGTCTTATGCATATACATACTAATTACTCAATAATATCAAATAAACAAACAATGACCAGAACCACTTATATATCCACGAAGGCAAATAGAGCCACAGTGCTGCTTAGAGGGTTATCTGACGTCGACTTTGGTAATCAGACGACTTAAATGTCGTTGCTACAGTGCTTTGTAAAGAGCTTTCTTCTTCAAGTCCTTTTCTTCTCTCACTTCTTCAGGTCTTCTCCTTCTTTCGCAGCCAGTGCCTTCTTCCTTTCCTCTTCTTCTTTTCTCCTTCAAAAACCTTCTCTTCCTTTCTTCCTAGTGACTAAGTGTCGCACAATGCACAGAGGAGCAAAACCCTCCCCTCCCCCTCTCTCTTTATGTTTCCTTCCTCCTCTCTCAAACCTGGGCTAATCGGGTATACGGATATGCACAGTAACCAGGTCCAAGGCTGCGAGTGTGGTGTCATAGCCGAGGAGTGATAGGTTTAGGCGGTTAGGTGGGCGGCTAAGGGACCTCACCCCGTGTGTCTTGAGGTGTTAAGGCCAAAACAGAAATTCAATTTATGCATTGCAGTCTCTCTTCCACGAACAATGTGGGACTAATTAGTCCTCCTTCTTTTTCGTCTCCAGCAGAGATGAAGCTGCGTCTGATTGGGATGCTACTGCTATTGGGGGCCTCAATTGAGGACCTGGCGATCTTTCTGGGATGCACCTGCTTCACTTAGAGGTTGCACCAGGGCCTGCTGTGGCAAGAACACCACACACGAAGCTGGAGAAATGATGCAGCAATGTAGTGACGATGAGGAACCTGAAAAGCATGAATACGGCCTTGCGACCAAGTAAAACTAGCTCAAGACCTTTGCCGAACCACGACGAATGTGTTGGTGGTGGTGGCATGCCGTGAGAGGTCGTATGGTGGTCGGACGGAGTTGGGGATAGCGTGCAAAGGTGGGTTTGGTCGACGACATGTTTCGATGGGCGATAGGGTGGAATAGGTTAGGGCTTTTGTTCGTGGTGGTGTGGCGGAGGTGTAGGAAGTGTTGGCGAGGTGTTTGGAGGTGTGTAGTGATGAGAGCCTCATCATGAGCCATAACTAGCTCATTTTGACCCAATAAAGAAGATAAAAGCTCCTACATAACCTAGAAGAAGGCCTAACTGAAGGAACAAGTGCTCTGAGAAGAAAACATGAAATAAAGGTTAAAACTGCAATTTTACCATTGCAGTAGATAAACGGGATTTCTCAGAGGCAAAACATAGGTCAAATGGTCTAAATGAGATAAAAAGTGGGTTGAGTCAATCAGAAATGGGTTCATGTGCAATCTATGAACTAAAAGACACTTGGTAACCCTAAAATAGACCCGCTTAAATTAACAAGGTTCCGGTCAGAACAAAAAGCAAGTAAACCCTCTACAAATCATGGAAAAACATACTCTAGGGTTTAGAACACTTAATTTGGCCTTTGGAACCTAGTTTGACCTAGATTAGGGTCCTAGCTCTTCAATTAACCTAATTTGGGTTTTTACGCAAAATATCCAGTCAAACGAGGTCAAACCTGAAATCTAACTTCTCCATTGGATTCCTTAGGTCCAAATTAGGTTTATACCAAAATTTGGACCTAAGGAGAGGTCATCTTGACCTACTTTGCAATTTAGTACACCCAAATCACAAATTGGTCCCTATCTTTTGAATACCGTTGCAGAGAACCCCCTAGGTTCTTCGCCTCCTTTGCAAACCGGTCCTGCCGCCATTGCTAGGGCAGAACCGAGCTCCGGCGAGGTTCGGAGAGGGATTGCTCTCTAATCCCTCAGAGATTCCCTCCCAGAAATGGAAGGAGAATTCTATGAAGAATTCCCTTCCATTTAAGACCGATATCGATCCCTGGTGTGAACCCAATCTCTCGTGCAAACGCACGAGAGATTTGGGTATCCTAACTCCTTTCCATCTCCGGCGACCAACCTCAGGCAATTACGTGCCCTTCACGCCCTGCACACCAAGTCCAGCGCCTATATAAGAACCCACAACTCCGGCCGAAGAGGCTGAGCTTGGTTTGGCCGAGGTTCCACCCCCAATTCCTCTCCTCCTGCCCGGCCAAACTCCCAGCAGGCTCCGGCGAGGCCCCCTCCCCTCCCTCTTCGCTCTGCCACAAAACCAGTGGCAGAGTTAACTTCCTGACCTTCCTCCGCGTCGCACAGTACCAGCGCACGCCGCCTCAGCCCCGTCGTCGCCGTCGTCCTCCCCCACTGGGCGTCATCTTCTCCGGCGACAGCAGGTACTGCTGTTTGATAACACCACGCAAGGGGGTAGTAATTAGGTTGAATATGGCCCATCTTTAGAATAAAAGGCACAACATAAAGTAGAATAGGAGCATTGCATGCATCAAGTACCAAGATTGCTTATAAACTGTATTAATGGCCATTTGTGTAAAGCATTTGTCAAAGCAGGCCTCAGATGAGCAATCGGACCACACGGATGGATTCAGGACGACGAACGGAGTCTAACGGACTCAAGATCGGCCAAATCCGACATCCGGAGCTCCCACAATGGGCCCAAGAAATCCTGACCGTTGATCTGGAGATCAACGGCCTAGAACGCGCCACGTCGCCCCGCCCCCCGCCGCTCGCACGCCCCCAAGCCAGCCAAGGACGCATCTCGGCCGTTGATCTTCGATCGAACGGCCGAGATCCGCGCGCTCGCCCGCGGTCGCCGCGACAAAGCGCGGGCGTGGCGCAACGGTTAGCGCGCACGCCCGCGTCGCGGCGACGCGCGTTCGAATCGCGCGGAGCGGAAATCACTTGCGGGCGAAGGGCGCGGCAAAATTGAGCCACGCGATCAGAAGCGAGCGGCTAGGATTGCGCCACGCGGCGCGACGACAGCGCCCCACCTCCCACGCGCGCGCGCACGCCGGGCGGAAACGCACGCGCGCACACGCTCCCGAAGCGCGATCCTAGCGCAGGCGCGGGAGGATCTCAGCCGTCCGATCATCAATCGGACGGCTCTCGTTCGACATCCACGGATCGCGCCTGAAGAGAGAGAGGGGCGGGCGGCTGACCGGCGGCAGAAGGCCTTCACCGACGTATCTGGAAGCGGTTTTAGCGACGTTCTGGATGTCGCTAAAGCACATTCTTCTTTTAGGAAGCCCTTAACTCTATTTAAACCCCCTTCTACCACCATTCAAGGCATCCTCTCCCACTTGCAACTAATCCACTCCTCTCCTAGCTAGTCTTAGGCACTCTTGTAATCGCCAGAGACGACGAGCCGCCGACGGAGCCTCCTCCACCGCCGTGGCTGCCTCGTCGCTCTCCACTCTCTCTCTATCTCTCTCTCTCTCTCTCTTTTAAGCTTTCATTTACTTTTGTTGAAGCATGTATTTAATATTGTAAACCATGAACTATGAATGCATGTTTAATGAAATTATTTTCCATTTAGTTTCCATTTTAATTTCTATTTAAAGTGCATGATCAAAACCAAGAGCTTTCTAACCCTAAACTCTCTCTATCTCTCACTTTTCAAAACCGTCTCTTTCGCAAGCAAAACTCCGCCTTTTTCGTGACAAGTGGTAAACAAAATCCGATTTCCACGCCTCCCTGAGATCGACACTCGGACTCACCTCCGTTTACTTCTTTTAAAACCGACGTATCAAGTGCAACTATAACGACACCTCTTAACACACACGCACGAAGGCACGTCAGTTTTTGGCGCCGTTGCCGGGGAGGCAACGGATTTGTTTTATCACCTCCATTCCACCTTCATTCTCATATCGTCTAATGCCCTATTTTCCTTTTTACTTGACGGTTGCAGGAATTCGGTGCATGGACGGTGAAGCGACGCATTCCACTATGGTAGCAAGGAAGTAGGTGCCTCGAGGACCGATAGTGAGTACTCTCTCTCTCATTGTTTGCTTGCGTGAAAAAGCTAAAAAAAATCATAAAAACTAAAAAAGTTGGCGTGGTGAATGATTGCTTGACCCACATTCTTAACACATCACCCTACAAAAAAATGTACACTCTAATATGCTGGATAAATTCCTGGAGTGTTCTTTTCTCTTTCTCTTGAGTGGTGTTTGCGAAGCCACCGTGAGTTGATCTGGGCTGCACCACTCAACCCTAAAAACTAACTCATCTAATAGAAGCTGCACGATCTTTAGGATGAGTACACTAGGGTTTTTAGAGCCTCTACAAGATAAAAAGGAAATCTACTTTCACTAAGTTGTGTGCAGAACTTGACGTGCCCACTGAAACTTGTTTGAAAATATTAAGACACGTCAACCCTAAAAAGTACTTAAGTAAGGATGAAACACTAAAAGACACTATATCTTAACAAATCCTTGCTTGAAAATCATGTTTTGCTAGAAGCACACACTTTGAAAGTAGAACATTAAGAGGCACCACCCCAATCAACGCCTCATCACATCACCCTAAGCACAAGCACTATCCTAGCCCTTTAAAACTGAGTAGACGTGCCCTAGGCAGGATTGAGTTAAGTCTCAAAAGGTGAGGTTTTGTCTGCTAGGCACTTGGCTTTCATTCCCTTGGTAGAATCTGGTGACTAGGCTGCAGGGCAGTGTCAAACGACCGCGGTTGTGGGGTCTATGGAACTGGAGGCGCAAGCCAAAGGAAGAACCTTCCCTGCAATCCCCTCGTAATCAACCTGGCCAGATTAGCCTTGAGAAGGGGAGTCCAGTGCTTACGGACTTAATCACCCTTTGTGAGATTTCTAGGTCTCCTAAGGAATACACCATAAGGATTAGGCTTGCGTGCTTGATTGAAACACATTTCTTGCATCTGTCGCCCTCCGCATCCCCTCCTGTTCTTCTCTAGTGTATGCACGGGAGGCGCTCACTGCATCCCGAATTGTGTGTTTTGGGGCAGGAATCTAGGCGACGTAATTCTGTTGAAAACATGGCTGAACCTAGGGTAGATGAGGCTGAAGATCAACCCCCACCAGATGCTATGGCTGTCGTCCAGGCTCAAATCAATGCTAACCATCGGCTTCAGCAACAACAAATCCACACCATCATGCAAGCCATACAACGGTTACAGAACCGGCAAGAACAACCACCACCTTTCAATGACATACCAGGACAACCACCACTTGATTTACCACCATTTCAGAACCAGCCAAGACCCCTCCGTGATTTCTATAACCCTTCTGCCATTAGAGTCGAGCCACACCTTAGGATCCCCTAAGGGGGAGACGATTTTGAGCTAAAACCTAATGTATTAAGTCTAATCCAGAGCCACTTTCATGGAAGCTCAAATGAAGACCCCTTTCAGCACCTAGAAGATCTCGACCGCATAGCAAGAACAGTAAAACCTAGGAACATTAGCCTTGACATTGTTCTAATCAAGATGTTCCCTTTCTCATTAAGAGACAAGGCTTCTCATTGGCTTAGAACCCTAGGTAGACCCATCACCACCTGGGAGGAACTGAGGCATGCATTTTTAAAGAAATTCTTCCCCATAGGAAAGACCAATGCCCTCAGAAGAGCTATCACTACCCTCACACTCCAGGGTGGGGAACAATTTCATGAGGCGTGGGAAAGATTCAATGAACTTTTGAGGAAATGCCCACACCACGAAGTTCCAAGGTGGCAATTGGCCCAGATCTTCTACCACGGTCTGGATAGCAACCTACAGAACTTCGTCGATGCCTCATGCGGGGGAAACTTCCTAAACAAAGACGAGGAGAGCGCGTTTGAGCTCTTTGAGTCTATGAGCGAGAATTCGCTCAACAATGCCTCCATGAACCAGTTTAACAGATCCAGTCAACCCCGTGGTGGGATTTATGAGGTGCAAGCAAATTCTGGAATGGTTGACATGGACATCATTGCCAAAAAGTTGGATCGAGTGGAATTGGTGGACAAGAAGATTGATGAGCTTCTAAACCAGACCAGGAACCCCTTACAGACTTTCACCCTAGCAAAAGGAGCACATAATGTTGACCTGGTCCAACCCTTCACCCAACTGAACCTGGAACAACCCCCAACCATGTTCCAAGGAGGGACCTTTGCTCCCTCGACCCTTGATTACTCCCTTCCTTCTTCATCAACATCGGCTATTCTAGAAGATGTGCAAGCCGTCCAAGGATATGCAAAACCTGACCCTTTCTCCAACACTTACAACACCGGCTGGCGTAATCACCCCAACTTTGGTTGGACAAACCAGAAACTACCGCAATTCCAAAACCAGCCCAGGCCAAACCAACAGCCACACTTGCCCCCCTATCAGCAAGGACCACCAGTTAGACCCCAATATAACCAAAATAGGGCGGCCCCTCCCCCACAAAACCAAATGGACACCCTAATAAAGATGATGGCTGACATGAACCAAAAACATCAGGAAGAAATGGCCTTGGTAAAGGGACAGTTAAGCCAACTCTTGGACTGTAAACAGCAAGGATCTCTACCTTCCCAACCACAACCAAACCCGCGAAACATAATTAACAGAGGCCCCAATTCGCAAGGGTTCCAAGGCAACCCCGGGCAGGCTCATATGGTCCAACTGGCTCCACAAACACCTCCTGGGTTTGGCGCCTCTTCATCCTCATCTTCTCAAGGATCACCCCATGGCCCCAATGCCTCTGCGAATGCGGTGACCTTGAGAAGCGGCACCAAAACCCAGGATCCCAAATGGCCGACTCTCCCCGAGACTTTACCCGACTTAGAAGAAACACCAACCAAGGACCCAAACATGGAACCAATTCAGACACCCTATCCTGAGGCCTTGGAAACAATCAAGAGAAAAAAGAATACTGTGGAAACTGAGGAGCTGATGGAAATTTTTAAACAAGTACAGATTAATATTCCGCTTCTAGAAGCTGTCAAACACATCCCCGCTTACGCCAAGTTCTTAAAGGATGCCTGTACACCCAAGCGTAAGCCGAGACCTCAAGCACCTAGGAAGGTTGTACTCTCTGAGCAAGCCAGTTCCGTGATATCAAGCAACCTTCCACTCAAACGAACTGACCCAGGAGCACCCCTGATTTCCTGCAACATCGGGGACATGATGATAAACACCAGTTTATCATCATTTTTATGCTTTAAAACTAACCTAGCTCTTAGGATTTTACTCCGCAAACGGGTTTTTGGGCTGCATTTAGGCATAAATTAGGATAGGCATGCATTGCATTTTTTATTATTGTTTTAATGTGTTTTTGTGAGTGTTAGGGATGTACAGATTCACAGATCCCTAAAACCCTAGCACTCAAGAAGGCAATTGGTGAAGGAGAAGCCCAGACTAGTTGGAACCCAGCTTGATCCAGCTCACCATAGCTGGAACCTAGCTTACTTGAACTAGGGTTAGCTCATCCCAGCTCCATTCAGCTAATCTCAGCTGGATGGCAGCTCAAGAGAGTTCACCTTAGCTCACCCTAGCTCAAGTCAGCTCAGATCCAGCTCAACTTAGCTGAGTCTAGCTCACCTCAGCTCCCACTAGTTCACAGGGAGCTCTAGCTAGCTCAGCTGAGTTGACAGGAGTTCACCCCAGCTCAGATCCAGCTACATCCAGCTCCCCTCAACTCCAGCCACCTGAAGAAGAATTCATCTCAGCTCAGGAAGCTCAAGTCCAGCTCTCGGGGATTCAGCTTAGCTCATCTCAGTTGAGCTAAGCTACCTTAGCTGCCTCAACCAGCTTGATTCTCCCCGATAGCACCAGACCTAGCTCACCTTAGCTCATTTTGGTAGAAGCTAGCTCACTTTAGCTTGGCTTAGCAACTAGCAAAGAACTAGCAAGCTAAGCCAGCTAGAGTAGCCCCATGCCAGCCTCTTCAGCAGCAGCCAGCTCCAGCTCCAGCTCCAGACTTCTTCTCCTCAGCTCCCTCCTCCAAACCCTAGCTCCAACACCTTCTCCTCTACTCCTCCATTAGCTAAGCTAGCTTAGCTTAGCTTAGCTATGCTCCAACTTCCTTGGCTTGTACTACCCCAAAAACCCACCTACCAACTCTACCCAACTAGCTCCACCTAAGCTCCACATAAGCTAACCTACTTGGCACCAACCTAACCTACCCACCACCTCCAAAAGACACCTAAAATTGGCGCCAAAAACTACCCATAACCACCCCTTAATGGCGCCACTTTTCCCTCCAAAATCCCCCCCTCATCTCCACCACACAATCCTCCTTGAATCCATCTCCACCATCCACCTAACCCTCCTTCTAGAAGACCCCATGTTGGCGCCAACATGGGGGTGTCTCTCCACCACCAAAAGACACCAACACCACCATAACCACCCCCTTTAACACCCCTTGGGGTGGCGCCAACTAACCCTAGCCATAGGATCACCAACCACCCTCATCCTTCCATCCTAGCCCTCCATTTCAAGGGGTACCTTAACCCCCCATCCTACCCTATAAAAAGACCACTACCCACCACCATTCAAGCCATCCTTGGCTAGCCATTTCACTCTCATATTCCACCAAGAATCCCACGTCCAAGAGAGAAGAAGAAGAAGAAGATTAAGGGGATATTCTGTCCCCTTGGTGCCTTCCCCTCTTCCCTTCTCTCTTGGGTCACGCCAGCCAAAGGAGAAGCCAGGCAAGGAAGATCTTGGAGGAGATCTTGAAGGTGGTCATGCCACCTTGGAGGAGTTTTAAGGGTGGTGCACGCCCACCCCTTTGGAGAGAGCATTAAAGGTGGTAGCTTCCACCTTGGAGGAGCTCTCAAGGAAGGAGAAGAAGGAGGCCCTCTTTTCAAGCCAAGGAGCAGCTAGGCTTGGAGCAAGAAGACAACCTTCTTCACCATTGTTACAAGAGGATTTGTGTTTCTTTTCTTGCTTTTAAATTGTTCAATTCTAGTAGAAGCTTTCCTCTACTTGTCCTTGAAAAGAACACTCATTCTACTCAATCAAAAATTGCCTTCTTTTAAGCTTTTTATTGCAGTTGTTTGTTTTGGTTCTAGCACTTATTTCACCTCTTCTTCCTAATTACCCTAGGCCTACACTTGCCTAGAGTGAGCTTAGGAAGAAGATATTTCTATCTTTTAGAATTTTAATCATTTGTAGGTGTTAGTTCTTTTCGCTACAATCTGCCGTTTGCCCTCGTCTTTTCAAAATACAAAAAAAATTACATATTGAAAAATATTAAAAAAGAAAGTTGAGATTGTATTCCAAGCAAGAGAATCATTATTGCAATTTTTGCCTCCTTGGACGACCCTAGATACTCCCCTATCTAGGATATAAATTTTAAAAGCGAAAGCGGATTCGCGTGTTACAACGACGTTAAAAAACTGCTTTTACAAATCACGCGTATTTCGCTGTCACATGACATTTGATAGAGCGCTCCTGGACCTAGGTGCTTCTATCAACCTAATTCCCACAACCTTGTACCACCAATTTGGTTTTGGGGAGCTGGCACAAACCCCTGTCACCATCCAGCTGGCGGATAGATCAGTGAAAACCCCGAAGGGGGTTGTCGAGGACGTGATTGTACGGGTCAAGGACTTCTATTTCCCAGTCGACTTTTTGGTGCTCGACATGGAAGTCCCTGAAAAATTACAGAACGCACCCATAATCTTAGGCAGACCTTTCTTAGCCACGGCTAAAGCAAACATCGATTGCGACACGGGATGTATGGAAATCGCCTTCGGAGATAGGAAAATGCAATTGGATATCTTCCGGGCAACAAAGTCTTTTGATTGTGATTACATTGAGGAACATGATCCCGTGGAAACTTTAATCGAGGAATGCCTTACCCTCAATTCTGTCTCAGACCACCAAACCCGTAGTTCTGACTCGTCACCATCATTACCTGTGGACCTCTGTAAGGCTGAGTATCATCACATGACACCATTTGAAGAAATCGATGTTGATCAACTACCGCCCTTTCCATTCCCATCGACTGTGGTCCCACCCGCACCTGAACTTAAACCATTGCCCGAGAATCTCAAGTACGTCTTCTTGGGACCTGGCCAGACCTTCCTAGTGATTATTAATTCCCATCTAACCAAGGATCAGGAACTAAGGTTGACTGCAACTCTTTCAGAACATCGGGCCGCCATTGGTTGGACCATCTCAGATCTAAGAGGAATTAGCCCCACCTATTGCACCCACAAGATTTACCTGGAAGACGGGGCCCGACCTTCCCGCCAGATGCAGAGATAGTTAAACCCTAACATGCGGGAGGTCGTTAAAAAAGAAATTATCAAGTGGCTCGACGCTGACATCATCTACCCTATCTCTGATAGCCCCTGGGTGAGCCCCACTCAAGTGGTTCCAAAGAAGGCTGGGCTCACCGTTGTCACTAATGATCATGGCGAATCCATTCCCACCCGCACCACCACCGCATGGCGGGTGTGTATTGATTATAGGAAGCTTAACGAAGCCACTAAGAAGGACCACTTCCCCTTGCCATTCATTGACCAAATCCTTGAAAGATTGGCAGGGCAGAAGTATTTTTGCTTCCTGGATGGATATTCAGGATATAACCAAGTCGCAATTGCTCCGGAAGATCAGGAAAAGACCACATTCACTTGCCCGTATGGCACGTTTGCATTCCGTCGAATGTCGTTCGGGTTATGCAACGCACCCGTGACCTTCCAGCGTTGCATGCTAGCCATTTTTTCAGAAATGGTGGGTGAATACTTGGAGGTCTTTATGGATGATTTCTCTGTATTCGGGAATTCATTCGACCATTGTTTGAGCAACTTGGAGAAAATCCTGAAACGATGTATCGAGGTTAACTTGGTGTTAAGTTGGGAAAAGAGCCATTTTATGGTTCAAGAAGGAATTGTCCTCGGACACATCGTTTTGCATAAGGGCATCGAGGTAGATCGAGCTAAGGTTGATTTAATTTCCAAACTTCCTCCACCTAGTTCGGTCCGACAGATTCGCTCTTTCCTAGGACATGTTGGCTTCTACCAAAGGTTCATCAAAGACTTTTCCAAACTTTCCAAACCCTTGACCGACCTTCTAGCCAACGACGCCACTTTCCACATGTCTCCTGATTGCACCCAAGCTTATCATACCCTCCGGGACTTAGTCTCCACCGCACCTGTACTTCAACCCCCAGACTGGTCCCAGGATTTTGAGATTATGTGTGACGCATCAGATTTTGCCATAGGCGCTGTCCTGGGACAAAGGCAAGACAAGAAGCCCGTGGTGATCTACTACGCGAGCAAAACGTTGGACGAGGCCCAACGTAATTATACGGTCACAGAAAAAGAGTTGCTTGCTGTAGTCTTTGGACTGGAAAAATTCCGATCATACTTGCTGGGATCCCACGTGACTATCTACACCGACCATTCAGCCATCCGGCACCTGTTGGCCAAAAAGGACGCAAAACCCAGGCTCATCAGATGGATCCTGCTTTTGCAGGAATTTGACCTGGAAATCCAAGACAAGGCCGGATCGAAAAATGTGGTGGCTGACCACCTGTCAAGACTTCATCCAGACCACATTGGACCCTCCCTACCTCTATCTGATACCTTCCCTGATGAACACATCCTAGCCGTGCAAGACAAGAAAATGCCATGGTATGCTGACTATGTCAACTACCTGGTTATAGGACAAACCCCGCACAGCTGGTCCAGACAGCAACGGGACAGGCTCTTGGCTGAGGCCAAGCACTATTTCTGGGATGATCCCATGCTGTTTCGCCTCTGTGCTGATCAGATCATCAGGAGGTGCCTCCCCGAAGACGAAGTTCAGAGTGTGCTTTCCTTTTGTCATGACCAAGCATGTGGCGGCCATTTCTCTGGCAAGAAAACAGCTGCAAAAGTTTTGCAGTCTGGATTTTATTGGCTGTCCCTATTCAAGGATGCACACATCTTTGCCAAGACTTGCTCACAATGCCAAACACTAGGGACAATGACCAAAAAAGATATGATGCCCCTTCAGCCCATTTTGATTGTCGAAATTTTCGACGTTTGGGGTATCGATTTTATGGGCCCCTTTCCACCATCCAACGGCTTCGAGTATATCCTGGTCTCGGTAGACTATGTTTCCAAATGGATTGAAGCCGTCGCCACCCGACGATGCGATCACAAGACGGTCATGGACTTTGTAAAGAAGAACATCTTTTCCCTGTTTGGAATACCCAAGGCCATGATCAGTGATGGTGGAAGCCATTTTATCCATTCCCAGTTCCGTGCCCTACTTAGAAAATACGGGGTAAACCACCGCATTGCCACCCCGTATCATCCACAAACAAATGGGCAGACTGAGGTCTCAAACAGACAAATCAAGAACAGTTTACAGAAGACTGTGAGACCTGACAGGAAAGACTGGTCCACACGACTTGATGATGCCCTGTGGGCATACAGGACCGCTTTTAAGACCCCGATAGGCATGTCACCTTACCGCTTGGTCTTTGGCAAAGCTTGCCATCTCCCTGTCGAATTGGAACACCGGGCTTACTGGGCTGTTAAGCAATGTAACATGGATCCCCAGTTAGCTGGTGCGCAAAGGACTCTTCAATTATCTGAGCTTGAAGAAATTCGTCGGGACGCCTTTGACAATAGTCGGCTATATAAGGAGAAAATGAAAGCCGTCCATGACCGACTCATTCATAGGAAAACCTTTGAGCCAAACCAACAAGTCTGGCTATTTGATGCACGCCTGAAACTCTTTCCAGGGAAACTTAGGTCCAAATGGACAGGACCATTTCGGGTGGTCAAGCCCTATTCCAATGGGGCAGTCGAAATCGCCGATCTTAATACCGGGCACACCTTTACAGTCAATGGTCAAAGATTGAAGTATTTCCTGGCCCAGGTACCCCCCAAGGAAAGTGTCACCCTTGTTGAGGGCTGACACCAAGCACCGCCCAACTGGAGGCGTTAAACTCAGTGCTTCCTGGGAGGCAACCCAGCGGATTCAGACTGATCTGGTAGTCTACGTCACTCAGGTACTATCTTTTTAAACCCTTCTGCATCCATGAATCTGCCAATGAGGACATTGTCCAACTTAAGCATGGGGGGATGGTAAATTGCATAATCCTGAGCTTAATTAATTAGTCTGAATGAATAAAAAAAAAAAAAAATTTGAATTTAGGAAGAAAAACTTAGGTATTAGAAACTTGTCAATAGTGGGAAATAATACAAAAAGAACTTAAACACTTAGACTTTTCAGGCCTTCAGGCTTAATCAGCCCTGGTGTCCGTTAAAATATAGATTTAGCGGTGAGTCCTGGCAACTTTAAGCTATTCTAATCCACCTACTAAATAAGGTGATAAGTATACGACTTATCAACTCATCCTCTAACTCAGGAAAACTTTGAGTCTAAGCATCTGCACACATTTCTGCACAGACTCACTTCTCGGAGATTTTGACAGAAATTGGGTAGCTAATGAACTCTCTAGGGTGGTA